>JAVKLA010000084.1:28074186-28095716 GCA_034782735.1 Sagittarius serpentarius
GGGCCCGCCGCGCCCTGCCTGTGAGTACCGCGGCGAGGGGCCGGGGGGGGCTTCGGCTCCTTCTGGGGCTCGCCAAGGGCAGGCCTCCGGAAGCTCCCCCGGGGCCCAAAATGGCGCCGCGCCCTCGAGCCCGCCTCTGCCGCCGGCTGCGGTTTAACCGGGCCGGGGCTGAGGCGTCGCGCTTGTGGCAGTCGTCAGCAGCCGAAATGTCGCCGCCCCGGCGGGCGGCTGGAGGCTAAACACAGACGCGGTGAGGGGAGATGAGACGCCGAGCTGTGAAGAGCCTCGGGCAGGCTGCCGGCCCCTCGGAGGGGGGCTCGGCCGGGGCCGCGGTGCGGCTGGCTGGCTGGCTGCTGCCGCCCCGGCCCCCGCACTGCTGCGAAAGCCCGTATTACTTCACGGGGGTCGTGAAACAGTTGGGTGCGTGGATTTTGTTCCGGTACTCGAAATGAGCATGAGGGAGAAAAAAAAACAGCCCTGTGAATGGAACAGAATCGCTTAACCAGCCTTTTTTACATGTTTAAAAAAAAAAAAATACAAAATGCCTGGGGTTCTTTAACTGGATTGGAGTTAGCTCCTGCAGGCACCGGGAAGAACCTGCAAGTGAAGGTGTTTCTGCTCCAGGGCCCCCAGTTCAGTCCTGCCCCTCGGAAACGGCCAGATAACAGCTTTGGCCCATTCGCAGCCTCCCGTTTCACTTTACTTTTCCATCCGCTTTGCTCTTCTGACATTCCCCATTCCTGTCCCACCTAAGAAAATACCTTCCCTTTAGGGAATGTTTTCAGTTCCCTTTCCTGGGATTGAAAACCTCAACTCCCTGCCTCTGGAAAAAACGAACAAGCAAAGTTTACTGTGTAACTGCTCTCTTCTTCAAGTTAATCTGATAACAAACAGATGGTCCAAGAGGGCATAAAAGGGAACAGGATCCAGGAAACAAGTGACACGGTAGAAGAACATAAAGTGTAGGCAAGCATGGTGTGTTCCCACATTGTTCAGAGAGACTGAGGCTCACAAAGTAGCTTCGCTCTCCTTACTGTCTTTTCCAATAAATGTGTGTAATTTTGAAAGGCCACCTGCATGAGTAAAGTAAATTCTACTATTTAACCAAGTGATCATATCCCAGTAAGAAAAGCCAGTGGCATGTGTGCGCCTGAGCTGGCTGCAGGTTAACATCAGGCTGCCTCACCGGGGCTGTTTGAACTGTGTGGAACGTGTATTACAGTGCTGTGGATCACGCAGCAAGGCTACAGACAATATTACCCTGCCCGGATGCCACAAGAGCACCTCCAGTACAAGAAGTTATTCTGCACGCTTAGCAGGTCTCAGGAGCCCCAGCAGCACTTGTACGCGAGTGCCGTCTCCTGTGCGATATTCCGTGAAAGCACTGTGTGACTGTTAGTGAGTGAGGCACCTGAAATTCCTCAAAACGCTGATTAAGGTCACTGTGGTGCCCGCTAGAGAGGTGATAGCTAGTCCTCTCTGCCTCTCTCAGCACTGTGTCAAACTGTGAGCTGCAGACTAACCTTATCAAACTTCCGGAATGAGGCCCATTAGGCTTTATCTTGGGACTTTCAAAAGATAAGGATGATCAGGCTTTTCTGTGTTTGGAGGATTTTTGGGGATAGGATCTTTAAGGCTGGGAATGTGGATGCTTCTTATTCTCATCCCTGGGAGCTCTTTGCTGACCAGTCATGGCACAAAGATGGGGGTGGGGAGCTACAGATGTGCTATCTGGTACATCCCTTTAGTTTTTGCATGCTCCTTAGCACTGCTGGAGCCTTAGTCTGTTATGAACCATGCTGCTGTAGTCACATGTTTTATTACCAGCAATTAGGGTAATAGCGAATAGTTAACAAATAATCACAGGAACCTTCTCATACTGTAAGTGGTTCCTCCCCATTATAGACAGCTGAGAGGATTTTTAAACCTCCTCCTTTCTGTCTATGTTTTGGTGGTTTTTTTTTTAACCAGAGAAAGCAAACCAGCTGCTGAAAGCTAAAACTAGTTGCACACAGGAACACAGCCCAGCCATTTGCTTTTATTTCCTGCAGCTGAGCTCTGTCCTTATCAGACTGGCTGATAAAAGAGCTAATGAGGGTTGAGGAGTGGGTGTCTTTTCTGTTTGTCTGTTCGGGTCTTTGGAAGTGATTGCAACTCCTTACCTCCTGCACAGTTCTTGCTCCTTTGGGAAGTTCTCTGTCTTCAGGATTCAGATGCAAAGGGTCTAGGGAGGTGAGGCAGAGAAAAAAAAGTCAAATCTTTTCTTTTTTATGGGCCAGCTTGCTGAATTATTGTGTGAGGTACCCTTGGCAAATTCTGTGATCTGGTTCATACTTGATTCTCATCTCTCTTGGAGCTGTGTCACTGTAAATTAAACTAAAACTGAGCACTGTATATGGAATTCTCACTTATCTTTTGTCCTTTAGCTGTAGCTATCTTCAGAGCTTTAGTAGAGCTAGTATGTAGCTGGGTACTCTTTGTAGGAATCAGTGTTAATGTGAGCGTTTGTATGATGAATGCAGGATAGACTTTTGATCAGTTCTCCTTTCGGCTTCGGATCATGACTCTCCTTTGAAAGCAATAACTTCAATGTGAGTTATAGGACAGGGTGTAGCTTATTTGCCTGTTCTCTGCTTAGGCTCGTCTTGAGTTTGTGCAGTAATGCTCTGATCACTATCACCCTGCAATTGTTCCTTATTGCTACTTCACTACCAGAGCGCTGGCGATTACCCCATTTCTGTGTGGCAAAAGTGGCTGGACAAGCTGGTGCAATTCATACAAATGTTTGTATTCCAGCTGTTGTTAATACAGTAACAAGGAATATTAATTGCAGATAACTCCACAGAGATGGAAGTGGCTTCACTTCCTTATTGCATCCTCTAGATCTTTATTGCTATATCACATTATTGCCTCATGGATATGGCTTCAGTTTGGAGCAGTGTGCAGCGCTGCAGCTGGGTGCCTGCTAGTTGGGTTAAGCATTAGGAGTTCATTGCTGCACAGCTGTGGTGAGGAGAGCAGGGGAGAGATGGCGTTCAAGCAAAGGAAGAGGGTGAATGGGCAGTGTTTCACTACAGGATTCTCTTCAGGGTTTGGGATTCTGTTTTCAGATCTATCACAAGCCTGTTGTGTCATACCAGATGAAGCATCAAATCTTCTCTCTCAATTTATCTGTCAGTCAAAAGATAATAATAATGTAGGAGAGAACTGTAAGACTTGATAAATTGTTCCTGTTAAGACTGCAGTGTTTCAGAAGGAAACCCTAACCTATAGTCACCTTCCTGCATGCTAAAATACAGCATGGAAAGTACCAAATAGAGTGAGAGTAGCTGGGGAACAGAAAATAGTCTGCTGTTAAAAGAGCTGCTGTATAGGTCAAGCAGGTGACATACTATCATTTGGATGTTTTCTGTGCTGCTCTTTCTTACAGTGCCTATGAGCTGGTAGATCACTAACTTCTTTTGAAATGTTTCCGTTCTACTTTGGCCGCTGATACTTGAAAGAGTGAGTTACTGTTCTAGCTCTGGTGTCAAGGCAACATAAATTGTTACAGACCAGCAATTGAATAAATTTAGGGTTTCACAGTAGTTGGGAGCTGATGTGTTTCCGTACAGGAATCTTGTCACCTGTTTTACGCTGGTTGATGTAGCAGAAGCTCCACTGAAATTGCTGGGTTTAGACTGCGGTCAGATTAGTGAGCAGACAGGTACAAGGCCACTGTGACTTGCAGCTGGAATTGTACGTCCTAAACCCTGGCTGGCCCTGGTTGCAGGGCTGCAAGCTGCTCCTGTGCTATGTCGCTGGGTGCTGGTAGTGCGTGCAGCACTGCAATATCTAATGCTGTATTACTGCCTTTCCCCACACAGGCTGAAGGGAAGGCGGTGCTAATAACAGGCTGTGACAAAGGTTTTGGACATGCCTTGGCAAAAAGGCTTCACACAGAGGGGTTTACTGTTTTTGCTGGATGCTTGCTTATGGTGAGTAGTAAAACTGATCAAAATTCTTCTCTGATTGGAAAAAAATGCTTCTCAAGTGACAGCATCTTCATCTGCAGCCCCTGTTTACCCTAGTCCAAGACCTGAGGGAAGTGCAGTGGGCAGGGATCGTTACATCTCCCATTGCTTCATCTGCCTGTTGCATCTTGTCATTCCTGTAATTCTGAGCTCTTTAGGGCAGGGACTGTCTGTCAACTGCATGTCTGTACAGTAGCTTGCACAGTAGGGCACTGTTCACTGCTGGAAGCCTCTCAGCAATACTGCGACACGCAATAAATCTGATGGTCCCAAGATTGCTGTGGCACTATGGCTTTTTGTCTTCCGTGGCATCTCTGTTGCTGTCTTTCATTCTGTCGCTTTCCTTTGGGGACACTCTCCTCAAACTTGTGTCCAAGCTCCCTCTCTTGCCTTGTTCAGGTTCTGTTTCCAAAGTGTCTTCTAACTGTGCTTCTGCAGCTTCTGTAGAAGCTATTCAGTTTCTGTATAGCTGAATAAGCAAATTTACTGTACCTTTCTGATATCTGTAGGTCTCACCCTCTGTCACCTGTGTTTGGCAGGTGGCATCACAGATAAGAGATCAGTTTAGGCACACTGAATCAGAAGGGGTTGCAGACCCATCATCCCAGGCCCTGCTTTTGCAGGTAACCGTGTTGTGTAATTCTTTTCATAAACTGGGCCAGCTCCACTTCCAGCTCAGCTGGGGTTTTACCCTTACTATGCTTTTTTGCTGTTTTGATAGGCAAAACTCATGTAATTTTCGACCTGAATTGTTCAAAATCAGTTCATACCCACTTGTTTCTCCATTTGAAGATGGCCATTTCAGCATAGGTGCTCAGGGCGTGATGACCACAGATTCTCGAGCAGTGTAGAGGGTGAGAACAAACAAGAAAAGGTGGCCCTTGTTGCGTGTATGACCTCAGCGGAGGTTACGTTCTTCCACCGCACCAGAAGGGAAAGTTATCAGCTGACATATTGTGTAACTTGAGAGCAAGAGAGTACTGTTGGAGCATTGCCACTATTTGGAAATTTCCATGTGGAGGATCTGTAAATCCTTCAGTAATCATGTCATATGCCGCTTTGGGATGCCTGTCTGTACGGTGATAGCAAGTCAGGCACTCACTTTGCAGGATCAGCAGGTGTAGGGAACAGAAAGGAGAGGGGAGATAGGGTTGTCTGAGAGGCTAAGAAGGCAGCACGCTAGTTTGGAGTAGAGGGGGCCAGGCTCCATTTGAAGCCAGATAAAGAAACTAAATGCTCCTGAAGTGAGCCCTACTTGCTTGTTTTATTGATGAAAAAAATATATATTACTTTTGGATCACAGATTATATTACCTGTCCCAGAATGGTTGGACAGCTCTCAGCATCCCCTCTGATCTGGCCTAGCAACTTCTTACTTGGAGCCAAAATTTTTGTGGTTCCATACTTGTATTCTGTGTGGAAGTGAAAAATGCATCAGAAATCATAGTTGATCTGCAGGTGACTTTCAGGAGATTAACTGAGCTCTTGACCCTGAAGGGGCAGAGTGGGAGAATGTGATTTTTTGTTTTTGTTTTCCCTTCTTGTTCTGTCTGCTAATAAATTTTCAGCAGACCAGATTCAGAGCCCCAGGATTTCACTTGTGGTCGTCCCCTATCCCCCAACCCCCAGGTTTTTAGTGTTGTCTTATCTGCTGTTAGGTGCATCTGAAGGACAGAGTCTGGTGGTAACACAGTTACCTGGATAGCTGTTGCAAAAATATTGTAGCCAAATGCTTTCTACAGTTCTTGGGACAGCCAGCATCCTCATGTGGAACAGCCTTGTGTTTTAGATGGTTGAGGGAGATAATAGCCTACAAATTTAAAACTTGATGAGCAGGAGCTTACTGAAAAGCTAATAGTAGAATGCATGTGGGATGAAAATGGTTATAAACCTAGAGCTGACTGCTCCAAGAAAAGGAGGCATATAGTGACTACAGAGAAGGATGATGGATCCAAAAGAAGTAAGAAACACCAGTGAAGGCAGGGAGCTGTTAGGTCAGGTCGCTTGTGGAGAACAAAGTATGAGCATATGATAAGCGAAGGAGTGCACATGCAGTGTGGCTAAGGACGCAGCTACCTTATGGTAACTGGCAGTTTGCATGTAACTGCTCATGACAAATGCAAGGAAACTTACCCTGTCAAGAGAGAAGGGCGAGCTGCTGTAGGCTCACTGCTGGGTCAGAGCAGGTATGGGGACGGTTCTTGTAGAGCAGGTGCCAGGCTATTAGTTCACACGTAGTTACACCATCATCACTTACTTGCATGCTTTTATACAGAGAGTTAAAGGCTCCCTGATGTACTAACCACCACAGAAAGCTCTTCTATTAAACAAAAGATGCTACACAGTCAGGTGCATCAGGAGCTTTTTAATGATCAGACAGTCAAAAATAAAGTTACAGGAATAAGAAGAATACTGCAAGCAGGCTGGGAGAGAACTGGAGAGGATCAAGTGCAAAAGGGACTTCATTTAACAAGGACAAGTAAGTCCACAGAGAAAGTTTCTGTTAATATAGTTAGGATTAAGATGGAAAAACACACAGAAATCGATTACAAAATAACCTGAAAAGTAGCAAGTACAGAAAAAGTTGAAAGAATCATTGTCTTACTTTCTTTTTATCCTGTTTTTTACAGTAAGAGTGTTGTTCTCAGATGTTTACTGCCAGCAGTTTTCATGAGGACTGCAGGCAAGAAGAGGGAAAGAACAGGGAATGTTTACATAAATCGATATGTTCAAGTTCATCAGGCCTGACAATATATATTGAAGAGCATTTAAGGGATGAGCCATTATGATTTCTGCCTCATGGGTGCTATTTTCAGGAGCACCTGGAGGCCACGGGATTTCCAGAAGGCTGGAAGAGGGCATATATTGTACATCCCTTCCCAAAGGAGACAAACCTCTGGAACTGCCAGCCAGGCAGCTCGCCTTTGGTGAGCTAGATAAAATTGCAGCACACTGATATGTCAGTTTTACAAATGTCTAGACCGTAGTGTGATATGCGCTGTCTGTATAAGTTTACTGGGAACAGACTGTGCCATATCAGTCTAATCTCGTTCTGGCTAAGCAGCAGCATGGTTAAAGGGGAAGGAATAAACATATCCTGAATAAGGGTTTTGACACAGACCCTCACGATAGTCTCATGAGCAAACTTGTGCTCTAAGCCTGTGACTGCTGTTCAGTCCCAGGGAAATTTTCTTGGAAGTGCTCCCTGGAATAGAGAGTTCACTTGGAAAGAAATGTGCATGGTGCCAAGCAGGGAGGATTGCAGGCCCTTTGGGGAACAGGGTTCAAAAATGATCCTGATAGATAGGATGGAGTCTGAAATCAATTAGGTGGAATCCAGTAATGGGAAGTATGACGTGTCCTGCCCAGGAAACGCAGGAAGGGCGTGGGTGGATAGGCAGCAGCAGGGTGGGGGGGTGCTGAACTGGTGCAGACGGAGTAAACCAGCTGGACCCACGGGTGTTCAGCACTGTGTTCGTGGCTTCCTGATTCCCACTGACATCTCGCTGAAGGTGCCCAAGTGCTTGCCAGGACCTAAGTCTGAATCCCACGAGCTTCCCTGGGAAAAAGCCATGGCTCGGACCGTAACAGGAGGGCTATTTGCTAACAAGCCCCTGTGTGATCTGCCTGTCCCTTGGCACCAGCTGCATTGGGATCCTCCAAACCAGAGCAGAGGAGTGGAGCAAGGAAGGGGAGGCAGCTGAAATCTGGAGCAAGGCTCCTCTGCTCAGCGGAGAGGGCTTGTGTGGCTGTTGGGCCCCCCGGCCAGGAGCAGCCCCTGCTAGGCGGAGGGTGGGGTGGGCAGCCAGAGCCGTGCAGGGCTGCGCGGGCAGGATAGCCGGGGGAAACGAGATAGCTGGGAGGAAACAGCAAGTCCCACTGAAGGCCTCTCTGGAGAGTACTTGGGCAGCAGGCTGGGCTGGAGCAGGGCAGCTTTCAGTTCTGATGGAACTGGGAAGGGGAAGCTGGGAGAGTCTCCAAGAGGACAAAAACCAGACCAAAAAAAATAAAGTGACAGCAAAGGGAGGGGGAGAGGGACAGAGGTTTTGCAGGAGCAGTTGGGCTATTGCTGCCAGGACCTCTCTCGACTCACACTGCTGCTGCATGGCTTCTGCTGGTGAGTCCCAAGCCCAGGAAGGCCATCCCAGGGTGGACAGCCTGGCTGCTCCCATGGGAATGGCTGCAGGTATTTTCCCAGCCAGCAAATCTCCCACTTAAAAAACAAGGAGGAAGTACCATGTCGGTATCTGAACGTGTGCTTAACAGCCCCTGAAGACCACAGAACGTAAGATGGTGTTCACTTCTTTCCATAAAAATACATGGCTGCTTCATTTGTGAAGAGTTTTTTTGGGCATAAGAGTTAAGGAATTTGTTTTACACTTAAATAGTGGCTGAGGTGGTGTCTACAACAATGAAAAGTGGTTCCAGTTGATATTGCCTGCTGAAGTCAGTCTTTCCAAATCAGTATGTTTTGTCAACAATTAATAAATTGTAGCTGGGAAGGTAACTTTGCAGATTGAGTTGCATTGGTGATAGGGGAAAATTCATTTCAATATGAGTAATACAAACCATTTATACTGGATTTTTAAGTTGCTGGCCTATGACTTTGTTTCTAAAAAAAACCAGTGGAAATATTTCTAAGTTTATAAGGACTGTGAAATATTAAAAAAACATGAGGGAGAAATGTTTTCAGTGCTTTGAAGTGACAACTGGTACTTGAGTACAGATATAGTTAAGTTTTATTTCTATATAGATACAGTAAATCTCTCTCTTTACAAGCTGAATTAGCTCCACTTGATTTTTGAGAAATATCCTGTTTTGCTCAAGGCTGTGATGGACATTTCAACTCTTTTCCTTCGTTACATGTCATTGTTCACTGGACTGAAGGTGGAGGTGAAATGTTGTATATTATATTGATTAAATAGCCTGAGATATGTATAGAAAAACTAAGCGGTTACATGTTTTTTACATCAGCCTGGCTGCAGAAGCAGCTGAGCAGGTGACTGTGGGAGGGTTGCTTGCCTTGTTTGCCCTTGTGCAGTGGGAGTTGGTATCAAGTGCTGAAGTAAGAGCGGCAGCCAGGCACAGTGACTCACCAATTCATAACTTCTTCCTCCCTAATGAGGCAGAGCCTGTGATTCAGGGAATAGTTTGGTGAATTAAATCTTGAGCCTGCTGTGGAACTGCATGGCTAATCTGTGCTCTTTTCACTTTTAGTTGTTATATACCACCTGAGCAAGGCTGTGAGGCTTAGGCAGCAATCCTGTCTGGAAGTGACCAGGCAAAATTTGGAATTTGAGCTGTGTTTATGTTTGACCAAACAAAAAAGCCCGATGATAGTAACAGAATCTCTAATGATAGCGGGGGGGGTGGGGGGGGAGGGCAGGGTGCGGAGAAAGGAAAAGGCCAGAAAGGAAAACAGAGCCATCACATTCTTATTACCTGTAGTGTGGAAAAAAAAAAAAAAAATGTTCCTGCTTCCTCAGCCAGAATCTCCTCCTTTCGTGCCTCATGTCTGTAATCTTGTGTGGCAGATCTCCACTGTACGTGTATTCCTGTGCATCCTGTTCTGCTGTGTAGCAAGAGCAAAATATTATTATTACATAGGTTCAGCTTTAAATGTTTCCTGCTGTATCTTGTAGCATCAGACTATTTGCTATTAGGCATGAGGTGTCTGCTGTCTTGTTTTCAAAGTAGTCTGACAATACTATTTCATTAGAAGCCAAGCAATATTTTGGGATGACATGAGTACAGTGCCTAATTAGCCTTTTGCTTTTAAGCCTGGGAAATCTGATTCTAGTTTCTCTACAGGTGTTTTTTATGTTACCTGCAGAGCATGAAGACTCAGGCAACAAAGTCACCCACAGTTATCCCAGGCTGGCACAGTATTTCACAGTGTTAGGATGTGGAACCCTTCATGTGAGGAGCTAACAGCAGGGGCTTTGTGGCCTTTCAGAGCAGTAGGTCACTGATGCAAATATAGGAGCTGTGTTGGAGGGAATAGGAAGATAGCTGTGGGTTGCACACTGGTTTGTGTGGCTTGCATGCTTATTTGTGGACCAGGTTTCACTTCTGTGTGCAATTTCAATAGCTTCTATTTCATGTCTATGTGAACATGCCTTGTCCCAAGCTGCATTAGTGTTCCTTGTCCATCTTAGTGGGACATCTTTCTTTTCTGCTGAACAGGGTAAGAATGGAGACGGAGCCAGGGAGCTGAAGAACATGAAGTCAGATCGCATGAAAGTGCTACAGATGGATGTGTGCAGTGACCAGGAGGTGGCTCAGGCTGTGGATTTTGTGAAGAGGACCCTGAAGGAGCCAGAGGAAGGTATGTAGGGATCTTTGTATTTCCAGCACAGCTGGCTCTTTGTTGTGTTCACAGAATGCTTCCTACAGAGCAGGCCATGCACTGGTGGGGTTGTTCCCTCTCTGCACCACCAAAAGAGAGTTAACAGGCATGGAGGCCTGTGACAGTACGTGGCTGGCAGTCAGGCAGTGCTCTACCCAGGTCAGTGAGGAGAATTGTCTTGCTGTTGATGTGTTGGCCGCATGGAAAGAGACCAAGACTGGCTGGAGGATTAGGCTCTAACTCTACATCCTGTAAAAAGTGACAAGTGGCAGCAAGCCCACGAGAGCCTGTGTCTTTCTCCTGGAGTGTCTGTGAAAGGCATAGGATGGCCAGAGCCTGATCCCGTCCTGGTGCTCCTGCTGCAGCCTGGCTCACACAGCTATTTCTTTAGTGACCCTGCTAGTGAAGAGGTGACAGGCCCTGGCTGCTTACTGCTGTCCTCTCTGCTTTGCTGGTAGAGCCTGTTCATGTATAGAGTGCTAAGCTGGAACACAAAACTGACCTGCCCCCAAACCTGGATTATTCTTCAGCCAGGTCAATCCATGCTTTCAGTTTGCCATGTGACATCCCAGAGGTGATGTGAGGCAGGATCCAGGGTGGGCTTGGCATAGACCACCTTAATCCACATGCCACCTTAAGTGCAAGTCCAACTCATGGACCCTAAAAGTACATGAAAGAAGATAGGAGTCCCTTCTATGTGCTTCTTTCCTTCTTGGAAGTGGTTTGGCAGCAGGATATGAGCTTACAGGTGGAGCCTGGTGTGACACCACCTAACCTCTTCCCATGTGGTGAGGTGGTGAGGCTTCTTGCCCTGCATAGGTTTCTCTGTAGCCTCTGTGTGAGTAGCAAGCTGGACAGCACTTGCAGACCCAGGCTGAAGGTGGACTGAAGTTTCACATCTGTGGCTCCAGGACTTAAGGGTCATGTGGCTGGAGGGTGATTGTCCCTTTTGAAGGCTGGATGAAACTGCCATGGGCCTGTCTGTGTTCACAGCAAGTAAAAAGCTAGTAAATAACAATAAATGTAATCTTCATGCAAATGACGTGAGCACACCCTTCCTCCTAAAACAAGGATATGAAGTGTAACCGAGTTACGTACAAGCTCTGATCCCACACATGTTCTCTCTGCATGATTTTTCTTCCTACACAATCACCTAGCTCTCATCGCGCATTTCACAGCTTCTCAAGCTTTTCCTGAAGAGGCCAGCGACAGCAGTGGTGGCACAGAGCCATTTCCCACTGAGTGAAAGCTTGTAAGGGAGCAGCTCTGTTGCTTCTATAAATGCACTAGTGTTTGCAAAACCGTGTGTGTAACAGGGACAGAGAAGTCTTGCATCCTTGATCAGCAAGTTGGACCAGTTCCTCCTGCTCTTGAGCCTTATCCTGGTCCTTTGCTCCAGCACAGTGTGCCAAGCAGCAAAGGCTTCTTTTTAGGCCCGTCAGTGTGACTGAGGTTTGGGGCTTGCAAATAAATAGTACTCAGTAAATAAGTGCTGGAAAGTAGAGACTACTGAGACTGAGGTGCCTTGCACAGAGGTCCTTGTTGCACACTGAGTGTGGCCCCAGAGGAGCTAGTGTAGAACAGTTCTTGCGCTGTACATTTATACCTCTTCTCCCTGTGCTGTGGATGTAAGGCTAAAATCATTTTGATAGGAGTGCTCCTGTTTGTTTTCAGTCTTACGCAGTTCCCACTGTACTGTTGACACTAAAGAAATAATAGTGATAAGGCTCTGCTCAATAAACACGCTGTTGTCCAGCAAACAGCCCCGTGACCAGTTACCTATCAGCACTTTGTTCTGTACGTAACTGACGTGATCAGTGAGCAATGAAATTCCAAGAATGAATTATTGTAAATAATGTATTTGTGAACATCCCTGAATCTAACCTCATAACCCAAGAAATAGGAAACTGTTGTAGAGAAACTTAGGATCAGGAATACTCTGCAGAGGTTAGTTTGGGACTGACAGTTTAAGTCTTTTGTGGTCTTTGGTAAATCCCTGCCAGATAGAGCCTGTTTTGCAGCAGCACAGTGGGCCACATTCAGGCTGAGATGCTGTGCTGGCTGCCAGATGAGTGTGAATTTCAGAGTTATCTTGACCCATTAAAGCTGGCAGCTTCATCAAGTGCAGCTGCAACAGGCAGGGGATCTTGGGCAGAGGAGGAGTAGAACTACTTGACTGCAGCATTTAGAAACTTGAATTAATAAAAACAGAAGTAAGGATAGGTGAGCAAGATGTTTTCTTGGCTTTTGCTGCAGGGCATGATTTAGCTGTTATCCCAAACAGCCCCTGGGACTGTGTGGCCTCTGGAGGAGGATAGAGCTGCAGGCCAGTGAACTGGAGCAATGTTCACCACCGTCTGTCAGAGACAGGTGTGCAGGGCAAAAGGGGTGTTGGGGTCACCATGTGAGAGCTGAGAGATAGGCAAATCCGTTCTGGGACAGACCATGAGGGAATGGTTAATGCGCTGTTATCACTGGGTAGGATGTGGCCTTCTCTGGTTTGCTATACATGGCTGGTCAGCAGCCTTCAGGGAGAGTGAACTTATCTGGGAAGGGGGCAGGGTTACCAGGGCTGGTATGAGAGTAGAGAGCCAGACTAGCAAGGGCATGTCGGTGTTTTTAAATGCACCAGGAGTATAAATTCCAGTGGTATTTATTGGGCAATGGTAGAACATTGCAATTTGCTTAGAAGGCTCCATTCAGTACAATAAATGGTTACTATCTGACCATGAATAAATATAGGCTGGAAGTTATTACAAGACTCCTACATCAGGGCAGGGAAGCTATGGAGCAAAGGCAGGGCAAGCAGCCCAAAAAGTTTTGAGAGAGAGCGAGCTTGATAAGTTTTATCAACAGGGTGGCATGATGTGGGTGCTTTTGATAACAATGTTGGAGCTCCCTGGACATGAAGACTCCTTCTTAGCCCTGTGTGTGTTCTTGGTGGTAAGAGGAAGGTCAGGGAGTCGAAAGGGGCCCTGACTCCAGCTGAGTACTTACGCAGTAAAAAACAACCATGGTGTATGGCAGGACATCTAATGAGGAGCAGCTCTGTTACCTTGTTCCAGCTCTTCTGTTTGTTCCTCCTGCAGTTTATGGCTGCATAGTCCTGTGCTTCAACAAATTCACAAAGTATGGACTCAGTCCTACAAATGTTTGCCACTGGGACTCCTGCAGTAATCACTTCAAAGGGTCAAGTCTTCAGTGACCTGCTAAGTCCTGGATGTGTAAGGGGCTCAGTGCAGAAGCTCTTGGTAAGTGCAGTGTCGTGGTTTAACCCCAGGCAGCAACTCAGCACCACGCAGCTGCTCACTCACTTCCCCCCCACCCAGTGGGATGGGGGAGAGAATCGGAAAAATAAAGTTCATGGGTTGAGATAAGAACAGTTTAATAGAACAGAAAGGAAGAAACTAGCCATGACACTAATAACAATAAAGTGACAGTAATAAAAGGATTGGAACACACAAGACAATTGATGCACAGTGCAATTGCTCACCACTCGCCAACTGATGCCTGAGCCGCGCTCCTCCTCCCCCCCACCAAAATGCGCATGATGTCCCATCGTATGGAATACCCCTTTGGCCAGTTTGGGCCAGCTGTCCTGGCTGTGTCCCCTCCCGCCTTTCCTGTGTGCCTCCAGCCTTCTTGCTGGCTGGGCAGGAGAAGCTGAAAAGTCCTTGACTTAGCCTAAACATGACTTAGCAACAACTGAAAACATCAGGGTGTTACCAACATTCTTTTTATACTAAACCCAAAACACAGCGGTGTACCAGCTACTAGGAAGACAGTTAACTCTATCCCAGCCAAAACCAGGACATGCAGTCAATTTAATTTTGACAGGACTGCATGCACAAAAGACATTCATTTTTCAATTCTAGTAGTTTTAAGGGTTGGTTGTAAGTTTGCCATATTCTGCTAGAGTTAAGATTGAGGGAAACCAAATACCTGAGCTAAAATACAGCAGCTTTTAACTGGGCCATGAACCTACAGATCAATACATACCATGCACCCTCCAAAACAGGGAGTCAGAATTGTGAAGGGGATTTAGAAATCCAATATATTTGTTTTCCTTTTTTTTTTTTTTTTTGTAAATTGAGGGGAATTCCAGCCCTCTCCAAACTGCAAAAGCCATGATAAAGTCACTGAGTGAATACAAATGTGGGACCAACAGGAACCATAAAAGAGGGTCAGCCAGATGCAGCTGTACAAAGGCTCAGGACAATGTTTGAGCTTAGAGGAGACATTCAGGGAAGCAATGCTCGTGTGACCCCATCGCTCTCCCTGGTGCTCCAAATAAGCCCAACTGGCTTCACTTCTGGTATACCAAGAGTGTATTTCATCTGCTTGCTGGGTTTTTCTCTACAACTTTTTTCTACGAAAGTGCTCAGTTCTTTGTCAAGGGGTTGGGTTACTTTGAACAACAAGGAAAGCTGCTTCTCTGTGACACTTTTCCTTGTTCCACTCCTTACCCATGTGTTTGTTGGCAGGTCTGTGGGGCCTGGTGAACAATGCTGGCATCTCGACCTTTGGAGAGGTGGAATTCGCAAGTTTAGAAAACTACAAGAAGGTGGCAGAGATCAACCTGTGGGGCACCGTGAGGGTGACTAAGGCTTTCCTGCCCCTCCTTCGCAGAGCTAAAGGTACTTGCTGGGCAGTGTGGCAAGACTCAGAGAGAGCTTTTGCAGCACAGCACAGAGATGTAGCTAAAAATCATGACTCGGACTGTGCAGCCCAAGGAGGGTGTCTGAGGCATACAGACAAATTAGCAGGGTTCAACATGCTGTGTAAGCATTTGGTAGTACTGGCCACTCTTGGGGCAGTCCAGGCACCTATACAGCAGGTGCTATCTTAAACATCCCAGGATATCGGAGACCTGTGCACAGTGCTGGCAGATATGACACAGGGCTCCAGGCCACCTTTAGAAAAAGTGACTGGAGACCAGACAAGATAATCCTGGCCTCCAGAGTCCACCAAGTACTTATGTCTGGATGATTGAATCTTATCCCTTCATGTTATTCAATTCACAGATGATTGCAGAGTAGTAGTGGTGGAATAAATGAGTCGATAACAGCCATTTTAGGTATCATACAAGACAACATTATTATCAGAAGTCTTTGTTTTATATTAAAAAAAAAAAAAGATATGTATGAACAGAACTCTGAACAGCTTCTTTATTTAACATGTGTGGGAGAATGCTGGCACAGCTGTGTGTTCTGTGAGGACAGAATGGAGTTATATTGAGAATATTGCCTAGATACCATTTCCAGAAAGCAAGTACCCACTAAACAAGCCCCATCTCACTACAAAAGGTACCATCAGGTCAGCAGGTGGTTCTCACAGTCCCTCCAAGATGCACTTGGGTCTGGAATGAGAAAGCAGAGCCGACCACTTGTTTCTCAGCTAAAATTTCAAGCTGCAGAAGGGTGTCATGCTCCACAGCTGTGAAAATCCTAGCTGTAAAAAGAGCTGGTGAGATTTCAAGGACCTGTTTGTGAGTGCATCTGAAACCGTAATTCCACACATCTTGTCTTGGGGAAGGACAGAGACACCCACGGAGCAGTGACCAGTGCTGTCGCTGCCCCTAGGCAGTGCATGATTTAACGCAAGCTGCCAGAGCTCTGCAGTCGGGCTGGGCTGCTGCTGGGAGTTAGGACCATTGCTCTTTGCTGCCCCATAGATGGCATATGTCAAGTCCTCTCCCTGTTTGTCCCTGTCCCTGTTTGTAGAGGCATGTAGCACTCTAGGCATTCCTGGCCAGCCAGCTGAGTGAGCAGGCTGTGCTGCTTATGCTGCAGGTTCAGAGAAACCTCTACTGGTTCTCTGCCATCCAGCTCAGGTCTAGAAGCATGTAGCTGTGTTAGGCAGAGTGGCTGCAGATGGGCTGTTGTGCTTACAGAAAGAGCCAGAAAGCTTGTACGGCATCACGCTGTGTTATGTGCTTTCCCGCTCGTAACACTGCTAGCTGGGAGCTTGAACGCTTCTCTAGCAAGATGCAGGAGTGGGGCACACTGATGTGAGAGCACACAGCTAGTAGCCTCAGAAGATCTGGGTACTTCTGTACTTGGAAATTAGGAGAGGAATGTCTTGTATCCTTTGTAAATCCTTTTTAATACAGAGGAAGGCATGTGTGCCATCCGTGGAGGAGGTCAGAGCAGGGGCTAGCCTGGCTTCAGTCAGGAGAGAAAGGCTACTTGACAGGGGATTTAGATGCCTCTTCAAGATTCAGATTTTACAAATTGGCATCATCCAATAAAGCACCTTTTTCTGGGGATGTTCTGGCTGCTGCTTCTACAGCCCATCATACCTCCGTGCTCTTTTCTCTCTAGGCCGTGTGGTGAATATCACAAGCATGTTGGGACGGATGGTGAGTCCATCTCGCTCCTGCTATTGCATTTCCAAGTTTGGGGTGGCAGCCTTCTCTGACTGCCTCCGGCAGGAGATGTACCGCTGGGGTGTCAGAGTCATCCTCATTGAGCCCAGTAACTTCGTGGCAGCAACAGGCATCCTGACGGCAGACGGCATCGACAAACAGGCTGTCGCATTGTGGAGTGGAGCCAGTGACACTGTGCGGGAGGACTACGGGAGGGAGTATTTCACTCGCCACGTGGCCCTGATGAAGTCCTTCGTTAACAGTGGCCTGAAGGACGTGTCTCTGGTCTTGGATGACATCACTGATGCGCTCACTTCCCCATGCCCAAACAACCGTTACAATCCCATGGAGACCTACTGGTGGGTAAGGCTGCAAGTCATGACTTACCTGCCCACTGCCATTGCCGACTGGCTTTACATCCCTGGAGCCACCCTGTAAATGGCTGTCCTTCAGGCATCCGTCCAGTGCTTGTATGTACGCACAGGTTAGAGCTGATTTAGTCAGGGATGTCTGCACCCATTGCTGATGTGTTTCCCCTGTAGATGCATGTGTTTTCACTTTTATGGCTTCAGGTCTTGTGTTGTGGGATGCTGAGAACAGCATGGGGTTTTGTGGTTTGTTTTTTTTTTTCCTAATTCTTGCTCTTTGTATTCCCTGCTGTCCTGATTAAAGTTGAAAGGTGTTTTCCTTATAACTCTGTAGGCAGCAGAGGAAGGTTAACATAATGGGTCAAATATGTGGCTAGTGCAATTAGGTCAGCAGAGTTCCCCCAGTGATAAATTTTGCTTATTAATGGGCTCTGGCTTTTCCTTACAAGGATAGGCTGCTAATAGCGGAGCAAAGTTGTTGCTATGAGATGTCTCGAAGGGAGAAACTAAAATGGGGAACAAAAGGAGTTTTCCATTTGACTGAAAATGGGTCAGTCACAGCCTTCCGTTGTTTTCATGATACTGCTAGGAAGCTCTGCTGTGCTGTAACTGTCTGCTTTTTCCAGGAAAACAGCAACACTGCCTCTAAACAGCCTCATTACCTAGCTCAGGGGGGTCAGATCCCTGCAAAGAAGGGTTCTTCCCTCCCAGCACTGTGGCCAAGAGGTGCCAGAGCCTGTGACTGCAGACAGGCTGGGGAGGGACGAGCCCTTCTAATAATGAGTGAGGTCTGAGCCATTCCTCAGTCAGTCCCTGCAGACGCTGGGATTTGCAGCCTCTCTCCACCCACTGCTGATGAGGTTTGCGGGACAGAGTTGAATCTGATGTAGCACACAAATTTGGCTCCTCTGACTGCTGCCTTAGGTACCGGTGCCTGAACTACTCAACTGCTGTGCAGACACTGTCCAGCCATCCCCCTGCTTCCCTCTTGTCACTGCCCCATGCTAGGCTCCCTCTTGCAGGTGAGGGAGCTGCTCTTGCTTCCCCAAATCAGTTTTTTGGTTTCATCCTCTCTGCACTTGAACAGTGATGGGGCACTGTGCAGCTAGTGTGGCTGACTATAAGCTCTGGAAGGGTGCTTTAAGTGACACTTTTTTTTTTTTAATATTGCACAATGACATTTCCACGTCACATATGATTGTCTCCTCAGAGTACCTCCTGATAACTGGTATGAGCTACTTTTGCACAGTATCCCCAAGGGTCTCTCCTGTTGGCTCTGTACAGGGATTTCAATCATTTTTCCAAGTGCTGGTGCTGCCTGGCTTAATGCCCCATTCCCTCTGTCCCAGTGGTGACTGCTAGCGGAGCAGCCAGCAGGCTGTGGGCGCTGCTGGCCAGGCTGGGACCCTACCCTCTTGCTCTAGGGACCAGCTTTCCCTTCCACTGCTAAACTTTGTTCTCCTTTGTCCTATGTGAGATTAAGTGGCTATGAAAAGAGCTTATCGTTTGCTCTTTCCTCATCTGTCTCTGCTAGCTCTGACTTGGAAATGGTGCCACAAACTTCTTACATGCCACTGGCTGTAAATGCTTGAAGTCTGCATGCAGCTGTGAATGTTGTGATGCCTGAGGAGGAACGCAGGTGTCATGGTTTAACCCCAGGCAGCAACTCAGCACCATGCAGCCGCTCGCTCACTTCCATCCCCACCCAGTGGGATGGGGGAGAGAATCGGAAAAATAAAGTAAAGCTCGTGGGTTGAGATAAGAACAGTTTAATAGAACAGAAAGGAAGAAACTAGCAATGACACTAATAACAACAAGAAAGTGACAATAATAATAGACAGATTGGAATATACAAAACAAGTGATGCACAGTGCAATTGCTCACCACTTGCTGACCGATGCCTGAGCCGCGCTCCTCCTCCCCCCACCAAAATGCGCATGACATCCCATGGTATGGAATACCCCTTTGGCCAGTTTGGGTCAGCTGTCCCGGCTGTCTCCACTCCCACCTTTCCTGTGCGCCTCCAGGCTTCTTGCTGGCTGGGCCCGAGAAGCTGAAAAGTCCTTGACTTAGCCTAAACACGACTTAGCAACAACTGAAAACATCAGGGTGTTACCAACATTCTTTACATACTAAACCCAGAACACAGCGCTGTACCAGCTACTAGGAAAACAATTAACTCTATCCCAGCCAAAACCAGGACAGCAGGCTTCCCTTGGAGATGCTGTGGAGGTAGCTTGTATTACAAGTAAGAACTATTGGAAATGCTGGCTGCGCAGTTCTTTTTTATTCCAGATCATCGGCACATGGAGATTGCCTGGGATCCAGGACCCAGAACAATCCCACTGAACTGCAGCTTAAGCAGTGTTGTAATCACTTCTGTCCCCTGCACTGTGAAACGTGAGTAATGTTAAGTAGCACTGATTTGCACAGAGAGAAAAATAAACTGTGAGATTTATAAAGCACATCTTGTCTCCAGTGCTTATTTCTACATTGATTTTCCCACCCCCTTTGAATCTGAGGTTGGGATTTAATTGCGCACAGTAATTAAGGAGGTGGCAGTGGTTCAGCAGGTAGTGGGACTGTGGAGGATCAGTGAGAACTGCCGGGAGCAGAATGGGCAGCACCACCCATTTCATTAGCAGAAGGCAGCTAGAGAGGACTCTCTGCAAACACACACCGTCAGTGTATTTTATGTGGTTTCCCTCAAATGACAGCACTGAGGGAGTGGTGCTGTTCATTGCCTCAGCACTCTGTGTGTAGCTAATCCAAATGCTACAGCTGCCTGGTAATAAGGATTAGCTCTTCTCACAGAACAGAGGCTTGCAAGCCAAGAAGTGTCTGGGGCCATGCAAGGATCTCATGGCCAAGTTAGGGTTAGGATTTCACAGCATGTGAGCCCCAGTCCCCTCCTCTGTGCCCTGTGAAGTGCTCAGGTCAGCTCTCAGTGTCTGATCTGGTTTCTGCCTGGGTGGGGGGCTCTGGGTGGATGTCTGGGGGTGAGAGGAGCGGAGTGCTGGTGTGGGAAGAGCAACGATTAAGTATTTCTGTATGGTGCAGATAATCATATGAACTCTGAGCCGGCAGAGCAAAGCCAAAATGACCAAGCAGGTTCCCTTCCCATCTTGAGCTTCCATCGGCGGTTCAGTGTCCAGTGAAAACTTGGTTATGAAATCTGTTCCCTGAGGCAGCCAGACTCTTGTTTCGCACCATAGTGTTGCATTAATGCAGTCATTGAGGGCAGATCATTGGCATGCTGGTAACAAAGGGAAGAAATCTCAGTTCCATTTGACAGTGACCTTCAAAGCCAGAGGACAGAGGAGGCAGAAAGAAGTTCAGTGAAATCCCCTGGAAGTCCATGCTCATTGCTGCTGTGGTATCCTATCATAGAATCATAGAGTCATAGAACGGCCTGGGTTGAAAGGGACATTTAAAGGTCATCTAGTCCAACCCCCCTGCGGTGAGCAGGGACACCTTCGACTAGATCAGGTTGCTCAGAGCCCCATCCAGCCTGGCCTTGAGTGTTTCCAGGGATGGGGCTTTTGCCACCTCTCTGGGCAACCTGTGCCAGTGTTTCACTACCCTCATTGTAACAAATTTTTTCCTTATATCTAGTCTAAATCTGCCCTCTTTTAGTTTAAAGCCATTTCCCCTAGTCCTATGAGGAGTTAGGCTGCCAAAGGTGCCTGTGGTTTTTTTTTCAAGGGCTGAGGTTGTGGCAGCGTCCTACCTTTTTCTGCATGTTTCTCACAATGCTTTGGAAGACAGTGATGGTACAGCTCCTTGGTGTACCCTTTAGCCTTTGTAAAGTGTTTCAGTTATCTCTTTCAGATCAGCATGGTTCTCTACAAATGACACTTGGAACCAAGAGGTGGTCTTCTGCATGTCATGTTTGCTCTAGTTCAGCTTAACACAGCAAGGGGCCTCCTAGGATCTCCCAAGCAAGCGCTGTGAGTCTGGATATTCCAGATCACTTCAGGTTCCTTCTGTCTCGACCAAAAACCAAGCCCTGAACCAATGGCAAGTCCCAGACCTCATGGCACCTGGGGTTCCTGGTTTAGTCCTGACATGAAACCTCCACTAGCAGAAAAGGGAAAGTTCAGAAGACAAAGTTTATTGCAGGTGAATGGAAATCATCTCTAAAAGCCAAGAGAAACCAGAAGTCTCTTCTGCATGGCAAGAGCTATAGAGGAAGTGGTTCATTTCAGGAAAAGGCAAGAAGCCGCAAGTTGCTATGGAGATCCCTTATTGATAGTCCTGTATGTGTTTATCTTTACAATGAGCTACACAGAGAAAGGGAATGTAAGCTTCTTCCTCTGGGCTTCAAGTCTTTACCACTGTCAGGAGTGTAGTCACAGGGTAGAGTGTGACGGATGCACTCGACCCCCCCTTAACCAAACCGGCAGTCGTTTGGTGCAGGCTCCAAAGGAGGTA
>JAVKLA010000084.1:28104346-28114615 GCA_034782735.1 Sagittarius serpentarius
CCAGCTCTCCTCCTTCCTGTCCTCCCACCCCTGCTCCAGCTTCCTGCCCTTTGATGTGCCTCTCCTCCTCTGCTCCAGGGTACGAACTGCTTACCAGGTGGAGATGACTTCTCCCCACCCCACAATTAGGTGCAATTATAAGGTTATGCTTTTCCCAAACCCTTGCTCCGGTGTGCGTTGAAGGTGGAGGGGCTCATGAGCAGAGTCCTGCTCCGGGCTGATGACAGGCGGGACACGGAGCAGGGCCCTGGTCTGTGCGGGTGAGCAGTGACAGTGGGGGCTGGAGGTGGGATGAGAGGAGAGTCCTGGCAGTGCTGGCGATGGCGTGGCTGCTGAACACAACCTGG
The DNA here is from genome assembly GCA_034782735.1 of Sagittarius serpentarius. Taxonomy (NCBI): domain Eukaryota; kingdom Metazoa; phylum Chordata; class Aves; order Accipitriformes; family Sagittariidae; genus Sagittarius; species Sagittarius serpentarius. The sequence goes on from JAVKLA010000084.1 coordinate 28,104,694, forward strand.
GTGGCCATGAGCAGAGACTCAGCTGCAGGAGCCCAAGCCTGCTCTGTTCCAACACAGGAGCAGCAGATACCTGGGTGCTTCCCACTGTGGTCAGGCAGAGCCCAGAAATGTGCCCCTGGGGAAGGTGCAGCCAGCGCCGGCAGTGAGTTCGGCTGTCAGCTCTCGTCAGCTGTGCTTCAAGGCATGCGGTGCCTCGGCACCCATGGGATGCCCCTTGGCTGGCAACAGCCAGTGGAGGAGTGGGGCTCCACGCACTGCGGCCCCTGGGCTTTTGAAGGTGCTGCCTTTGGCTGGAGGTGGGACCCCTGTGCCTCCAACCAAGACATAGGTTTGCTTCCACTGCTGTTGGTGCTGGCTACAAGGGAGCCCATGGCTACAGCAAAGCCCACCCCATATGTCATCCCCGCTCTCGCTGGGGCTCAAGGAGTGTCAGCTCTTGGTGGCTCCTGGCTCCTCATTGCCTCTTGTCCGTGTCCCGGGTGAATGCACACTCCTGCAGCAGGTTTTGCGGAGCATGGCTGGATGAACGCCTCGCTGCTTCAGTGTGACTGGCTGCAGGGTTCCAGGAGCCAAAACTGCAGTGCCCAGTCACCTGGGCACATCTCTGGCAGGGCCAGCCCTGCAGGGCAGCCCTTGGGCGCTGGGCAATGCCTGGAGGCCAGAGCGAGCATAGAATCAATCATAGAATAGCTTGGGCTGGAAGGGACCCTCACAGGTCAGCAAGTCCAACCCCGCTGCGGTGAGCATGAGCCCTCCTGCCGCAGCAGGGCAAAAGACTTCATCAGAACCACTCCGTCCAAGGGCAAAACGCTGCCACCACAGCCAGGGAGTCCTCACTCCATCCTATAGGAGAATGCTCCATGCACAGACGTGGATACGCGCACAGACACACCTCCACTTGCCCTCACGCACAGAGAGCAAATGCTCTACTGTGGCCAAGGCTGGCCATTCTGCAGTGCTTTCTCCTCGGGTTGCTCTGCAGGATGCAGACAGCCAAGCTCAGGAGAAAAACTGAGCTTGATGGTCTGCTGTGGGGAAATGGATCTCACCTCTGCAGTGCACTAAGGCATGGCAGCACTCGTACCGTTCAGGTCAGGGCATCTGTCCAGGGTTTTTCTGATTTCTAACCTGTTTGTATCACAAGAGGTGCAGATGAACATGGGGCTTGCAGAGAGTCTGCAGGACACCTCTGACTTTGAGAAGGGAAGCCAGAGCAACCCCATCAGGGACGTGCACAAGGTGGCTGCCAAACCACTGAGGGAGCTGTGTGCAGGCAGGAAGAGCCCTTGCACGCTGCCCTGCCCCATGCCAAGCGCTGCCGGCAGGGTGGTGGAGCGGGTGCTCCCCTGAGATCTTCACCCCTGGCCGGTGCTGCTGGGCCTGTGCTGGACGAGCTGTGCTGAGCCGTGATGGCCATCGAGGTGCTGGGAGCACCTCAGCTGTGGCTGTGTTTCAGGGCACAGCTCAGCAGCACGGCCCCAGTACGGGACAGGGCTGAGCTATTTGTGGCTCTTGGGCTGGCATTTGGGCAGCCAGGGGCTCAAGAGTGTGTGTGCATGTGTCAGTAAGGCACGCAGCGCAGCATGTTAAAACACACCTGCAGAGAAAATCTCAACAGAGGTTAGATTAAAAGAAAATGTAATTAAACACAGAGAGCATCCTGTCTGTTACTCAACTCTCCTTGCATAACTCTCGGGACCGGCTGCCTTCACAGGTGGCTGCTCTGCTGTCAAAGTCATTTGCTGGGCACCTGTTGGAAAAACTGCCGGGTCAGCACAGAACTAATTGTGCCAGCATCTTCCCTTGTAGTGAGATTTAAAAGTCTAGAGGAAAAATTGCCTAGAGGTCTTGCAGGTCACCAGATGAGCCTGTGATGCCTGCTGCTACTTAATTCTCCCCATGTACTCCTGTGAGTGACTGTGATGGGGACGAGGATGTTGCAGTGGCCCAGAGGGTCTCCAGGGCTCAAGTGGCCCCTGGCCGCGGAGGCTGCATGTCCCCCCTGGGAGCACAGCAATGGCTGCTGCTGGGCCAAAGGGAGCAGGACAGGAGCCACTGCCGTCCCCAGCCGCTCTCAAAGGCTGCAGCATTTCTCCCCTTCCCTGGCCATTTGCACCCAGGTCTGAGGCTCTTGTGAGCAGCCAAACGGCAGAGAGCTCTGCAGCTGCGGAGTGATATCCAGACACGTGGGATTCATTTGTTTGCCTGGGTGAGCAGCCAAGTTGCAGCCCACCTCCAGCTTTGTACCAGCTGCAGATCTAAGGCAGCTGACTGGCCTGCCAAAAAAACAAAACACGTCGAGGACCAGGGAGTGGTTTGTGCTAGTGCTGAATAATGATGATCCCAGCACGCTTATAAAACGACGAGGCGGAGAGCTTACCACAGAGCTGTCCCTTGCAGCCCTGGTCCTCTGCAGAGCATCACTCCGCCTCGTCAGCCAAGGTATGTTTCTGAACTAAGAGATTCCAAATGGGAGCTGTGTTTGTGTCCACAGCAGGGCCTGTGCCCTGCGGCTGGAGACAGACTGGGCTTTTCTTTTAAACTTGGGGAAAATGCTACTGCTGCTCCTGTGTAGCAGTTTCTGGCCAGGGAAGCAGAGCAGCCCCGTGCTGCAGGGTCTGTAGGTGCCAACCTGCCCCAAGCAGAGCCCAAAGCACGTGGGCAGCATCCTGGCTCCAGGGGCTGCTTGGAGGTGAGCAATGCAGCTCCCACCTCTACTCCACAGGAAAACATGTCCTTTCCCTCCTCAGAGCAGGCTTTTGGGGGCCGGTTCATGTTTTATTTGGTGCTGATTTGAGTCTCGACCAACTTGCCTGCCCTGCAGTGCTGCGTACATCCTGGCATGTGAAGACCCCTCCGGAGGCAGCTGTACTGTCCCTCCCACCACCCTGCAGGGCCAGGCAGTCCTGGCACACATGGGGATGTCCCTCTCGCCATGCAGGCTCCTGCATGTGTACACTGCTTGCTTCCACATCCCAGGGCCCCGGCTCTGCCCTGGATCTGGAGCGCGTTCCTTCTACTCCAGCGTTTTATAGCAAACATCTCTGCATTTCGCCTTGCCTCAGCTTTGGACAGACGATGATGGTCCTGCATGTCCTTGGGCATTTATCACCCCTGTATCTTGCTAGGTGTCAGGTGTGGGTGATGGGTACAAGTGCTCTCACCAGGCATTGCCTTGCTTCCCACAGAGCTGCTGGGCACAGCCTGAGCACAAGCAGGGCTTAAGGCCATTTTGGGCCAGGGACTTATTTGGCACAGTGACTATGTGCTCTTCTCATGATTCTTTTTGTCTTGCTGTGCCCCCAGGGTGCCCTGCTGCAGATGTCCTGTCCTTCTTGCGATATTGCACACAAAGTTCTGCTCCAGGGAGGCCCCAGCTCAGTTATTTTCCTCCTCCCCAGGTCCATTTCCTGCCTGCAGCCCGGTGCAGCCATGCTGGGCACGGCAGTGCAGCTCTCGGTCCTGCTCGGCCTCCTCGGCTTTGGGAAAGGCCAGATGTTTCACATGGGACCGTGCCCAGATCCACCAGTCCAAGAAAACTTCAATATCAACAAGGTGTGAAAAGCTTTCTAAAAATCTCACAGCGGGTAGTGAGTTAGACTAAGGGGGCATGGGACCGATGGCAAACTGCCTGGGTGCCTGGGGGGGTTGGCAGGTCTGGTCTCAATGTCTTGTGCTGGAGCTGCCAGCGTGGGTCTGCGGCCCTGCTAACCCCCCGCAGCCTCCTGCGCCGCGGAGGTGGATGCTCGAACAAACTGAGCAGGCAAAACGTGCCAGCAAACGAGCCGGGCTGCTCTGCCCCAGCCCTCTCATGCTAAAAGCGTCTCTCTGGACTTTCTTCTATCAGTATTTGGGGAAATGGTACGAGATAGAGAAGCTGCCGTCAAGTTTTGAGAAAGGAAGATGCATCCAGGCAAATTACTCGTTGAAGGAGAACGGGAAGTTCAAGGTGATCAACAAGGAGCTGCTGTAAGTGTTTGTGTTCAGGCCGTGTCCTTGCTGCAGCAATGGCACTCCTGTCACCTCTCTTGCCGTCCTGGGTGGTCACTTTTCTCCAAATTGCCTGTTTCTGGATCTGGGGGTGCTGGGGGAGGCACGCTGTGGTTGCAGTAGCTCTGCTGGGATAATGGGCTTTGCTGTGGTTACAGCAGAGATGTGGGTGTCTGGTTTCTGCTGGCGCTTCCCTGGGGCTCACCAGCTCTCTGTTTCGTTGTCCAGGGTGAATAGTGAGAAAATAGATCAAAAGCACGTGGTGACTCTTGTGTGAAATAGCCTGGGTTTCCTCCCCTGACTGGTTTGTGATCCCTAGTGATGGCTGAGCAGCCAGACGCCCCGAGTCCTGTCCAGGGAGGGTCACAGGGCTGGTTATGGGACAGCAGCCACCACCCTGAGCCCCTGCGTGCTGAGAGGTGCCTGTGCTCTGTGCTCCTCTCTGCTCTAGAGTAAAGGGACCCAATGAAAAGCGGCAGGGAAGGTGAAGCACATGGGTCATTTTTACTTAAGCAAATATTTGTCAGCCTTTTTTTCTGGAGCATTCACCTTGCACTGGTAGTAACTGCTGTGTAAGGGGATCAGCAGTCTTCGCCAGTGAGCAAAGTGAATGCACTGATTGTTCCCTTTATTATACTTGATAGTATGCAATTATCCCGAGCCCTCCTGGGATTTTGCATGGACAGATGCAGGTATTAATTCATCTGTTTCCATCGCCAGCCCCGGCTGTCATGGGGTGCTGCTGTGAGTGGCTGAATGAATGAGAGGGAGCGAGCGGCGAACGCAGCGCTGTCCCCTGCGCTCCCTGGCATGGCATGGGGACTTTGTTCTGGCTCACAATAACAACAACGTAGGAACACATCCCCCCTGTCTGGCAGAGGGCAGCGTCCATGCCGCTCGCTGACCGCGCAGCGCTGTCTCTGCAGCTCCACTGCGAGGGCAGCGCCTGGCAAACAGCTGGCCATTTATTTGCGCCTGCATTAATCTGCGGGAGATTAATCTGACCATTGGTCTCACCACTTCAGCGGCTCAGGACCCTGAAATATTTTGGGTCAGGTGTGCACTGTGCACTGCTCCAGCATCAGCCCCTCGACCTCTGCTGCTGGCAGCATCAGCTTCTGCCTCCTTGGATGTTCCTGTTTCACAGGGAAGCGCGAAACTTTCCTGCCCCACAGGCAGCATCCAGGTCCTGAGGCATCTGGGGAAAAATGCAATTATAAGACGGGCAGCCCGAGTCATAGGGCTTGCTGCTAGCAGGGCAGTGCTCTGGACCAGCAGCGAAACAAACCCTGGCTCATCAAGCAGCGACAGGTAATTTGTGTGCGGAGGAATGTGCTGTGACCTGGAAAAAACGCAGGTGATTAAACAGATGTGAACACATGCTTTCCACAACTAGCAGAAGTTGAGCTGTTCCCTGGCACATCCAAGATCAGTGCTGGGATCCTCCCGTCCTGTGCAGAGGGATCTTGCTCTCCCCATTCTCTGTCACTGTCCCCCTGGCACCAGAGTACACCCCACTGCCAGGGGCACTTGGAGAGAGGCACCCTGGGGCGCTGGGGTGGTTTAACCTGGGAGAGCATTTGCCCCGCTGGGCCTGGCCCAGGACCTGGTGTGCCCTGGGTGCTGCTGAACCTGTCCCCAGGGGCAAGCTGACCCTCTGAGGACGCTGTGGTTAGCTGGTACGTGTTACAGCCGCCTCTTGGCAGGTGGATGCGTCAGGAGGGATGATTTAGTGGAAGGAAAAAAAAAAAAGATTTCAAATTCACCTGATTTTATTTCTCGCCTTGTCGTTCTCCCCTTAGTTCCAATGGCAAAATCAACGAAGTCGAAGGAGAAATCATGCACATGGATGTGAAGGAGCCGGCCAAGCTGGGTGTCCGCTTTAACTGGTGTAAGTGTGTGGCTGGGAGGCTCGCAGCCTCCACCGGCTCCCTGGTGCCTACTGGCCTCAGCAATGCAGGAGGGCAGCGCCTGCATGAAGCAGGCACCGCTGCTGTGTCATCAGGGGTGCAAAACTAGCAAAGCAAGAGGTGAAGCTGCCCCGGTGACTTCAGTGCAGCATGACGGGACAACAGCAAAGGGTTAGGACAGACGCTGTGACCAGCAGGCAGTGGTTTGGTGATATTTATACATCATTTACAGCAACAGCCCCTGCAGTGGTGGAGCATTCTTCACCAACTGATCTCAAAGCAAGAAAGATGAGCAGCATTACTGTCTCTCCAGGTCATTTCACAGAGGGGGACAGCAAGGGGGGGAGGTCGGGGAGGCAGACCCACAGCCTCTGCAAGGGCCAGGAGTAGGCTTGTTTTTCTGAACACAGTGGTATAGCTACCAGCCCACTCTGCCTTTGCTTACAAGCACCTTTTAATAACCGTTAATGCGGTTTTGTTTGCTTTTTCTTCCCTTGTCAATGTGACCCACGACAGGGGCCTGCCGAGGTGCAGTTCATTTTACTCACGTTGCAGAGCACTTTCCTCTGTCCACAGCAACACTTGGAAAGTGAGCAGAATTCTCCTCTTGGCTCCCTTTTTCTTCTGCTCCCTCACACCTGCTCCCTACACCTTTTTCCTTGGCTGTTCCATAGCACTCACACAGAGGAGTTATTTGGAGAAATGGGTGGAGCAGAGATACTTGCAAAGGACAATTATTGTTCATGAGCGCAGCCAGACTTAATTATGTGCTGCTAAGGCATCCCCTGCGGCCATTTTGCCCACAGAGTGTGCAGCCCCAATCATCCTCGCTGGCTGCAAGCCCCAGAGAACAGCACCCAGCATTCCTGAGTGCATCAGAAATAAATCCCAGGGCACTTATGCCTGCCTGCTGGACCCACCTCTGCTTTCTGCCTGACAGTTTGAAGCTGGAGTGGCTGTCCCTCATCAGAGCAGATGCTTTGGGCATAGCAGCCTGATGGAGAACAGAATTTGGCCCATGTGGCTGGTGCTGGTGGGATGGGCTGAGCCACACTGATTTTCACCGCCCGGGCTCCAGCTGGCTGCATGGGGCAGTGGGTGGTGGGGAGGGAGTTGGTGGTTTGGGCTCCTGAGGTCACCAGTGTCAGCTCCCAGCCCTAGGGCTCCTTCCTGCCAGCAAGCACCCGCACATGGGTACGAGCTGGGCTGGTTGTCGGTGGCCTGGCCGAGCTGTTCAGGTCATAGTGTTAACTTTCCAGCAAGGCCTCCCTAGTCAGGGCTTTGTGGCTTTCTCGAGTCCCTCTGGGCAGAACAAGGAGTCCTGATAGGCTTTTATAAATTACAGCTCCCTGTACTGACCACAATTCTGTGGCTCAGGAGCAGCAAAAGTGGGAACAGCACCAGGAGCCATGGCTCTAGTGCTGCAGAGCAGTCCAGAGTTGGTTACCCATGGCGTTCATGGTGCCCTTCTATCTCCTAGTCATGCCTTCTGCCCCTTACTGGGTCATCTCCACTGACTATGAAAACTACTCACTGGTTTACTCCTGCACCAACATCCTCTGGCTCTTCCACGTTGACTACGCCTGGATTATATCAAGAGCTCCTGAGATGCACCCAGAAACCGTGGAGCACCTGAAGAGCCTTCTCCAGTCCTACAAGATTGACACCGAGAAAATGATGCCCACGGACCAACTTAACTGCCCTCCTGAGATGTAACTCCCGGCACGTAGTGACACAGCGCCAGACCAGCGATGAACTTTGTTGCTTTCTTTATTATCCATTAGAATTTCTCTATGTAATAGAGAAATGTAATAATCCTTTTGCTAACAGTAGTTTGCCAGCCCTGAGTTACTCCTTGCTGTCATTCCCTCTATCGCTCTCCCCACTTTTTCGTCTCGCTCTGACTTTCACAGAGTAACTGACTGATTCAAAGCTAATGGATGAAGAAAAGAAACCGATCGTGAAGTGCAGGTGCCCACGGATCAACTTAACTGCCCTCCCGAGATGTAACTCCCGGCACGCAGTGACACAGCGCCAGGCCAGCTCTGCTGTTGCTGCGAGTCCTCCAGTATGTGGATGGGAAAGGGTATGAGGTGTCATGTGCAAGTATTAGTCCTGGGGAAAAACCTTTCATTATACAGCCCCAGCTTTGTTTCCCATTTTTGTCTTGATGCTTCTGGGCCTGCTAGGAGTCTACGGTGTCTGAGCTACATTGCGGGCACTGCCTTCCCAGTGGCAACACCCAGACGCAGTGGGTCGGTCCTGCAGCCTGGGAACTGAGACTGGGGGACTTGAATGTTTCCTGGAGCAGGTCTGTAGGCATATTTTGCTGCCAAGTCAGTGGACTTCCTTGCTAGAAATCAGATCTGGCCCTTTGTTTTTAAAGTCTAAAAATGTCCAGAAATTCAGCATCGCTCCATCCCCAGTGTCTGCATGTGTCCTGTCTTGCCTTTAGTGAGGCTGGTCGTGCACTCCCAAGGGGTCAGCTCTGAGAGTACCCGTAAGTAGACAGAAAGAGGCAGGGCTGCTCCCTTGTCCTCTCTTCTGCCGAGAGACGGCAGGCTCTGCCTGACATCCTGCTCACCGCTTTTGTACGTGCCGAGTGCCTGCTGGCACTGCATCTGCCCAGGCAGGTGTTCACCAGGCACCGTGACAACTCTGCTTGAATAGCATTGATGCAACTCATTAAAAATGAAATAAAAATATCCGCTTCAGGAGTTTTGTACCTTCCTAGCTGCATGACGTTTTCGAGCAGGCCAGGGGCTTGGTGTGAGGGGTCTGCCCCTCCTCTGAGACCATGGCACCACCAGAGCAGGAATGCAATGCAACATAAGCAACCATGTCTGAAGTTAAATGGTTTGCTCCAGGAGCCTGGAGGTCTTTCCAGCTCTCTGGGCTCAGATGTGTGGGCTTCCCCCATCATCTGAGACATGCCAGCAAACCCATGTCATGGTGTTGGCTGGCAGTGACCCCCATCTCCTGCTGCTTTTATTGACATGAAGAAATAACGACATGGACATAGAATATTGTAAATCTGCAGGAAATGTTCTACACTTACTGTGGTGGGACCTCAGTCGGTGTGGGTGTGCGGCAAAGTGCTTTCGTGCCCTGGGAGGGCTACAGGAGCTGGGCAGGGAGCCAGCATTTCACTAATCTTTAACAGTCGGAGGAGGCCGAGATGGGAGGGAGGCCTCGTAGGGACAAGAAACAACTGCCATGTTTAAGCCATTAGCCATTTAAACTTTTAAATCCTAATGCCACAGTTCCTGTGACACAAAATCAAACACTCCACCCGCATCCTGAGGCTGTAAGGACGATGGTGAACACACCAGGATGCTGACAGCTGCACAGCGGCTCCCAGGGGTGTGAAGAGTTTTGGGGCCGATCATTTCAGATTCCTGTTTTCTTCCTCATACGGATGGTGACGCTGTAGCCCACACCCCCTCGCAGCTGCGCTGCCAGCCCACGGCGGTGTGGCTGGGCAGGCACTTGAGCCCCTGGGGTGGGAACCTGCAGCCCCTCAGCAGGGGCGGCCACTGCCCCTGGACCCAGCCGGCAACCAGGATCTGCAGGTCCCGCCGAGAAACGGGAGCGTTTTCCTCAGCGGCAGAAACCCTCCACATCCGAGCCCTCCGGACGCCACGCTGCCTCGTTTCTTGTCTCGTGGAGACCTGTGACACGCCTGGGTTGTTCTGGCAAACACGCGGTGCCGGGGCACCGCCACGCTGCGGCGCGGAGGGGACTGCGGGGGCGCTTTGCGTGGGGCCGCGGGGTGCCGCCGCCGCCTTCCCTGGGGGAAGCCGTGCCCACACACCCTGCAGGCCTGCCTCCCTGCCCCAGCAAACAACGCCAGTCCAACAGCACGTGCGAGGGCCGCCACACACGCACAGGCCTCACTCCCGCCCCGCAGCCCCGCGTGCGCGCAGGGCGCCTCACCGCGGGCGCGCAGTCGCGCGGCAGCCGGGGATTGGCAGTCCGCCGGACGCCAGGGGGAGCGGCCCCGGCGGCCTGCGACTGAGGCG
>JAVKLA010000084.1:28114714-28132349 GCA_034782735.1 Sagittarius serpentarius
GGCGGGGGGGGGCGCGGCCGCCGGGGCGGGGCGGGCCAGCCCGGCCCGCGACGAGGACGAACACGGGTGAGGGCCGCGTCGTGCCCAGCCGGGGCCCCGGTAGTGGTGGTGGTGGTGGTGGTGGTGGTGGTAGTGAGGCGGCGGCAGCGGCGGCGGGTTCCAGCAGGGCCTCCCCTCCGGACCCGCCGCCTCCAGCCCTCCCGCTCGTCCGAGGTCTCCGTGGAGCGGGGTCTGCCAGGCGGCCTCCCCAGCTGGGGATTCCAGGGCTGTCCCGTTTTGTAGGGATGGTGTGAAGCCGGCGGAGTAGTAATGGGCTAAGCGGGTTAGTGGGTCGTTCCCGTGACGGTTCCACACGTCGGTGGCGGTCAGGCAGTGGAAGCACCGGGCTGAGGCAGGTGTACCCCTTGGGGCAGGGTTCGTGTTAAGAAAGGAGACGCCGGGGCAGCGCGTCTGGGTGGAGAACGTGAGGGCTGCCTGAGTGGGGAGAAAGAAGAACTGTAGTCGTGACTCTTCCCAGGAGTGCGGTGTGGCAGCTGAAAGAGCTGATGTGATTCCTTGCTGTGTAGGAACTACTAGGAGAAGCAGTGTTCTCTTTAAATGCTCGTTCAGAAAGACAAACAGAAAGGTTTTACAGTAGCTACAAGGATAGTTTACAGTTTGAAAAATATGTTTTGCTATGGGAGATTTACCCTCAGCCTTCTCAAAGGTAGCTTATTTCTCTGTAACCAGAAGCACGTCCCTGGGGAGAGGACCTCTCTTGGGTTGGAAACATAAGTAAAATGTATTCTCGGGTGTGCAGAATTCATCTGTAAAGATCTCACAGTTGAGAATATGCACTAGCCATGTGGTTTGCGTTTGGTTTAATTGTAACATGCTGAGTTAGTGCAAATATGCAAGAAGTGATCTTTAGCCAGCCATCAGCTGTCCTTGACCAGTAAGAATTCTTGCACTTTTCCTGATGTTAGCACCCAGTTCGTGCTGCCTAAAGTTGCTCTGAGACTCCATAACATTATGATGCCCAGGGTTTGTCCTCAACTCTATGTTTATAAAATTGCTTTTGACTGTCTTCTTCGTTTGGGGCCTCACTCAGTATTGCAAGGAAAGAAATAATGATAAAATAAAATGGACGTGCAGTTATTTTTCGATGTTGTAATATTCCTTTCCTCTTTGCCTGGTTAAGTCATGAATATAGTCTAAAGTCAGCAAGGTAAGACTGAAAAGTTTTTGATTTGCTGTGTTGCCTGTGTTGGCTGCTCCTACTTCCCAGGGAGAAATTATTGCAACGGAAGGAATGAGATGATGTTTTTGAAAGAGGTGAATGTAAGTAGCAATATGCTACGCAAATTTTGTGATTTTTTTTTCCTGTTCTTTAGTTTTAATATAACGTAGCACAAGGTGTTTACTACCACACCAGACATAAAGTAAAACTGGCTGTTGATAGTCTCTGTTTCATTTTCTGTACCATCTTGAAGGATGATCAGAAATTAGAGTACAAACTGATGAGCTGAGTATATGGTGTATTGGTTATAGTACACAGTAATTTCTTGTGGAGCAGTTAAGTGGGCAGGAGTCCAGCTTCTGTTTCCTATTTACCAATGTGTGTCAATAAAGTCAATTAGATTCATTCTGAATTTGCTTCACAAGTTAAAGGATATTGGCTAAACCTGGCAGGCTGCATTAGAAGATATCCTGGAAAGATCAGTACAGGGTATTTAAAGCTGGTTTGCGTGCAGGTATTGGTTTTGGTTGGCAATGCTTCATTAAATCAGTGTTACTTCTGACTTCAGCAAAATAATTTTGTACTTAAAAGAATGATAAATAGTACAGCTGTGATTCCCTCAAGATTAAAACTTAGTTTATAAATTCAGCTGTTTTCTTCATGCACCTCTATCCGCAGCCTCCCTCATTATTTCTAATATTGAAATTCAGGTCTGAATACCTTTAAAATAGCTGCAGATGAAAGAGCTTATTGTGTCATCTGTCATCTTTTAAAGCACTGTGTTCAGTAGAGCTCTCTTGTATTTGCATCATTACTGACCTTGCACTGTTTTTAGCAATGGTAAAATTCTTTGGAAAACTTCCTCAATGAAAATAAGATGCAAGTGGGAAGCTTGTGAAATTGTGACACCACTGGAACTGCATCATAAGAGCTGAGATCACGGTTTAATGGTAGATACGTTCTTGGCATTCCTGTTATACAGTGTTTCTTGCCTTAAGGCTCCTGCAAGAGTCTGTGAGGGAGCTGATATGGTGTTTTACAAAGTAAGTAAGTAGGTCTATGTGCTAGCACCTGTGTTGGAACAGGCAAGAGAAGAGTCTGCTATGGTAGGAAGCAAGTGAGATGTGAGAGGTGTTCCTTTCAGTAATACCGCTGCAGAAACTTCTTGCCTGTCAGGGTGTGGTGTCAAAATAAACGATTATGTATATTTAAAGATGTGAAAGTATACAGATGAGCACTTCTGAGATTTTTCAAATCTGATTTTCCTAAGGAAGATTAGATTTCCTATTTCTATATCTGAGGGGTGTCAGGAAGCATTTTTCTGTGATGGTCCTAAGCTCTATCATTAATATTATGCTGCTCAGGCATGCCTAAGCATGCTAAATTGGAGATGGTCAAAGGAGGTGTGGGTTTTTAGAGCACTTAGTCACTCTCCTGTGATGGCTTTTTACATGGAGGGTGAAAATGACGTGTTTGATTGCCACTAATTATAATTCTTTTCCTAGCTGAATTTTGAATTGTGCTTTGGGAGGTGTTCCACAGCCAAGGCTTTTAGTGTTGGAATCTGAGTTTAAAGAAATGAGTGTGAAAAACTAAACCACTAAAAGCTTCGTCAATTTTGTACTTACAAGTTACCGCATTGCTAGCTGTAGGCTGTCGAACTTTGAGAGCAGTGTATGCCAAAGAGATTCTTCGAAGGTTGCCAATATTATTATTAGGTATTGAGTTGTGAGCCCAGGCAATAAACCTGGATGCACTCTGGGCAAGTGCGGTGAACACCAAGCATGTGATGGGAGTTTCTCTCATCTGTCATATTTCCCCTTCAACTAAGCTCTCTCTCTTTACAGGGGCTGCGTACCATTGTCCAACTGCTGTGGCTAGTAAAAATTCTCATGTGCTCACTGTGTAACCATACGATCATCTTATGTTAGTCATAGATTAACTTTAAGCAGGTGTTCAGCTGGTGTTTAACTGGTGATTTTTCGACTCCTAAATGGATAGGTTTGAATAACTAGCATTCTGAGACTAGAACTCTTGCTTTGTCATCATGAAGCTCATGACTCTCCACTCTGCCAGAGCAGGCAATCTGACTCACGTGTTGTCCGCTTAGGTTGCAATCCTTGTGTTTCAGTTCGAACAAAATAATTAAATAGATCTGAAGCCTCAAACATGCAAGTTTGGCATTGGTTACTATACACTAAGGGGATTAAGCTCACTTAATTTGTGTTCATTTCTGGAGTGTAAGTCTGTGGCGTGTCGGATTCAGCATCGACTCCTGCATCTAGTTTTTTATCCCTTTAGGTTTTTTTTCCCATTGCATTATGCAGTGCTCTCCATAAATGTAAAATTTAGTTTGTGCTTGGAATTTTGCTTTATCAGTTTTGTTTTACAGATATCGTTCTGCTCAAGAGCAGTTGCATTATTGAGATTGACAATACTTTTCAAATTTGTTATTCGAACAGTCTGTGTTTAAATGAGAGCAGTTATGTTGAAGTCTTCTAGCCAGCTGCCCCCCTCAAAAAAAACCCAACCCCAAACCAAAAAAACAAGAGCCCTGTAACATTTGTTTCCTTAAATAGTAATTTGCAACAGGAATATGTTAATGCATAAAGTAATATTGAATAGTGGAATTATTTTACTATTCTAAAGTTAAATTTATTGGTTTAGTCTAAGGGAAAGACCACCTTGTATGAAGCTTGCAACAGCCGTTGTAAAGAAAATGTGGAACCTGGTAGTTTCTGTTGGTGGAACTTTTCTGTGGCTTTTAGATCAGTGGAGGGGTGGCTCTTCCTCTGGCCACAAGGCAGTTGCTTTCTTTGTGGCTTATATATTTTGTCAGTCTGGGTGGCCTTTTGTTTCTGCAAATGTACATAAAATGGTACATTCTCTGATTAATTGAGGAAATTCTAAATAATGTAACATCACTGGTGCCTGTCTCTGTGAAATGTGAAACTCCCTCAATTTAATTACAGCAGTGAATCAGCTCTGGTTTATGAGTCCAATTTAGGATGACAAAAGCAGTATTAATAACCAGCTTGCTCAGTGCTATTTATTTTACTGCAGGAAGTTACTTGTTGGTTGGTATTGTTTATGTAACAGTTTCGCTAATAATCATAGCAGCTCACTGAGCAGAGGTGAAGTGGAAGTTACTTGGTTTTGTTGAAGTGTTGTGGGTTGTAATAAGAGGAAGAATGATTTTACAGTAAATTGTAACAAGAGCAGACAGTTAATGGGACAGTGATTGAACAAGACCGGTAGTCTCTTGAGAAAAACATATGTATGAGTATGAATAAGAATACATTTATAGATCACTGAGTTTATTTAGCTACGGTGAATTGTTAGGGAAATCAAATTGCACTGAGAATTTGTCATGACTAACTAAAGTATGTATAGAACAGTATTTATTTAATAGCCATACTTGGAACGTGCCTGTGTCATAACAGTATTTTTTGTGCTTAGTATGTAGTAGAGGTCAAAAGATGTTCTAAACATTCCTTCTGTGGCCAAACAGAAATAATTGTTTTTAGAATACAAGAAAATTTAACTTTGTTTTCTTATTCCAGAAAAAAATCCCAGAAGTGGGATGAAATGAACATCATAGCTACGTACCACCCAGCAGGCAAAGATTATGGCTTGATGAAAATAGATGAGCCAAGTACTCCTTATCACAGGTAGGCTTGCTGAACTGCTGAACGATGCCAGGTGACATAGTAGTTTTACAGCAAAATTGACTTTGTGGATGATGTAGTATTTACTGTACCTGATTGCCTGACAGACTGTGCAGGCCTACTGGATATATGCAACATACTCAGATTTTCGAAGCTTCTAAATAAAGGCTTATAGCTATTGAGGAGAACTGTCAAAAAAGGACAGAGCCAATTTTTAGAAGGTTTATATCTAGCAGTCTTTAGGCTTTGAATGGAATAAGTAAGTCTGACTTGTATTGATTTTGTTTTTTCAGTTAACATCTGTGTCCTAGAATATAAAGTTGTCATATCAATATTTAAATTAGATTTGGAAAGTTTTTAAAGTATTAAAGGCGTCTTTTAATTGAGTGTTGTAAGGTTTTGACTGTTTTATCAAGTACATTTTAAGCAGCAAATTATTGATTAAGGATACTTTTTTTTTTTGCCCTCCAAGCATGGTAGGAGAAGATGATGAGGATGCAGTGAGTGATTCAGAATCAAATGAGCCCTTAAAAGCAGATGTGTTGAGTAAAAAGTAAGTATTGTCATAAAAAATTTGCTAAACATTAAGATAACTTTCTCTTTCCTGGAGTAGTTTTTCTTTATGGAAAGGTGTTGCTGGTTTCCCTAGAAGTCAAACTTTTGCTATTGTCAAATTAAGTAGTTTTCAGTGTTTGATAGGGCCACTGGTACTTAAAACCCCTTGCAGGTTGTTCCTACACATAAATACGGAAAAAATAATGAACAAAACCGTTTGTATGGGTGTTCTGAAACTTCATGTATTTTAAATAGTGAAAAACTTGCTGTTTCAGCATTTTGTATTGCATGATTTATGTAGACTAGCCGCTGCAGCTGAAGGTAAAGGGCCCAAGATTATAGCAAAGCAAGAAGAAAGCAGTGAGGAGGAGGAAGAGGATGAAGAATTAACGCCTGAAGAACGAGGTAGGCATAAGTTGTTTTCTTTGTTTTGTTGTTTTTCCTACAAATAGTTTCAGATATTCAGTAAGAAATACTTTGGAAGAAAAAGTACTACCGGAAAAATGTTGTGATTTGAAAATGGAGATAAATAGTCTTTGAAGGGTAAGTAAAAAATTGAACAAATATGCTGTTGGTTTCTAATCAGGACTGTTTGGTTTGGGATCTACATGTAAACAGGAATTTGCTGTTACTGGCTGCCCCCTTGTATACAGGCCTAAGATGTGGGAGTTCCTCTTAAGAAACCTAGACTTCTCAAATAAGAAGCTCTTCCATTTTTGGGGTGAGGGAATAGTTCTTAATCTGAACATATTTCAGGTAGACTTAACAATTCAATGAGTACTGCTGCAACTAAGATGCTACTAATTGCTTGCAAACATACAGATGATACTTCTGTTGTTTTCAAAGCAATTAGTAGATGGATCCAGCAGGAAATCTACATTTATTCCGAAGCAAATCGCATCTTCAACAGAGATGTTGTTTTGCGTTAGCTTGGGCTAGAACATTTTGAGGAAACAGTCAAGCAGTAATACTTCTAAGTTTTCAGGCTTGCGTTATCTAGCTGTTGCTTCTCGCCTTTCCTGGCCCCAGCTTTGAGCATGTAACCTTACTATTCTAAAGGAAGAAAAAAAAAAAAGTGTTGGGGCTGCCAAGAAGAAAAGTTTAATTTAATTATAATGCATTATTGCTAGTGTTTAATATGTGGAGCAAAGTTAGGCTTCAGGCCGTGGGGAAGGCGGAAAATATTTTCTTCTACATGTGGTAAATACATATCTCGTAACAGGCCTTTGGTAGCAAGCCAGGAGTCAAGTCAGACATCCGCAAAAGTTCATCTTCTATCCCACTACTATGTCTCAATTTGTCCTTAAGTTTACTTGGTTCAAACTTGCTCTTACTTGCAGACAGGTTTTTTTAAAAGTGCTTCAGCCATTCCAGTCCATTCATTACTAGCCTTTTTGTAAGTCAGACTCATTTAAAAGAGCACTCCACTGCTTGAAGAAAATAATTTTAATTCAGTGATTGCTTGATCATATAATCAATGCACTTTCGAGGTAGGAATAAATTTGACCTAGGAAGGAGTTAGTGCCTCTCTGAAGAGGAAATAAGTTGATTTATTTTTTTTTTTTAAAAAAGGGAAGAAATAAATATTTGCGTTTGTCCACAGAGAAAAAGAAACAGTTTGAAATGAAGAGAAAAATGCACTACAATGAAGGACGAAACATCAAGCTGGCAAGACAGCTCATTGCAAAAGAACTACATGGCGAAGAAGAGGATGATGATGAGGAGGAGGATGAAGAGATGCATGATGCTGCAGATGTAGAAACAATGAATACAGAAGCTACCGTACATGGTGAGCTGCTGATTAATCAAAAAGCATGTTTAAGTACTGGTGGTCCTTTCAGCTGTTGGGAAATGAATACACTCAAGTGTGAGAATGAATAGAAAGGGTACAGTGTGTATGTAACGCTCAATGGCCAATACTGCATGCTGTCTGGATAGGTAGATTTGTAGCATGGTTCCAAAACCATCAGTATTGCTAAATAGCATGTGGGCTTTTGTTCACTGTGACATAACAGAAAAGCAAACACCTCTACTTCATACTATTTCCCCAGCATAACTGACTCTTGGTAGTGAAGTTGCCAGCAGCCTTTTTAAAAGGAAGAGTAGTCTTGTACAGAACACTTAAAGTTGTGGCCAGACGGGAGAGCCTGGCTTTATGTTGTGGTTGAGTTCCCATCCTGCTCCTGAACTATCCTGTAGCCAGCGATGGGAAACTAGCATGCATGCTTCCTCCCTGTTGAGAGGAGTGTAGCTAACTTCCAAAGTAAGAACTTCTGCCTGTTTTACTGTAATGTAAAATGGCGGTTAGGACTTCAGTACACACTTGTCCTTAAGCAGTAATGTTCATTTCTATAGTAAGGGATAAGACCCTCAGCTTTACTTTTAGTGCAGCTGCTGGATGAAAATCTGGGACTTTTAGCTGAGAGCTGTTTCTGGAATCTGCTTCAGGGCTGTCTCTTGATAGGAAACTCATAAAACTATAGAGGCTGATACCTTCTCTTTCATCTTTAAGCTTTCTGGGTGAAAAGGGTAGACTGTATAATGCAAGTCTTTGATTTTTATGGTGGCCTTCTGGTGAATAATTACAGTGGCTCACTACCCACCTGTGTGTAACCGCGCTTCAAACAAGTTTTTGGCATTAAAAAAATGATTTGTTGTTCGTGAGACTAGTGGCAATGAAGTCTGTAAGCTGCATTCATCTGTTGCTTGGCAAAGCTATGAGATGTTAGCACAGTCTGCAAACTTGGGAAGATGCTGCATGGGTTTAATTTGGTTCACACTTGCTTTTCACAACCATGTGAACTAGGAACTCTTCTAAAACTAGTTTAAATTCCACACAATAAAAAGGTGATTTGCAAAGTTGTGTGTTTTTAAGTTCTGTGGATTGCACACTTTAGTCCTGTTATTTATTACGGGAGGACTAATGCCTTCATAATTGCTCCAAAAGGGTCATTTGGTATGTGTCTGAGACCCACTAACGGACTGACTTTATCCAGTAACTTAACATATGCCTTATAATGGCTATTTACTAGAACTTCACTCCCCAGGGGAAAGGAGGGCTCCAATAGGCAACCTTATGACCTTTCTCCATGGCTTGAAGCTGCCATCTCTCTGCACTCTGTTGTAAAACAGAGGCAACTCCGCTCCCCAGCTGCATTCACCAGTGGAAAGAAGGCACACCTTTGCAGCATTTTTCCATCTCTATTGTTGAAGTCCATTCCACCTTGCCTCATAACCAGCTTCAGAGCCACAACTGGTAATTATCAATTTTAGACTGCTCATGGCCAATAGATTCCATAAACATAACTGTTTGCCAGTTTATCAACCCATTAACTAACTGGTTCACCTCCATACCATGGCTTATAGAAATACTTTCCATTAACTTGATGTAGTTCTCAATTCTTCACTTCTGTTTTGTATCGTTCTGCTTAAACCTTGATGTTTCTTTATCTCCTAATCTCTATATCAACTATCATGGCTTTTGGTCTCTGTACTTGATCGGTTCTTCAGAGGTTAAGTACTGGTCTCACTTTTGTAGCAGCTGGTGAATTGAATGCCCTCAGACCGATCATGTGTGATTCTTTGCGGCAGGGTTGGTCAAAGGATGATGGAATATGGACAAAATGGTTAATAAACCTCTGTCTTCTGCCACTGCCCATGTTTTAAGAAATTCCTGCACTGAGGTGATAAATCTTCAGCAACGTAGCTGTGTTAATGTCGAAGTTTTACTGAAATAACTTTTTTGAGATGACATCTCTTTATCACACTCTCATCTGTATTCTGAGGGCACAGAAGAATCTCCTTATTCATAAATGTTAATTAAACAGATATTAGGACTACAGAACGTTTCTCAAATAGCTGGTTTTAAGACTCATTCCTTGGGTTTTATGCTAGTCTGCTTTTGGTCGTATTAAGCAATTGGGTGTTTAAAACAGTATTTCAATTTGGTTGTTTCCTTCATGGAAGTGGATCAAAATGCTATTAATATTCTTGTTCGTGAGATTCCCCTCTTAGGACTGCAAGCATGTGGAAAGGTTTTTCATCTGGATAGCTTTCGAAGAGCTCTTTGACTTCAAATCATTGTATTTGAAAGCGCTTTCTAATAGAGCAGAAAAGGAGGGTTTTCTTTACTCAGTGTATTGGGTGATGCAGGAGCTGATTTTTGTGATGGCTTATTTTGGCTTCACTCTGTTAAACTGACCAACAGCTCTGACACTTGCTTTTAACTGCAAAGGAAATGTCTGTCTTTTTCTGCATGTTGTATTGTAGCTACATCTTGATAGTTTCTTCGGTTCGACTTCAGTTGTTCTGAAGGTACCGAGCTCATCTGGTGATGTCGCTACCACTCACCTATTATGTCTGAGACTGTAAATCTACTGAAGAGAGAGCAGTGCCTTTTATTCCAGTGGAATAACATGACTTCTATAGTATGATGATTATTCCAAGTAAAGATGTGACATAAGAGGCATTTCTTAGTGGTCTGTTGTGACTCTAGGGTTCCACTGGCTACTGGATTGTTTCTCAGGCAATTTGAGACCCTCTTCTCACTTGGAATTATTTTTGTCCAGGAGGATCCCTTGAAGGTTCTGTGCTTCTCTTATCTGATGTTCCTTTCCACCCTCTAACCCTATCTGTTTTGTATTTGAGTAAAACTAATAGTACTCTTCTAATCTCTACACTCTCCTTTTGAAGGAGAGGCTAAAGACTTAGGACAAGTTTTTAAGAAGGCTTCTGTCAGATACCACCAGGTCTGCTAATATGAGTTGCGCTTCTTGGTTACAGACTGAGATTTCTTGCTGATTGAAATGAAGATGGCCAGTCCAGTCAGTAATGGTGAGAACTGTTTGTATATTTTTTGCCCCTGTCTTCATTGTGGGCTACCAAGTGTTTAAAATGGATGGGCGATTCCTTTCTTGCCTCAAGTAGCTGTACCTTATCCCATGCATATGGATTCTAGCAGCCAAGCTTTTTGGTGGAAAAGAAAGTTGAAGTTGTTATAGGCTGCATTACAATTGCTTGCTTCAGCATTTCAGCTTCTCTGGAATTTCTCTGGCTACTCCCTATTTATGACTCCACAAACAACGTAAATAGACTTTGCCTGCTAAAGTGACCTTTGTTCCTCTCCATAAACACTTTTCCTTTAGAAATTCTCTTTGAAATCGCTGAAGGAAAGATTCCTGATGTAGGTAGATTTAAGCATGATGATTTCAGTGCAGACCTGTCTTTACATCTGCTACACAAAAGTATCAGCTACAGTGGAGTGATCTACAGCAGTTCAATTGACAAGCAGTAAAACTATTGTTCTCTCTTTATGGTTCATTTAGCATTCATTGCTATGATAACCCTGCTCAGATACTGCTCATCGGCTTAGCTGTCAGCTGACTAGGTGTGCCCTTTTGGCTTTTGGTAGATATAGAATACATTGTATGTTCTTAAGCATGGTGAGCATCACCCTAAAGATGACGTGAGAAGGCTGGGAGCATACACAAATTGGTTCTGCTTGTTAGCTATGCTGTTCACTTGTTAAACTGCACTTGTGACCAAGTCTTAACTCATGTCAGAGCCTAACTGGCCTTTTCTAAAGATTATTATCATCTGGACGTGGTTTTCTTTGATCTTTGCTTTATGCCACTGCATTTATATATATAGTGGGCTTTTTCATATGAAAAGCACTAATGAGAAACAGCTTGCTTTGATTTGTTGCTGTTCTTCGGCTCGAACTCATGAGTTTAACAGCTTCCTGAAAAACACAACAGACAGTGCTCCTTCATTTATAAGCTTGCTTTCTTTTAAGGTGTCTCATCTGGAATTGAAATTTGACCTGAGAAGTACTACACTTGCTTGTGTTTCAGGAACCTCATATTCTGCAAATTGATCTCTCAACTCCTGGGCTAAATCCTTCCAGTTCCAGGGGTGGTGACCATTCAGTGCTTGGTATGCTGAACAATGGTGTTAGCCATTTCTTCAGAACATGAGGGTGAAATAACTATTTTAGAAGTTTCTGCACTCTCAAACTAGAAGCTTGTGCATTGCTAAGATGGGTTGGTAAATATTACCTTTGGAGAAGCAAAGATGATTTCAGGAGGATATTTGTGTGCATTTTGAAAACTTTCAGTGAGTGTGAAGATATATCTATTTTTTGTAATCTTTCTTATGCAGCACATGCTACTCGTGACCAGCTGGAAAGTAGAGCACACAGCATAGAAGAAATCTGTCCAGAACTGTAACTGCTTGTCAAAGACACAAATATAAACATCGCTTCATGATTTTTGCAATTACGGCTCTT
The DNA here is from genome assembly GCA_034782735.1 of Sagittarius serpentarius. NCBI lineage: Eukaryota > Metazoa > Chordata > Aves > Accipitriformes > Sagittariidae > Sagittarius > Sagittarius serpentarius. Next base: position 28,126,443 of record JAVKLA010000084.1, read on the forward strand.
AAACATTGAGAAGCATATCAGTTACAATGTTGTATTGCCAAGAATGTTAATTTTAGACTTGTCCATTAGGCAGAAAAAACTGTCTAATTGATTTATTCTTGTGCCTAGTATTTCATGGAGAATACTGCTTCATAATCTGTTCAACCAGAGTGGCATTCCCTGTATGTATAACGCTGATTATCTTGCATAATGTACTGTTACTCTTCATGCTTCGAAACAGACAGTATCTTTCCATTTTTCACTATTTATTTGACAGTGTTCTAGGTGTGGTATTTCTTATGGAAAGGTTTGGGATTCAAGGGCTGAACGGTACACCATATATCAGATTGACATGCAAGCTATTTATCAGATGTGTTAAGCAGTTTAAAAAGGGATTATTTAAGTTTTACAACTTCTTTGTAGAGTGTTGACCTGTTAATCTAGATTTCAGTACGTTATTACCTGTACTTTCCCAGTCTTTAGAAGAGCTGTATTATTTTTTAAGAGTGATGTTTGGAATCAGTTGTTAGTTTCTGACTAAGGCAGTACTAACATCTGGTGGAGGGAATGTTTTTACACTGGAAACGTGCTAACTTGAACTTTGCATTTAACTGTCGTTCTCTCTTCCATTGGGACTCGATATTTTGTGGAGCTCTCTTTGGCTTATCATGAGAACATGGAAGTTCCCTCCAACTTTTCTCTTAAAACCACATCCACTGTCACTCTTCTGGCTCTTGTTTCAAACTCTTGGTCCTTTCCAGTTGCATGAAGAGTGCTTGTGCTTACTAGCACCTGAGGAAAAACACCCAACCATGAGCAAATCCACATCAGGACTGTGAAGATGAGCTGAGTTTAGGCTCTGGCTGTTCTTTATATAAAGATAACTGCTGATGATCTCCTACTCATTTGGGTTTGGCAACCTGCATACTGAAAACCACTGGTCTAGATCTTCCTGTATCCATTGCAACTTACAGCAGCTGCTTTTGTAAAATGAAGGCTGTTTGGAAGAATAGAAAGGAAACTGCCTAATTCAAATACTTGTTTACAGTGTGTTGTATAGCCCCTGTAAAGAGGGATTCTGAACCTCCAAATTGCTGTAAACAACTTCCCACTCAGTGGAATTTGACTGGTGAATGTTCCAGTATTCAGAATGGCTCCTGGGTTTTATTACACAAATGAAGTATACACTTAAGCTTTAGCTTGGTTATGGAATACAGTGTATATCTTAATTTTGATCTGAATTTGATATGTTGCAAAAATCCATATAATTATATGGATCTATTTTAAAATGTCTTTTTGTCCACTGTATATGTGAAGTTTGAATAAAGGAATGAAAGTTATTTTACAGTTATATGCATTCTCAAGTGTGAGCTTTCATGAAATCCCAGAGAGATTGAGAGTGAATAAGGCAGTAAGATGCTGTCCTTTGACAGATTTATACAAAAATAATTCATTAGAATGGATGCATTGCCAAAGATACCTGAGTTGTGCCTATTGGGTGTTGTAGTGTGCCTTTCTCAACTATCTCCTCTCCTTAGTAGGTAACAGGGTTGTCAGTTGTGGGATATTTAGTCTCCTAAGGGCCTGAATCAACATTAATAGCATCTTTTCACAAGAATGAGTTGAACTCTTGATTCAGTCCTGTGTGGTGATGCTAATTTTTCAATATGGAGAATGCTGTTTCTTCTTATATCAAACGTGGTCACTTCTGTAGAATAAACAGGGGCAAAGAGTAAGCATTTAGATACTTCTGACTCCTGAAGTCACTTACTGTAGCTTTAAATTTGGCTCCCAAGAATAGGATTTAAAAACTTAAACTTTGCACCCTTTATGTACCAGCTTGCAGTGTTCAGACTGTTGGAATGTCTGCACCAACCTGTATTTCAAAGTGACCCACTGATGGCCTGGTTTTTCCCAGCTAGGGCAGTTAAGTCCTACTGAGAGAGTGGCAGCACTCAGCAAAGCTGCGTTACTTTCAGACTGGCGCATGAATGGGTCAAGATTTGACCAATGTGTACGGGTAATGTGGCTGTCTTCTGCCATGCTGTAAAACAGATTACTTGTACTTTGTGATAAGTACCAGTACCCGCAATTAAAGCAGAATCCATCAGAAGCAGCTCTTACATGAGCTACTGTCCTGCCCTCCTTCCCCTGCCACTTTCTGTGTCCAAGACCTCATTTTCATTTTGGTGCTCAGCAGGGGCACTTTGTACCCTACAATGCCTGCAAAGCATTTAGTTTAACAAACAAAAAAAACTTTGCTGACTTCCAGTGAAGACCTTTCCTGTAACAGCTTCCAAAATCCTGGATGAAATGGGTATGTAGCTTTGAGGGAGGTACAGTATATGTAGATGCATGAAGATGGTTTTAAATGAACCTTGGAATGTACAGTAGGTCCCTTCATCAGTCAGATGATTTTGAGCTGTCTGGGTGATCTCCCACTCTTCTGTGCCATCAAGCCCCCAAGTTTTAGTTAGATGCCATTTTGGAACTTGTACTGGTTTTAGTTAAAGGTTTTATTGAAGGCTTTGTTCTCATCTTCATTCTCCTCAGTGCTAGCAAAAATTCTGTTCATGCTGCTTCATCTCGCTCACCTGGAGTGGAACCCGATGTACCTGACGCTGCTTTTATCTGAAAGGCTAGTTTACTTGATTTTTGTCTAGGCTTACACCTTCATGCATTTTAAAAACTAAAATAGACAAGTTTACTTTTGTAGTAACTACAGATACTCTATATAATAGCCTTTTTTACAGAGGGATGTCTGATTTCCTTCTGTTCTGGAAATAGCAATTATAGTTCCCTATTGAATGGGGACATGAGAAGAAATGCCTTTTCTCTTTTTTTCATTTGATGGGGACTTAGCTTCCATGCTTGTCTTAATCGTGAGGTGCATATGGTAAAGGCTCATTTGTACAGTAAAAAGTGGTGTAAAGAGGAAAGAAAAGACACGCAGCCCTTACTGATGTGGACATTGAGCTCCACAGCATCATTATTGTGAAGCTTCTTGCACAGGTTTAAGTCCTCAAGCTGCACCCTGTTTAGAGAAGATATTTTCAATATGCTTCCAATAGGAAGATCACTTGCAAATAAGAGCCTTAACTCAGTCTTTAAGGGTTTTTTTTTTTTCTGTCCTTAAAGCTTCTTTCACACACAGTTGTACACAGTTCATGGAAACAGTGATTATTTTTTCCACATCTTGCTCTCTCGTGTTAAACTTGTATATCTTACCAGAACTCTTTGTTTCTGTAACATGCTTTTTGTGGTGTTTATTATGATACCACCTCACAAATGTAATTATTCTGTTTGAAACCAGTGTTAAGTGTCACAACGTAAATAAAACAATTGTTTCATTACTGCGTTTCGGCACTAATACTAGATGTATTGGTTTGACTTCTTAGAGCTTTTTAGAAGAAACCAGCAGCTACTGTAAGGTGTGGAGGTGTGTTCATAGATGAGTACTTAAACCAATATTGCAATTTCCTCGTCACTGCTAACGAGGAAATATGCTTTAGTGTAACTGAAGCACATAAGTTTGTACGCACTTTCTGGTTTTGTGGTGGCTTGGCTACCTAGATGCAAGGGTAGATCTGGGAACCTGAATCATGAATTTAAGATGGCAGCACCTCAGAAAAGGTTGCATTTTTCATGGCAAATTTCTTTGTGTGTTGTAGGATTAAAGCAAGACTGGTCTGTCTCTTCCTGGTCAGCACTGAGTAATTGCTCACTAGCATTGAGTAATGGAAAATGACTAACACCAACTACTCCTTAGGAAGTAAAACTGTATTCCAAAAAAAAAGACCTGGGCTCTCTTTTCAATTGCACACTTTAGTTAAAAAGTGGATTTCACAACATAAATGCAGCTTAAGTGATAAAAAAATGCCTTAACTTGCTGCTTTTTCTGTGTGGGTGTGATGGATGCACTCGATGCCTTAACCAAATTAGTGGTAGTTTGGTTAGTTTTGGTGAGGGACAGCTCACAAAAATACACAATCATTGCATCTGTGTAACTCTTAGTTTGGATCTGACATTTCACCAATCTTGAAAAAAAAAAAAACAACAAAAAAAAACCCCAAACCACAACTGACCGAACCAAAAAGCTTCCCTTGTGTGAAAGGACACCTTAGCCGAGGGAGGGTACAGCAGGCATTCAGTTTCTTGGAAAGAAGCCGCCTGTTCCTCTCCATCCTTCCATGTTGACTGTTGTTTCTCCTCGTGAGACCAAAAGGAAGTTTGGGGGAGAGGAAGGGTGGGATAACAAAGAGGGAAAGGGACAGAAAAAGTAGAGGTGAAGCTTGGTGCAGGTGATGGGGCATAGGAGGGGGGGGAGGGTGTGAAGGCAGCAGGGGGTGAGCAGACTGGCTGGGAGCAGCCACGGTGGCTCCTCAAACTCCTGGAGGAGCCGAGAGCGAACGTCATCAATTTGTCACAGCTTCCCAGCGCAGCGTCCCTGTAACTGCAGGACGGAGCCTGTGACTTGGTGTGATGTTGCTTCATCTTTGCCCAGTTTAACTTGAACAGTAACTTGTACTCCTCTGTCACTGCCTTTGAGGATAAGCGGGGATGGCTGATGCCGCTTCGCCTTTGTCATTTTTACGTCCGGGAGCGCTGAGCAGTGCCAAGGTTGCTAAAGGTCTGTTTTCTCTTGAGGGATCAGAAATCGACAATGTTCTGCAGCCCAGTGGGAGAGGACCAACACGGTCCTTTTCACGCTACGGTACAGCCCTTTTGCTGTCTGAAAAGCCTTCAGAAAGTACTCTCGGGCAAACCTTCCGTACGGAACCCACACATGCACACTTGGTAGTCTTTGTACAGAAAAAAACCCCGCCGCTCGCGTCTCTCCTTCAAGCGCAGCTTTGAATCTCCCCCAAGTAACTACGGTTGTTGCCGACACCTGCAACTGAAACACGCTGGAGCGCACCCGCAGCCCTAACTTCTCCACGGCGCCTCGAAGCCGCCGCCGCCGCACCCGCAGCGGACGAGAGAGCGAGCGAGTGTCTGTCTGTCCGTCCGTCTGTTTTGTGCTTGTGTGTGCGAGAGCCCGCCCGACGGCAGAGCCCCGCCCCGCCCAGCGTCAAGCGGCGGGCGGACCAGCTAATCGTAGCGCTGGAGCCGTCCCCTTCGGTGTTTATGAGCGCTCGGATTGGTCTTCCGGGAAGCCGTGGCAATGGCGCTTATCAACTGGTGGGACGCCAATGGCCGTTTTCCCGTTGGCTTACCAGGCTGTCACTCTTCAGGGACGCCCGGTGAGGAAGTAATCCCTGCGGGCACCCGGCGGTTGGCTGCCTCCCCTGAGTGACCCACTTATTGGGACGTCTTCCGGTTATGACCCCCCCCCTCTCCTTGTGATTGGCCAGAGCGGTCCCCTGGTCCTGCGACTGGATGGGCTGTCTGCCCTTCCCCCGCCCTACGCCGATTTGGGGAAAGCCCCGCCTACAGCGGGCGTCTTATTGGCTGTTTCTGCTGCTGGCTGTCGCCCATTGGCCGACCGGGCCTTCAGTTGCGGTTGGACGCGGGAGGCGGGCAGAGGGGGGTCGCTTGGCGCGGCGTTCCCGCAGAAGCAACCCCGCCGCCGGGCCCCGCCGCCCCGCCATGAGCGCCGCCTCCGCCTAGCCCCGCCTGGCGGCTGGCTTCGCCTCGGGCTCGCTCCGCCGCGGCAGCTACCGTCACCACCACCACCACCACCAGCAGCAGCGGAGGCAGCGGCGCGCCCCGCGGCAGGGGAGGATGAAGGTGACCGTGGACTTCGAGGAGTGCCTGAAGGACTCGCCGCGCTTCAGGTGCCGCCGGGAAGGGGCCGGGCCGGGGTCGTGCGAGGGGACAGGCCGCGGTCGAGCGGCGGGGTGTTGGGGGCCGCGCGGGGCAGGGCAGGAAGCGGGTTTGGGTGTCTGCAGGGTGACGGGGCGCGCGGCAGGGTGGGGAAGGGGCTGC
>JAVKLA010000084.1:28132610-28202620 GCA_034782735.1 Sagittarius serpentarius
CACCGCCGGGGCGCGGCGTCTGTGGTACGTGGGACTGGGTGGGCGATGTGTGGGGTCTGGGGTTCATGTGGAGGCAGCACCGTCTGCAGTGAACGCTGCTGGGCTCACCTGCCTTTGAGCAGGTGTGTGGGGGGGGTGAAGGGTGGCAGGCAGCTGGGGCAGGAAATGCTCAGCAGCCAAAGCAATGCCTGCTCAGGCTCAAGAGCGTGAACTGCCCAGTGGCCTATCTCTAGTTCTTCAGAGCTGTGCTTACACTTCAGCTCCCAATGTCTCCTGCCTGCATCTGCTGCACGCGCCCATACTCAGTCTGCCCACAATTGGGGTGCTGGTACTAAACAAGCTTAGTAGAATCCTACTTCCCGTTGTCAGACCAAAGCATGTACTCTTTTGTTTTCCCCAAGTGACCACTTGTCTGTTATTGCTGTAGGCTTACTTCTGCCTGTGTTGGGCAACCTTCCCCTTCATCTTTCCCTATGCTTTTATCCATTCTATATATATATATTTTGCACTGTTGTATCTACTCAACATAATTCTGCCTCTCTGTGGTATGCATGGCTGGTCTGCGCACGTAGGCCCACTTACCATACCTGATATGACCCTGCTAGCTGAGGGAGAGGCAAACAGCTCTGTGACTTGATGTGATGTGTCATTGCTGTGCCCCTCCTGTCCTGAGCTCATGTTTGGAGCACCTGTGTCTCTGTGCTTGTCACAGGCTGGGTGAGCTCTGGCTGTTGAGGGCAATAGTCCTGCTCTTCCTCTGGTCTCTGGCTGTGTGTTCACGCCTCCTCTTTGTGTCAGCTTTAGTGATTGCGTGGTTCTGGGATGTGGAGGAAGTTGGAGAAGAAGGTTTGAATGGCTCACCCCTGGCAGAAGCTGGAGTTCCTGTTCTTCCCTCTTTTGCTCCTGTCTCTGCTGCCAGCTTGTCCCTGGCTGCTTCTGCCACGTGTTTTTCTGGTGACTGTGACTGGTATTGTTGGATCCTTCAATGAGCTAGCTGCCCTGGCAGAAGGAACGGATGGTTTTCTGCTGGGTTAGTGAGTTGAGTCAGCGTTGCAAGAGGTGTGAAACCTACTAAAGCTTATTGGGAGGAGGAAGAGGAAACTTCACTGCCAGAAGCAAGGCTAGAGGAAGGCAGCAGGGAGTGATACCTCCCCTGAGGGAGCAGGGAGATTTTACATTGGCTTAGTTGTTCCACAAAACTTTGCCCTGAGTTGGTCGTGCTTGCTAGTATATGTACTTTCTGGCACAACTATGTTAAATGTGGGTCCATCCTATCTGGTGACAATGCATCTTAGATTGGCTTAATTAACCACAGAACTACACCATTAAATATAATTTTTTTTTTTTTTTTTTTTTAAATTCCTGATACCTGCTGAAGTGGAGATTACACATGAGAAAGCAAGAAATTGTGACTAAAATTTGAGTGAAATTGTGCTGCTGTCTCTTCAAGTTAACACATACTAGTTTCCTGTCCTTCAAGGAGAGAAACTGTGCAAAACCCTTTGTCGGGGTCTTCTAGTACATTACGGTCTTTTTGACAGTCTCTGATAATATTACCTTTGAAGAAATTGCAGAAAACCTTATGATGTAATCACTTAATGCCAACAAAACATGTTTCCAACCTTTAACTGATAGCAAGTGGTTAAAACGGTGAAGCAAATATCCTGTAGTATTTCTGAAAAAAGTTTGTATCTTTTATTATTAGTCATTAGTATTTGCTGTTATAACTTTGATCATTCTTAGTGTTCATATGAATTACCTAAACCAAATACTAGAAACCTTCTAAATGAAGTTTACTGCAGTGGTTTTATTAAGGGATAGTAGAGACACTAATGTAGAGCAAGGTCCTTACAAAGTCCTAGCGTACTTGCAGAGAGTAGGGTGGACATAAAGCACCTTCTTGAGCTGTGTTCCTTGTCTTCTAACAAAGCAGAGCTGCAGCTTTCACCTGACCTTGCTGAGCAGGTGGGTGTAGTCTCTGTCCCTTCCCATCAGTATACCTGTTGGAGCAGTTAAGTAAACCTGTTGGGAGGCATATAGTGTGTAGAAATGTCATAGTTTACTTTCTTACAGTCATGGAGAGAACTGGGAGGACATGGGTGAATAAGTTCCTGAGTCACCAAATTGCTGTTTTCACAGGGAACTATTTAAATCTTTTAAAACATGCTACTACACACAGCCTCAGACACATGGCTTTCTTGCTTATCTGTTTCTCATGAAGTTCATGTTGATCCCTTTTGGCATTGAGATGTAATTGGGCATATTGTAGTTACCCAAATCAGAGAAATAAAGGATTGCTTGCTTGCTTGCTTAAAATGCATGTGAAGGGAGCATGGGTTGTCGCTATTGAGTTGCTGATATGTGATTAGATAATAATGGCTATAAAGATTCACATCAGAAGCATGGTGGGTTATTTCCTAGTAAGCCATGCTTTTTTTTTCCCCAAGTAGATACAGAAATCTTTGAATTATAAAGCCCAGAGCAATGATGGCCTATTGCATCACTAGGTTTGTGAACTTATGACATACCAGATCAGTTTAGGATTGGAAACTTGAGGTTTAGAAACTGATTTCAAAAAGGGTAATGGAAAAGGCTATGAATTCAGGCACACTTTTGCAAATTTGTAGTCTTTTTTTTTTTTAAACCTGCTTTGAAAACAATCTCACTGAAATCACATGCTTTTTCCTTCATGACTCCCTCTCTTAAAGTGTGGACAGACCAAAGAACTAGCAAGGAAATGCGTTTGCAGTTCTCCTGCAGTGTGTTGATGACTGCCCATCAAATGAAGAAGTTGCTTGGGGAGGGGCCTTGGAGCAGTCCTTGAGTAGTAAGAACTAAGCTGTGCTGGCAAGTTCTATGTATATAATCAGGAATTCCTGGAGTGTTTTTTTTGATATGCAAATAATATTGTGAAATAATACTTTATCTTTATACAACGAGAATTTCGATTTCAGGGTTTAGAGGAGCAGGCTTTTACATTGATGTTTCATTTTCATTTCTTCTTGTAACTAAAGAACACTTTCTCTTAATGAGTGAGGTATGCACTGTAGAAGCCACATGAATCTCTCTGAACCTAAATTTTTAGAAAGGAGAAGCAAGTTTAAGTGATGTGGAAATACAGCTGCTGTAAGTAATAATTAACAATCTTGATAACAAATAACAGAAAAAGCAAAATTCTGTTGCTTACAATGTGTGCAATTGTAAGAACTCTATAGAAAAACCTTCAGTCTGTTCCAGTCTTTAAAAATACGTCAGTAAAAAGCTGAGTATTTCTGATAAAATTTTTGTTCTTATCTGTCACTGTTGCTTAAGTTTAAAATTTTTCTATTTAATTTTGTATTCACTTCCTGAGACCCAGCTGCAGAACAGATGATGGATGAACAAGGTAGATGAAAGAATATAAATGAAACTGTTGCCAATGACCATTCTTAGTAAAAGTGTATCATGGCTTGTTTCTGGGTATAACTGGTGGTTATAGTGCATTCCCTTCAAAGGGACTTGTCTGACAAGTCTTCCATTTAGATTGCACTGGAGCTTTGCTTTGTGTAGGCAGGCCTGCAGTGTAAGTAAGGCTGGCTTGTCAGTGAAGTTCCCTGGTTGTATGTGTTGGTTTTCTTCTTTTGTGTCTTTGATTCTGGTTTATCCAAATGGGGCCAGCTGAGAGGTACCTCATGCTTATGTAGGGGATGCAGGCTGAATAGGTCACTCATGCCACTTTATGGCTTTCCAGATTTATTATTTTTTTTCTCTCTTGTGTAACCAAAGTTTAGTCACTAAGCATCTGTTTCCTAGGTAACAGGAAGTATTTTGTCACTTTAAAATATAAGTAATATAAGAAAGTGACTTATTTAACCTGTTTGGAATAGGTCTTGTTCAGTAGTCAGTACATGCCTAACCCATACACTTTGGTCTGCTTATTACTTTCTGAAGAAAATGTAGAAACTGGAACATCAGTAAACTTGTCCCTTCTGTGTTGACTTCCAGTGGGTATGGTGCTGCAGTGCAGCCTGCTTCCTAACCTGCTGCATTACAGTACTGCAAGTAGCAAGTAAACCGCTCTTATTCAGCATGGGTTTATACTGTGGGTAATCTGTGTGTGGCTATGGTATCATTGAAATCACTGAGGCTGCTCACGTGGGTAAATTCAGCCACACTTAAGGTGCTGGGAGGTGTGTGACCAAGAACACCGCATACAAAAATCTGTTTGTTTTGCTGAGACATACCTAGCTGTTTTAGGAGGAATTTCCAAAGAAATGTTTGGTCTGGGATTTCTGCTCTTGGTGTTTGAGGCTGAAAAGCAAGTTTGTAACTTACTTGGCAAGACAGGGTGGAAAGTATTGCAGAACAGAAAAAGAAAGATACAGTAAGTCTAAAGAGAAAGCTGCCAAACATTTACTTGTAATTTTGTGTTTACCATTTTTCATACTTATGTGGTTGTTATAATTTCCAGTAAGTGACTGTAGAACAGCACTTTTCATAGCTGAAGTATAGTGACGTGGAGGACAATCTTACTGGGATGCTGGTGAGTTACACGTGTACAACATCTCTGTCCATACTGCTAGGACTCTGATGGAGTTAGTTAAACAGAGTACTTCTAGATTTCTGATTCTTCGCTTTTGTGGAGATTACAGTGAATGTGTTTTTCTACTCAGATTCTAGTCAATGATTTATTTAGTTTTAAATTTGTGACTACATCTTTCAAATGTACATTAAGAAAATAATTGACCTAAGGAAAGGGGGATGTATTGGAAGATAGGACCCAGTGTTAGAGCATTTTCTTCTAAGGTAATCATACTAGAGCAAAGAAGTTTCATCGAAAATCCCTCTCAAATACATTTCATCAAAATCTCTCGTGCTGAAGTCTTTTAAAGCCTTTTCAAATTTAATACTAAGTTGTTACAGTACTTCGTAATTGAGATTAGAGAAATGTGTCCTGGAGTCAGGTTGTCTAGGTTTGGTTAGTGCAGCTAAATTTTTTTAATTAAAAAAAAGTTGGCCGTCATAATTACGAATTACAAAGGTTAGGGTTTTTTAATGGTGATTGTGATTCTGTTTCTTTGTTGTTTGATTATGATTTATGTTAAGTAACAGCAAACTGAAAAACCTTAACTATATCTCAGATTTCTAATAGGAACTTAAAATGTTAATTTCCCTGGTTTTGGTCTTTTTTTAGTTTTTATCTGGGAATGTTTAAAAAAACCACACACACTGAGAAGGGAGCTTACGGTGGAAGCAGTAGCAAAATATGCTAGCTATCATAATGTTGCTGTAGCACACCAGCAGGATCGATTGCTGAAGAACTGATATTAATTAAGCCTGTGCAACGGATCTTTAATGAGTACTTTCAGAATTAGAAGGACAGCTTATTTGTGCGTGTGTATGTGTGTGCAATGTAACTAATTATACAAGCTCTTACAGTCGTTCAAGTTTTAAATATAGATTTGAGCAGGTTTGGTTCTTTAGCCTGGAGTGTCTCATATGTTGGCTAAGCACATCTCATGTAATTTCATTAGGAACTAAAGTTATGGAGAAGATAGTTTGATATTTGGCAGGTGGAGGGAGGAATATCAATGTTAATTTCTGGAAAACAGGGTTAGTAAATAGAACATTCATTAGGAAGGTGGCAACTATAAATTAGAAATCCATCTTGGGCTAGGTGAGCTTTGGTTAGCTTTTTTTTTTTCCTGTACACATCTGTGAAATCATTGGCCACTGAATAGCAAATGTGCTGATTTAGCTATGCTAGCAGCATCCTTTGATCTTTTTTTCAGGCTTAGCTTCTTGATAACCTTGTACTCAGAACTGTATTACTTAGTCAGCATTTTTCCTGTTCTTACTTTGTGCAGTGAACAGTATGACTTAAGTTATTGGTAAATTTTTACTATAGTAAATCACTCTAAAAAGTCCTGAAAGCAAAATCCATCCTGATAACCTGCTTTGGGAGAAAAAGGAAAGGAAAATATCTAATTTTCATCAACTACAGAAACATTCCTACTGAAATTATGTTTACAGAGCCAAGAACCTTTTGCCTGGCTCTTGATTCAGGCCTTTCTGGTTAAATCGATTAGTCTAGTATCTCAGGGAGATGCAAATGCAGAAGTGTCATGAGGGAATGAAAAAAAAAACCCCACCAAAACCCCCATGTGGTTACTTAATGTTATGTCTTACAGCGCATTATGTTTATGTGGGCAGGAAATAGAAAAACAAATTCTGACTAATTTAGTTACTTTTTTTTTTGCCTCTCACCTGTATGTGCAGAATTCAGTTTAAAAACATGTATAGAAGTTTAAACTGTGTAAATGCATTTGTGCTCTTTTTGAGCAGGTACTGTACTATTTGTTTGAGATGTAGATATCCCTGTGAGTTTAGGTAAAAATTTAGTTGGTTTGCTTTTTGATAGTGGCAGACTTGTAACAAAAATAACAGCTAAAGTAGCTGTCTGCAATGGAAGACCATTATGAGGAAATGCAGATTAGCACATAGACTGTAACATTATTTTAATATATGCAGGAGTTTTCCATACTTCTCTGTGTGACAATATAAATCCTGGGTTTGTTGCCACTCTTTCATATGACTGAAAGATTAGATCAAGAACAGGAGAAATAGTAGATATTAGCATTATGATCATAAACTAAACAATTTTAAGCAGTCCAGTAAAGTAGACTAAAACATTGTTTTGCCTTCCTGATGATCTCTCTTCAAGAGGAGTCCTTGCTTATGTGGCAGAATAATTACTTTACAGTTAACGTTTACTTTGTGAGTATTAAATTATCCACACCTCAGACCTAGGGTAAATCACTTGATGTGCTGTAAATCACTTTACGCCTGTGTAGAGGACAAATCTAATTTATGGGATGATGTCTTGTATACATTTCCAAACTGAGAAGACACAAGGATAGACTAAGACAATTTGCTGCAAAATAGTCTCCTCAAGTGTTTTATGAATGAGAGGAGGTTTTGAACAGAGAAAATGCCTGTCAGATCATTGGCCAACTTGCTCGATTGGCATGAATTTTTCTGTGAATCAGGCTTTCTGTTTGATATTCTAAGTTTTCTGTTTGAAATTGTAGGTCTCTACAATATGTAGGCATGATGCTTTTGAATAATTTTTAGAGTTCATATGTCAATAGTAAAGAGGATTTAAATAGTTGTGTTGTGGATTTGCGTGAGAGAGTCTAACAGTAGTCAGTGCACATGCACAAACTACCTTTTTTTCTTTTCATAAATTTATGATATGCCTTCAGTAACAGTCATTTTCTGCTGACAATTTTGTATGAATAAACATGAAGTAGAGCTAGTGATTAGTTTGAACTATGAGATTTTGGAGTTTCTAAACTTCCAAAATGTATTTTAAGCTGGATATAATACAGAGATAAATTGGAGAAGCCCTATGTAGTGAAATGTATTCCATCTGACAAAATTTAAAAACACAAGTTATGTGCAAGAGAATTCCAGATTTCCATCTTTCTGGGTGCCAGATGTTAATTTAAGTAGGAACACATGGATAGCAAACACACTCAACATTTCTGTGCATTTTAAATATCCTAGTCTTCAATTATTAGTGATTTTGTAGTTATTTTTAAAAATAATTACAACTTCCGTAATGCTGTAGTTGATGTAACAGATTTTTGTGTATGGTTGTTTAGAATGACATTTTGTGGACTGAAATTTGAATCGAATTCACTCCCTTGGTACAAAGGAAAGGCATGTTGTATTCAGAGTCTGACTTCTGTGAAAGTTATCCCTTCTGCCTGACAAAACAGAGGTGTGGAATTTGAACTGGGAGATGGGGTCTGTTTTTTTTCCTCCATGGTCTCTACCCAGGGAGGCACTGAGCCTCTTCTGTCCCCTTCCTCCCTGCTGCAGTGATCTGAGCTGAGTTCAGGGCTCCCTCAACTGCCTTGCACAGCGGTGGTGGCTGGTGTGAGTCGGTGCTGGGAAATTCATCCCACTGTCTTATGCCTTCCTAGACTCCAGCTCTCCACTGATTCCCTTGGTGTTATGGCTGCTCATGGCAGACTGAATGTTGCTTACTGTTAAGATAGAAAGGTGCAGCTTGTGTGTGTGTTTGTTTAGAGTACTTTGTGAAAGCAGTCAGACTGTGCATTTGACTGGATTCTTCTGGTGAACTTCAATGTGAAGAACATGTGGTGTTATTACAGTATCATTGGTTTTATGTAATATGCTGTTGCTAATATACTTTAGGTTTAAGGTGACCTAAGTAAGAGCTGGGTGGGTAAAGAAGAAAAATAATGTAGGTGGAGCAGTGTTGGGCCTTGTGATCTTAACTGCGACTAGCAATAGGCATTGAGAAGACTCGCTGCTCAACTGGAAATGTAGGTTATATCTTGTCTTTCCTGGACTTGTGGCATTCATGTAAGTTGGCTGGAGTTCCTGTCTGTATAAAGAGTTCAGTAATTAATGAAATAGGAGTCTTCTTTCCTAACCTCCTTTAACAGGAGAAGTAGAGTTCATCTCCTCTACTGTGTAGCCATCTCTCTTTTTAAGGCAGATCTTAGACTTAGGCTCCTTCAAATCTTAATGAAGATTAATAGTTGTATCCTAAGTGCCTCTCGATTTGTTTTAGCCATATGTGTCAGGATAAGGTGAACTGCACCCTGGAAATAGTTTCTACTCTATTGTTTCCAAAGGTGCTTTAGATGACTAACTTAAGTATCTATGCGTAGATATCAGTATTTGATCAGATAAGGCACACTACAAGAATAGAACAAATGTATTGGCTTTGCCAGTCAGAGTTGTTACTGAAGAAAAAAACTGTTTAAGGTGACTGAGGAATCTCTGGTGTTTCATTGAGGATGCAACTCCTGGCTGAATTTGTGTGTTGTGAAATTGGAGTCTGTTTAAAAAGTATATGCACATATGCATACCCTCTCTACAGGATTGTTCTCCAGAAGAGTCTCCAGTTTGTGGAGAAGGGTTTTTAGAAGTACTCATTTAACTTCTTGGAGTGCTTTCTTTTGTCAAGTGTCTGATTTTGAAGAATGTATCTGCCTGTTTATTCTCTTCTACTTGACTTATCCCAAAATGAATGATGAAAAATGACAAGATGAAGTGTTAAATGTGCCTATTATTGCAACATATCCCCTATATTGTAATTATTGATCTTGCAAGATTTTGTTTGAAAATATTTGCAGTCAATTTGAGATAAAAAACCTTTAGTATGTTATTAGTAAAGGATATGTTTGGTTGAGAAATAGCTTACCTGCAATTAGCATTGATAGACAAATGAAAGCCCAGGGTCTTTAAAAATCTCCTGATGACTAAAAACTGTGGGAGAAAAGATACTAAATGTACCCAAAGAATATTTAAACCCTTTCTGGGGCTGTGGGTGTACCATATGCATTTTGTAGTTTTTATGTTACAATATTCCAAATGCTTATTTTTTTGATAGATCACCCATTATCATTTGAGAGGGATGAAGAGGAAAGGAGACTGGCTTTTCCAAATGTGAAAACAGTAAATTTGAGGAAAAAGCCAATATACTGTATTTCTGTATTCTCCTATTCCTAACGTTTATGCACTCTGTTATCTTGAGATTGGATCATTTGACTGGCTGCTTCAGTGCAAAGGCATAAAGGGCAAACAAAGACAGTTTCCTTGCAGTATGAGGGAACAACAAAACTACACAATAAAACTATTAATTTACATGTAAAATACACTTATGGTAACTGAGTGTGAGATACATGTATGTGTGTACACCTAATAGCTAAACAAAAAATTCAAGTTCAGAGTTTGTCTATTGCAATAAAGCTGCAGCCTCCCCTCTGAGTGTCAAATAGAGCATTCTGATTTTGTGAAAGTGTATTACCAAAGTATTCAGCTTCTGAAATGGACAAGAAGGGTAAATACTTGCTGAGGACTCAGTCTTCATAGCAAATCTGAAACTTTCCTCTGGTTTCGGTAAAGCAGATCCACCTGATACAACTGGAACTTCGGAGAGCTAATGGTCCTTAGCTCTTCTGAAACATGGTGAGCTCTTGTTGTAAAGGCTTTGCCATCTTGTGGTGGTTTGGACACAATGGTACTTTTCTAACTGTAGTAGGTATAAGTCAGCAACTAAGGAAAATACAAAAAGAAAGGGACAGATACTGCCTTAGTTTTCTGAAATCAAAGCGAACATAAGACTTGTATTAAGGTTATATGATATGTGTAAAGACTGCTCTGATTAATTACAGAGTACTCTGATCTCCAGTTGCCTCTACTTTATAGGAGGTTTTCTGTACAGGTGGTTAAGTTTTGCTGTATCAGTTCTAAACATATTGATACTGAGAATCCTATACTGGGGGAACCTAGTGATATTTACTCTCTCTGGTTTTCAGGCAGTGCTACCCTGTATTTTATGTTGGCTGCATTTGAAGTACATAAGGGCTATCTTTCCAAATCAGTGATTAATTTCTTCATTCTTCCTCAGATTGTTATTAGTTACAGCTTTTGAAAGAAAAGTTGACATGACTTCTTAGCACCTGACTAGGAACTCCAGATCTTGAGGCTGATAGGTACAGCATAGTGTTTACATGGAGGGATGTCCTATCTTATATCCCTTGCGGTTGGTTGCTTGATGGTTATATTTATGGTCCTACTTCCTGACCTTACTACATATCTGAGTTTTCAAATGTTGAAATCCTTAATTCCTTCTGCTGATTCTGTGTTTGAGCTCCTGGGTAGTTGCTGAGATTTAAAAGATTAAAACAGCCCTGTGATGTTTGCAAGTTTTCAGCAACAAGAAGTTTCTGCACAGCACCATCAGTTTCTTGAGCTTGTTTCTGCTGCCCTTTTTTTGTTGCAACATCTTCATACTATGGTCCTACTTCCTTACTGATAGTAAGGCCTTTTAAAAAGCTTTTGACTCATTCTTGAGATGTTGGAATTACTAGTCAAGGTTGTGCAGGACAGGTATTGTGATGTGTTGCATTCTTATCTGAGTTTACATTTAGCAATGTTATCAACTTCCCATCTGTGAAGTTTTCATTGTCACCATTATGTCCCTATCTTGTTAACAGCTGTCCCATAATGAACAAAAACATTTAAGTTGACAGATGAAGAAAATCCTGCTTATCAATCTTTGTGGAAGAAAAGGGTTGCTCTTTTCCTACTTAGGCTTACTAACTATTAGTCTCTCCTGGGGTAAAAAAAGCTTAGGGTAAAAATATTAGGTAAAGCTATTGGGAGAAGAACACCGTTGGGCATTTCTGGCAATTTATTGCAAAGAGTAATGAGAGAAGCAGCTTGAGAATTTGGGGCTAACGGGTAGCACAAATGTCCTTACAGACTGTGCATGGTACATTAAATGCTGCTGCAAGTTTAGTGGTAATCAGTTTGACTTTCAACCACGTATATTAAGTAAGTGCAATAGAACTTCTTCCTTTTTGAAGACTCATTTGTTTATAATGCTCATTATGTTTTGAGCCATGTGTAGTCTCACAGTGAAGAACAAATCAGATGAAGGATGCATCCCTTTGGGATTTGTCCTGTTTGTTATATCAAAGACCATATGAATTACTGAAGATGAACTAAACTTTGTAGATGAAGATGACCTTAAAAACTGGTACCTAGAAGCAGACTTTTGCTTTAATGGTTAAGTGAATTCAATAAATACCCTTGTCTTATTTCATCTGATTATTTTATACGAGGAGAAGTCTGACTTAGAATAGCCATTCTTCTATTACTTCCAATATTGAGGACTTGTTTCTTGTTTCTTTTCTCTGGGGAAATTTGGAATGCGGATAGTGCTTGCTATGGACCTGAGAAAACTTGGCTTGTTTATCAGCATGGTAATCTTCAGTTCAGGAAATGCGTTTCCATATTTCAATCCACCAAGCTCATAGAAAATTTCTAGGATTTTGGGGTGGGAGTGAAGAGGATGTCACACTTCTGATTCCAAGTCCTACTGTTCACGTTGTAAAGCTTTTCCAAGTTATTGATAAAGTGTTTTGTGGCAATGATGGAAGAATTAATAATGTAAGGAGTACTAGCATGACTGAGGAAGTTTATCTCGGCATGTCAGGGAGCATTCATCATCTGTTCCTCAGCATGGAGGGGCTCTGTGCCAGCAGGGAAAAATCTTTGCGGTGCCAAACCAGGACTTCAATGGGCTCTGTGACAGGCTGCAACAGCGTTCTTTCTTCAGGCCGTATTAATGGTTATGACACATCTCATAAGTTATAAAACTCTTCTTGTATGTATCCATGCTGTTATCCAAGGTTATTAGGCCTTATTGTTCAGTGTATTACTTCTTTGTCCCTCAATATGTCATGTTTCTTTTTTAATCTGTGGTTGTCCGATGCCATTATACATGTACCAAATGTATTGCTTGTTAGCGCGTTTAAGATGCCTTTAGATACCTTTTTATATCTAACTGTAGGTGAAGGAAATCAAATGAAGTACACGATGATTGGAGGGAGCAGTTGATACGCTGGAGGGTAGGTCTGCCATTCAGAAGCACCTCAGCAAGATAGAGGAAAGCACTGGTAGAAAGCTCCTTGAAGTTCAACCAAGACAAATGCGAAGACTTCCTCTGAAAAGGAGCAACCCGATGCAGCTGTGCTGGCAGACAGGGACCTTTGGGTCCTGGTGAACAGCAAAGGGACCATCCATCAGCTGTGTGCCTGTGCAGCAGGGAAAACTGGCTGTGTATTGGACCGCATTAGCAAGAGCATAGGTGGCAAGTTGAGGGAAGAGATGATTACCCTGTATTTAGCTGTTATGAGGTTAAGTCTGGAGTGTTATGACCAATTTGGGCCCAGCTGGTAAAAGGAAATGAAGGACATGCAGCTAAAGGCAACTGGAATGGAGTATGTGGAGTTCAAGGAGAGGATGAGGGCTGTGGCCTTCTTCAGGCAAAGAAGGCTCATGGAGGATCTAATTGCTATGTTGAGTTACCCAGTAGATTATAAATTTCAGGTAATAGGTAGAGGGTGTGAGGTTTTGTTTTTAGGTGCGCAGTAGAAAGAGATGATGATTGAAAGATGCAGCAATGCAAATGGCATGCACTGAGGGTTAAGCATGGGAACAGGTTGCCCAGAAAGGTTGTGTTACTTCCATCCTCCATTCTCATTCAAAGTGGAGAGGATCAGGAGCATTGGTTATAAAGCAGTTACAACTTGTTTTGGGTGGAACAGCATCATCAAATTACTCCCTTTTTTAGTGTTTTTGCCATAGCTGTGTTATGTTACAGCCTCTTGTAGGTGAAGTGTGTGTTGATCCCTGGGATTTTTAGCAGAGAGGACAGACTGGGTATGGAGGCTTGAAACAAGTCCAGTAGAACTGACTGTTTACTTGTTTGGTACAGTGTTGCTATTTTGTCTTTAACCCGGTGTTCCTAACAGGTTTCTATTTGGAGGACTTTGCTGTCAACATTGTATTTCTCTGTACAGTGGCATTACTCATGGTGTTGTGTGTGTTCCCCCTGCCTGATTTTACCTTCCACAGTTAGTCTGCGGCTGTTTACAAACTAATTTGTAAGTAGTTGCTTAGCATCTGAAGTGTATTACCAAGGCGCAACTGCTATGCGTGTGGAGACAGAGAGAGAGAGCAGACCAATTAGGTGAGCAAGTATAGTATCTTGTGTGGTAAACCTGCATTTTAATTTGCCGTTACATCATACTTGCAGCTTGTAGTCCATCCTCTGGTTAATGTTTACTGGCCTTTTTGCTGTCTATCATCTGATAGACTCTAGCATAGAGGAGATGACATTCCTGTAAATCATCAGGAGCATATTCTTATCTTGCACATCTGTATCTCATCCTATTTCCATTTTTTCACATTCAGTAGTAATTTTTTCAAGCTGTCTTTAAGGTGTTTTGAAGTTATCTTCCTTTGAAGTCTCTTATAATACAAGAAACTTAGTGACTGATTTACTATTTCCCTCTGACACTGAGGGTGCTGAATGCAATCACTGTCAGGAGTGGTCGGTAAGCAACTCCATTGCTGATTTTGTTTCAGTCTGATAATTGGGATCAAAAGGCTCTTGTCGCTATCTTGTTGCCCTTTTCATCTGAATCTAGGTAGCACAGGTTGAAACCTAAGTGTGGTATCACACAAAGCTATAGCATGAGTGCTTGGTAATTTTGATATAGTTTGACTTTTGCATACATGTAGAACTGTGATACCACTGTGGGATGCACAGATAGCTTGCAGTTACTCTCTACTAATGTCTGTATTGGATTTTAACATGAGAATTAGAATGAGGAATTGCTTTCACTTTAGCCAGTTACAAACCAGCTTTATCCAGCTTTGGCCCTTGCAATTACTGAGCTGTACAATCTTTGTAACCACTTTTCAGATTTCCTAATGTCCTTAAACTTTAAAATGAAATGCAATTGAAGAGGACAAAGGGGCGTTAATCACAGTACCATTTGCTTCTTGGTTCATGTTCAATGTTCTCTGTCCCTCGGAGGCTGGATTGTTCTCCACTGGCAGTGGAGCATGGTAATGCTTCTTTATTTACTCTTCTGATATACAGCTGGTCTCATGAAATTATACTGCAGTAAATGAAAGAAAATGTCAATGTAGTCATACTTGAAT
Organism: Sagittarius serpentarius; assembly: GCA_034782735.1. Classification (NCBI taxonomy): domain Eukaryota; kingdom Metazoa; phylum Chordata; class Aves; order Accipitriformes; family Sagittariidae; genus Sagittarius; species Sagittarius serpentarius. The sequence goes on from JAVKLA010000084.1 coordinate 28,147,155, forward strand.
ATGTGTACTCAAATACTTTGTTTTAGCTATTGATAATTTGTGGTTAGTCTGGCATATCAACTTTATACTATTGAATGGTAGTGGATGTTAGTTGAAAGGACACGTCATCTGCAGTGAAGTCAAAGTTGTGCATTAAGAGGCTATTCTGCACAGAGTATGTGCAAGCAGGAGAGCTGTGTCTTTCCAAGATTTGAAGACAATACTTTAGCAGTAATATTATTGAAATTGTGATGGTGAGAATCTGTTATTCCCATTTTGAGAGTCCAAACACACGAATGTATTCAGAAGTCCCAGTTTGAATAACAGTTGATTTTGTGTACTTGTTCCTATACCTCTGAAAGTATATTCAAGAGCTGAATCTAAGATTTAGGCTTCAAACTTTCCTCAATTAAAATTTAAAAAAAAAACCAAACTATAGGAAAATAGTTTATTAATGGGCTTTTATTCTTTTGAATATATTTTATAGTGGGACATGCTAATTCTAGAATTAATAATTAATTGTTAATTACCTATAGCACCTTTGACTTCTCCAGTTTGTTGTTTGTCAGCATCTAATTTATAATGACTACTGATTCCAGCCTCTTCACTTTCAGGAAACACAATCTAAAAATGCAAGCTAGAACGTGATGAATGAGTGAAAGACTAAAAGCAGGATGTGGCTTTGATGGCACTTAAATATCATTTGAAGAAGAGCTGACTTTAGAAGCATTGAGCATTGCTGCCTTTTACACTGTAAGAGTAAACAGGCCAAGCAGACACTTGTCTGTGGCCCCAGTGTGCTTGGCATTATGGTCAGCTGTGTGGTGGTGTAGTCCAGACTAAGTTCTTAGCACATGTCTGCAGCTTGCAGCCTAAGAGAGACAAACTCTTTCTAGAGGAGAGTTTAGCTGTCATCTTTCTGTTTGGTTCCTGGGATTCTTGAGAGTCCCATAGTACTTTAACCTGGAAGCAACTCTTTCACTGGTCACTTAAGGGGAGTGCTGTGATGGACACCGGAGGGGTTCATCTTTCCTTTGTCTTATGCTGGGCTAGGTGACTGGTGACATTATCCTTATTTTAAAAGGCTGCTAAGTCAGGTTGTGAGTTTTCTTCCATCATCTCCTATATTCTTCCTGCATTGCAGCTGTGGAGGAACCTGTACCTAGCAAACTGAACTGTGTTTGAGGAGGGGGGGGTGGAAGAGAGAAGGAACAGCTGAGGAAAGAAACACATTCCTGAGAGTCCTTGTTACAGAGCATGAAGAGTAGGGGAGGCTGCTCAGTTATAAAAGTTGTCCTCCACCCTTTAGCAGCTGTTTTGGTTTTGTGCGTTGCCATGCAGTGTTTGAACATCTTGGGAAGCCACAGATGTTTGACTTTGATTCATATACTGAGGCAGATTTGATCCTTATTCCTAATGCCAGAGCCTTCTGGCTAAGATTACCCTGACGCAAACCTTGCTCCCAGCTCCCATTTCACTAAGGAGCAACGTTTTTGGTACATGTCAGGTCTGGCACTTGGTCCTAAGACGTTTTATGGCCTCTTCCTGTGTTTATATCAGGAGATTGGGTCTTGGCTGTGGACCTGAGATTTACTCAGAATTATGACAATTTTCTCTGAACTTTAAGTAATTCCTGACACAGATGTTTTAGAGACAAATGCACCTTTGTATTCTGTGGCTTCAAAAGTATGAAATAAAGAAAAACAAGGTTAGCATTAACATAGCACAGCTCAAATCAGCTGTTATTAATGTGTTCCCTAACCCAGTATGAAAGCAATTTTTGTGACTAGATGGTGTTGATACTTTTATGTAATAATGTATCTGTATTCTGATAGTCTGAGGGCATCCTTTCTGTTGTTCTTACGCTTGTAATCCAGTGTTGGTCTAATATTGTGAATATATTTGCATGAGAATAACTTTTCTACTAGTTTTTATATGATGGAAACAGTGAAAGTAGCCAGTTGTATGCAAAGAAACAAGGAGTTGAAATGGAGTTTGGCTGGAACCTAACAGCTGTTTGATCCATATCCAGCTGTAGGGCCCACATGTGCCTTCCCTCTGTCATGCGGTGGTGAGAAATAGCCCAGAGAACGAGCCTGGTGCTTCGGGGACCTGTGGTAATTCGAAGATGATCTGCAATGAATAGGTGGTGGAGGGGCTGTATGTCTCCCTTCTCCCATGATATCTCTTTCTACTTTGCTTTATACTTCTTTCTTGACCTGCCCCTCATCTTTTCAGTCATTTGATGTTCTGTTGTTACTTCTCTTTCAGTTGAGCTTATTCTGGTTTAAGATTTTCCCTTTGGAATAGAGCTTTAATTACTGAGCAGATGTGTTGTCTTCATTCTGTGTGCTGTAACTGCCTTTATCTCTCTTATTCATCTTGAATTGTAGACTTTTTAGCTCATTAAGTCCTGTGGAGCTAGAACTCTTTGCTAGTTAAAGATGCTAAAAAAAAAAAAAATTCTTATCAGATCTTGCTGCAGTTCTGTAAACAAGCAACTTAATCATGCTTTTGTGTTAGTGCCAAAAAAACAAATAAGAATTGGTTGCACTGTGATTATAAACAAACGAATACAAAATTGCAGTCTAAATATTGAGATACTTTTCCTTCCTTCGTTTTGGTTGGTTTTTGTTTTGCTTTTTTTTCCTCCATAATGCTCTCTGAAACAAGATTTAACTCTAGACACTTTAATGAAAGATAATAATTTATGGAAGAAAATAAAGTAAAAGAGAAATTGATGTTGCCTGAAATCCTTCATGGTCTGAAGCTAGGGAAGAGGCAGAAGCCAAAATGTGACTGCCCAAGAATGTGCTTAGATATAAAACCTAGGATGTAACTGTGGGAATGCTTTTAGATACAAAAACTGGAATGCAACTATGTGTTAGTGAAATCTGCAAAAAGCTGGGAATGTCATGCTCAGTGTTTGAGAACTGTAGGCAATTTGGCAGTGTTTTTCAGAACTGTTCTTACAAAAACTGCTTTTCCCGAGTTTGGAGCCTGATCCAGTCTTTTTATTTTTTTTGTTCTTGGCTTGAACTCATGTGAACTAGAATGGAATTAGCAAGAGACAGTAAAGCTGTGGTTCTGGGTACTCTCTCCTCAGTGGTAAAGCTGGCTTAAGAAATTCCTGCTCCAAATCATACTTCCCTGCCTGTCTCACTTTTTCCAGGAAGAGTTTTTTGTAGGAGTGAAATGTATCTGATCCAGTTTTCCAAAAAGCATTACAGAGGCCTTCCTATAACTTTTTTTTCCAAAACAGACTACTGCTGGTGAACAGTGTGGCTTTGTGAACACTTACGCTGGAATGACTGAAAGAATGAGGCACCCTGTGATGGGAGCAAGGGATGGGAATACAGCTGTTCCTACCAACCTCTGTGTAATGTGAAATCCCAGCCTCATTGAATAGATTTCTGTAGTGTAGCATTTGTTGCCAGAAATTAGTACATTCAAGCTCTCAAGGCAATAGCCTGATGAAACAGTAATGTTCATGAACTCTCTGAACAAATTTTCATCTTTTCTCAGTCTTCTATTTTTTCAGGTAGCAATAAGCAAGGAAGGAGGTGTCAAAGGAAACATCAGCTCTCAAGCAAAAAATGTTATGCTTTAGAAATGCTTCATGAAAGAAGCTTTTACTGGCAAGTAAAATTTGACTGGCCTGAAAGTTGCAACCAGTCTAGACTAGAGGCAAATGATATAAACAAGTGTGCCATCTGAACTTACTGTTAAGTCAGTTGACTTGTGGCAAATGCTATATTTTTCATAATCTCATTGCAAGGTCTTTCATTAAATAGCTGTAGGTTTGCAGATTTGAGCCAGGATAGTCACCAAAAGAATTACTTCAGAAATTTCACTCAGACTTTTAGTTTCTTTCCTTTGTTATTATCTTCAAACATATAGACCATTGGCTATACAAGAATAAAGGAAACCTATTTCAATGTGACAAACATTAGGATTAATAAAATTTCATCTCAAATCTTTATTACTAAGCTATATGTTTCATCAGTAATGTAGTTTTTTTACTGTCATATTTTCTGTAATTCTTGTGGTTTTCTAAAATCTATGCTGTTTTATAGTTTAAACTTAAGTGAAATTGTGATAGCAGTAAATGAGTTAAATTAATGTATCCCTGCCCCTTCCTCCTAGTTTCAGAGTATTTTTGTGTAAAGTTTTACAGGAAAACTTTTTTTAAACCATGCAGGGCAGCTTTAGAAGAAGTAGAAGGAGATGTGACAGAACTGGAACTGAAACTTGACAAGGTAAGCTTTTTAATTCAGCCGTGTTTGTTCTGAAAAATATAAAAAAGATGTGTTTAGGTTTTGTTTTAAAGTTCACAGCTGGGAAGTGGCAGTGGCTGACCAAGCATTCTGCTCCTGCAGAGGGAATGGATCTGGGTTGAGTGCACAGCTGGGCCTCAGAGACCCACCCAAGCTTGAGTAACAGCAGCAACAGCCAGTGTGAACTCTTTCTCCCCCAGCTGAGGGTTTGGATTGTGCAATACCCTCCTGACTCTATGGCTCCCTCACAGTCATGTGATTCAGCCCCACAGTGGGAGCCACATGCAAACTAATTCAGCTTTCATGTGAGTTAAAAGCCAGGGATTGGCCATCCCTGCACCGAGAGCTTATCTTTTATGACAACTGCATACTGTGAGGACATCTGGATACTCTGTTTTAGAGATTTAAAGTCAATGCTTTCTGTCTTCGGTAGTCTGCATCACAGTCACGGCAGTCTAGGTGTATATATATCCTTCACTTTTGTCTGGAGGACTTAACCACCATGAAATTCATTCTGCTTTTTGTCATGCTTTGTGCATGTATATAAAAGCTTATATGTAGCATCTTTTCAGTGCCTTACAATCCATTTATTGGTTTCCTAACCAGTAGTATTTGGAGGCTTTTGTTCTTTCTTTGCTAGTATTTTGAGGGTGGCTTGTTTTTGTTCTACATCTGTAGAAAGTCTCCTTTCCTTACAATTTTAGGCTAAATGTTTACAATTATTTTTTGCCTGTGTTTTAATATGGTAGGCAGATGTCATTTGTTCACCTCCTTAGCTACTTTTTGGATATGAACTTTTGTTCCCACAGCTGCAAGTTGGCTGTAGAAAGACAGAGACAAATAAAGTCAGTGTCCAGTGTAGTGTCTGAAGACTTTTTGTCACTTCTTGTAATAATATTTCTAGCTTTTGTAGTTAATAATGTAACCATTTGCTCTTTCAAAATAAATTTAAAATACTTGATTTTGATTTGGTGTGAATTTTGGTGAAACTGATGGGTATGAGACATTTTTACTGTACAGGTGATAAAGCTGTTTTGGTAGATTAAATCATGTAATATTTAAAGGATCTGAAATCTGTCTTGAAAGTTTGTGTTTTGCACCAGTCTAAAAGGGTCATTTTTGGGGAAAGGAATTCTCAAATTCCTTAAGGGGCACTATTCAGGACCTTGCCCCCAGCCTCTTGCAGGAGGCCAGTGCCCAGTATACCATTCTATCATGTAAAAGCTATAATTGTAGTATTACTGTTTACCCTGAGACAGTATCCTAGTACTCTTTAAAACAAAACCACCCCAAACCATTTGCTCCCCAACAAGAAAGCAAGTACACAATGTAAGTATTTAAATAGTTTAATTGTAATATGCAGTATAAGTGATCTAGTATAACGCTTAAGTTGAAAGCCAAGCTTCTTGTGTGAAGTGAAGTAACTATGGCCTGAGGGTAATGATTTGTCTAGACTTGGTTGGTGACTTTTTCTGCTCAGGTATTCATACTAAACTTATTGTCCCACAATTATGTCTCTGGGCTATATTATCTGCATTTTTTTTCCCCTCTGGAAGAAAGGACATTGGGTTCAGGGTTATGAACCACAAGCAGAAGTGAAGGAAGAAAAGGATCATGTTGGTTGTGATTTTTCTGTCTGTTGTTCAAGCAACTTGGCCATTCATCGCAATGTGGGAGATGATGCTGAGATTTCTTCTTTTTCCTAAGAGGATCTGAGTCAACACAAAAATTACTGGGTAAATAAGGCAGGAAGGTCACTTGGGTGGGTTTCTTTGCCCCAACACAGGATCAAGTACTTCTGTGTTGTTCTTCATGAAAATTTGTCCAACGTCCTTGAAAAATCCTTCAGAGACAAAGGTTCAATCTTCTGATTTTATTGTCAGTGTAGGGGAACTCCGTTATAATATACCCTCTCTCAAGAGAGCATCTTAGTGCTCGCACTAATCATTTTCTTTCATTAATGGCCCAGTGCATAAGTGGTTCAAAAGTGGGAACACATCCATCTCAAGATACTGATGGCCTTCATATCAGACTCTGCAGTACCATGATAGCTAAGGTGCTGACCTAAGCAGTGAGTGGTAGGGATGGAAACCCATCAGAGAAAGGTACAACTTCTGTTGTATGAATGAAAACATGACTGATTTCGCCTTCTGGGATGTAACCATCTCTCTTCAGTTGTGCTTTGTACACATAACCTTTTGCTTTCTTGTGCCTGTATGCGGAGTGTCTCAAGATGAAACAACTGGTGTGGGTTTGTTTTGTTTTTTTTTTTTTCTTAGAAACCACAAAACACTTACAATGTGCTTGGGTTCCAACCAGTTATGTTTTAGTTGCTGTGCTTTTTGCCCTCATACAGCCCTCTCTTGAAATATGTGCAAAATCTCAGTTAACAGTAAAACAAAAAATATTAAGAAAAAAATTTTTTATGAAGAGTAGTAACCTTCTCAGTGATGTATCAATTGACTTAGAGTAGCATTTTTATAGCTATCACTGTACAATAGAAATCTTTTCATAGAATGTAGGGCTTTAAATTTAGAATTTAACTTCTGAAATCTTTTGTTTCTTAGACTTAACTAAGCTCAGTGTGTTTCATGTTTATATGGTGGTTAAAAAAACCCCAACCAACCACCGAAACCTTCCTCTTTGTCATTTTTATCTCTTTTTAGCTGGTGAAGCTTTGCATTGCAATGATTGATACTGGGAAAGCATTCTGTATAGCCAACAAGCAGTTCATGAATGGAATTCGAGACCTTGCACAATATTCCTGTAAAGATGCATTGGTTGAGGTAAGCTCTTTAAGATATGAAAATGGAAGGAGAAAAGCATAACTTAAAAAGGGTAAAATGTAACAGTTGGCAAGAGAAGTAGTTGAAGTTCATACTATTATTTGCCTTTTTGCTCCTTTTTCTTTGAGATGTCTTAAGAGTGAGCTTTTTTGACTGTGGTGCACTGCAAGTGTCTGTGCTGTTTAGTTTCAGCTTTAACCTGCAATGGCAAGGGTTTTCCAAATTCCAGAAAATATGTATTAGTTTACATCTTGGGAGGAGCGGAGAAAGTCAGGTTGAAGCTGTGAACAGCTGCCCTGTTTACTTTGCTAAATAAGAGGTTCTAGTCATGAGGTCCTAAGAGCCACTTCTCTGCAACTAAATTCCCTGAGTTAATCTCTTGGGTCCTGGAACTGGCATTCTCTAATACCTAGAAATTTAAATTTTTAAATGTACAGAGCCTACTTCGATGGTGTAACCTCGGACTGATGTCTTGTTAGGCTAATTTGAAACACCTAATATTTCCTGTCTATATTACTTTGAAATGAGGTATGAAATAATGTAATATGCAGGTATAATTATGCGCACATCTGTGTATATAATCTATATTTAATGCGTGTTATGTAATAGGACATCAATTGCATGTATGCATCTTCACACACTAGTTGAAATAGATAATGCCTGTGAACTTCAGTATAGTCTGTGTGCAACTGAAACTGTTGTGGTCTGGAAATTTACTTGCTAGAAATGTAGTGTGATGGCAAACTAGTAAAACTTACATTATTTGATTCAAAGTAGGTTTTTGTTACACTTGTGTAACAACAATAAGCTGTTATACAAATATATTAGGGATCGTTGTTTTCTGTGTTTGAGACATTGACTCTACAGATTGATGTCTATGTTGCTAAGGATTATCAGCTGTGAGGCAGTAGTTCCTACAGTCAGTGTGTATGTATTGATGACTACAACATGTTAACCAGGTTTTTGGTGTTAGAGTACTAAACAATAAATATTAAGTACTGTAATATTAAATACTGTAAATTAATGTGTTAAATTATGTGAACTTCCCATAGTTTAGTCAACTTAGTTTGATTTTTTTTTTTTTTTTTTTCCCTGCTTTGCTTCAGTTTGGTCCTTTATATATAGGTAGGAGGTAGCAGTAACATTTTTGTTGCTTGTAGGTTTAATAGATTTGCTTGATATTACCCCCATGTTCTTCTTCTAGCATAATGGTTTTAGTTTAATAATCATGCTACGGAAAATCAGTTCCCAAGTTCTTCGCTGAAAAGCTGTAAACCTCTGAAACGGTGCTTTTGTGCTGTGTATTTGGTAGGGCTTAACTTAAACCACTTTGTTTTTCTCTTTACAGACCAGCTTGACAAAATTCTCTGACACCTTACAGGAAATGATCAATTATCACAATGTAAGTATTTCTAGCTGAAAGATGATACTGATAGCTTACCTCCAGTTATACTTGGTAACGGAATAATGCTAAAGCTTTTCTTGTTGATAGTATTTGCAAAGCTATGGTTTACTTGTAAATATTTTATTTATATTTTGTTTATGAAGTATTTATAAATATACCCTTTTTACAGATTTTTCTTGCTTTGTTTGAATTTGTAAGCTTTGCTAAAACCCAGTGCTGTAAGACAGAGTAAATACTGGATTGTTTCTGTTTTTTAAATGAAACTGATGGGCAGCAGTGACAAACTATGAGCATATTTTGTTGCTGGACTGAAATAATTACTTTTTCCATAATTTCTACTTTTTTTTCCATCCTTTATAATGCACAAAATGAAGCATCTCTGATTTGTGTGCCGTTTTCTTTTTGGAAGTATGACAGATTTAGACAAGTGTAGAGAAAGGAGGAAATGCTAGAATTTAAGACTAATAGTGATTTATAGTATGTCAGACTTCATCGGAAAGGTCAGTTTTACCTGGATTGAAAACTGATTTATTTTTTTCTCCTCTAAAGAGTTTAGTCTTGTATCCTGAAAGCCAAAGGGATGTGTTCGTTCTTCTATATTTTTCCTCTTTCCTTGGCCCCTACTGCTTTTCTTTCATTTTCCAGCAAATTGCTGGAAAGCAACTGAAGCATCTCTAAAGTGCTGAAAATATGCAGGACACTGAAAATTATTATTTTTTTTTTATACTGCTAAGAGTTTAAAATGAAATGAGATACAGAGCATGCTGTTCAAACAGCTTCAGCTGAAATTAAGTTTGTTAGCATTAACTTAGATTCTTAAAACTGTCTTGATTAATCATTTTTTTTGAAAATGCATGCTTTTAGAAGGGAAGGGAAACAAAGGGAAGCAGGTTAATCTTGTTGAGTTGGATTTCCTTTACATTATATGAGATGTATGTATCTACGCCTAATATAATGAGAACTGTAAAGAAGGGAGTAAGCGGATAGTGATACTTTGATGGTAGAGAGAAGCTAGCGCAAAGGTTCAAAGCAGCAGTACTGGGAGAAAGTGTTACTTTCATGTCAGTGACTTCTGCAGATTAGATTGAGCAGATGAATCCAGTTGGCTGTCCCTATTTTACACTCTTCATCACACTTCTTGCTGCTGGTTACCCTCTTAACCATGTCTTTGCTATATGGTATGCTCTTTTTGACACATCTGACCTAGGTCCTATATTCTTGCTGCTGTTATTGTTCTACATGATTGTGGCTTGCAGTGCTTTGGTAAAATTTGGCACAGCATAACTCTCTCACTTCAGGGCAGTTTGAAGGCAGAAAGCAAAGAATAAGTCATATTAAAAGAAGGTTTCTTTGCAGATCTAAGTAGGACCACTCTGTGTTCTGCCCTGCTTTTTTCCCCTCTACTTCCTTGCTGTGCTCAAGCATAGTGAGTAGAACAGTGACTTTTACCAAAAGGCACAAACGTAAGAAGTGAGGCATGTTATGGTGTTCTGATGTAGAGCTTTGCCAGACATGTTGTGGTCCCTGCGTTGCTTTTTGTAAATCTGCTTAGTTCAGCAGGACTTACTAGCTCAGAGTGTCAGCTCTGTTGTCCAAGTTGGCAGGAGAACAGTGAGAAGCAGCAAGAGGGAAAAAGAAGAGAGGCAGGCATCTTCCAGAGGAAGGAGGAAAGGGGTAGGAGATGGCCCCACTGTGATCTGGATGACTGTCAGTTTTCTCATATGAGGCTTTGCTACAAATAAGGCTAGGAACTAGACTAATGCAGCATCTTCACTGATTCAGCAGTGGAGGAGTAGCTTATGGCAAATAGTAGCTTTCTTAGACTTGGTTTGGAGTGTGTGAAAGGTAATGTGTTGGAAAGGCTGTAAATCTAGTCAGATCATGGTCTGGGCACTTTTTTCTGTTCTTCTAGGGGAAAAAAATGTGTGCATATTTTACTGCCTAGCACTTTTTCCCTCTTCATTACTGTAAGCAGAATTTCAAGGCTTATATTTCTGGGAGTCCACTAATCAGTTGAGTTCCCATCTGGTTATACTCTTTCTGTATTGATCTTGATTGGTGCACTCCTCAGGCACTGGCAAGCTTAAATGTCAGCAGTGGGAGTAGTCTGAGCATGACTTCCAACTTGTCAAGAGGTTCTTTATCTATTCTAGTTGTCTGTTTTTCTGGTTTCCCAAAGTGGGAATACAAACAGGATCTTCCATGTGTTACTTAAATACAGGACAATTCAGGTTGGAGTGGCCTCAGGAGATATGTGGTTCAACTGCCTACCTAAATCAGGGTCAGCTCTGAGGCTGGAACAGGTTGCTTAGGGTTTTATCCAATTTGGTTTTGAAAACCTCCAAAAATGGAGACTGGGTAGAGGATATAGTACCACTGTTAATGGGCAACTTAGTCATGTTTTCCTTCCTTCAGTGTTTCTAGAAAAGAGAAACAAGCTGGTAAGGGTTTTGCTGTCAGTGCTTGGCTTTGCGTGGCTTTTCATTCCCAAATTTTGTGAACAGGGAAACTAAGACTGAGAATGTTTAAAGAAAACATTGTTTGACCTGAAACTTTGAGTTCTTGACTTGCTCTTTCAATAAAATTATTTAACACTTAAAGATCTTTGGCTTTTGAAAGAGATTCTGTTCAGTTGGGCCAACTACTACTTCCTTATATTCTTTCACCTCTTCATTTTTTGTGGTCATGCCTTGTATGATTCCATAATGCAGAATGGGAGGTGTAGAGGCGTTAGAAATTAAGGCATTGTTTGTGGTCTGCACAATAAGTGGCAAAAGGATTTGTCCCATAGCCATTGACCTGTTCTGTTACATCCTAAAACTCAGAGGGCAGATGTGAAGCTGAAGGAATGTGTGTTTTCATTCCTCAGTTAGTATTTTCTGTTATGACCCCAGAAATTCAAGTTCTCTAACATTGAGGTATGCTTTGGCCTTTGAAACTTAAAAAATTTCTCAAGCTTTAGAATTTGATTGAGCAGATTATATCCTGTGCACCCCATACCCCAGCCTCCCCAAATAATAAGAAATTTGAAAAGCATGGCTTAAAACACCATTCTGCTTAGCAGTTCAACAGTGGGTGGTTTTTTTTACAAGCATATTATCTAAAGGAGATGGTACTAACTACTCATGTTACATTTTCAGCATTAATTTCAGTCTGTGTTTTTTTTGCCAGAAGTTAAGGGCACATTCTTTCTATGGTTTCATTTGTCTTTTAGTTGTTGGTTAAATTGTGAAAGTCTGTAAGAATCAAAAAAGGTTGTTACTTAACATTCAAGGTTGTTTCTTCAAGGCTGTTTATACAGTAATATTCTTGACTGTTTAATAATCATAATAAACATGGTCTATGAAAGTGGGCATGTCTTACACTGTCAGGATGAGAGAATAAGATGACAGGAGCTCTTGTCTCTCCTTATAGCCACAGTCTTTAAGAAAAGACCAGCAAAAGGTGTTGGGTTTGTGTTGTTTTCCTTATTTTATTCCTTATTTATTTTTTTATTTATTTCAAAACTACTTTGAAGGGGTTTATATTTTGATATTAGAGACACATTGGTTTAATAATAATTTTCATCTAATTCTGTGTAATAACCACATGTATGTCTAAACCCCAAAGTTATTGACCTACATAATAATGCTTTTCTTTCAGATCCTGTTTGACCAAACCCAAAGATCAATTAAAGCACAGCTTCAGACTTTTGTTAAAGAGTAAGTTAATTTGCACTTGTAATGGGAAAATTATAGGTAAAATAGAATTTAAAAACATCTGATATGAGTGGGCTGATGAAACATCTTTCCTGAAAATCACCAGCAATGATTTAAGAAGTCCGTATTAATGCTTGTCAAAAATCACCCTAAATCAGTGAGGTTTTAGATCCAGCTACAGAAATGCTGAAATAGTATGAATTACTGATCTTAATTACATGTTGTCATTGTCTAAACTTAGGGGAAAAAAGTGCTTACCAAAGCTTTTCACCAGTAAGCATGAGATGCTTTTATTTAAATTTCAATTTTGTCCTTTCCTCAGAAAAGAAAGACAGAGAAGCTTCTATCATACTTTGTATGATTTTCATTTGATTCAAGCATTTATTGAAGAATATGAAAACAAAGAAACTAGCTATGACAGTCACGAGCGTGGTCTGTTTAATGCTTTGGAATTAATTTGTTATCCATATTTCCTTTTTCTTTAGAGATATTAGGAAATTTAAAGATGCAAAGAAACAGTTTGAAAAAGTTAGCGAAGAAAAAGAGAATGCTCTAGTGAAAAATGCCCAAGTTCAAAGAAATAAGCAGCACGAAGTAGAGGAAGCAACCAATATTTTGACTGCAACGCGGAAATGTTTTCGACACATAGCTCTGGATTACGTTCTTCAGGTAAGTGCAGCAATAAGTTATTTTTCAACATCATCTGTTACATAGAGATCTGTCCTTTAGAAGTTCTTACTGTAAGCTTCTCAGAAGCTGTGGAGATTCAGTGAAAAAGGAATAACTGTCTGCAAGTAACTTCTTTTTTAATGAAGTCTGAGCAAAATTAACTTACTTGATGCATTCTTATTGCTTAATGCTTTGGTATTCAGTGCTGTTGCGGTAATGACAGAGTTTAATTTTCAACTTGAACATCAACTTTGAAAAAACAGTATTTGCCTGATACTTACCTAAATGTATTTTTCTGAGTTGTCTGTGCTATAGTTCCTTATATATTTGAAGTAAACTGTAACCTAGCCTAGGAAATACAAATTACTGGAATAATTATGATATAGGATGTTGGCTACTACTACAATTTTAGCTGTTTGCTTTGGGTTTTATTTAACAAATTCTACTTGTCTAGAAGCCTTGGGGTTTGGCATTGTGCCATAGGGGAATTCAAAAACATAACCTTGCTTTTTACTGCAGATCTCCTATAGAGAGTTGAGAGGGGTTCTTTGTCCTACTACTTTGCATCCTGTGAAATAATAAGACATTTTCTCTTGATACTTACAATTCATCTGTTTCATAGTTACCCACAACTACAACAAAACAGGATTATTGCAACTCGGATGGTACAAGGGGTTGGGGGCTCCTAAATGGGTCTGGGGTTCTCCTATGATCAAACACAGAACAACCCTTCAAAATTATGTTGGTTTTATATTAGACATTATCATCTTGATTTGTGACAGTCCAGTCAGTTATTTAAAGCTTAGTTAACAGTTCTTTAAATAGCAGGTGTCTGATCAGCCCAGGCACATGCACAGATATGGCAGTCAGTGGTCAACACTGAACTCTTGCCTTTTGAACCCTAAGGACAAAGTTCATTTGGATGCTTAAAGAGTCATGTGAATTATGTACCACTTGATTATTTTTACTAGCATCAAATATTACTGAGAGGGGAAGCTGGCAGTCATTACTATAGGCCAGTTTCTTGTGTGTGCATTGAACTGCAGATACTTTGAACATACGAATTCCAGGAGGCAAACTATGAACAGTTCCTGTGATAAAGATGTATTTAAAATAACAGGGAAAGTTTCAGCATCTCTTAATGTGGGCAAAAATGAATTCAGCTTTAGGAATTCTTTTTACTTGGGTGACTCTTTTCTTCTGGAAAAGTGGCTTCATAGCTATGGTCTCTTTGTAGCTATGTTGTTTTTAAATTGCATTTCAAAACCTTTGCTTTCCTTTTATTTTTTTGCCTTGAGAGTTGAGGGTTTGTTCTATACAAACAAATCTTAATTATTTTTCCTGCAGAAGGTTTTCTAAAATACTATTTAAGTATAGAAGCACAATCTGGCTTTGATTATAGCTTCAGTAAGTTTATTTCTTTTGCTAGAATTTTAAACTGACATAGAGGTGTTAAATTACAAAATCATGCATGTTTCTGCTAAATGGGGCTTTTAGAGTAAAATCTGTAGTTCTGGATGTCAACCTTAAAGATTAGAGGAAAAAGAAGATAGAGGAACTAGGTGAATGTGAAAAATCAGTTATTTTTTCTATAAAATGTGACATTCTTCAAGTTCTAGGGTAACACCATTGGTCAGTGACTTCAGCTAGCTTAAAAGTCCAAGTATAACTGAAAAGTTACTTATCAAAGCTATTACAATCTTGCTTGTTGCAGAGGCTGGGGCTATATCACAATTTTGGGACACTTTAGACAATGTCAGCCTGAGGCGAAAAATAAACGTGCCCCCATCCTTTCCTCCCCNNNNGGGGCAGGAGATGGCAGTGGTGATAAGTGCAGCTTCTTTGAGTTGGTAGGCTGGGTTAGCTCATACTGTCAGACAGGGTATTTGAAACATGTTGAATTCAGCCTCTTGAAAATAGGCGCCAATTGTCCTTGCTTGAAAGGTGTATTATATTACTTCTGGCTAGCATGTGATGTCTTGTATTTTCCCTTCTAATATAAGAAAGTTATGACTATCACTGAAATTCTAGCTTCACAAGCTTTTTCTGATTGTGTCACTTTAATACGACAAAACTAGCATGCATCTTCTTTTAAAAGTGCTTTGTGAAGTCTGATATTGACTTACGTTCTTCCAATGTTTTAAGCTTTGATATGATTATTTGGAAGTAATTTGAAGTTTACTTCTGTAGGGAAAATTTGCAAGTATAATAAAATAAGTTACTTGGTTTTTTTTCTAGATCAATGTTCTTCAGTCTAAAAGGAGAGCAGAAATCTTAAAATCGGTAAGATACACTTTATTTTCTGTATAGTAAATATTTAAATATATCTGAAATTAAAAATGTGACTGCAAAGCAGTATATTAAAAATTTAGTCCTTTTACCCATCAAAACAGTACCAGTACATATGGCACTTTGACAGTTTTGCATTTACTATAACTGGTCATAGATGCTTCACTGTCTTTGGCAATCCTTTTGGTTCAGATTTGAACACTTTAAGGTTTTCACTGCTGTTGACTCTTTGGTATGTGATTCATGGTTAAAATCAAACTTTGTCTGCCAGGAACTCTGCTGTTTAGGTCTGCTATATTCATTTCTAAACAATAAGTATTTCTTATAAACTATAAGATGGATTCAGCTCTTTCTACAAAAATGGTATTTTTATGTAAATAGCATATTGTAATAACAAATATAGAGTGTACTTTAGTATAGTATCTGCTAAATTAATATTCAGCTGTATCTACATGCTAGTTGTCTTCTGATTGTGTTTTCTGCTTCACATTATCTCTGTAAAAAGTTTACTGAGGTAGAGACTGCCAAATTAAACGGTGCTTTTCTTTCAAAGGTCTAAAGTTGCACTCCCATAATTTCCTTACTTCCTTTAAATATAAAAACTTTAGTTGGATCACAGCTTTATAGCTGCTTGCCCTTCTGTTCTGCATCTTCCAAACTTGTTTTCTTTAAGACTAGACAGTCTTCTCAGCTATGTTCATAAAGGTTATGGTTTTGGATCATTAGTAAATATGTCCTGTAGCCCCCCTCTAATTTACATGTCCTAGTTGAACAGGAGATAACAAAAGTTTTAGGTGACATGAATTAGAAATGAATTTCTGCCCTTAAGTAGATTTGTTTTGTTTTGTTAATGGGGTTAGTCCTATTAAGTAATTTCTGAGATTTTTGGCTTGGTTCCTTGCTGCTTTTACCTTGCTTGTTTATTTGCAACATTGGAAGCTCTATGAGAGATTCATGTAAAATTGCCAAGACACAAGAAAGCAGAAATTAAGCCTGGAATTGTATTTTAAGTTTGTACATGTGGATTAGTTGAGTGATATTTATATGACAGCTGATAAATATTTATCCTTTTAAAAATATATACTTTTTTTTTCCCTTCTAGATGTTATCATTTATGTATGCCCATCTGGCTTTTTTCCATCAAGGCTATGATCTTTTTAGTGAACTTGAGCCCTACATGAAAGATCTTGGTGCACAGGTAACAAATTACTTAAAAAATTCATAAGTATATGCTGGAATGGATGAA
This sequence comes from Sagittarius serpentarius, assembly GCA_034782735.1. NCBI lineage: Eukaryota > Metazoa > Chordata > Aves > Accipitriformes > Sagittariidae > Sagittarius > Sagittarius serpentarius. The sequence goes on from JAVKLA010000084.1 coordinate 28,163,504, forward strand.
AACTTGATATATGCATATGTATCAGGTACATCATAGATTTATTGAACAAAAAGGGAACTGTAGCGTGGTAAAGGCAAAGCATAAAAATACACTGTAAGTGGTTTGAATGAAAACAGTTAGAAACTGAAAGCTGTCCATTTACTAAAATTAATACTGCCTTTAGATTTCCTTACTTAAACATAGCCATGTAGTGCCATGAGGTACTCTGGTGTTCAGGACATTGAATTATTTTGTTTTAAAAATTTTTGTATATGACCCCTGTTCTAAATATATTTAACAATAAAAGGTAGATTAGTTTTTTCCTTCTACTTGTATATGTTATTTACTGTATAAATTATATGGTGTGCCGAAAATAACATTGATGTTACCAACTTAGACCATAAAACAGAATTCTGATTTTAATAAGTAGTGCAAAACCGAGTTCATACATTGAATTCTTCTTGCCCAGTTTTGTTGTTGAAGAACACGCTATTACAACTTCTGAGTTTTCAGTGAGGGACTCATGAAAAGGTTAGATGGACCACAGCCAACTGCACACAGGAAACATTGAAAATGGTTATGCAAAATAGATTAAGAACATATAATATTCAACTGAAGATCTGTCTGTGGTGCAGGAATAAGACTCAGCAGTGTCTTGATTTGTTTTCAGTGCAGGTTTAATGGACCTGTAAAAATTTTTAAAAACTTTTTTTTTTTTTTTTTTTTTTTTTTTTTTTTCCCTCTGAGGACTTGCAACAACTGTGCTGACGTAAAACCCTCTATTGGCACTTCCCAACTTGATCCACAAAAAGAAGCCAACCCACATTCTAACTGTCTGTCCAGATACAAAAGCAAATAAATGACAGCAAACATTTATTTGCATTCATCTCAAGTAGATGTGTCGTTGAATATCTAAAAAACTACGTTCTGAGCTGGTTATTCCTGCCACAGCACTGTTGTCATCTGTGCCCCTCAGCCTGCCTCTGTGTCTGTGCAGTGAAGCAGATTGGGAACTGTAGAAAATAACTCCAACAATCAAATGTCTAAATAGTGACTTTTCTGCTAGACTAGTCCCCAGTTAGGTTACTGTGGGTCTTAATCATTTGTACAAACACACGTCAGGCAGGTGTGTGCTTGTGTGTGTGCATGTGTGTGGTGAGCAAGTGATGGAGCTGAGAAGCGAGACAGGCTGCTTGAGCTGGCACTGCCATCAAGGAGGGAAGTGACTATACAGCTTACAGCCCTCTGTGTTTGGTGTAATAGTGGCGCCTGAAAGGTTCAGGTGCATATGACTGTTCTTAGTTGTGCCTTTTGTTGTTTCACATGCTTCCGTTTTGGGTTGTAATTATTGAATTGTAGTGTTCTGATGGTATAGAATGTGTGTCCTATACCTCTGTAGAAAAGGACATGGGGAAAGGAGATAAAAAACGTAGAGTTGGTAGTGGTTTATGCTACCAGCTAGGCTTTAATGTTTCCATTTCATTGAGATTATTTGAGTAAGGAACACAAGGTTATTTTTGAATGGCTGGTCATCCTTTTGCTTGATCTGGTAAGGAGCATTGTGTAACATTCGTTTTGGTGCTGGTATCATAGCAACTGAAGGAGTTAAATTTAGAAAATCTGAAGCTGAGAATGTTTAAAATATATTGGAGCAAAGATAGGCTGAAGACCCTAAAGTTGTACAACTTGAGTTATTCTTTTGTGGCAGACCTTGGCATTTAAGTAATGGATATTTTTCATGACAGAAGTAGACTTGTAAATAGCTTACGAAAGTTCAACAGTTAGTGGCTTTGCACTTTGTATTGGTTGAAGCTTCTGCCTTTAACAGGTCAGAGAGAAGGTATATGTCAACATAACAGAACAGGGATTTGCTAGATTTTTCTGAAAATACTGTCATTCTTTCTGTTGGTGAGTTTTTATTCCCACCTAAATTTTTTCTGTGATCTTAATTACAAGGTTTTACTGCACCTGAAGTATTAAAATTGAAGTGATCTTAAATAGTATAGTTATTCTTAATTCTTTTGTTTTACGTTTTCAAAATAACTGGTCTACATGATGGAATAGGATTGAGCAGTTTTGCTTTCTGGATATTTTAGCTTAGGCTAGAATTACTTGTGAATCAGATCATTGTAGGGGAATCTTTAATGGCACAGAAGTGTAATACAAGCTTCTGCATTGAAATTATGGTATTTGACACCTCATGTGAAATTTTAGTTTAAAAAGAAAACCTACTTGAATTTTGATTCTCTGGCTATTGAAAAAGCTAAACATTTTTTAGTCTGACTTGGTTCCTTACAGAATACCACTTACAGCACTCTGTGTTTATAAAAATACATTTACTGGTAAATGCAATATTTTGAAAAACTTAATTTTTTTTGAAGACCACCTGGTAGTGGTCTAATGAGTGGGATTTTGGTAGTTCAGTGTGATTGGCCACAGCTCTTGATAGTTGTATGCTGTTGGTCTTTTTAATTTGAGACAGTTGATGTGCTGCTCACCTGAGTGAAAAGAAGAAATTCTGGTCTGAGCTTGGAAACTGGAATGATGCAATGCTGTCTTGATAGTAAAAAAAGTAAATGAGAAATGAGCTTCTGTTAAGAACTTTGTTTTGGCACTTATGCTGTGGTAAATGTATCCTCAAACACCTGCATTGAACATAAATTAGAAGTAATTGCCCTAATCTGAATGTGACTACTTTCTGTTTCATCTAGCATGGTAGGAGGAAGAATTTCTTGGGGGCCATGTGCAGGTTCCTGAATCTGAGGTTTTAGCAAGAAACTTGATTCCTGTAAAGTCTTCAACAGCCCTTGGACCACAAAAGCCCTTTTATCACAAAAGAACGAGTTTCCCAGGGTTCTTGGTGCCAAACAGTCTTTGAGCACAATGGCAGCCCAGTCTCTGTTTTAGAGGCTCTTCTATCATTTTTAAGTCATATAGCTACATAAATGACATCTGGACACTTCAGTCTTTAATGTGTTCATGTTCACAAACACGTGAAAGTGCTGGTATAGTCATTTGAGCCAGAGAAGTAGGCAGAGAGTGATGAGTTAAGAAAAGCAAGAGTATGAAATTGAATCCAGATGTCCTAATTATCTGATGGCTCCTTAATTGCTGGAGACTGTCTAGCACAAGGGTGCAGGAGCCAGTTATTGTCCCTTTTTCCTCTCATATCATTTCAAGAAGGGGAAATTCAACACTGGGGAAAATGACCAGAGTTGGCAGGGGTTCTCACTTGTGGTTATGAGAGTCGGTGGAGGTGATCCTATTTGTGTGTGAATTAGGGGGTCTGTTAGTCGTACTGCACTCTCTGCCACGTGACGGACTTCGGTTGGAAAACTGGTGTTGCATTCTGTTCCTGGTCTCCTTGTTCCAGGCCTGGAGTAGAACAAGCTCTGTCCCACAGGTGTAAAGCTGGAGGCTGTACTGCTGTGTTCAGTATTGCATGTGCATCGTTATTGAGTAAGATGCTGTGACTGGGGTTAGTGGCAGTCTTGTATTACAGGCTGGCTAAAGGAGTTCATCAGATTCCATAGTGTGTCACATAAGTACCAAGCTAACTGGTCTTTCAGGCAACATCTACTCTTCTATTTCACCATATTTCTTATTTAAACATCAAAGTCTGAAAAAAACACCCCAACACAAAAAAAAAAAAAGGGGGGGGGGGGACACCAAACAAAAAACCCTTACTCTTTTACAGGATATCTTAAACTTCCTTCCTTTTTTTTCTTCTGGTTTTAAAAGGAAAAAGTTTATAGGGTAGTGCTATAGACATGCTTGCAGCAAGTTTTTGGTAGTGTCTTTTATTATCATAGACTTTGTAAGGATGCTAACTTAAATCCTCTCTGTTGTGACACTCTCTTATTTGCAAAATCATATTGTTGTGATTTCTGAAATAGAAACAGTTTGAATGGTTCTAACTAAGACTTCAAGGAATCTTGCTCAAATACTGCTAGTGACCTGATCAAAACTATCAATACAAAAGCCTGGTTGAGGCTGTTCCCCCGCTTTGTGGAGGGGAAAAAATCACTAATATTCACTCCTTCTAGTTTTTGCTGCTAATGTCAGTGCTGCTGCATAGGCCAGTCAGCCAGCAAGAGCAGCTAAAGCATGAGTCATTCTCTTCAGAGACTGAGCACCAATGCGGTATAGAGTCGCATATGCTTGGCACCATGCTGTTCTTTGAAACACTTCTTCTAAGGCTTACAAGAAATGTACACCTTTCGTAGAGGTTAATTCAGGATGGTAGTACAGTGCTTTAAACGAGGCTTCAGTGGTTATTCAAGGTAAACACTTTGTGACCAGAGAAGTAATTATACTATGCAAATAAAACAAAAATCATGCAATGTCTAGACATAATGTGTTCTTTTTTGTCAGCATTATGAAATCTACTGAGCCAAATTTCTCTTGATATCTAAAGATCCAATTTTCTGTTTCTCTTTACAGCTGGATCAGTTGGCTGTAGATGCTGCAAAGGAGAAGAGAGATATGGAACAAAAGCACTCCACTATTCAACAAAAGGTACTTGAGAGAATGTACAAGGCAGACTGCACACACATTTTTTGTATCTCTAGCATCTCTCCCCAGCAGTGCATCTCTGCATCGGAGCTGTTAGGAATGGTATTTTTAGTGCAGAGAAATACTTACACATCATTAAGCATAGGGTTGGATTGCAAACACTCGTTTTGTATTACAGAACAGAATATTGTGTTTACTTTTGAAATGTAAACAGAACAGTAGAATTTATTTGAATGCTAGGACTTTAACATTTCATTAGAACTCTTAATTCCTATTACATCTTGGATTCAATATAGTTGTAAAAGTTGCTATCTTTCCCTCCTGTGTGTCTGTAGAAGAGGTATATGTGCTGCACAGTCCTACGGTCAAAGGACACACTTTCTGGACTGTGCCAAATATGAGTGTGGCACTTTGAGGTAGTGTGGCAGCTGCTATTGCATATAAAGAGCAAAAGTAAACTTCTGTAAAGGTTGTCTAATGTACGGTGTTCAACTTTACACAAATATGAAAGTGATAATATTAAATTGCTGGTTTGGGAAGATTTCTATGTGCAATAATTCATATTTTTGCTTGTTGAGAAAAATGTAGATAATTCCTGTTGGGGGGGAATGACTTCTGTTGTTTAGATGTTTCAGAAGCTCTAGATCAGTATTGGTTTTGCAGGTGTAATGCTAGAAGTTAAAAATATTTCCACTGAACTCTCCGGTAGTGAGCTAATACTGCAGGTACATTTGAAAGAGATTAGATACCAATTTAAAGGTAATGCAACACTTCTTATTCTCATTCAAATACATTCTGTATTGGTTCAGGTGGCATAAATTTGAAAAAAAAAAAAAAAAAGCCTAATGTAAATGAAATCTGAGTAAATAAATTCAGGAATGAAAACATGCTAAGATTACAATTTAGGTAGCCTTAGTAGGAATCAATACTAATGGGAAAAGGTAACATTTTTGGCTGCTGAAAGTGTTTTTGTCACTTCATCCCATCCTTCCCGCGGGAGTTGGTGGGAAGCATTAAGATTACTGTAGCTGTGAAAGTGAGCAGACATGGTGATGGGTTTTAGGGCAGTGCTGATGTCCTGTGCTAGGAGGCAGACAGGAGATAATTACAGGCAAGGAAGGGGAAGAAAGAGGGCAAATGGGAAAGAGATGGAACTTGAAAATTAATGTTGATGTTCAAATTTTAATTTGTTTGGGCTCAATAGGCCCCACTAGTTTCAGGAGTGGTCAGTAGTTGAGTGTTTTACTGTTAGAGAACAGCGATGCTTGGTGAAGGATGTAAGTTATGAGCAATTATCTTTTGGCCATAGAAATAATAAGTTGTTACAGTGAATTATGGTCATTGCTGTTGCCAGTGGTGTTTACAGGCTTTGTTTTTTCTTCAAATGCTGCTTAAGGCTGCTTTACAGGTAAACTCTTTCTAATAGTATCAATGGTTGTTGAAACTTTTAAGCTTCATGAAACTTAAAAAGCTGTATCTGTGTGTAATAAATATTTTTGGTTTCTAGTACAAATGGCAATCATAATGAGGTTATTTATATGTAGTTCTTTATTTTAATTGAATGACAATTTTACACTGTCTCAAATATAGTCAGGGCAGTCAGATTATATTGTATGTTGTCCTGTAAAATTCTGTGTTTCAAGCTGTATATGTTGTCTCCTGTCCTTATCAGTGAAATCATTGATGCATTTTTGTGATGACAATGCCTAGATTAATGCATCTAGGCTTTGGAGGGCATGCTTTTATTGGAGATTCCTCTTATAGCTCGTCTAATCATTTTCTTGGTTTCTTACTCAAATCATGTTGTCTGGTTTTTGTTTGGTTTTTGTTTTTCTGTTTCCTCTTACTTGCTTTTCCCAACCTTCCCACCAAGTTTTCTTCTAGCTCATCAGGATTTCAGAATCTTGAACCGCCTTAGACCTTGGATCTTGTTCTTTATATTGCTATTTGTCATCTGGTCAGCCTGACCAGGATGGCTATCTTGTTCTCTCTTCTCTTCTCATGGCTTGTTTTGTTGTTTTCCACTGGGCTGCCTCTTAGGCATGTATTACCAAATCTTCCAGTGCCAAATCCTTCCATGTTTTATAACTATTGAAACTTCTGCTGCTTGTGTTGAATATTCCATGAGGTATATATGCATTTAATATACTGAAGTTTTAATCTAATGCTTCAGAATGATGCCTTTTCTACATTGTGTGGATAAAGAAATGTATAGGTAAGTGCACATGTGCACACACCTACCCACCCACTACCTGTGTTTGCATATATATGCATATGCATGCAAAATAATTGCACTAATTAAATAACTCATCTCACTTTTCTTTATAATCATCATCCTATTTAATTAGGCTGTTGTCTGAGAGGCTAATACAGAAGTCATGGAAGGGCTTGGTCACCACTGTAATTTGATTTCTATTTTAAGAGAACTGATGTCTGATTTTTTTGTTTGTTTTAACTTTTGTGTTGTATTTACTCAGCAAATACGCAGGAAACAATTTTTTTTTTTTTGTGTAAGAAATTATTTGTTCCGTATTAATCTGGAGCAACACCTACTATGAATTTAGAAATGTCATGATCATTGTGGGAACTTTTTACAATATATTTTTATAGGGAAAATTTCATATCAAAAGAGTGGTGTCACAGTGTCAGTACCGCTTAACTTGTAACTCTTGTTTTCTGAGCAGTTTGCAGCCCATTGCTGTAGTAACATGTTGAATTAAGAAATAATTTAAAAGTTGGTTGGACCTGTAAACAGAGTTACGGCATTTTGGTTTTGTGACAGAGCTAGTATTTTGTTCTAAAATGAGGGAAATGATCCAGGAAAAACATTTGCGTCGACCTTCATACAGCTTTTGTTGTATTCAAATCCCTTTTTCATTTTAAAAAAAATAAACCTGCATCCAAAGAACTGCTCAGGAAACAGCTGGAGTGACAATGATTTGAAAATTTTTAACATCTTGAGTAAACAAGGTGATAGGAAACCAGATGCTACCACAGTCATAAAGTAGGGATAATACAGAGCTGCTGTTGAGAAGTAATGCAAGCTAATTCCTCTCTCAAAAAACAAAGATGTGCCAGTATTTCAAGTGACTTGTATGCTCAATGACTGTCACCTTCTTTCACTTTGTCTTGGACTGTAAACCTTGTTACTTGTGTCTGTTGTTGTTTTAAGCCCTTCCTCAAGGGACTTTCAACTTAAGCATGACAAACATCTTTTTTGCCAGTGGGAAGGGAATGGAAGCAACTTTCTAAATGAGTGGGTTGCACAGTTAGTGTCTTCTGTTTAGTATATACTGGAGTAACTTTTCAGATTAGTGTTTTCTTTGGTACTGGTACTGGTACTTTGGTACCCTCATTTATTGCCTTTTTAAAAACTTTAAAAATTCTGCTTCACTAAAGTAAAAAACATATTGAATACATATTCAGTGTTAAAATACTGATACTCTCACTCCCTAAGATTTACTGGTAAAATGGCTTGAATAGCTTTCATGACCTGCTAGCAATCTTCATATTGAAAGCAAATTGAAAACTCTGCTGCTGAAAAGTATGGGCGTTTATGTTTTGGTAACAAAATGATGATAAATTGGTAAGTTCATATGAAAATGCATTCACTGAAACACTGTCAAGAATAGTAAGTATTCTGTGACCCACCAGATTAGTGTTAATTGTAGAAATGAAAGTTGTTTTTCCATTGCCAGCTGGTTTGCTATCCCTCATGGACATTTAAAGAAAAAGGCGGGGGGGGGGAAGGCATGAAAGCATGCTGTACGCTTCACTTACATAACCCACTTCTACATGTTTCTCTTCCAGTAGCTGGCCAACCTTGAAAAACAAGTATCAGAATAGAAGCCGTAGATTTTCCTTCCTTCAGATCTGAATGAAACGTGTGATACAGCACTGCAGTTTAACCTTCATGATATTGGCTTAATTTTCTTAGTTCTGATTAGGTGAAATGTACTTAAGTTCTAACTGGCACCTAATTAGTAAATAAATTATGTTTAAAATTCAGTCTTTATCAGCTGCATGTTTGCTTAAGGAATAAAAAATTATGAATCACTTAAAGTGACACTTAAGGGTTTATTAACATGTGATTCTCTTATGCAGGACGCTGGAAAAACGGATGTATTTCTCTCCACCCCCTGATTATTTTTCGTGATTCACTAAACTTTTCCATGTGCCAAGATAAAAATAAACTATAATGTGTCTGCTTTTCTCCTGTTCTTTAATTATAAAATAGCAGAGACTATAAGATCAGACATGGCTAGTTCCTTTTTCTACTTTTATCCTTTTAATTGAAATGAAGTGTGGGGGTTTTTTTTGTTTGTTTGTTTGTTCATCTTTTTCCTGACCACAACTTTATCAAGAAAGTTTTATGGATTAAAGCATATGGAAGCTTTACTCCCTCCCCCGCTAGTTGGTAGCCTACTATGAATAGTTAGGAAAATACTAAACACTTGTCTGTATGCTCTTGTGTCTTTATCTGTTCTGTAAAGGTGGAAGTCAGTCAGGGAAGCTATTAAAAATGACACTAAGTGCACTTCATGAGGAAGGCTCAGTATTTTAGACAATTTGGACTGAGAGTGTAGCAGGATAAATGATCCAAAGGAGTTTTTCTTTCATGCTTGTGTTTGTCTTCAAAGCATAAATCTAGATTCATTGGAAAAGACAGTTGCATTTTCTGCAGCAGTTCTCCAGACCTGGAGGAAAATGTGATTACATAGTAGTTTGGACAGAAGAGACTGAGGGAATGTGTATTGTCTTTCACTAGACAAGGAGTTGCAGGCATCAGAGGCAGAAAGATGCAAATCTTTAGCAGGTTTCATTATGTTTGGGAGCTGGTAAGTTAGAGTAACTTATCATTTTTGGGAAGGAGGGAATTTTACATCACCATGTCTAATTCTGTGCTTATAGGGGTTTTATCTTTTTTTTTTTTTTTTTTTTTTTGGAGGGGATATGAAAAAACAGAAGAGACTTTTAACACTTTGAGAATGTTTGTGTATGTCTTAAGTTGTGAAATACTAAATTAAAATTGTACTGTGATATTTAGCTGTTTGTGCTTACATCAAGTCTTTAATGTTCAGCATGTTCTAATCTAGAAAACAGGCAGAAAATCAAAGTTATTAAATGCTGAATAATAAATGCACAAATTTGTGATTTTTTTTTTTTAGAAGCTTTTATCTGCAACCTATATGTTTATTCAGATCAGTATATGGAAGCGATACGATAGTTCCATTTGCTTTTGGAACTCCTGTTTTTCCACTGATCATCTGCCAGTGAATTAATAAAAATCTAGATTTAACATTTCAAATTTAGTTAATCTATTCAGATTGGTAATAGCTGAAAACACTGGGTATTTTTATGGAATTCGGTGCTGTGCTGGCCTGGGAGTGTAAAGGACCCATTTTGATATTTATAACCACTTCACTGTCTTGTTTAATGTTGGAGTGGACCAAACCATCTGCATGTATGAGAGTACATTGTGTATAGCGGAAAAGTTGTGTTCAGGCTGGACTGTTACATAGGGCTAATGGTATTGTTTTGGAAGCTGACTTTTTGCTTGGTATAGCCTCTTTTCCCCTATGTACAGACAAATTCCTAAGGAGCAAAGTATAAAACAGAGATTTGCAGACATACTTTCACACAAAGCTGATGTTTGCAATTTACAAAAAGTACCTGCTGAAGGTATGGGAGGGTGATGTTATGAAATGTCTTGCATCTTCAGTATTTCACCTGGGGTTTTTTGTTCTGAAAAGTAACTTTCAGTGATGTGTCTCTTCTGCCCTAGTTAAGGGGACAAGCTATATGTTGCTAATCTACTTTAAGGATGTATTTTAACAGTGAAACTAAATAAAACATGTAATTATTTTGATCTCTGGACATAGCTTATGATAAATGATGTAATTCCATGTGTGCTTTTTCATGCACCCCTAGCAGCTGTTAGCTACCTGCTCACTGAATACCTGAGCTCCATAGCTCCCTGGGCAGAGTCCATGCTGTTTCAGATGAGATATGAAAGCAAATAATTGCTACATGTATTACTACTTAGTCTATTCTACCTTTGCTGGAGATGTGAAGCAGTTAACCTTTCTAAAACTCTTAAAGCTGTTATTAACTGTTATTAGCTGTTACCGTTTGTTACTAGATTGATTGAAATGTATATTCTTTTGTTCTACTTCTAGCTTCATATTCTTCTCAAAGATCATAAAGAAAAAATTACTGCTAAGTTCTTGTCATCATTGCCAGCACCCTGACTGCTTTAATTTAGAGATAACTGATAGCATCATTTTTATTTGGTTGTTTGTTTTCCAAGTTCTGATCTGGCTCGCTTGCCAAGATGACAGAGCGGGAGAAGATGCTAAAGCATGACTGGCTCTATATACTTGTCCGCGACAGGCTGCAATTGCTTTTCAGTTTTGAGTCCTAACTCCCATTGCCCCTTTTCTTCTACCTTACTCTCCCCTTTCTCTGGAATATATGTGAGAGCATTTGAGCAGACACTTGAAGCATCAGATGCTCTGTCAGTAATGTTTGCCCTCTACTTGGCCATAGAGGTCACCACCACCTGAGCAAGAAATTCCCCTTGGGTGCAGGTAAAGTAAAAATCTTCAGCATTCTGATCTCCTTAAAATGCTTTATAAAAAAAATTGTCAGGGGCTAAAAGTCACAGCTTGACTACTGAGTGTTGCAAGTAAAATGTTATTCCTAAATGTTTACTTTTTGACATTAGTACTGCCCATATTTGAAGTTTCATTTGAAACTGCAATGTCTTTTTCTTCTCTTGTTCCTTTTCTCTTGTTCCTTTGTACTAGGATTATTCCAGTGATGATACTAAGCTAGAATACAATGTAGATGCAGCCAATGGTATTGTTATGGAAGGTTATCTATTTAAGCGAGCCAGCAATGCCTTCAAGACTTGGAACAGGTAATTATTCAGAACCTCTATTTACTAGCTTAAGATACTGCTTGTTAAGCTAAATTCTGGTCTGACTTATAATCTATGCAACTCACTGATTCCACAGTTTTGACAGAACCCTTGGACAACTCTGTTAATTGACGTAGAGATGACACTTCAAAGCCATTTTTCCTCATTTTCTGTCCTAGTTGTTTGCAACCCTTTTTCTAAGAGTGTATCTTAGTCTGGAGAAGTCCGATGTATGGAAAACTTGCTTTGCTGTGTGCAGTCTGGCTCTGTAGTTGTGTTTTGGCCTTACTTTGGGGTTGAAACAGAGCAATCCTTATGATTGTATACAATAAGATATGTGAACGTGTATGCTGGGAAAATAAGTGTTAGAGGACAAAGTAAAATGGAAGTTGTGTAGCCCCTGGGAAACACAGTGAAGGACTCAAGTACTCAAGGCGTCAAGGTACTTTTCCTGAAAGATAAGCATGTAATTGTTATCCTTTACAATTCCTGTCCTGTGCAGTGACTTCTGCTTAGTAGTTTTGATGGCCCTGTTGGGAATTCAAAATATATCATTAGTCATGTCTCTTTAACAATGTATATTTTACTGTTTTTTAAATATTTTTCTCCCTGAACAGGATTTCTTTTGCATTTCCAAGGGGTGTACACTTATTTCCAAGGGGTGTACACTTATTTCCAAGGGGTGTACACTTATTTCCAAGGGGTGTACACTTTTTTCTAGGAAAGACTGTGTACGCCGGAGCATTTACAGTATAGTTGGAAACAGCTCTTGAGTTTTAAAGTTGATTTGTTCTGATATAGAGCTCTTTTTACCATCTTATGCTCTGCAATTTTTGCAGCAGTGCTTCTGTTGAACTATTTGCTGTGTTTCAAAGGCCAGAATGTGCATTTGGATATGTGGTCCCTTCCGACCTTAATTATTCTATAATTCCTTGAGCATCTTGAAACATCACAAGTCTATAACAAGTTGGGATTGCTTCGCTTAAAACTGTAGACTGATGCAAGGCCCACTGGCATCAATAAGACTGTATCTGTATTAGCAAGTCACGTACAACTAGTAGAAGGGATTTTGCTTTGGATTACTAGTCTGGTGCTGTGGTCTGGTTATCCATCTGTAACTGTAACGTACCTTCTGGGTTAGTTTCATCCAAGCAGAATTCAGAGTTCTCCAAGACAAATCTGTGAGGCATCAAAGGATAGTGGAGGGAGAAAACTGGGAGATTACGCTTCAAAAGCATGTTTCTGGTCTGAAATAAAATGTTAGTGTAAGAACACTGAGAAAAATCCACAGTAACAGGGCAGGAGATTGTCCTTTATTGGATTCTCAACAGGCTGAAAGAGTCCTTTTTGCAAGGTGTTTTGCAGGATTGACTGCAGCCTCTTGATAAGTGACTGAAGGCAAAACTCTGACTCACTCTCTGGGTTCTTCTTTTGGCTAGCATAAAGGCCTTGCTCTGTAGGGAGGTGACAGGAGGGAGCAGAACAGGAGTGTTGGAAGGTAGTGGAGAAATAGTCCTCTTCCACATCGCTTCATACCTAGTAATGCTTTACATGTATCTTGCCTTAAGGTGGTTAGGGCGTAGGATTAAATTAAAACTAACTCCTGTATGTTGGAAGTCTAAACGGACACAAAATAAATATGGGGAAGTCACAATTAAGATACACAATGACATTCTTTCAGATTAAGTTACAGGTTTGAACATATATAATGAAAACATATCCAAACAATAAGTTGTTTAAGAGAACCAAGGTAAGCAGCTCAGTAATGAGTCAGAGCTACCTACTTTTACGATATAATTTATATTTGTTATAGTTTTTTTTCTTCTGTTTGTCAGTGGAGTATTCAATAAGGTGAAACCTGTAACCTTTTTTAATCTGAGATTCTTGGTAATTTATCTCACTGTGATAGGCTAGTTGAATGCTTCAGAATTAGGCAGAGAATAGCATTGGATATGCATCTGTAAACACAGTTTAGAAATAGAATCAATCATTTTAATTTTGTGCTTCATATAGTCACACACCATTGCTAATTGTTAAGAACTATTACTGCTATTATCATACATAAAGTACGCGTTTAAGACCTCCTTAATGAAGACAACTTAGTTTCTGAATCTAGCCCCATTTTTCATGTTTTAATAAAAATAGAAAAATATTTTTATCTTATTTTTATTTCTGAATACGTTTGTAATCGCTTGCAATGTTGTAAGCACTGAAGTGGTCTTTGCCACTTTCCACTGCCTGTTTCCACTAATGGAATGCTTTACTTACATAGTATTGCAGTTTCAGCTGCAGGGAGATAATACTGATTAAAGTTTACCGTATAGTAGAGGTGAAAGTGTTTTTCCAGTCACTAGGTAGAGTACAAGAAAGGACTGTGTCATTGCATTAAACTGTTTTGTGCCTAAAAATGTACAGTGAAATACCAACGGAGGAAACATTGAGAATCATGTATTTTACATGAGGGAATTCAGAGCTGAAGTCAAGAGACACCAAGACAGACAAGATGTTTTCAGTGTTCTTATCAGGCAGGTACCTTGCTGCTTCATTGTATGCCCATCTTTGGCAGAGATGGGTGGAAAACCAACCAGCTGAAACAAAACCAGAAGAATTTGCCTAGAAAGAAATACTGGCATTTCCTGATGTTTGGAGCCAAGGGCGATGGCACTGATCTTCCTTGCTAACTGCTGATTACCCTGTCAGTAGTAATATGTATTTAAAATGGTCGCTTCTCTTTTCCCTCTGTTGGTATCAGTTGGTGTTTTGATGGTTCTAGGCCTTTCTAAGTACTCCTTTAAGACTGAATTAAAGGCACCAAAAATCATTGCAATTACCACTATTAGTGTATACTTGCCAGCATTAAAAACATAAAAGGAAATGGTACAATGGATTTTGTCTGGATTTGACACACATCAGTATGATTCTAGCTGACAAATTAGATAATTGCAATGTTTCTGTGTGCATGTCTTGGTTAATGAATCCATGGACACCATAGTGGACGATCCTGGGAAAGGTCTGGTTGCTGGGGGAATAAAAAATCAAAACCCTATAATGCAGCCCTTTGAAGGGGGGCAAATCTGCTCTAATGAATGAAAACTTGTTTTCTTTCCAATCCAAGCTAAGTTCTTGCTAGGATGATGTAGTTTCTCCCTGGAGCAGCTGGCAGCTTGGGTTTAATTGTCTGAAGACTTTGGTTATTTGGGCTTCTGCATCAATTTTTCTGTTCTTGGGACTGTTCTGCATGACACTGGCTTGAGAAACAAATAGCATTTGAGCAGGTTACAAAGTAAACCACAAGAGCTATTTGCAATTCAATGTTGCTGTGTTTTGAAAGAGCTGGAGATTTTGCAATCTCTTTTTATTGTGACTAAATGGATAGTGTACAATGTACATGAGTATTTCAGGTAATATACTTTAGTGTAATCAAAATGATATCTTTATGCTGGAAAGTCTTACAGTAACAGCTATGGAGACCTATTTTTTGAATGTATGTCTGTCTTTGTAAAAGATGTATCTTATTGTACACAATTTTCCTTAAGGCATCAGGAACTTAAGGTGCAGTTATTATTTTGGAGCAGTAGGTGGAAAGCTGTTTTGGTTCCTAGAAATTCAAATGAAAAATAAGTCCATATCATGAAGAAAGATGTGCGTGAATAAATGTGTGCAGGGAGAAAAGCATTTATCAAACACTCTTATGTTCTGAATAGTTTTTAGGTTGGATGCATTAAATGTTTTCCTTTTTAATTCTGCTGTATTTTCAGATCATGCTAATTCTTTGCTTATTTTGCTCATTTTGCATTTTTCATTCCTTCTCCTCCTTTCCCTTATGTTTTAATCCTACCCCATTTTTTCACATGACAGGAAAAAGCCAGATCACATCAGGTACCAACCAGCTTCTTTTATACCTTCCCAATGTTTCTTTGGCACGCAAAAAGCTCTTAATTAACCCTGCATTTAATTTTGATTACTTGCAATGGATGTATAAGTGGCTCAGTCTAAGAAAATAACAGAAGGATTCTGCCTGGGATGCCAGTATACCTGCTGCTCAACACCTTTAAAAGAATTAGAAAGATTTAGCTAGTTTTAGCTAAAAAGGAATTAAAGTAAAGTTTCTGCACTCAAACTTCTGAGCTTACAAGATCAGTGTTTTGACTTCTTCCAGTTGAAGTTGGTAAGGTTTTTCTTATCAACTCCATTGGAAATAGAGATGTAACTTTTAAATGTTGTGCATTCTTAATCAGTCGTTTATTTGCATGCTATCAACTAGTGAAGAAAACTGTTTCCTTTTAAGAATCAATAAGCATGATTCTTTTTTTTTATGTAAAACTCAAATTTTATATTTGTTTTTGGTGTTACTCTCAGTTCTCAGAAATTGGAAATGTTTTTCAATGAATTTTGTACTGTTTCCTATTTAACAAATACTCTTTTGAATTGTGTAGGTATAAATGATGGAAAATACTCAGTTTCTAAACACAAACAGCTGTATTTAAGCACTACTGAGTGAGGCAGTGCAAATTACTTTGATTCCCCCAATACGTTTTTTCCTTCACCATGTTTCTCTCCCATTTTTGACAGAATGATACATTTAATGGAACTTTGATAATGGTCAGGTAACTGCACACGTGTTGCCTAAAGGTTTTTGAACAATAATTCTTAGAACAGGATAGATGTGGTATACCCTGTAACAGCACCTTCAGTACATATATTGTACCTCAGAAGTTCCTGGCTGTTACTGCTGTAGACCCCCAGCAGTCTGTTTCCTACAGTAATGAGTTTATTCATGATACTTGGTTAATATGAAATAACTCAAAGTTTTTGGCCTGGATAAAACTGCTGCGGTGCTGACATGTTGGGGGGAGTCTGCCACTCTTATTTTTTCAAGCATACAATAAAATGTATTAACTTTGTTTTCTGTTGACATCTACTTCAAAAGTGTGATCTACAAGTTATACTACATTCTAAATTGTTGATCTTGTTCAATAAAAGTTTCTTTAAAAAAAAAAAATCAAGAAAACCCACACTTTGGTTGGACTGGAAAGTTCTCTTAAACAGACTTAATTTCTGTACTAGGAAATAAAGGGGCTAGAATATTTTGAAAACTTCTAGACTAGGTTTTAAAGATGACACAAATTTGTTTTACAATTTGTTTTACAATTTGTGTGCTCACTTATATCCAGTTGATCAGATTAGTGCTTATTTACTTTAGTAGCTCACTAAATAGTTCGCTGTAGAATAAATGAAGCATTGCATCAATGAAGATAATTACAGTACCTAAGGCCATTATTAGGGTTTTGCTCCATTGCATGTTATCTTGGGGCAAGGCTCCATTTGCACACCCCCCACCCCCCCATCACTTAGGCACTGCTTTTCATGTTTTTGTATTTGGTGTTACGTTCAAAAAAGCACATAAAAAAGCCTGAGTTTATTTTCCTTTTCTAGTCTGCTTTTTTTGTTGTTACCTATTTAAATATTAGCAGTAACCTGCCTTAGGCTTGTATTTGAGGTTTAGTTACCGCATCTGTGTGTGTGGTTTTTTTTTTTTTTTTTAAATAGGTGGTAAAGGTGATACATTTTCAAATAGCAGTGACTGAAACGACTGCTGTTAATAAATTGAAAAAGTAGTTAACTTTTTGCATTATTCTGTTCAATTATCTTAACCCAAAAAGATGACTTATTATGTTGGAAATCCAATATTAAAAGAAGAACCTGTTGTTGCTTTGTAAATTAAATATATCTGCACAACATTTGAAAAGATTGATTGTTAAAAGGTAGAATCTCATCTGTCTACTAAGTACTAACTTTTCTAACAAATACTAGAATTTCTGATTTGAATCTAACTTTTTTGTATATCTTAATTTTTCTTAACAATCTTTGTGTGCTTCTTTTCATGAATGGCTTGTGGTGGTTGAACAAATATAGGGAGCCCTCTTGTTACTAATTGTAGTAAACTGTAGCTTGAAGTTCAACAGCCTGTGGAGAATAACAAGATATGTTACAATACAATATTTTGTATACTGTTACCATTCAAACTAATTGGCAGTGCAGAAAAAAGTAATGTGTGGCATAAGTGGGGGATCTGAGGTAATTGAAGAATTATACTATGATAAACAGAGGTTCACATTATAAGCCTGAACAAAACAAGTGTAGCAGGACTGAATTATTTTTTACATTCCCTTCATTTTTGTCAGTTCAAAACCAGTGATGATTGGTTAGCTTTTATGCTGTACATCCCCAGAAGAGCTAGAAAGGGATGGTTATATTTGCTGCTTTTTTTATATTCAGTGGTCTGATAAAATGCAGTTGTTAGATCTGAGGCGTTCATCATTTTTTCCAAAATATGAATGATTTTTCCATTTCCTATGAATTATACCCTGTCTGAACAGTGAGTTTGACAAGGAAGGATACAGTTCAGAGGAATTTTTAAGGATTACATTATCTTTAGGATTTTATAGGATGCCTTCATTAAATCTTTTATTTGATATTTTTCTACAAAGCTGAGGCTTAAGTTAGGATCCTACTTAAAAGGTTTTCCTTGGGTTTGCTTTGCTTTTGTATGCAATCTTTATTTCAGTACCTAAAATTTTAAGAAATGCCATATATAGATAGACATTAAACATGCATGAGATAGCAACACTAGTATTTTTAGTGCCTTAGTAAGTTATTTCTTAGTTCTACTCTCAAAAATATTTCAGGAGTAGTTTCTGTATTTTAAGTATCTTTGTTATTCAAACTATCTGAATTTGTGTTATCAAACAATTACTTTTAGCTTGCTGCTAAAATACAGAAGTAAATGTTCTTTGAAATGAAAATGTTTTGTGTGATAGCTTAACTAATGTTGTCATAACATGAATGCGTTTGTTTAGGACTCAAATTATTTGAACCTTGCTTTCTTTTCTGTTTTGTCTCTGCTTTCCCTTTTTTCATTATTTTCATGAAATACTTGCCAAAACTGACTGCGGCATTACTTTTGTGAATTCTTTTATGCAGTCTCTCTGTAGACTGTATGTTAGAGCATTTTGGTCAAATAAGCACTGTAAAATCAGTTATGTATTCTCTGGATGTCTCTTCATTTGAATAGGCGCTGGTTCTCAATACAAAATAACCAACTTGTGTACCAGAAGAAATTTAAGGTAGGTATCAGAAACTGACTTGGGATAGCTTGGGGTGTGGGTGATGGTTTTCTGATTGATATGGGGGAAGGAGAAACAGTGCTGACATGGGCATCCTGTGTGGTCTTCAACAACCTACTGCATTTTCTAAATTAGTTTCTCCCTTTGTAAAACGAGACGAATAGCTGCTCTTCCAGATTTTGAGGTTCCTGCACGGTGACTTGTAAGCACATACTTTATGTGCTGTGGGTTTTGTTACCTTGCTGCAGAGAAGGTTTATGAAAAGCCTTAAAAGTTTTTTGTCCCAAAAGGCTCGTACACACTTGGTGGCAGCAGAATATTCCATACTGTTCTTTGAGCAGTGGTGTTTAACTCCCTCCAGTTACTTGCTGGGTTCACATACCCAATTTAGCAGTTGCGGGGGGTGGGGGGGTGGGGGTGGGAAGGCATGAAAGCATTTGTTATGAAACAGTCAGGGATGCTATATACATGTATTTAATACTGAAAATGTAAGGCAGTTCAGCAGTCAATTGTCTGTCTTCTTGCTGGTGGGAAAGTACAGTTGTTGTACGTTACAGCAGCGAGTGCAACTCTGCCCCAAGCTGTAGAAGCCAGCCTTTTCCATCAACATTTGGGCCTGTGCTTCTTTGGTTTGTGTTCTAGAATCTGCTTTTGCACCACATAGCTGTAACTGTTCTTTGTGTTGGAAAAAACTGGAGAACTGGGCATGGGGGACGGAATGCGAGAAGAGGGAAGAGCTTATGACAGTTCATTTCTCTTCAGTGTTAACAGATAGGTTCAGAGGCTGTTCCTTGTTATCTGATGCTATCAAATCAAGGGTCTTCATTTTTGTGGTTGGAAAGGAAGGAAACAGTTGAGTTTGTGTGAGACCATTTTAGTTGGGCATTTTGTGTTTGTGAATTCCAATTACATTTTTATGTTTTTTTTGAAAACTCACCTTTAAAATGCCATTAGCTTAAAATAGAATTCTTATGAATTGAATCAAATTTTCAAAACCACTGCATCCAGCTTCTGGTTTTTGTACTTGGCACTTATAATACTGTTGATTTAGGTATAATCTTTCTGATTTATTTGTGATTTAATTGCACCTCTTAGAAAGTAGCTTTGAACTCCTTTGAATACTGTTGTTTAAATTTAAGATGTTGATTATTTAGTAGACTGGATTGTAGGTAAAAAGGAATTCTCCAAAGTTTGCATTAAATTTTCATTAAATACAACTAAACACTAAAATTTATGTAAATATTTCCTGCTAAGTATCTCTGATTCCACCTACTTAAAATTTTATTTTAGGACAAAAAAATTGTGTACACAAGCAAATAGAATTCAATGATAAATAATTTGGGATTATTAGCAACTTTATTATCTCTCTGCTATGTGACTTTTTTTGCTAATTTTTGTCTCTTAGGATAATCCCACAGTAGTTGTTGAAGACTTGCGGCTTTGCACGGTTAAACACTGTGAAGACATAGAAAGACGTTTCTGTTTTGAAGTGGTTTCTCCAACAAAGTAAGGAGAAGTGATGTTTATTTAAAAATAAAGAAATCATTGCATTCAGTTGTCTTGAAATGCAAGATTAACATTTCTCTTGGAATAGATCAAAACAAGAAAAGTATCTGAACAATTCTGTTGTCTGAAATTTTGGCTAAGAGTAAGTGATGCTGTAAGAAGTGTTCCTAGTATTTAGTTTACTTTTGGCATTAACATAAACATGCATTCTTGTGCTTTATGTGCAAAAGGCTTGTGGTTGTGGAGCTGTTGGGGCTTAGTAGTAGCTTATACTATCAAGCTGCTTCATAATGTAGAAAATAGATCTCAGTTTCTCCAAATTTCTTATCGGTGTAATGAGAGAAACATATTAACAAGCTGTTGTCTCAGTAGTGTTAAATTACATTTCAGAATGCACTACGTGAAACTACCAAATAAAAATATTTTTCAGCGCTAGCAGTACAGTATTGGTTGTATTTGGAGAAACATGACAGCCCTGCCGCAGGAAGGGCAGGATGTGGATTTCTCATTAATGTTTTTGACACGTGAATATATTTAAGTTTTTGGTATATGGTCAACCTGGTTTTAGGTTTGGATGTTATCCACAGTCCCCACTCCTACTTAGGTTTCTCTTCTTAATAGATTGCTGTCCTAATGTTTGCATCCTCAGTTGTGGTTGACTTTAACATGCATTTTGCTCCTGGTTGCCTGTACTTTTTCAGCCCATAAGTGTTGGAACAGTTTTATACTTCATGACCTGTTTCCTTTGATTGTTGTTGTGAAAAGTAGTTCATTCTTCGTCAGAGAGCTTTAAAATCATTTTCTCTTGGTCTCAGTGAATGAAGCTGTTTTCAAGGACTGATACCTGTATCTTGTGTAATTAGTCATGGAGGTAAATTGCATGTGAGGATACAAAAATGTAAAAATTGGAATAAGAGAAGAAAGGGAATAGGGAGCTGAGCCATTCTATGGGTTATTTGAAGAGTCGTATCTATACATTTTAGCATTACCTGCAAATAGTTTTGAAACAAGGAGTTTGCAATTCATAAAGGGTCAGCTGCTTCCTTATCTCAAAATAAAAGGGTTTATTAGATGATGCCTACTAAACAATATAGCGACAGCAAGAAACTTTCTCAAGAGTCTGTATTTTATTGAACAATGTGTTGTTTGATGTTAGCTGCTTGGTCAGTCTCTCTCAGAGTACACATGTGATTTGTCACAGAAGCTGCATGCTTCAGGCAGACTCGGAAAAGCTGCGGCAGGCGTGGATTAAGGCTGTTCAGACCAGTATTGCTACAGCATATAGAGAGAAAGGGGATGACTCTGAGGTGAGTTTAAAAACCAACCAAACAACTACTGCCCTTTAGATCCTGAAAATTAAAAATGGAGGAAAACCCCTCTTTTTATGAGAGGGGAGGAAAAAAATCCATTGCTTGTCTTCCAGTGGAAATGCAATGAAATTTTGAAGGCTACGACTTATATCTAATCTGTCTTTCACTCCATCTTACTAATGTTCCTTTGGCCTATATGTTTTGATGGGATTTTTCTGTAGTGTCATTAAAATTCATAGGATACACCTATATTCAGTTCTATATTTCTTCTAACAAACTAAACATTTTTTCAGTTCTATGGGTTTCCTTGGCCTTAAATGCAGAAGTTACTGTTCTAGGATTCTAGTGCACAGTCAGTATCTGTGGGACTTCTATTTCTTTAATTTAGTGTGTGTCTCTTTCTTTTGGTTTGTTTGTTTGTTTTCTTTTTTTTTTAGAAACAGGAAAAGAAATCATCCCCTTCTACTGGAAGCCTAGAGTCTGGCAGTGAGACAAAAGAGAAGTTGTTAAAGGGAGAAAGTGCTCTACAGCGAGTTCAGTGTATTCCTGGTAATGCTGCCTGCTGTGACTGTGGTTTGGCAGATCCTCGCTGGGCCAGTATCAACCTAGGAATCACGCTGTGCATTGAGTGCTCTGGGATACACAGGTTGGGGAACTCTTCAGAATTGTATTTCACTTGTGCATTGACTTAATTAGGAAGGGTGGTGTTTGCCTCTTCAAATGTATATTGAAGCAAGGTTAGAGACCCCTGTTTGTAAACAGAATTAAGGTAACTGCTTTATTTGCATAAATTAACGGTAAAGCTGTCTGAGGTAAGATATAGCATGAAGTTACAGGTTAATATATTTTTTCATGCTGTTTAGGAGCTTGGGAGTCCACTTTTCAAAAGTAAGATCTTTAACGCTGGATTCATGGGAACCTGAACTTCTAAAGGTATGATAGTTTTTTTGAAACAAGTTTCTATTTGGTACTTAGATTGTTGTTCTAAAGCTTCTGCATCAGAAAGCTCAATGCAGGAAACACTTGCCTTTGTACCCAGTGTGTATCTTGCACTTTTGAGTAGAAAATGTTTATAGTTGTGTGGTTTGGGTTTTTTTTAATTCACACTTTCTTATAATACATGCAGTAGAAATAGTCATTCTTGTTTCAAACTTGCAAGTCAGAAAACTTAGGACACCTTCAGGTTCACAAATGCACTTTGAGTACTAAGTTTCATCTGATACTTTCAACATATAAAAAGGGAAATCTGTTTACAGACCAATAATGTAGTGGGCTGAAAAATTTTGAAAGTGCTGCATCAGCCTAAAGCATGATCATACTTAAATTCAAATGCCAGCTCTTACAGTGAGGTCTTGATTTCGTACTCCTGCTGGCTTATAGGAGACCACTCATGCAACTGCTCTTGTGTGCTATTCGTGTGTCAAAATTCTAGCTTGAAACATGGTTATGAAAATCATGTGACATTGAAATACCGAAATAGGAACTCATGTGTGGATGCATGTGTGTAGCTGGATAACAGATGCAAAGCGTTTGCTTCTAGCTGTGATGTTCTGGTACTTAGGTATTGCTTCTCTATTCTGAACAATCAAAAGACAGTGTGAATAGGGGTGTTTCTCTTGTGGCTTGACCTTAAATAGTTTTAGTATCAATGCGTTCATGCTAGGAAAACAAACAAACAGAAAAACCCCATAACTACACCCCTTGTCCTGTTCTTGTAAATACCAGAGCTGAATATTCTACCTGGTATTACAAGCAAGAAGTCTGTTCGTTGCCATCAGTAAGTTGGACTTCATGGGCCAAATCCTCCTTAAAGTAGTATCTGCAGGCTGCTTTTTGTCTTTGATCTTTTTCTACAGACATAACAGATTATGGTTTAGCAAAAAAGTCTGTTGGACAAGATAGAGTAGAATTGATTGAATTGTCTCTTGCTGATGGGGTAAGAATAGCTACCAGCAAAGCTGGTAAAAAAGAGTACCTGTTAATGAGGCCTGCAGGTGTAATTCTGAATGGACAAAAAAGATTCTTGAATGACAGGCGGTCATTTTGCCATTCCCTTCTGAGAAAGGACTGTAACTTTAAAAGAGTGACTGTCTTTTTTGCTATTTTACTCAGAATGTGGTCTCTCTGTTCACTGATAGTTTCATTATTGTGATATAAACCCATGCTTATTTCTGTAAATGTACTTTTACCAGTGAAAATACTAAGTTGTAAAAATAGGCTGAGTAGGGTTAAAAACCACTAAACAGGAAGATAAAGCCTTTTGCAACTGTATTTGAGTTTATCTATTTTGCTTCATAGCTTATGTGTGAATTGGGAAACGATGTTATAAATAGAATATATGAAGCGAAGCTGGAAAAAGTGGGAGTAAAGAAGCCACAACCTGGAAGCCAAAGGTAGTCATTTACCAGCAGTGCCTCTTACTTCCTTTTCTTGCTTCCTTTAGCCTCCAGCTTTAAAAGATGCTGCCAGTTAACTGTGTAACACTCCTTTGATTTACTCTTTGTTTCTCCTTATCACCAATATGTTTTGCTCTCCCCTTTTTCTCACTCTCTGTCTTTACTGGGTATTCCTTCTGTTGGTTCCTTTTGGCTTCTCTTGTTCATTTGTTCTGTTTCTGATCTCACTCCCTCCTTTTGATGACAACTTTATAGCATCCCGTTCTGTCTCCATCAATGTGGGTGTGTTGATTTTGTTTCCTGTCTACTTTGTACCATCTGATCCAACTGTACTTTGTCTGTGAGTGCTCCTGGAAGGAGCCTGTGGCTGTGACTTTGTTCTGGAGTTTGACTTGTTCTCTGACGCGCAGAATGCTCTCTTCTTTCTGCCTGCATTGTACATGAGCTCTGCTGCTTTACAGCAACCTTCTAATTGATTGTACTGCTGTCTTCCATTTCTCTGACGCTAATTGGTGTTTGAAGGTAGTTTCCTAACATTTGGTTCTTCTGTGTAAGATGTGTTTTAAGACTCTGCTTTTTACCAGCTTTCCAGTTCTGTGCTGCTTGCTGTCAGGCAGTTTTATGGTATAGAAAACAGCGGTTTTGCTTAGATATTCCTTCTAGTGGTAACTGTTTTTCAGCAGTTTCAGTAGTAATATTTTTGTAGCCCCTTTCATCAGGTTGTCACAACTGGTGTGTGTCTTAAGATGGTAACCTCAGGTTACAAGAAAAAATATTTCAGTATGCATTATGGAACCGGTAGCTGTGCCTACCTGAGGCTTGTTGTTGTTCTGTTGTGCAGTCTTGATGTTCCTTTAAGAAATGTTGCAATTTATATTTACCTAAGAAACTAAGTATATGCTGTATTAACTGGTTATTAACAATGTAAAACATGTATAAAGGATTAATGCCAAGAAATAACATACAGTAACTAATGCTTTTCTTCCACATACCACTTTCTAAAGTCTCTGCCTGAAAGAAAATATACATATAAAATCTTAAAAAAATTACTTTCTTTTGAGCCTTATGAAAAATTTAATCAAGAATTCAGAAAGAGTTAGACAGTGTGCTTTTCACCTTTCCAAAAATGTGCTGTAAGTGTGTCTTATGTGCAATGCCAGACTACAGTTTTGGTTACTGGCTTCAGTATGAAATAGATGTTCTTTTAATACATGAAAATACTAAAATACTAGCTTACTAACTCCAGGGATTTTTGTATATGACAGGCAGGAGAAGGAGGCATACATCAGAGCAAAATACGTGGAAAGAAAGTTTGTAGAGAAGCAGCCTGTGCCAGTATCTCTGCTTGAACCTGGAACAAAAGTTTTGCCTCAAAGTCAGGAAGAGAAAAGGCACAGTGGCCCTGAAAAATCCCTTTTGGCAGGGGAACAAGGTGCGGCATGCCAAAAAGGTATTTACACACTTCTCTCCTTAGCTATATTACAAGTTCTTTTTTAAGTAACATATTTTTGTACTGATTTCCTGTCTCATGCAGGGAAATCGGAATCTGTCTTTTAATGGGTCGTAGTCTAGTTCAGAAGTATAAGGGAGAAAAAGACTTGTTTAGAGACGTGCGTTTTTAGGTGGGGAAGAATTTGGAGTGGGGATGCTTATCATTCAGAAACATTAACCGCCTTCTTTCCTCTGTATTTTCATCCTTAATTTTTCCAATAACGTTCTTTCCTGCCCTATCCCTTCCTTACTGCCTGCTTTGTGCTTTGCTAACTTGCATGTCCCAGCGGTTGCTGTAAGTAGCGACGAGGCGAGGCGGGAGTCTCTGTTCTGTCCTGATGAACTAGATTCACTCTTCTCCTACTTTGATACCTCTTCAAAACTACGTAGTAGTAAGTACTACAGCTGTGGCGTGTTCAGTATTTGCACTAGTGATCCATTGTGTGTTGTGGCCATCTCCCTGCCTTTAATCTATTGTCTCCAGGCTCCTGCATTGCATAGTCTTTTCATGAAATAATTTAAGCTTTTCTACTTATCCTGATCTTCTCCTTTCTAATAACCTTTGACATTTATCATTATAAATGTTATGGTTGTAATATGTGACTTCATATTTTTCTATGGATGCATTAAGAATATTGAATAATTACTAGTCATTTTTTAAAAATTACTTATTCAGGACCAAGTATAAGAGCTTGCTTTATTATCATGGTATTTGTGAAGAGTAGGTAACTTAGTCTGTATAGTAATTACAGTTTCTCCCCAAAACAGTACGAAGCAGTGACAGTGGGATCCAACAGAGTGCTGATGAACACCTTGCCTCTACTGTATCAGCTAACAGTTTGTATGAACCAGGTGCGTTAGGCTTTGCACTTTAAGATGGAAATTTAATCACTTTTTGGTAGCATGTTCTTGTAAAAGAGGTTAGTACTTGGTGATATGATTCGTGTCTCTCTTATCCTGGTGGGCTGAAACATTTTTAACAAGGGTGGTAATTGCTTGAGTGACCTTTCTCTCCTCCAGGCTTGGTAGCAAGAATGACATCAAATCTTTCTAAATGAGTTCAGAGAATTATGTTTTTCCCAGTCAGATGATACTGAGCCAGAACTTTGGTTTTTTTGCAGATAGAGCAATGCTGCGTTTTGATACAGGCAAGTCTCCACAGAAATGCATAATCCTTTTAAAAACAGTTAAATCCTTGGAGATAGAATTCTCTGTTAAGTCACAGATAATAGGCTTTTATGTGTTATTTGAACATTCTTGCTTAATTTTTGTTTTCTGCTTACGTGGAATTGGCCATGTCTTTAAACACTACCCCCTCTTTACTCAAAGTTTTATAAATTGATGAAGTTATTTGCTATCTAATGTTATCATCCTGGTGTGACAGATGTATTGAGTATGGCTCGTCAAAATATCCAAAACATTCATTTATAAAGCTATCTTATTCTTCTACATCAAAACACTCTTCTGAGATGTTTTAAATCCAGTAGTTCACAGCTGTGGTTTGCAGGCAAGCAGCATGTGTCTTGGATCCTTTCTTTGACTGCATTGTAGAAACACTTATGATGCTGTAACTCACAAAAGCTTATATATGACAATGTCTTCATGTCCCAGACTTCACTCTGTAAAACTCTTATTGACATGAAAAGAAAGATTATGCTTTAGTCCAAAAGATTATAGCCACAGCAAGTAATTGGTAAATGACAATGGTATGTTTTAACGAAAAATAGGTCAGAAAGGTATTAGCCTCATATTCAGGTGTATCAAGTTGCGGCAGATAAAGGTATATTTGTAGGACTACATCTCTGCAGGAAATTAGTTTTATTCCTATCTTGCAGTATAGGATAAAACACACTTCTAACCTAAAGTCACTTCTTAGAAATGGCATGGGATATGTAGGTTGAAGGATATTCACACGTGCCAGTAATGTGGAGAGAATGTTTTCTGGGCAGTAATAACTCCCTGGAGTGGCCGTGCCTGAATGCTGGAACAAGCTAAAGGCATCTATGACTTCTCCTGTAAGAATGGGGCAACAATGCACAGCATTCTGCAAAACCTGAGCTACCTTACACCAGAGAAATAACACTTTGGTCAGAATTCCAGGAGGTACTGTCTAAAAACAGATTAGATAAGCAATTTTTTTTCTCTTTTCAGAAGGAGACAAGCAGGAGTCTTCTGTGTTCTGTGACTCCAGACAGCCTAGTCCAGGATTGCAGCTGTATCGAGCTGCCTTTGAGAAGAATCTTCCTGATATGGCAGAAGCATTGGCCCATGGAGCTGAAGTAAACTGGGTCAACATAGAAGAAAACAAAGCAACACCACTCATTCAGGCAGTGCGAGGGGTATGCGACATACAGCACTGACTGATGTGGGAGGAGGGGAAGGGGAATAATAGGGATATTTCTGTGTCACTGTTCCTTTTGAACTGTTTGCTTTGCGAATGAATGATAATGTAATGCTGAATTGTCTTTACAATGTTCTCTCAAAGTTGTTTCTGAACTATTTAATGCTTTGCTTGGAATTGTATAACCTAGTAGTGCTTAAATCTGATATGCAAGCAAATCCATTTTGTTTCCTTTGCCATATGACTCGGTGGTGAGAAGGCAGAACATGTTTGGATCTTACTTGAGATCTGGTGCTAAATTGTTTCTTCACTTTTATTCCATAGGGTTCGTTGGTTACTTGTGAGTTTTTGCTGCAGAATGGGGCCAATGTGAACATCAGGGACATGAAAGGAAGAGGACCCCTGCACCATGCCACAGTTCTGGGACACACTGGGTAACTCACTGCTCCAGAATTTGTAAATGGCTATCTTTTGTTAGAGTTGTTAATGTGAAGCTTCCTAATTTTGCCAAATAATCTGGCATTTTAATATATTTCAGGTGATCCAGATTTTTCTTAAACTTTTGTGGTGAGAGGGGAAACAACATTTTGAATTAGTAGCCTCATCTGCTAGCAAAACATACACCTATAAATGCACTTTTCTCCGTTTTGTAAAAACATATTTAATAATGCTTTGAAATAGCATAAGTTTTTGGTGAAGACTCATGAGATTTTTCTTGTTTTCTTAAGAAATATGATACAAATTGGAGAATAGGGTGTATGAGGCTCAAGGCTTTTTCTGACTCATCCCACCTATGCGTTGCACTGAGAGTGTATCATTTCAAAATGTACTGCGTTACATCTTGAGTTTTGGAATCGTGGCTTTTAACCGAAACCCTGTACCAGCTCAGTTCAAATGAGGACGTAATAATCTGGATGGTGGTGCCCAAAGTCTTTGCATGCATGAATTCCAAATACAGTGCAATAATTTGGGAGAGTTTAATATGTACGTTTAGTCAGTATGCCCTGTTTATAAAGATGAAGAATTATAATAGCAGAGAAAAATTTCTGTTGAGTAAATCAGGCACCTGTGAACTGTGTTCTTTCCTGTATTGATTTATCCTGTTCAGTGGTTCTTGTCTGTCATGGTAAAAGGGATGAGGTGTTTTGGTTGTACAACCTATGATGATACAGGAAGGTAGAGTCTTGCTTCTAAAGGGTTCAACTCCTTGCTGCACTAGTGTGATTTGAGTTAGGCTGTCTTTCTAATGTGGTTTGAATAAAGGTTTTGCTTACTACTGTGTTAATGTCTTAGTTGTTCTAGATGAACAGCACTGTTTTGATATGTTCAAGAGACTTTTGGCACTTTAAGCCAAATATGTTGCATCCAGCTTGAATTTATTTTTTCTTCCTATATTGTGAAAACTATTCTTAAATGCTTTTTCTAAACAGACAAGTGTGTTTATTCCTAAAACGAGGAGCAAACCAGCATGCCACTGATGAAGATGGGAAAGATCCATTGAGTATAGCAGTAGAAGCTGCAAATGCAGATATTGTAACATTGTAAGTTGTACGTTCTGTTTTTGACTAAGTAACTAGGTTTTCCTGTTCTATTTCAAGTTAAAAATATAAGAAATGTCAAAATTCCTTTGCATAAAAACAGGGAGAGCAAAAGGAAAAGTCAGAGTGCACTATGCATAGATGACCTGACTGGTGTGAAGTTCAGGAATGCATCGTAGGTCTTGAATTGCAGTCTTTTATTTTAGTGCTTTAAAGATGACATTGTTCTTTTTGTTTCCTAAATCATAGGTTGCGATTAGCAAGGATGAATGAAGAAATGCGTGAATCAGAAGGACTCTATGGACAGCCAGGTCAATACTCTACTAATAACCATACTGAAATGCAGTATAAGAAGTGTATTCAGGAATTTATCAGTTTACAGTTAGATTCTTAGGATGTGAGGGAAATTTAAGATAGCTTCATACAATAATGTTTTTTATAAACAACTGACACATGTTAAAGCTTCATTGAAATTCACTGGTGTGACTTTGTCAGAGTATTTAGGGGACTAAAAGGAGAGTGTTTAAAGTACATTATTATAGTAGTATATGGTACTACAGCCATTACCAACCTGTTTTGCTGATAGTTGTCCACAGTTTTCTCCTATTGATATTCCATTGAAATTCATGTAATGTTAGGATTTACCTGATGTTATTTACTAGCAGCCTGCTGACCTGGGTTGCTCAGAGACAGTTGAGCAGTTCATCTTATTACAGGATACCATTGTCCTTCCTGTGGAATGGTCCTCTTTTTTCTTTTTTAAGAAAAAATGCTTGCACACCAATGTAAAAATGTACATCAAATATTTTGAAATAACTCCAGACAGAAATAGGAAAGTATTATTTCCTTAAATTTTGTTTTAAAATATTCTTATTTGATACAAATAAGAAACAAAGCAGTCATTCTTAAGTATGTATTTTTGTATGCATAGTATCTTACCATTTGATTTTAAAAATAAAAAAGAATTGGCAGACATTTGAGCCAACTGGTACAAGAAAGTAACAAATTATATTTAATGTATATGTGCAACTTTATTCTCAAGTACTCAGTCGCAATTTACACTTTGTTCTGATGTGATATTTATGCAAGCCATTTCTTCTATTATGGTATGCTTCCATAGGAACCTAATTTAATCTCATGCAAATATCAATAATGGAGGCACACTTGACTGTCAAGTTAGACAGCTAAAAACATGCTGCTATACCTGGCAGTAGTGAACGGCAAACCTTATTTTTAAGGTTGAGTGATGAGTACTCTTGGCTTACACCTATAAAGCCCTTATGTATTTTCCACTGATTCAAAAGGATTGTGTGTGAATGTCTTTTACCAGCCTGGGACTGGAATATACTCAAGGGGCAATGCTGAATCTCATGTCAATATCCCAGATGAACTCTGTTAAATAAACCCCATTTGTTTAGTTTCTCCTTAAGAACAGAAGTTTTTCACATTTATTTTTAAACAAATCTTCTAGGAAATTCAGATTAAGACAATGAAAGTACTGTAGACACTCAGACATTCAAATGCTTTCTTTGGCAGAGCAACAGATAATTTAAAAGTATATATTTGATCATGAGCTTAAATGAGGAAGAATCCCCCACTCAGAAAATGCAGCCGGCTACATATACGAAAAAAAGTCTATTGCCAGTTTGGCCATTTTGAATGTAAAGCTGCTTTCTGATATAATGCATACTACTTCACTGACAGGCTGAAGGTAACAAATACTGAAGTATTTTTAAGTCTTTTCATTTTTATTTTAAGAGATAATAACTATCAGTTTCAAACGGTAAAATACCTTTGTTTTAGGGGAGGTAGGCATTTTGATTCAAAAGCTCTGTGCTAAATCATAAATGAATATTTTGGATCACTTAATTGACCAGTCACAAATCCAAAATTATTATAAAGCAGAAAATGTTTCTATAGTTTGTACAAAAAGCCTTAGTTTGTTACTAAATCTTACAAATGCTTAGTAAAATGTTACATACATAACAAATACAGGCACTACTTACATGAAAATATGAATGTGTTTCAACTGGAGATGGGGGAGACTATTTTCCCTGACACCTTGTTTAAAATGTTTTTTTTAGATAGATTCTTCAATTAGGTAGATGAAATAAAAAGCTGGCTAAGTCTTTCATTGGAAATATCTTGACCTTTTTATCAGTTTGTATTATAGTAGAATCTAGAGACTGCGGTTGATACAATCTGACCAGATATTTTACAGATAGGATCTACTCATTGTAAACAGGCGAGATTGACAATGGAAACCAGAGCTGCCACAATGGATAGAGCTTGCCCAAAATCAGAGGGAAAGTATCCTTAGAATAATTTTTGAAATTCACACCACAAGCTGTAGCACAGTGTCCCAGCCAGAGATCTTGCTGTATCTTTGGATAGCATAGCTCTGCTCTCCTCGATTGTTTACTTGCCAAAGTCTCTTCTAAAAGTTGAAGTAAATATTTGAGTGTTTTAGATGTTCATGTCTGTTAGCCTGCTAGAAGGGCTGTGTAAGTGTAAGCACAAAACCTGTCTGCTGTTGTAAGGTATGATGATACCTTTATGTAGTCGTAGAGGAGGCAGGTCTTTTTCACTGCATATACATGTTAAATTATCTGTACTGCCCTTATTTTAGAACTCTTCTTTTCCAAAATTATGTTTCTAGAAGAAAATAAGGATTTTCAAGACAATTGTATGTTTGCTAGGAGCTATGCGAGGGTAAATATCGATGTATGAGTTTGCTGTCATCAGAGTGAAGCCAACTGCCTATTTGTCTGCTTTAGTAATGCACTTGATAAACAATTACTAATGTAGCTAATGGCATCAACATTTCTAATTTAAATATACCTGGCTGGTTTGAGCTACTGAGAGAATGTATGTATTGCTTTGCGAGGTACCGTTGGTCTTCCAAAATGTTCCTAGAATGGGAACTAGCTGAAACTAGCTTGTTCCACAAAAAGTTCATTTCTGGTGGTAGAAGCCATATGCATCATTGTACTGTTTCTTGTATAATACTTGAGTGCTCATCTTCTGGTGCTACAGTATGTCTGCTAACTATTTGATATTAGTATTGCTACTTTTTCTTCCTATCTTTTCTTGAATGTATGATGTGTGCCTTTTGAGTTACTCTGGTGTTAAATGGTAAAGCAGTGTTGTAGTATTTTTGTACATAAAATCTGCACTTTAGGGAAAACGTTGCTTGGAAAAGGAATTTCCAGAATTCAGTTTTAAAGTAGGATTTTAAAATAATTATAAGGTTTACAGTGTTAAATATTTTAATGCAGCATACAAACTAAAGGGGCACTTTATTTTAGTCTATTTTTGTATGTAATATTTTTGTTATGTAATAGAGTCAAAAACAGAGCTACAATGTATCTTGCAAAAATATCTTTTGTTTTTTCTTTCAAGTGAGTTTGAAAGAACCAAATATAGCAACCTGAACTACAGTACTAGTTCACCAGTGGAACCCACTTCTGTATTAAAAGCATAATTGCTTTTATCGTACAAGCTTGATTCCAATTTGTGCTCTTCATAGCTGTTCTTTTGGTGAATGTTAAAACTCTCATCATTCTGTGCTTATCTTCCAGTGCAAGCAGTTATCAGAAACTGTTAAAATAAAATGTGTCCTGTGCCTGCTTCATCTCTAGAAAGTACTTGAAACTAAATCTGAAAACCGGAAGGGAATTTCACTAGAACTGACTCTTCCTAGTTAGAGCAGTATTGAATGTATTTATCTTTTAAAGTCTGGGAAGAATTGTGTCATTACACTTTTATATAATCCACATGCCATGCATGTTAAATATTTCTGGAAGGTCAGTTATCATTTCTGAAAGTGTTTTCAAATGAATGGAGTCTCATCTCCAAAAGAACAATAGTTCTAATATTGGAAATGTGCGTTAAAAGAAGGAAAAAACCAAAACAGTATAATTTTTCACTGTAGTGCAAACTTTTAAACACACAAATAGCCTTTTTAAAACTGCCCTTTGGAAAAAAATGGTGGAATAATACTTTTCTTCTGCGATCATATTGGGAAAAAAAAAAATCTTCATGCTCAACGTACATTATGAGAGAGATTTTGGGTTGATTTCTTCGTTATGTTATTAATCAAGCTTTCAGCAAGGAACAGTGGTGCTGGGCTTTTGTGTCCTGTGTGGTCATGTGTGTTGGGAAGACAGTAGAATTTGGATGGCTGCATAGTTCCTGACCAGACCAAACGTTTTATGCATTTAATTCCCTTTAAAGGCAATAGGGTATGGTTAATGTTTTAAAATTAAACCTGAACTCAAGGCCCAAAATGCTGCAGCAGATGAAAGAATGTGAAAATGTCCATTTTGAACTGGCAAAAGAATAACTTGGCAATGACTCAAGAAGTAATCATTCCTGAATGTGTTTTCCTGGGTAGACAGGGAGGGGGAGGGAGATAGGCCTGGTGGAAATTGCTGCCATGCTGCATTTTAGAATATGTACTAGTAGTCGGGTTGTGTTTAAGCTCAAAGGGTGAAGATTTAAAAAAAACAAAAAACAAACAAAAAAAAACCCCAAAAAGCCAAAAACAAAAAAAAAGCCAAACCAACCCACACAAAACATAACCAAATGAAAGATGTTTAAGGAAAGTATTATCACTCTTACAGATAAAACTAAAAGATGCAATGGATGTTCATTAATGCATGTAAAAATTTATATTTGCTGAAGTAATAGACCAAAAGGATTTATGAACAATAATTTCTCTACTTAGGATTAGTTTTTTTTTATACTGTCGCTTGCTGATTATTTCTTTCATGGAGATTTCTGTCTGGCTGTAAGACTTCTGACCTCTGTTTCCAAGTAAATCTTTATTTATGCCATAATTCCACTTTTCTGAAGAGAATCTTGGTTAGCACTTCCTTGCAAAAACAAGGATTTTATTCTTTAATAGCTAATAAACATTTTTCCTTTTACATTGCTTTAAAATGCTTTCATTTTTCCTTTCTAACTCTGAACTTTCCTCTGTGTGGCTGCCTGTGAGGTACAATTTCAGGTATAGTTTGGCTTTGTTTAATTTGCTTCTACAGAATGTGCATGCAAGTAAACAGTCCCAAAGAGTTCACATCAGCATCATTCCATCTATAAGTGATCTTTATACATGAATAAGTGTTATACAGTAATTGGTAGCACAGTAGGGCATTTGTGCAACGGTGGGTGATGTTAACACAAATGTTTAAAACTGTTTCCCTTTTCTTTTTTCTCTAGGAGATGAAATTTATCAGGACATTTTTCGTGACTTTTCTCAAATGGCATCAAATAATCCAGAGAAGCTAAACCGTTTCCAGCAGTCTGATTCCCAGAAGTCTTAAGTGTCAAGAAGGAAAAGAACTTGATCCTTATAGTGCAAGTCTTTTTTTACTTCAACAGAATGAATTATATGCATTTTGTCAGATAGTTTGGATAAAATGACCACTCTAATGTAGCTTTAGATTGTGGTAGCTGGGGAAATGTATGAGTTGGTTTATGTTCTACAGTACGTATACCTCAGCAGCTGAAGAAAATGTTAAAAAAAAAAAAAAAAAGGAATACCTGCTAGCTCAGTATAAAAATAGTACCTGTTAGCAAGTACAAAGTTTGTCTGCGGTTTGTACGTAAAGTTAGCAGAGTGTAGCTGTACATGTTGCAGACTCCGGATGGCAGGATGATCAGACCAGCTTTGCTATTTAGTATTGCCTACTGTCATCTGTCTCCCTATTGCTGTAAAGAACGTGTCTCTGACAAGAGGGTCTGTGTTGCATTTTCTGGGACTGTTTGGAAGGGAAATCGGATAATGACTTACTGAGTTGTCCTATTTGTGGGCCTATAATTAATGGGTTCTCTTGTTCCTGTGCTGACTCTGGTTAGAGGTAGGCTGTTAATAACAAAACATGGTAACTCCTGCTCTTTTGTAAGCTCTTTCACAGTGGAAGCTTAACACCAGGCTGGCCTTTATGCTAGTGACTGCGGGTCAGTCACAATAGGTATATATCCTGGAGGACCAAACTTCTAAGAGCAGTTTGTTTTCCTTTTTTTCCTCTTAAATTAAACTTTCTGTGCAGCGAGCATACTTTTAAATGAGCATGTGGAACCTTTCCTGAAAAATAAACTTAATTCTCCTGGACGTGATGTGGGGTTTGTTTGTAGTATTTTGACATCAAAACTTGAAATTTGAGACATGAAAATAAATATTGAGCCAATGGAGTTTGTGTAGAACAGTTGTATGAAGGCTGTTACATTTTCTTCTTGCTGTTCTCACTACTAGCCATAAGCTGAATATATAAAATCTCATATGTAATGCAGCCACCCTAAATTTAGGGCAATCAATGCTTTTTATCAGGAAGCAGTATCCTTTATATAATCTGTGAAGATGTGTATGTATAAACATTGTCTAAACTAATGTGTGCACAAGAAAACCTAGGAATTTCACTGCACATTTTCGTAAAGTAATGAATGAGCATAGTCTCCAGCTGTATTCTGAGGGCAGCAACACAATTTGCTTTATTCAATAATGAGCTCCACTCTGCTAATGTGCACACATAAATGGTGTCTGTAGATACGTGCTTATGTGACAGCTTATTTAATACGTAGATAGTAATCAGCGGAAGCCCCAAACCAGCAGATGCAATTCTTTATGCTCTATTTGTCTGCTGTGGGGACAACTTAAGGAGAATTTTTAGGTAACATAGTATCAATGTGAGTTTTTAATAATCCTAATAGCCGTGGCATTTTGCTAACCTGCTGTTTAAATGTATTTAGGAAATGAATTGGCTTTTCTCCAAGCTGGCTAAGATAAGCAAAATTGGGTAAAAAAAATTCTGTAAACTATGGTGAAATTAAACTTTCTGGCATGTTAAATTTTAAAAAGGTATTTCAAATATTTATAATTTTGCATCAAATGTATAATAATGCATCAAATTTGGATTATTATTGCAGCAAAGTTAATAGCATTTTAGAATTGTCCAATAGATTCTTTTCCCAAGCAGAAGAATCTTACAAAACAGGTTTTTTGTGCGTTGGTCTAATTATCTTAGGAAGAGCGGATTCTGCCCATTTAAACAGTGCATTTAATCTGAATAGTAAGTAACTTAAGAATATCACCTGTAAGCAGTAATTTCTAGTAAGTTGTTTCTTAAACAGCTGTCTGTGAAATTATAGCATACTTCCTAATCTGCAGTATTTAGCACCAGTGGATGTTCTAGTAGATCTTAGAGAAAGTAAAATTCCCAGTGTACAGATGGGACAATGTAAGATATGACTATGTATAGTATACTCTTTAGACATAGGTTTTTCTAAAGAATTGTCTTCTGCAGCCTACATGACAGACGGTATATAGTGTGATTGGCTGTAATGTAAAGCTACCTAAAGCTTAATGGTATAATTGCTATCTCAGTCCATGCTGCTGGAAAAAATGTCTGAGACACTTATTTCAAATCTCCACTGGTATTTCCCTTCCTAGCCATGAAAATCTCTGTGACAAATTTTGCAGGATGACTTCCAGTAGACAGAAAAAGTTTCTTCCCAGTAGCTCTGCAGATCCATGTGCTGCATTCCCGACTCTCATCTGTCTGGGAAGCAGTATCAGTCTGTTTATGCTAAAGGATGAATAACATACCTGATGCACAGATTGAATTACCCTTGTCAGGACCTCTAGAGTTTTAATGGTTCAGGGAGTAGGTATGTCACTGCCAATCCTGCAGCTTCCTTCCCCAGTCCTTTTAGGTACTCTAAGATGTCTAGTATAAACTGCATCCAGTTAAAGCTTTTTTTCAGGTCAGGTGCAATACATGTGTTAATATGTTGCTCATCCCCAAAAATGAGTATGTCATTAAGTTACATGAAATGTATCGAGGGCTTAGTCCTACCAGACACTGGCGGGCTTGGTGCTCCAGGGCCTCTGTAACTTGCAAGATTCAGCCCTCAGTAATGTAAAGTATGATTATCGCCAGGGCTCTGAAGGTCTGGATTCAATACAGAGTTCTGGCTCAAGTGCTAATCTTCTGCTCAGTAATATTAGGAAACTTCCATTTTTATTACAATATTAATCTGAATATAACTAGAATAGTAGACAGTAAGGTTCCATTGTGGGTTAACATCTTGTACTCTGTACAAGATAATGGAAAGCTTCAATTCCAGTTCATGTTTCCCTGTAGGTATGAAATATAGTAGGTCTTAATTGGTGAGGTACAAAGCAGTAGATTCCTAACAGTTTAAAATCAGCTTTCACATGGATTTTTAGTAATTTACTAGGTAGCCCAATGAAAGATTTTATAATATTTTTCCTAGCCAGCGTTAGATCATGTGTTCTGAGAGTCTCCTGGAAAGACCTGTGTTGAGGAGCTCTACATATATTCTAATGCATCTTGATTTCAGAGGTGTAATTCACTTACATTGCATGTTGATTAAAATAGTGTCTGTGGTGTCTCCTTAGTGGTCTGTATTGTTCTGATTATTCATAAGGTTTCATATTTTATGTTAATGTCAGTACAGGGCATATAAACTTAAATTTCTGAATTATCATACTGAATTATATTAGACATACTGGACTTTGTTGCTGTAAATTTGGGTGAAGGCGGTAGATTCTGGAAGTCTTTCTTTGCTTTCACAAACTGCACATACTGCAGTCTGAACGCATGTTTCAGTTGTTCATTAGAACATTGTATGCTTCAGCCTCCTTACAAATTAGAACCTAATGCAAGAAGTCACCAAAATCAGTGGCAATCTTTCCACAGATTTCAGAAGCTTTGGATTGTGCCTTTTGTGGCTTCTCATGTTAGTGTGTTAAAGGATCCTGTATTAATACTGCATTTTTTCCCTCTGTGGGGTCTTGTATTTTACCTCTTTATATACTGAGCTGAAATAGTTTTAGAAAATGCAACCAGACCTTCCAAATGCTGTCAGCAAATCCCCATACAAGAGGAAGTTTCTCCTGTTTTGCAGTATGGCATCAGTACACACATGTCCAAATTATCAGAGTTCTCCTCGATAGAGCAAAAACTTTGTGGCACTAAAGAAAAAAGGTGAGAACTAGAATAAGCACAAGGTTGGCTGTGATGCTGTCAGGACTTTGGTGCTTCTCTGCAGCCATCTGTTTTAAAGTGTGGATGTTAACTCTGCTACTTGATCATGAGAATCTCAAATGACAAATAATGTATAAGTACTAAGGACGTAATATTTTTACACTGTCAAAAGGACTGAGCTGAGTATTCTGGCTATTTAAAACACAAAGTGTTTGGAGAGTCAGTTTTGCAGACTAGCATCTCTACCCATTCACAGATGGACGCTTTTTCCTAAGTTAGTTTATGCCACGTGTTTGCGCAGCCTGATAGCTGAAATGTCTTGCTGTCTTGCTTGCACAAAAGCACTCTTTTAAAACGGGGACAACTCCCTAAAGGCAATCTGGGGGAAAAAGGATGAATGTGCCACTCTGGTATATCCACTTCCACATGCTTGCTTTATCTTTCTGCATACAGTATTTTCTTCCTTCTCTTCCCATGGAAGGAGATGATAGAAGAGGAGAAAACAACCCCCTCACTTTTCTGTTAGAATCCCAGATTGTCCGTGGTTTGACAGAAATCGCTGAGAAATTGTCGTTTCCTCAAGGAGAGAGGTTACTCTGTCTGAAATAATGAACTTTTTTTTTCTTTATCCACGTCTCCCTCTGTACTTGGTATTTTTTAAGCATTCCAGCAGTAAACTGTTTCTGCTCTCCTGTGAACTCTTCTCCCCCCCCCGCCCCCTTAAAGTGTAACTGTAAAGAATGTATAACCAGCCCTAGTGCGCATACAATAAGTAAGGCTGTAGACTTTGTTATCTAAAACTTGAATGTAGTTTTCTGTAGTATTGTAAATGAGAGAAACGCATTATGACCTTTGTAGTTAGTTAATCGACTGTACATGCTGTAAGGATTGTAAATACCGGACTCGATTAAACCTTTGTATGCTGCCAGCGGCCTCCCTCTCTGGGGGCGGGGCGGGGCGGGGGTGGGGCGAGGGCGG
>JAVKLA010000084.1:28202867-28290192 GCA_034782735.1 Sagittarius serpentarius
GACCTGCACCTCCTGATGATGTTCACCAAGGCGGAGCGGAGCCCGGCGCTGCGCGCCAAGGGGCAGGCGGCGCTGCGCTCCCTGCTGCGGCACGGCCGTCTGGGCGGCGGGGAGGCCCTTCACCTCCACCTCGTCACCGAGGGCGCCAGCAGGGACATCGGCCTCGGGCTGCTGCGGGACCTGCTGCGCGGAGCCGCCTTCCGGCACCAGGTGCGACCGGAGGGGCGGGGCGGGGAGCTGCGCGGCCGGGGCGGACCCGGCCCGGCCCGGCCCGGCCCGGCCCCCTGCGGCCGTGGGGCCTGCGGGTGGGGAGCCGAGCTGCGCGGCACCAGCGGCCTGGATTGGCCTGGCCTGGCCTGGCCTGGCCTTCCTTCGCCAGCCGTCTGCTGGGAAGCCTCAGCCGGAGCAGCCTCCGGGGCTCTCGCTTACCTGCCCTCCTGCCAGGCGTCACAGAGGTCTCTCGGGTCTTCTGAAGGGCTCGTTCTGTGTGAGCTGAGCCCCCGCACTCCCTGCTGCTGCCTGCCGGGAAGTGTCCCGGTGCAGCTCAGCGACTGTCTTACCCAGGACTGGGTGGCTGCCTGGCCTGGGAACACCTCTGGCAAGGCGCTTCTGCTGGAGAAGAGTGGTCGCTCTGAGCAATGCTGCTCCTCTTCTGCAGGCCCCGTCGTTAGCCCCGGTTCAGCCTCTCGGCACAAGGACCGCCTGTGCTTGTGTGTAGATGGCTTCCCAAGTGGTCCCGCGGGACCGTGACCAGAAAAGGCTGTTGCCTTGCTGCTAGCAGCTCTTGAAAAAGGGAACGAAGGGCCCGCAAAGGTTGCAGTGCTTCCACGTGCAAATGTTCATCCTGCTACCTGCTAGAGAAACGGTAATGCCTCCCAAAAATGTAGTCCCTGCAGTCCATGCAAAGTCAGGCTTTCCCTCATGTTAAACAGGTGTCTGAAAACTGAAGGAGTATTAAGTTCAGAGGCTCCAGGTAACTTGACTTTCCTGTCCTGAGGTGCCGCTGCAGAGTATTGCTCAGAAGCGTCTGCTACTTGTGCTGTAACTTTTCATTTCTCATCTTTCAGGTATTTAATATTAGCTGGACTCTGCTGGGTTGTAACCAGAGATGTAACAGATCACTTGTTGGTAAATAATCCCACCTCTCCTTTTTCTTAAACAGCACTTTACTAGTGCTGGCGCTCAGTCAGGTCACGTGTCCGTGGTGGGTAACCTGCACCGTGCTGGCAGTGCTCAGCTGTCTGGAAGGGGCCTGCACAGCTACCTTCAGGACTAGCAGTGCCCCATGACAGTGCAGTGCAAACATACAGTGCGACAGCTCAGCTCAGGTTTGTGGTATCGTGTCCCCTGGAGTGGGAGGACCCCTGGGCCACCTCACCATGCAGATCCCTTGCAGACACCCCTCTGTGCGTCTGGCTGCTTTACTGCCACCTGCTCTTCTCAGAAACCAAATTCCTTTGCGGGCAGCCTTGCCAGCATTGCTTCTCCAAGGGGACGTGGGTTTGTGAGTTGAATGATGCATGAGGTGGGGGCGTGCAGCGACGTGTCTGTTGCGGCGTGGGCCTCCGTAGGTGCTTGTGGACTCACAGTAAAGCCTGACTCACGGCTTAGTGAGTAGGTCTTGTGCCAGAACTGAGCAAGTGGCATGGTCTGGAGGGCTCAGGTGAGATCTCGCTGAGATCTACTCAGTGGGACAGCTTCTTCCCTCTCTCCTGGCAGAGCCTGACGTGCCCTGGTTTCATTAGCTGGCCTGTGGTTGGCAGTACGCTTCAGACCTATCCGCTTCCCTGTTTTTCGGTAGAGCTCCTAGTACAGAGCAGAGACTGTTGCCTGCTCCTCAAACATACAGCCTTGCCCATAGTACTGCACCAGTTTCTGGTACGCTAGCGGGTGACAGCGCCTCTTTATTCTTGCTGTAGCCTACCCCTCTCTTCCTCTTTATCAGCCAGAAACATCACCCTAACTTGGACCTTTGGTGCTGCTAAAATGTTGAAGGAGGTTGATCCTGATGCTCAGGGAGTTCCAGCAGTAACCCATCTTCATCCTGAGACTTCTCCTTTCCTGGTTGTCTTGGTGTCCCCAGAACACTCTCCTGGTTCTTAAGCTGTTTTCCTGGAGCAGGCCCAGAGACGAGGCTTGATAAAGAGCTCAGAGAGCAGCTTGAGCTGCTGAGGCAGGATTGATAAAAACCCTGAACTTCACTTTTTCTTCATGAGGGCTCTGCTTTTGGAGCTGTCCTTGCCCTCCCCTCCCAGCAGAGCTGGGATCAGTTGGGTCCTCTGTTAAGAGCGAAGCCCAGGAATCAGACCTGCATCCCAACCCTTGGGGAAGGTCATGGGCCAGCTCTTGTCTCTCCCTGAGCAAATTCAGGAACTTTTGAGATCTCCTGGAGACTGAAGCAGCTGGCTGCAGCCTGCCAGGGCAGCATGCAGAGGGGCTTTGGGATGCACCATGGTGGGGTGCGTGGGAGCAGCTGAAGCACAAGATCCTCCCTGCTGTGCAGGGCAGGGCAGACCTGGGCTGTCCCAGTCACGGGGCAATCGTGACATGGCGTCACCGGTCCCACAGTGCCTGTACACATGTGTCCCAGATCTGGAGCTGGGAGCACAGCGTGCTGACGGCGAGCGGCAGATGGAGCTGGTGCTCTGCGATGTGGAGCCTGCGTGGCTTTTTGGCGTGGGTTGGAGAGCGGCAGGGACGGAGGAAGTTGGCCTGGAAGCACCCGTGAGCAGCGGTGCCGGAGGAAGGACTTGCCGCACGCCGGCACCCAGCCAAAACCTGGCCTTCCTGCCCATGCCTTGTCCTCCGAGCCTTGGCTTGCGGAGGTTCTGCTGGGCTTTTACCAGGGCTTTTACGCTCACAACTGCGGAGAGCGTGTCCTGTCCCATGGGTTGCAGGGTGATCTCTGCAGCCTCTCCCGCTTTGCGGTGAGCGGGAAGTGCCCGGGAGCGAGCCTGGGCATGTCTCAGCAGCCGATACTGTGCTTACAAAGAGCCCCAACTCACCCCATTTCCTGCAACTCTGGGCTGTATGCTCTGACTCCTTGTGCTGATTCATATCGCTTATTTATTCCGTTCCCCTCTGAGAATAAAATTAACTGCGCGTTCTGCTCGTTGCTCTTCCTGGTTGCTTGTTTAGATCAGCCCTGCAGAGGATGCTGCCAAACGCTGACTCCTCTGTGGGTCTGCTGCTGTGCGAAGACAGGCTGGGGTGAATGTAACTGAGCTGTTGCGACCCAGCGCTTACAAGAGAGCTGCAAGGATACCTGACACGAAAAGGAGGGAAAGTTAAAGACAAGTGAAATGTGGGTTGTTTATTCCTAGTGAATCCTTTGAAAGGGTCTTTCCTCAGTGCGGGACATGGGTTTATAAAACTGTGCTTTCACAGGAAACCCCTAAAACTTACTTTTCTTAATGTCTTCAGCGAACGTGGCCAGATTTAGCTACGGGGATTTACTGAAAGCTGCTACACAAATAAATAACAAAGTACAAAATTAGCAGCAGATCAACAAGCTGTGCTAAAGTCGGCAGTGGGGAGAGGAGAAGCCCTTGCAGTCCTGGAGAGGCTGGTTGGCCTGCGGCTGCGGAAGGAAGATTCAGCTGCTCAGGAGTTTGCTTTGCAGAAGTGCCTAACCAAAGGGTGGGCAAAAGACACAAATTTTCCTGTTTTCTTTGGCAGGGGAGGGAAGGCAGATGATGCTGCGTCTGGAGTTTCAGGAGTATTTTTCCCATGATTTTTGTCCACTGGTGCTTGGCACTCTGCTCATTTCAGACGTGACTGGGTTTGGCTGGTTTTTTTCCTCCCTGCTCAGCTGTTTCCTATGTGCTGTGCAGACCTCAAGCTGCC
The DNA here is from genome assembly GCA_034782735.1 of Sagittarius serpentarius. Lineage (NCBI taxonomy): Eukaryota > Metazoa > Chordata > Aves > Accipitriformes > Sagittariidae > Sagittarius > Sagittarius serpentarius. Next base: position 28,206,714 of record JAVKLA010000084.1, read on the forward strand.
TTTGCTGGATGCAGAAGGGCAGTTACAGGTGCTTTATTTCTCCTCCATGCTTCTCTAGTCCGGCCAGACCCTGAAGCTGCCCCTACTGAGCTGGGCGGGGAGCAGAGCATCATGCATCCCAGTGGTGGTGCCGATGGTGCCTTTGCACCTGGAGAGTAGTGGTGTTTTGCTGTGTTTTGTCACCTGGGATCACTGCCAGCAGCAGTGCTCAGTGCTGCGGATCTGCTCCCTGCAGCCGTGCTGCTCTCCCTCCTGTTCCTGCAGCCTTGCCGATGCTAACCGCGATGGCGAAGCTGGCCGAGCAGCTTGGCAGGGCTGGAGTGAGATGCTGCCGTAATGTTACCGGTAACGGAGTTTCCTCCCTTGCGGTGTCTCGGGGAATAGGCTGTGCTATCCAAAGCCAGGTGTGGCTGCTGATGAGCTCTCCTAATGCACGTTCCTGGTACATGTTGTTCTGTGTTTTTCCTGCCGTCGTCCTGCAGGCGCTTGGCCCTGAGCCCAGCAGCCGGAACGCCAGCAGCATGGCCGTCCCGCTGAGGGACGTGCTGGCTGCGGAGCCTGCATGAGGGCTCTCGTACAGCACCCATCTGACAGCAAGGGCCAGTGGGTGAGTGTGGGTGTTTGGGGTGGGCTCCTCAGGAGGAGAGCTGTGGGGACTCTGCTGTGACTGTCTTCCAGCAGTACCCCAGCTTGGGCTTGGCCATCCTGCACGGGGTCAGGATGGGCCCATCATCTTGCCTTGTTCAGTGTACTGCGGGTCCCACGAGCAGCTCCCCGCCTCCGGCAAGCTCTGCTCTCATGCAAGAGTGCTTTGATCCAGGTAACGTTTTCTGCAGGATGTGGGAGGAAGAAGCTCTAGAGTGCTCATCTCTGTACCAGTCTTGCTGGATGTCAAAGCAGCCCCTTGTGCATCCCATAGAGAGGATGGTCATTGCATCAGCTCAGGCTCCAGAGCCTCCTTTTCCTCTGAAGCACTTGACTTGGTTTAGGTGTTTGGTTTTTTTTTTAAAAAAAAAAAAGGCAAATGCTCTATCCTGCATGCTTAAGTGTATATTGCAGGGCTCCTTGCTCTTAAGCAGATGAAGTTTTAGGAGGGAAAAGGAGTGAAACCATAGAACCCTGAATAGTTTAGTTTGGAATGGATCTACGGAGATCAGTGGGGTTGAGTTCCCTGCGGAAGGCAGGGCCAGCTTGGGGAAGTGTCTCGGTATTCCTCAAACAAGGGGTATAGGCTCCCCTTTTCAAAATTCAAGCACTATTTCAAAGTTGTGTCTTTGCTGGCCTTCAGTTCCTGTGGGGGTCTTCCTGCTTTCCCTGGCCTGAAGAAGGCGGCGTGACCTCAAGTCTCCACACTCAAGTTCCTGCACTCCCCCTTATCCGAACCGGGGTCGTGTCCCTCGTCTCTCTTAATTACCCTGAAACTCCCTCTGGTTATCTTGCGTGATTCAGTGACCTGCATCCTTCAGTGTGTATAGTGAGCATCAGGCTGCATGAAAGTTCCTGTTCATCAGAGTTTGACCAAAATTAATTATAAGCTTGTAGAATTTCGGTAGCTGACAAGGTACATTTGCAGTTGCTCCTGTTTCTGGCTGTTGTGTTTTAACCCCACCCAGCAACTAAGCACTACACAGCCACTTGCTCACTCACTCCCTCCCCCGCTATGGGATGGGGGGGAGAATTGGAAGAGTAAAAGTGAGAAAACTCGTGGATTGAGATAAAGACAGTTTAATAGGTAAAGGAAAAGCCACGCAAGCAAAGCAAACCAAGGAATTCATTCACCACTTCCCACGGGCAGGCAGGTGTTCAGCCATCTCCAGGACAGCCGGGCTCCATCATGCCTAACTATCGCTTGGGAAGACAAACGCCATCACTCCGGATGTCCCCCCCCTTCCTTCTTCTTTCCCCAGCTTTAAAAGCTGAGCCTGACATCCTATGGTGTGGAATATCCCTTGGGTCAGTTGGGGTCAGCTGTCCCGGCTGTGTCCCCTCCCAACTCCTTGTGCCCCCCCAGCCTCCTGGCTGGGGGGGGTGGGGTGAGGAGCAGAAAAGGCCTTGGCTCTGGGTAAGCCCTGCTCAGCAGTAACAAGAACATCCCTGTGTTATCAACACTGTTTTCAGCACGAATCCAAAACGCAGCCCCATACCAGCTGCTGTGAAGAAAATGAACTCTGTCCCAGCCAAAACCAGCACACTGGTCCATAGCCACGACCTGGGCAGGTGTGCCAGGGCCGGTGCTGGTGCGTGGGCTCCAGCAGGGCTGAGGAGTGCGGAGCATTGCTGGCTGAGCATGAGCAAAGCTCCAGCACAAGTGGGCTGAGATCCATCTAGAGAAGTTGCGTGGCTCTGCTGTAACTCCTGATGTTTGGATTTTCATTGGCGTGCTGTGGCCCATCCTCCCTTTTCCCCTGCAGCCCCGGTGGGACATGCTGCAGAGCTTCCCTCCATGCTGGGCTAAGGTTCAGGAAATCTGGGCTGCGTCCCTGGCCCTGTCGCAGCCTGCCTCTGTAGCAGGGAGCAAGTCTTGGTCCTCAGGGTAAGTGATGTGGTCTGGTTTGCCTCAAAACGGCAGGATACCAGAGCCTGGAGTGAACCGTCACCTCTTCTGATGGACTCCATATGGCTGACCAAATATATGGTTGCATTAGGCAGGGGGAACAGACCAGAAAAAACCCATCTCACAGTTATGAAATGGCTGTAAACATCCTTCCCTCTTTTCCCTGCCGCTCTTAGCTGGCTCTCGTGGCAGGGGGACATGCAGGGGCCAGAGCAGTTGGGCCCCTTTGTGCAGCTGTAGTGCCACCAGCAGTGTTTGTGCTTTAACAACCTTCCCCTCATCGCCCCGTGCCGGTGCAGGCTGGGAAAAGGCTGCCAGCGCCGGGCCAGTCCCCAGGGGCGGCAACTAAGTGGTGTTTCTGGTGTCTCTCCCAGGTAATAGTCCATGATGTGAATGAGCTGACGGAAAAGCTGTTTCCAATCGTCGAAGCCATGCAGAAACACTTCAGCGCTGGATCGGGGACCTACTACAGCGACTCGATCTTCTTCTTGTCGGTTGCAATGCATCGCATCATGCCCAAAGGTAAGCCTCCGCTCAGCTGCCGCAGCAGCTGCCTCTGGCAACACAGGCTCTCTTTTTCTTCTGCACGGAGATGTTCTTCAGTGCTATTTGTAATGCAAAGGAAGTTAATAAACTTTTGGGGTGTGCTTCTGGGGTTCTTCTTGCTGCAGAGTGACGGACCCTTCGGTCCAAGATCGCCCACATCCCGGTCTCCACTGGCGTGAGTGGTGGGAGGTAATCCGTGCCTCATGGCAGCTGGCCCTGCCCTCCTGCCCTGAGATGGTAGGAGAGGTGAGACAGGAACAAGCGTGCTTGCCCTGTGTGTGTTTACAGCCCCTCTTCCCCTTGGGGTGTCAACAGAAAGAGGTGCTGCAAGCTTATGGTGTGGCTGTGTGCTAAACAAGCATCAGCAGAGAGCAGTTGTCGAGCCTTTCCTCTTGGCTTCGGTGAGCTCTTGGAAAGCTTTGCTGATTAGCAGCCACTGATCACTTAAGTTTCTTTATTGTGCCTTCACTCCGCTGTTATTGAGTGCAGGAACAGCAATAAATCTGCAGGAAAACAAGGCAGCTGACAGAAGGGGCTTGGCTCAGTTGATGCCATGTTTTCCTTCCCCGGCTGTGCGCGGGTGCTTCTCCTGGGACCAGCATGCTCTCTAGCCTTGGACCGGTCGCACGAGGAGGGTGATGCATCCCTGGGCTCCAAACCCCTTCCCTGGAGCTCCCCCAGCCCTGCCTGTCCTTTCCCAGTGCTGGTCCCTGGGCTCTCCCTGCCAGCTGCCTCTCTGGCCTGATGCACCGGTGATGGCATCACCCCTTCCCAGAGCTGGCCACATGCCCTCCCTGTGCAATGGCAGGGTGCAGGTAGCAGTGGTGGCAGAGAGCACTGGGGTCCTGCCCCAGGAGGAGGTGACCAGCCTCAAAGCTGTTTGTGGATGGCATGCAGTGGTGGCCCGTTCCCACATGCGTGTGTTGCTGAAATAGCTGTTCCCATGGCTAGCACCGCCAGCACCGGTGGCTTCCTCGGCATCTGGAATCTCTGCCCCACCATAATATTCCCTGCAGACTTCCTGCCATGGATCTCGGGCAAAGTCTTGGTCTTGCTGGAACGTGAGCGAGTGCGACTCCCCTGTGCCCCTGCTGAGCCCTGTCCCAGTTTGGCTCTGCCTAGTAACTCCCTGCCTCTGCACTGGTTCGTGAGGCTTCCTCTGGACTTGCCCCCCTGTCGTCCTGGCACAGCCATCCCATGCTAGCTTGTTAAACAGTGGGGCAGTAGTGTTTAATTTGTGCAGGCAGGTGTTAGGGAAGAGCAGGCAGGGAGGTGGCCTGCTTCATCCCCCCCCTGACCCCCCAGGGGCTGTGTGGTGAGGTGGCCCTGAGGGTCCTGTCCAACCCCCGTCGATCTGCGGGCTCCAGTGAATGTGTATTTTGCTCTCTGTTAGACTTGGGTAATTTTTTTTTTGTCTGGTGATGTCTGCATTGCAAGTGCTTTGAAGTACGCTGAATACAAACGACAGTATTAATGCTGGCTAATTCACTCCTCCTGGTTCCTTACCCTGTCTTTACCCTGTGCTAAAGATATCCGCGTCGTGCCACCTGCCACCAAGAAGCTGCTCAGTCTGAAATGCCTTTTCTTGGTTTGTCAACCCAAAAGTTGTCTCGTCTCTTGGAAAGCTTGTTTGCTCTCCCTCAGCCTGACGGGGCTTTCAGCGGTCTGTTCAGGGCACAGGATGTTTAAAGAGGCATTTTTACAGTTTCATGAGCTCAGGTTTTGTTTCAGAAGCTGCTAGTAAAGCTGATTTATATTTCCCTTGCAAGGGAGGTCAGATTTACTGCGCTGGGTGCCTGGTGATTTATGGGGCTGGTGGGACTCCCCGGCCCCTCCCCTGCTTCCCTGCGCAGCCGGCACCGGACGGGAGGCAGCGGGAAAGGCTGCGGCTCTGCTGCCCGCTTGCAGGCTTGTGGGTGGTGTAGGAATGGCACTGGGCTCCTGCCGTTCTCCTGGCTCTGACAAACCAGCCTCTACTGGTGTGAAGGAGCCACTTTGCTAAGTTGGAGGAGCTAAGTTTTTGGGCAGTATTAGCATTTTTCCTGGTGCATTTCTGTGCCATTTCACCTGCCCTGAATGCTGCATCTTTTTTTGCACCTCTGCAGGCACATCTGGCTCCACAGTGTTAGCACCATTTTTTTGTGGAAGCCAGGTTTGATTGGAAGCTTAAGCATCCTCCAGCAGAAATGAAGGCCCTGATCCGAATGTTAAACTTCCTTGTGTGTTTGCTCGCATTTGTATTGATCAGTCTATAGGTTATTTTCAATAGCTAGCAACCTTTGCATTAAAGTTGCCTGGCTTTAGTTTCCCAAATTTATCATTTCTTGAAGGGAGGCATTTCCATAGTATCATGACTTAGTGATTTGTTTGGAGCCTTGAGGTTGTGACGGGGCACTGACTTTGCAGACCAATGGCACTGAAAACTAAACATCAGGGTTCTTTTTTTTTTTTTTTTTAAAAAAAGACTTTTGTGGAACACGTGCTGGCTGCGTGCATATTGCACTGAGAATAAATGGGGTTTGCCACTCAGCTGCTCTTTCACTATTGCTTGGGATCCTTGCCCAAAAAACTTCAGATCTAAAACCCGCAGATGCCAAACTATAATATAACAGCTTCTTAGCTGGTGTAAATCATGGCACTCTCTTGCCTTAAATGTCTTACATCAGTGGAGTTAATCTGATTTAAACCAGCTGGGGACTTGGTATGCAGCGTGCAGAAGTGCAGACGGCATAACTCTTGTCTGTGCTTGAGGCTCATAAATCCTGTTTTAATGCGGTGTGGCCAGGCCCAAGGAGCTGGAGGAGGGCTTGATGCATTGCAAGCGTTCTGCAAGGGAGAAGTGATGGGAAAGTTACACAGAGAGAGGACAAGCAGGCTTCAGGCTTAGGAGGAGCTGCCAGGATGAGGATGATGCCAGCATGAAATGGTCTTGGGACTTGCAGAGCAGTGCTAGGAGGAGGGAGGAGGACAAGGACTCGGACCTTTCTACTTTGCTTTTCCGCATGCCCATCCAGAGGTGGTGGCCTCTCGCTTCCCAGCTGGCTTTGATCCCTCTAATCACTTGTCATTTTAGTCATGTAACTTAAGAGGACCCAGCAAGCTTTTTATCACCCTCCTTACGGACACACGGAGCAGTAATATCTGGGCAGGTCTGCCTGGCAGGCAAGATCACGGGACAGACTCCTGGTGCCGCGGGCAAGGGGAGGAGGAGTTGGGGTGGCAGAGGGGCAGCCTGGGGAAGCTGTGGGCTCCCCAGGTAATTCTTAGCCCCCATCCTTGGCCCAAATCAGGTCGTTTTCAGGGAGAATTAGTTTAGCAACAGGGTGTCCTCAGCAGTTGGTGGGGCAAGGGGGAGACGTCAGCATCCAGCAGCTTGAGCTGAGCTTTGAGAACTGCCATTTGGTGTTTGACTCCTTTGGTTTTGCTGACCATGCTGCAGCAGGATGACCCTGTGGGAGAAGAGAAGGAGCAGAGGGAAAATGGGACAGGATGGAGAAGCAGCTTTGTGGCTTATCTCTGCCAGCTTGGACAGAGGAGTGGAGTCCGTTAGCTCAGGGCAGCCTCTGAAACCTGGCTGGAGGTACCATACCTCACGTGGAGTGAGGGTATTGAGCAGAACTTGGCAGAAGATGATATTTGACAAATTGGAGGCAGCAGGGTTTCCTGGTCTGTAAGAACAGCTGGCAGTCTTCCTGGGGAGTAGCATCATCCCTGAACGTGGTCCTCTCCTCCCTGCCGGGCAGCGGGCGGGGGAGCTCTCGGGGTTTCTCTCGCTGACAGGCCCAGCCTGAAGGTCAAAACCCTGATGAAGGGTGGGAGATGAGGACAGGGTGCAAAGGGCCCCGGGGCTCTGCCGTGCGTGAGGTTAGCGCTCGTGCAGCATGCTGCCTCTTCCAGGCGTTGGCGAAGCACTAACTCGTTAATCCTGGTATGGCTCTGGGTGGGCAGGGAGAGGAAGGCGGCTCTGCTCCCCTGAAGCTGCCGGGATGCAGCTGAGCAGGGCCGCGGCTGGGATGTCTGCCTGGAGAGGGAGTGCCAGCGAGGATGGGCCCCCTGCTCATGCTAACATGGCTCTGTGTCTGCGCACGGGCGGCGGAGAGAAGAGTGCAGAGCAGGATGGCATGTGACTGCAATGTTTAGTTCTGCTAATGGGATCTCTTAGAAGCATATGTATAAAATTAGGCTTGGAGATCTCCAGGAAAGCAGCTCAACAGGATGGTTCCTCCTCCTGCCCAGCCTCTCTTCTGCTTCGATGCCTCCTGCATCCCAGAGATGACCCATGTGCCTGCAGAAGGCTCTGAGAGCAGACAGCGACAGCCAACAGAAGGTGTCTAGCTAACAGGCGGGGAGAGAGGCAAATGCTGTTCAGTTCATCCTCTGCCTGTTTTAAATACTTTGAAAGCATGGGACTGAGAAGGGGAAGAGAGCCAGTTCCCCATCTGGTTTATTCTGGTGTTAGGAATTGGGGTAAGAAAGTAGATGCGTTGGAAAATATTTGGGAGAGAATATTTGGTGAGGAAATACTTGACGTAATTATCACTATTGAAATCAGTAGGGTGAGAGACGACCAAATTATTAAGATGACTGATTGCCATATTTACGAGAGGCGATGGATAAAAGAAGCAGGAGCTGGGCAGTACTCTACCGTGAAGACACACCTGGGGTCTTGCTGACTGAAAACTCTGCTGCCGATGCATTTGATAAGTTTATTCATCAAGGGCTGGTAAGGGAACTAAGCAGCAGTGGGAGAAGTGGCTAAGTTTCTGTGTGACTAAACAAAGATGAGCTATGAGGAGGGAGAACAGAGCGGGACTGATCATTATATATTGCTGAAATTTATGGCGTAGCAACATGGTCTGTTGGAAAAAAACTGGAAGAGGTTCAGAGAAGAGCAGTATAGGACAAACCTGGCTGACTGGGACCCTCCAGTCTGGGAGAGGGCTGGCCAAGGGGGTTACGGTGTGGTCCATGAAGCCACAAGCCATGCGAGGCAGATGTTTGTACAAGAACTTGGGGGGCATCGAAGTTGGTGAGAGGTGGGTTTAAAACAGAGAGCAGGGTGATCTGTGGAGCTCCTTGCTGCAAGACGTTGCAGATGCTGGGCTGCCTCATGGATGAGGAAATCACTGCAAGCTGCTGTCTGATAGGCACCAAACTTTGGGATCTCCCTGAGCTGCAAGCTGTGCAGGAGCACGTCGGTGGGGACGCGGCTGTGTGGGGCAGGGGGGAGCACGGCCAGCTGTTGCAGGTGAATTAGGTGGCACCGTGTCCGGGGAAGCGGCCGCTGGCAGGGAGCTAAGCCATTGGCTTCATAGTGGGTGTCCGGACTTAAAGTCTGTGATCAAACGCCGGGATCAAATGGGAGGTCCAGTGGTCTCCCTGGCCTCAGACTCTGCATGGGGCAATTTCTCCAGCTCATTATCAACGGCTGCACCGATTCTGAAGCGTAGACCAGATTATAATGATGTTTGTGCAAGCTGCCTGTTAATGACCAAGCCCCTGGCCGCTTGGGGTTTGGTGCTGCTTGCAGCAGGCTCCAGCTGCTGGCTCTGGCTTGGTCTCCCACAAAACTGATATCAGCCTTTGCCTGCTCTGGGAGTCCCAGCCCAGAGACAGCGGCCTCTGTGACCATCAGCTTATCCCTTTCCCACCGAGCAGAGCGGGAGGAGGGGAAAGGCCAGGGAGGAGATGTGTTAGAGCGAGTGCTGACTTGCGCTCTGCCTTCTCAGGGCACCTTGGCTGCGCCGAGGCCGGGCACCTGGAGCACTCCTGCCGCTGGCTGCGGAGCTGGAGAGCCTGGGAGCCAGGGGGAATGGGTTAAGCAGAGAGGTATCGGGAAACTAGTCTGTTGCTGGAACAATGCCTTGACAAGTAACTGTCTTCTGCTAGGGCGCGTCTGTAAAAGCAGGCAGGCAGCATCCTGAAAACGCTGTCTGTTGCGTTTGTAGGTGTGCATGCATGAGGGTTTGCCATTGCAGCTGCAACGTTCAAATCCAGAATGCAGGATTGCCTGAGTTGTGCTGTGTTTGCCTGCAGAGTGCCAGGTGACTGCACGTGATGTTTCCCCTCAACAGCACCTGCGTGCAGTGAGTTAACAGTGCACTAACCCTGCATCACACGATGAACAAAGAAATGTGCATCAGAGGTCTGTAAGGTAGAGCCCAGCAAAGGGAGATGGGGAAGCATCACCTCCTCTTCTTCGTCCTCTCAGCTGCAGAGCAATTCCTTGTGCACAATGCAGCTACCCACAAAACTATTGTAATAAATGAGCACTCTGAGAGTGCGTCACTCCTGATCCTTTCCTGCTGGCTGAGCGTTGCCATTGTTGCTGAGCCCCACCACATCAGAGCTATGCAGAGATGCGGCGGGTTGGGAGAGTGCTAGGAGGAGAGTGCCTGTGTCCCACATGCTCCAGGCCTGATGGTGTGTTATCAAAGTGGAGATGTTGTGAAGAGGCACAGAAAATTGGGGTTTGTGGTGGAGTCATGGGCGATGGCGCCAGAGCCATGTGCCCCCAAGCCGCAGTTCCCACGGGGTGCTGCGGTAGCTGAAGGGTTTATTTTCTGGCAAAAATGTTTCCATCTTTACAGGGATGGAGGGACCGTTAAGAGTTTCTGGTGTGATCTCATAACCTCCCTCCTTGCTTCACGCTGCGGCCACGTGAAAACCAGCCAGATTCCTTCCCCAGCCTGTCTCTGAGCTGCACGCAGTCATGTCAGATCCTGTGATGAGAAGAGAAGAGGCTGGAGTGAAGGATTTGCGAGCGATAGGGAGAGCGGTGCCAGCCATTGTTCCTTGCTGGGGCGAGCCTGTTGTACTGTGGCAGTTGTTTTCGTGGTGCTTTTTGGGAGCTGGCAACAGCAGACCTCTGAATAAGCCCACCCCAGGTAAATGCCAGAGGCTGTGGCCTCGTAGCGGGGCTCCTCACCTGCCGAAATGAGATGCTGACCCCCTCCAGCTGCCTGCAGGACATGCGTCTCCTGGCAGGAGAGCCCCTCGGCCCCAGCCCTGCTGCGGAGGAGCCGTGGGGAAGGGCTGCTGCGATGAGGAGGACGCGGATGCTGCTCCCCAGGTGCCCGGCAGCCCCCCCAGGCACTTTGGCACAGCAGAGGCCCCTTCCCTGCAGCACCGCTGCCGTTGGGGGCCGGCGCGACCCGCAGCCCCCGGGGGTGGTGTCACTTCTCATCCTTTCCGCTGGCCGCCCCTTGCTGCGGTGCCACCATCGATTATTTTTGGATGTCCTAGATCTGTCAGGCCGGGACAGGCATGTGCAGCTGTTTCCCCCCTCCCCGAGGAGCAGCAGGGTCTCGGCGCCCAGTGCTGCAGGTGGGTGCTGCCCTCCTCCCTCCCCAGCCAGCCCCACTCCCCCGGCCCCAAAGAGTGGAAGCTGCTGGGGGTCACCTGGCGATGGTGCCGGGGACTGCTCTCCCCCACGGCCTTGCTCTCCGCTCTGCCGTAGCTCATTAGAGCTTAGCAGGAAGGAACAAGGACAAAATCTGCCTGCAGCCCCTTCCCCCACCGTGTGCAGTTAACCGGGACCTGAGCTCATCTACCTTAATGCATTTATTTTCCTGTATCTCTTTTTGGTTTCCCTTTCCATCTCACCCACTCATTACTTCACAGCTTTCCATCCGCAATGCTTTGTAATTTATGGCAGCCTGGAATTAAACCTTATTTTGTCTGATTAAAAGGTTTCCTGCTGCTCTTCCTCCAGCTCCAAAAAGTGTCTTCGCACTCCTCCCCCAACGGCACCATATATTAAATACATAGCAAGCAGCACTTCCAGCTCCATTCTGAAAGCTGTCGCGTGCTCGGCGATGTCTCTGCCTTGGAGCCTGGTTAAGAGCTGAGGTGTTAAGCACCATTAAATATTAGTCCCTCAGACCTTGATGGATTACGAGGAGACACTTGGATGCACAGAAAAAATTAATTTCCTGGAACAAAACGCATCCATCTCCTGCTGAGTCTTCCCCATCCCTCTGGAGATGGCTGCGGGGTGTGGAGCAAGGTGAGCAGAGCGATGCTGCCGTCAGTACCCGGGGCCATTGCTGCTGCACCAGACCCCTGAGCTCACCCAGGTGCCTGCCCTGCGTGGGTGGTAGCGATGATTTGTCATCTGTCTCTGGCAGGTAGCCTAAGTTTTTAATTAGCTGATAGGCTGGAATTGCTGTGCAGCAGTTGCTGCTCTGCTCTGCTGGGTGCCTAATTGGTGCCACAGAAACCTGGTTAGCGGCCGGGGCGCTTGGGCATGTCCCCCTTTGCCTCCTGCCCCTCCCCTGGCACCCTGCTTGGAGGGAGGGGAGGCTGTTTGATGGGGTAGGGGGCTGCTAGGCCACCCCAGGGAGCAGAGGGGACCCTTGGCTGCATGGCAGAGGTGAGGACCTATGTTTAAATGGGCAGCTGGAAGGTAAGCTGCACCTTAGCAAGCCGTGCCAGTCCAGGGCTTTGCAGGATCGTCTTCTCTTGGGAGAGTGGGCTCCAGAGCGACACCAGGTCCTGGGAAGGGGACTGCAGCCCCCCAGTCGCCAGCACACTGGCAGTAAGCTCTGCAGAGCGTGTTGTGCTTGCACGCCTGTGTGCGGGCCTGCGTGCCCCTGCCTCGGGTGCCTTCCTCTGGGTGAGGCTCTCTGGTGCTGTCAGGGTCAGCTGTGCGGGCAGTGGTGATTAATCCTGGAAGCAGAGGGGGGAGACTTTATCTGTGGAGAAAATAAGGCCTGGCAGGGGCAGTGCACAGCTGGAGAGGAAGCTGCTCACAGCCCTGCTGACAGCAGGAGGGTGAGCGGCTGGGGGCAGCTGGCAGTGCCGGGGGGGGCGAGTCAGACACAGGGAGCCTCTAATGAAGGGCAGGATGGAGAACCCAGCGTGTCTGTGTAAATAAACTGTGCGTATCCCTGCTGGGCTTGTGTGGTGCTGGCATCACCACCCAGCACTGCAGCTGCACTCGTGCTCTGCTCCCTGCTGCAGCCGAGGCTTTTGGGGGCGGCCGGCTGCTGCTGCTAGGCAGCACCCTCCGGGTTGCACAGGGACCCTCCGGAGCCTGTTGCCCACCCTGCACCCACACCCGGCCTTGGTGCTGGCCGTGGGAGTGGTGTTTTTCTTGGCCACACATTGCTCTGAGCCAGCAAGGGCAGAGGGTCCTGGTTTCGCAGCCAGCACGGGCGGCTTTGCAGAGCCGCGCGTTGCTGCCGGCAGGCACGCTGCCCGCTGGAGCAGGGGTTGCTGCTGCCCTGCTGCAGGAGGTTTATTGCCTGGGGCAGTGATCCGAAAGTCACTGCTAGTCCTTCACAGCTCCTGCTTTCCTTGGGAGCTCACCCTGGCGTGATGGGGACAGCTAAAACACCTTCTGGCTAAAAAAATTCATCGGTAGTCAGAGCCAAACTCAAAGCATGGAGAGAGGTGGAGAGGAAGCTGTCCAGGCGTGCCCAGCTTTTGCACACCAGCTGAACTGAGCCCTCCAGCCCTGCTGACCCCAACTCAGAGTCTGGGCCGCCCGGCCCTCTTCCTTCTGACAGTTCAAATCAAGTGGCAAAATGCACAGCCAGCCCCTGGCCCTTCCCAAGACCCCGGCAGCAGCCCCGCAATGCCCAGAGCTGCAGCCAGCAGGGGACACTCCCGTCCCTTCGCTGCGCCGTGTCACCCATGCTGGGGGCAGCTACTGCTGTCCCTGCAGAAGTGTTTCTGAGCGGCTTTGCATCCGGCAGCTGTCTGTCCCTGCCCATCGTCCTGCCCTTGCGAGGCCATTGCTCCCTGCGCTCTCTCCAGAAGGATGGAGGGGGCTCCTGCCTCCTTGTGTTGCAGGACTTGCTGCTGCTGGCTCCGCAGGGAAAGGCGAAGCGGCGTGCCTGGGTCGCACAGCACGCGAGGCACGGTCGGCCGTCCCAGTGGTGTTCTTGATCCCACCTCTTCTGCTCTGCACGGGTGCAAGGCACCAGCCTCTGGCCCCAAAAGTCGCTGCTGTGATGGAGAGGAGAGCCAAGTTGCCACCAGCGCTGGTGACAGGCGTCTGCCTCAGGAGTGTGTGAGAGATTTGGGCACAATGCAGCCCGGCAGGGCAGTGGCCTGTCCTCTCCTGCCATCCCACTGTGCCTGCAGCATCTCTGCTGCCGTACCAGCTGCAGGCAGGATTTTGTACTCTGAGGAGAGAGCTGAGCTTGTGCCAACACGAGCCTGTCAATGGGCTGGAGAGCTATACTACCTCCAGGAGATTTCAATTCTTGCTTCTTCTGCTCTAAAGCTGTTAAACCGCTGTTCAGTTAACAGCGATTAAGACCATGCCGTTTGCTGGACAGCGTCTGCCCTTTGCATTGTGATGGCAGCTCTCCATTTTGCTATTTGTTCCTGGACAGAAGTTGTTACTACTTCATTCTTTTCCCCTCTCCACAGACCGGTGGCTGCTGGTGGTGGCATGCCTCTGCACCAGAACTGGCATGGTTTGTGTGGAAGAAGAGGGTTTGGAGCCAAGGCCAACGCTTATGCCCCAGCCCTACGCCTGCCATCTGGGCTCGACTTTGCCACGGTAGCAACCCTCGTACAGAGAAAGTTGTTGGGATGAGTGTAAATGAGTTTGCCTGCAGAATAGCCTGTGCTGCCTGCAGAGGCCAAGCTGCAGGGCTGCAGGGTCTTGCTCTTCTGCCTTGTCTGTTAGAGCCCAATGCACAGTTGGTGAACCACCCGGGGCTCCCCACACCTACACTCAGGGGTGCCTGGTGTCCAGGAGTTTTGTAGCTCATGTAGGAGCCTCTCAAATTGCATGTCGTACTAGAGAGACTAGTTTTGGCCATCACTAGGTGACCTGTGGATGCCCCGACGGCACATGGAGGGTGTCAGCATCGTCTGTGCCACGGGGGGAGTGCACACTGCTGCTGCTGCCTGCCTCTGCCCTGGCTGCCTGCAGCGCTGGGGAGGCAGCTGGTCACTGGTGGCAAAGGCAATGGAGTAGGAAAAGGCTCCCATCAGGTTTCTAGCCGTCAGCTGGCGTTCCCAGAGCAACCAAGGGAGTTGTGTCCACAGGCTTACATACTTGGCAGCTTCTCCCAGGCTCTGTGCAGGCTCCTGCCTTTGCATCTCCTCTTCTCCTGACCTTCCATCCGTCACCTATCCACTTTCCTGTAGTTTTAAACCCACTATCTAAATCTCTTGCAGGCCATCCCCTCAACTCAGGCTAGAGGAAAGCAGTCCTTGCCTACAGGCAGGCTCAAGGCTGCCCATCCGTAGGCTGCTCCAAACAGTGGCTGTGGGTCAAGAAGGGCTGGAGGGGTAATAGCCACTGCAGGGTTTCTCTCTGTGCAGCATCCCCAGAGCTCTGGCTGGGTTGGCTGAAGCAGCACTCCTCCTCCCCGTGACCCCCCGCTGCTGCTCCCGCTCCCGCATGACCCTTCTGAGAAGAGTGATTTGCTCCTAAGGGTCACGCTACGTGTTGGTGGGGTGGTCTAGCTCACTGCACGCCCGCCCGCTCCCGTCCCGCTCTGCCCCCGCTGTGCCGTGGGGCAGGCTGTGAGGTTGGCACCTCCTGGGAAGGGCCATCAGCCTCCTCCCTGCCAGAGGGGCTCCTGGGTTCTGCTCAGAGCATCCAGACAACCCGCCGAGCCCCTCAGCACACGCGTGGGGTGCCTGCCCGCACGCCAGCATAGCTCTGCTGGGTCCTGGCAGAGGGCGCTGGGCAGCAGGGCACAGGGAAGTGACCTCCGCCTGCCTGTGCCCCCTTGCTGGGCTGAGGCTCCTGGGGGAAGGAGGGAGCGCCTGCACGAGAGGGGGTCTGCACCGGCATCTCTCTGGAGTCCTGCTCTGGGATAACCTTGATTCTCCCTCTCTTCGGCAGCTGAACCCCAGTGCAAGGCAGCTTGGGCACTGGTGGTGGCTTTCTTTCCTGGTTTCCAGCACCGCAGACCTTGCTGCGGGACTGCACATCCCTGAAGCTGGTCTTTCTTCTCTGGATGTGACTGGAGGGAGGGTTTGAGCGGAGCCTGGAGAGCAGCCCTGCTGTGGCTGCTGGTATGAGGCTGCAATAAAACATTACGAGCTTTAAACGGAGCCAGCCTGTGCTGTAAAGCTGTCACTGCTAATGGAGTTCATCTCCGCTTTGAGTGGCATAACTCCCCTTTATGCACTGTGGCTGGAGGAGCCGGAGCTGAACAGAGCAGAGGGTAATACACAGTATGGCAAAGTTTGAAAACTCGCTTGCCGAGCAAAACACTCTCAGCCTTTTCCCACATTTCCAGCTGGACCCTTCCAAGCAGCTTGTGCCTAAGAGAGCACGTGATTCCTCCACCCCCACATGGCAGCCAAAGCAAAGCACTTGGTAAAAGGGCGAAAGAGCATGATACATCATAAATATTAGTGCCTGGCCCCTTTCCAGTCACAGGCAGAGAAATCTTCTTGGCCATTAATCTATCCGTGCAAGCTGCATCTGGCAAAGTGGCGCTTAATGTCACCCATGCTCATTTTTGTCTCAGTTTCACAGTTCATGCTTGCTTTCAAAAAAAAAAGAAAAAGGAAAAGTACTTTGTGCTCTCTGGGTCTAATTTGTTAGTGAGTTTTTCCTGGGGGGCTCTGCCAGCACAGCGTGGAACCAGTGCGGGGTGCTGGTGCTGGGGCAGGCAGGGCTGGGAGCTTCCTCCAAGCTCAGCTTTCATTCTGTGCTGTGATTAATTGCAGTTAGTGCTCATCTGTAATTTTAGAGAACAATCGGATGACGTGCCTCGCGGTTGATTTAATTGAAACCTGATGAGACATCAGAAGGCTGCTGTGCACCGGGGTGAGCCGTGCTGGGATCCTCCTGAGAACCCTCTCCCCCTCCTCAGCAGTGCCTTGGAGGACTCAGGCTCCCTGCCTTTGGTCTTGGGCTGAGCTTGTGCTGTGGGTCCGGGGTCTCCTTGCCCTGAAGTTTTGTGACCAGTCTGGATATTCTCAAGTGCAGTAGTGTTAAGGATTTGGGGTTTTGCACCACTGTGGTATGGACCACTGGGGAGGTTTAGGGTATTTCGGATACAAGTCTCATTCCCCATTGCAGAAATCCTCTGCTTTGCCTATTCATCGGCTTGAGTCGTGCTAGTGATTTCTAAGGCAGTTAGGAAGGCTGAGGGAAATTGCTTTCAGGTCAAGACCTGCTTTAGCCTGTAGTGAATTGCTACGCCTGGGTTTTAAATCTTTGCAAACAGAGGATTATGGTGGTGGTAAATACTAGGTAGGCCTGGGGATTGCCGTGCTGCTGGTTGAAGGGAGTGTAGCCTTTCCCTTTAGCATATAGAGAGTGATGGATGTTAAAAAAAATAAATTGAGATACAGCCTGGGTTGTAGCTTAGACTATTTCTCCTTGATTTATATTTCTGCTTGGATGCTTTGCAGAGTAAGCAGTATATTTCTTGCTTAACCTCACGGGGCTATTTCCTTCTTAAATGAGGACAGCGTGGTAGATACAACCAATTGCTGAGAGCCCTGGATTAGTGCAGGATCAGCAAAAAATTCAGAGCTGCTGTACAGCCCAGCATCTGCTTGAGACACAAACACCAAGTAACGAAGGCATTTGAAATGGCAAAGCTGCATTCCTGTGCCGGAGGATAGCTGCCCGTGCCTGGCTGCGCTCGGTGTCCCTGGGTCTATAGTCCCAACGGTGGCTTTGGGGGCTGAAAACAGAGCGATTGCCTCCTGCTCTCAGCAGACCGGGGGTAGCCAGCAGCCTGTCCCGAGCACGGCGGGGCGAGGGGGTGAGGAACCGTGGTGGCGTGAAGGCTGGAGCCTGGGCAGCGCTGCAGAAACGCCAGCCTGATGGGAAGCCCGGCCTGTAGCCGTGGAGGGTGCAGGCAGCAGAGGGTGAGGGCAGGTTGGGGTCATCATCCTGCCTGCAAAGGACTGGGCAGAAGGAAGGATGAGGGCCTTGTTTGCCGATTGCTGTGAAAGCAGTGGTGACATCCACATCTAGCCTGCAGAAAGCTGTAACGGCACCTGTGCGTGATGGATGGGGGCCAAAACAGGTTGACACAGTCTTTTTAATCCAATTAGTGCCGAGCGCTGAGCAACCCGGCCAATTTGCTCTTGGCTTTTATAACACATATAAATAGCGTTGGCATTACATAACACCACGGGGAATGGCTCCTCTCCGCTCGTAGTCCCTGAGTAGAGCTGAGCTTGGCTGGCCAGGAGATGACCATGGCTTTGCCTGGGGCTGGGGTGACCCATCCGATGGTCCAGTCTCTCATAGCGTTTGTGTTTGCTGCTTTCCACTTGGCCTGCTGCAATCCATGTAACATCCCCAGATCCACCGGGGACAAGCAGTCGTGACAAGGCTCATCTCCTGCACCCTCTCCCAAGCAACACCTCCATCAATCAATCTTGTGTGCTGCGGAGGAGGCTAGGACAAATGCAGGCAGGGGCCTGACCCTGTTAACGAGCTCAGGCCTGGCCTTGATAACGATGTACTCCAGCCGCTCTCAACTTTCCCACTGCAAGTGGAAGATGCTTCCACGTCTGCACGACCCTCCTTGTCTCTGACAGAGTACCACCAGCAAAAATAAAGTTTTCCAGGCTGCTGCAGACTGTCAGCAGTTTTGTGCAGGCAGGGGGCTGTAATCTCCGCCCTAGGGGAACCCCGTGTCAGGCCAGTGGCAGCTAATGAGCTTGTGCAGGTGTTGCTGAGGGTGTCTTGTGGCTGACTGAATTATTGATGTTGTCTGTGATGGGAACTGCTCTGATGCTTTGAGCCAGGGATGCTTTGGGGGCTGGAGCTGGGAGATGCTCGTGGAGTTGGTAGCTTTTCCCAGAAGTAGGCAGCAGAAGGTAAGCATAGGGTTTTGTGCGGCTCCTCCTGCAGAAGCACAAGAAAGGGAGAGGCTGGGTTGAAGCTACTTCTTGCTTTTGTCAGTTGTATGGCAAACCGGTGTTCTGGAAGGAAGGAGGGACTGGATACGAGCAGGAGGTCACCAGAAATGGTTTCTGAAGTAAATCCTGCCTAAAATGTGCAGTGGTAAATCCTGTTGCAATTACTGAAGGTTGGTAGCTTTGTGTAGAGGCTGCAGCTGGACTGCGTTTGCTCTGAATTGGCCGAGTCTTGCCCACGAGGCTGATTGCACCAAATCTTTGTTGGGTGGAATTCATCAAGTTGCCATTGGTTACAATTTTGTCTTATATAGCTGACTTTTCCTCTTTGTGCTTTCAGAAATAACACAGATCATCCAGGTAGACTTGGACCTGAAGTACAAGACCAACATCCGAGACCTCTTTGATGAGTTTGAGAACTTCCCAGAGGGAGCGGTCATTGGGATTGCCAGGGAAATGCAGCCAGTGTACAGGTACAGCCCCCTCCCTGTGGGGAGCAGGGGGTGGGCAGTGGGCGGCTGGCACATCTTCTCTTCAACTCAGGTTGATCTTTGGAAGAAAATCTAGGGAGAAGCAGTCTCCCTGCTTTAATCCCTGCGGGGGGACTTAATCTGAAACTTGTAGGTCGGTATGAACAAAGTGTACAGTGTCGCTGTGGTTTCCGTGTTCTCACACACCATTGCAAGGCTTCCAGAGCCAAGTTCCTGGTCATCAGTGCCAAAATCCATACCTCAATTATAGCACATCTGCAGAGGTGTGTTTGCCCAGCCATGCCTGCTGATGTGCTGTGATTGCATTCTGGAGCATCAGTATGTATGTTGGGGCTCAAAGGTTTTGGCCATGAATATTGCAGAGAGTAGGGGTTGAGTCTGGGCAACAGTGAGATTCTGGGTCCCTGGTGTATCAGTGCACCTTCTGCTGAAGAAATATTCCCCCAGGAAAGACTGAGTGGGCCATTCTGTTGGTGACCTGCACTTGCAAGCATGAGGATAGTCCCACGGTCACTTGCTCTTCAGACCCTTGGTCCACCAGCCGGTGCCAACTGTGGTGGCAGCTAGCAGTGGGAGCTGTGCACTGAGGGGTGGCCCAGCTCTTCCCACTCACAGGCCACCAGTGGGCTTCAGGGACACAGATATATTCAGGCTGGTGCTTAAAGAAATTGGTTTAGTTTAGCCTGCGTTGTCCAAGGATGAACCTCAGGTTTTGTTTTAATCCAGGGTGAATCAGATCATCAACTCAGGATGCCTTAATGGCTTCTCAGCTGAGCAGGGTTTGAGCATCTGAGACGGCTTGGCTAGATTTGCTAATCCAAATGGAAATGTTCTTGGGGAAAGATAAAAAAGCTTGAGTTCTGTATGTCTTTTCCTTCCCTACTGGAAGCCTTAGTAGCGAGATCAATAACTGAACCTCTTAAGGCATGTCCAGCAGCATTCTCGGGCAAAGGCTGAGCTGCGCAAAGATCTGGAGCAGTGGTTCCTGCTGCATGTGCATCCAGATGGGACGAGGGTGGAGACAGAGGGAAGTTCACCAGCAGGAGACTGATGGTCATCAATCACCACCGATCTTTCCTAGAAGCCCAAGCCAGCTGAGAGCGTGCCCACAAGAGCATTTCTGGTTGCTCAAACTGCAGAAGTCGCCACTGTTCCTGGGCTGGAAAAAGACATCTCTGTGCCTGTGGCAGAAGTGTCACCTCCTCTCCTGACTTGTGCTCTTGGCAGGGAGAGCTGGGACCAGAGAAACGCAGATGCTGAGGTCTCGTCTCCATAGGGCAGCACCACACTCAGAGTATGGAGGGCTCCTGTGTCTGCTTTGGGTGTCCTGGAAGGATTTTGGTGCCCAGAATGGTAAATCCAGCCCCAGTTAATCGTATCCAATTGTTAGAGCTGAAAGCAGGACGGAGGGAGCCGAGTGTGGCTGCGGGGCGGAGTCGGACTGTCAGCCTCAGTCAGCACTGCCCAGCAGGGCCGATCCTGTTTGTTAGCAGCCTGTAACGGGATAAATTAAGTGTTTGTTTGCCTACAATTAGTCCATGGTGGAATCGTCCTGTGTTTCTGTCTCTGCAGGGATCGGTTTTGCATTATTTCCACGTATAGCTAGGGAGCGAGGATAGTGTTCTGCTGCCTGGGTGGGGTTTGTGGCACCGGGTGTGTCTGGAGGGGACCGAGTTAGGCTTTGGGGTGCTCTGCTGAAGGGAGAGATCTCCGTCACAGCAGGGGACACGGCACGGGACCACGGGGCTGAGCACTGAATATCTGACCCGAGCCGAAGCCGTGCTCTCCCCTCTCCTGCCACCCACGGTGGGGACAAACAAGCCAAGCAATAACAGCCCTCACAGGCTGCATTTTTGGGCTGAACTTTCTGTTGTTGCAGTTTTGACGTTCTGGGTCACTTTGGGCTATGTTGTGCTTTTTTCCTTGTGCTGTTTTGATCTTCATGTGAAAACAAGTTCCTGATCCTTCTTGTCGCCAGATCACCCGGCGCGGGGCGACCTGTGCAAACGCCAGCCTGCTCTCCTGCCGAGCCCTCTGCCCCGCGGGGCTCGCACCTCGCTGCTAAAAGGGTTTCCAGACGAAAACACGAGCTGACATAGCATAAGTGTCTTTGTTAAAAAAAAAAAAAAAAAAAACCACCACCACCAAAAAAACCCAACAACCAACACTTTGCTATTTTTATACTTTTAGCAGGATAAAAACGCATTGTAGGTGTGAAATAAGAGGTGCCAGCTCCAGCCGTGTGATTTGCCACGTGCGCAGGCTTGAAGCATCAGTTGGGAAGGTGGTTGTGGGGGTGGAGGAGGGTTACGGGGCAATGGCGGGGTCTCTCCATTGCCACTTGTGTTTTTCTCCCAACTTCACGCAGCTCTCCGCGGCACCAGCTTTGCCCCAGTGTGGGGCAAAATGTCAGAGGCCTTGGGGCGAGTCAGCAGAGCTTTCCTAAGCTTGCTCACAGAGCTGTGGACTGGGATCCTTGGGGCAGGGTAAGGCGGTGGCTGGGAAGGGCCTGGGTGCCATCTTCCCCTCTCTGTAGCAATGAGGAAGATGGATGGAGATCAATCCACTTGGCTGTGTTGAATCCTTGCTTGGCCCGTCAGAGGATATAAATGGGTGCAGACCAGTGTATTTTGTAGATGATGCACGGTTTTCTGGGAGGCAGTGCTGTTCCTACCAGGTGCCCGTCGGCTGTCTGGCTGTAGGCTGCACTTCCCGGGCACAGGCTGGGACTGCACAAGGCTCAGGCTGCTGCGCTGGTGCACTGAGCTGTGCTGGGTGCAGACGCTCGCGGGAAATGGAGGAGTAAGGGAACAGCAAATAGGAAACATCCCGGAGCCTGCTTGCACATCCTGAAGGTAGGGGGAAGCCTCCAGACAGCAAAACAGGATGGCACGGGAGCGTTTCCACTTGTTTGACTCATGCTGAAACAATGCCCGGCTGCTGTTTGTCTTGGACAAACATATTTCTCTGAGCAACAGGATCTCCTGGCCCTCCTGCAAGGCAAACGCTGGGGTTCAACTGTTATGCAGCCTGGAGCTGGCCCGTCCTTTGGGGCCGCTCAGAGCAGCCTGCGGAGAGCGGTATCTCCTGCTGAAGCTGTACGTGGATCACCCTGCAGATCCACCTCCCTGCCGTGCCCCACAGCGCAGTGTCTGGCAGGGGGTCCTGGGTGCAGAGGGGGAGGTTGCAGGAGCCCCTGTGAGGTGCAGGTGTCAATCTGAGGTCCGAAGCCATTGGCATCAGGTTTGCTTCTCTCCAGCCACAGTGGGGGAAGCAGCACTCTGTCCGTGGGTCAAGCACGTTGTCCTTCTTGCAGCTTTTGAATCCGACATGTGACATGGGGTATGACCAACACCTCTGTGGATGGGGTCGCAGTCAGAGCTTCGTCCCACAAGAGGCTGCCCCCGCTGCCAGGGTTGCTGGGGACACTGGTGCTGTGCACTAGGCTCCTAGACTCTTGTGGGCTTTCCGTGGCAGCGCTGGATGCCTCCTGCCAGGCTGACATTTGCATGCTGGCCTGGAGGCAGAGCCTATTCCCAGCACTGACACAGGCCTGCTCATGCGTGTGCCTGCACAGGATCCACGCCATGGCCAAGACTGGGAGCTCCTGCTTCAGCGAGAATGATTTTGATGGAAAGATTAGAATCTGCATCTGAAGTTTGCCTGATCCAAAAGGCTTTCCACGCAAGGAAATGCTTCTGCAGAGTCGTAACATTAATTAAAAATCCTGTTGTCCCCTGCAGCATTTCAGCTACTCAGGTGTGCTGGCAGTGTCCTGTTCACCAGGCTACAGAGGGCAAGCCATGATGCTCTGTATAAATATGTATGCTGCACTGGCCCTTCCATGCCAGATCCTGGCCACATTGAGAAGTCTAGGCCCTCCTGTGCTTGCTCTTAGCCCTGCTAAGAAACACGCAGGCAAGCGTTGCAGGTGCAGCCTGCAGGCCGGCTACCAGGTGAGCAGGCAGGTCGCTGTCCTCGGGGTGTGTGCAGGATGCGTGCCTGGCCTGGGGGGCGTCTTAGCCATGGTCCTAGCTGCCGTGGGGCTGAGTGATGGCCAAGTGAAGCACGGCTTGCTGCAGGTCAGCCTCCTGACCGGGCATGAGCAGCAGGGGCTGTGCCTGGGGCACAGCAGAGCTCTCCATCGGGGCACGCTGAGGGCATCCTTATGCAGATGCTGCTGCAGCCTAGGCATCCCCAGGGACCTCCTTGCCAGCCTGGCTCGGCTCAGCGCTTGTCCCCGGGCACGGATGCTGAGTGCTGTCAGGTGCCAAAGGGAGAAGCCTCCCCATTTCAAAGCAGCTCCACAGCTGAGGTGAACGGAGTGGGGAAATATTGCGGCACTCCCCCAAATGTCCTGAAAACTCTCGATTACAGAAGGCAGAGCTTAAACCCTGCTCTTACCGAGTTTCTTGGTTATAGATCCCTCCGGTCATGCTGGTGGCGTGCGAGAGGAAGCAGGACAGCGGTATTGATAGCACAGCTGCTCTCGGCAGCCTCGGGCTGATCCCTGACCAGCGCACCACACCGTGCTCCCTGCTGCCATCCCCACGGCCATCCCTGCCTCTTCGCTGGCTTCCTGTATGGTGCCAGTGCTGTTACTGGCACTGGCATGTGGCGGTGGGCTCTGTGTGCCCACCAGCGCCGGCACTACCTGGGGCCTTCAGTGCAGCCCCTGCGTTCCTCCCCTTGGAGGTCTCATTGGAGAGGAATGGTCTGCTGGCAACAGGAAGGACCTAACCCACAGGTCCTCAGATGGGTGCTTTTACCCCCTTGCTCCAGCTGGGAGCAAGGTACCTGCTGTGATGGTGGACCTCAGGACAGGTCCTAGACCTTCTCAGGTCCAAAGGTGCATGTAGCTGGGGCCAGAAGGGTGGCTGCAGCCTCCATTCCTGCCGTTGGGCGAGATCTCAACTGCTGTCCCCCATGACAAGAAGCTAATAAAAGCTGGAGGTGTCTTGGGAATCCACACTGCTGGAAATGGTAACAGTTTGCCCTGCAGGAAAGAATATCTACATCAAAGGGACAGCTACAGACTACAAAGGACTGACACTTGAGTCCTTGTATGGCTGCAAGGCCATTTGCCTTTGCTTCTGCCTAAAACCTAGGGAGAGCTCGAACAGGACATTATTTTGTGGAAAGGAAAAGCTTTGTTTCTGCTTGTTATCGTGTGGGAGCTGCTGTAGGTGTGCTGCGTGCTCTGTCACACGGGTTTTTTTTGTTTGAGAGCTGGTAAAATAACCCTGAGAAATCCATTAATGAGTGGAAGCAAGCGTGTGCAACCTCTGGACCTGGAGGCACGGCACTTGCAGTGCTCGTTGTTTGCTGGGCGCTCAGCAGCAGCGATGCTAAGTCAGTTTGTCAGATGTTTGGAAGAGGAACGGAGTTACCCTGGGCTGTGAGCAGGCTCATGCTGAATCCACAGCCAGGCCGGGCTGTCGGCACATCTGGGCTGAGACGGTACGTCCTGTACCTTCTCTGGGGATTTCAAAAAGCCACAAAGTCCTGCTGACAGGTGCGAGCAAGGAGGAGCAGCTAGATTCCCTGGGTATCAGCCGAGGCAGTGGTGGTGGTTGTAAGATGCAGCAGTGCGGGTGGGCTGTTGCCTGGGACGGAGCTTTCCAGAGTTGGAGATAACCATCTCCAGCAGGCAGGTCCTTCTGCCTGAGTTTGCCTGGTTTTGTGGGCTCCTTGTGCAGGCAGGTTGCTCTGATTTGGAGCCTTTGCTCTTTTCCAAGTGCTTTTGCCCAGGGGGAGCAGGGAGCTGCCTGCCATGACAGGCTCTGTGTTTCCCAAGCCCCTCACTTGGCAAAGGCAGGAGAATTTGCCTTGCCTGTGCCCCGCCAGGCATGGTGATGCCAATGCTGCCTGCCCACAGTCCTGCAAGCCGGACCCTGCGCACTTTGGATTTTAAACCTTTTCAAGGCTTTGACTTGATTTGTAGCAAGTGCTGCTGCTTGATGCACAGCGGGAACAGTTGTAGGAATTCCTTGGCAATGGCTGCCAAGAAGCAGCCAAAATTACAGGACAAGCAGAACCTGCATGGAACTGGCAGCGGAATTGATTTCAGGAATTCAGCATTAGTTTCTGATTTAAAAAAAATTCTCCAAGAGGGTAAATGGTTTTGTTTTTCACATCTGTGCACATCATTAGTATGTAGGACCCGTTGCACTTCTTCCCATTACCAAGCAAACTTGAAATGTCATTTAAAAACAATTAATAAATTGGACAAGATCTGACAACTTCAACTGTGCATGGAATAGCACGAACACTGTTAATAATATTAATACTATTAACTGTCCCTTTTGAGATATTGGCCATTACAAAAATGATTTTTTCCAACAACCAAAACCACTTGTGTGAGTTTGGGTAAGGCAGTCGGGACTCCACAAGCACGGGTTCAAGTGTTCCCTCCAAGGACTTTGCTGTCCTGCAGAGAGCACACGTGGGTGGTGGTCCTCATTTGCAAGGGCTGCCTGAGAAGTTTGCTGTGACTTTGCTATGGGTATTTTTTTGTTGGCCCTAGCACGTTAAGTCAAGGGTGCGTCGGGTGAGCCTGTATCAGTTATCATACCTGCACTTGTCTTCAGCTCCTGAACTTCACAGTTTCAGCTCCTGAACATCTCGGTTTCAGTGTCTAGAGGTAGGTGTCACACTGCTGGCATCTTGGCATTGCTGGCCTACCTGGCTGCGCTGGTAGATCATCAGCCCCTGCACGCTAAACATCGTGAGCAGGTGGTTAGATCCAGCTGGGAATTTGCACAACTGCTGTCATCTTCAGTGGTTACTTTTTTGTCTTGGGAGAGCATGAAGTGAAGAAAAAGCAGGTCCATGCTGGCCAGTGACACTTTTTGGGAGGTCACAGCTTGGTTTGGGGCTGCTAGGAAAAACGCTGTTCATGGGCAGTAGCAAGGCTCAAGCTGGCCTGTGTGGCGCAGGTGTTTGTGACTCCTTGCGCCCCAGTGAAGGCTTTGCAGCATGGTAGGGAGGGGAGTCCGGGCTGTAGATGGTAGCAGAGGCCTCAAACCAGCCCAGCTTGGCTCTTGAATCCGCTCTGGAAAGTGGCTGCTGGGGCTGAGCATCTGGAGGTGGGTCAGGAGGAGCGGATGGCGCCGCTCTGGCAGCCGGAGGGCAGCTGGTGCCTCTCGGCCAAGGGCTTCCTCATCAGCACTTGGTGGAGAAGGAGCTTCCAAGAGCTGAAGCTCTTTGATGGGGGAACAAACAAACAAACAAACAGCAGGAAATCGAGAGGTTTTGCTGCATAGCTGGGATGCTTTCGGGAATGATGCGAGGAAGCTCCCAGCAATCCTCTGGAGGGGCTCCCGAAGTGCCCTCCTGCTCTCTGAAGCTCAGTGGCGATTCCCTACATGCCAGGACTTCCCCGTGGCAGCACAGCATCCCACGGCCGGGACTCACGAACAGGGATGAAGGGATGGAAGCCTTTTATTTCTCCTTCCCACAGCAGCAGGTGAGCATCTGTGGAGGGAGGGCATCTCCCCTGTTCCTGAGAGCCCCGCTGGCAGGCAAGGGTGGCCTGGGGCAGGCTGCAATGCCGGAGCAGATTGTCCATTCACAGTTGTTAACAGAAATCTGCCATTTTGGCAATAATTAGGCCTGCGGTGTTTTAGAGTACCCCCGTGAACGGGCTGCCCCCCATCCTTCCCCGGCGCTGAATGAGCAGATGGTCTGACGCACACAGCCGATGGCTCTGCGCTGCCGCTAGCAGGGGGAAGGAAACCGATGCAACCCAGACAGGGATTTATGGTCCCATCTCTGTTTGGAGGGTGATTTTAGTACTGACATGGGGTGCAAAAGTTTTAGATGGTGAAGGAGACTGGCCTTGAAAATCCATGTCCCAAGGAAGGGTTTCGCTTGCAAGCTGCATTCGCAGGTTGCTACTAATCATCTATTTAAGTGTGCCCATTTTTGGACTGCTAAGTCCACGTAGAAATGTAATCATGGAGAGAATCAATTTGCTGCTCCAAATACAGGCCTTTTAAAAGTTTGGCATGCAGACTGTGCTGTAGTAGAGACCAGCACTGTACAGACATAATTTGTGCATTACGTGAGAAGTTTATTAAGGAATTACTGATGTCTTCATTGAAGAGCTCAGTCCCTCGGTTCGTCAGTGTTTTCCACAGGAGGGCTGGAGGTCCTGCCTGAGCTGGACCCTTGCCCTCCTGAAGCCATCAGAGGAGTGTAAGGTGGGCCCAGCGTGCACACCAACAGATCTGCCCTTTGTCCTGGGCTGGGATTTGGGGTTGCTTTGCCCTAGAGCGACATTTTCCCCTGCAGAGCAGGGGTACCGCTGTGTTGGCGATGCCGTTGCACATCACTGGGTGCGTGGTGCTCCTGAGTCGCACAGAGCTGGGATTTCCTGGGTTACACAAGCTGCTCAGCCTCAGCTAAGGCGCTCTGGACCAGGCTGGTACTGAACCTGCCGCCCCAGCTCCTTAAGGGGTTTAGCATTTGCACATGGGAAACGAGCAATTAGCAACAAGGGCCACTTGTTGCAAAGCCTCCGTCTGCAGCCGGGCTGAACTCGCCCAGCCAAGGTCTGGCAGCGCCGGGGCGGAAAGGGGGAGTGTGGGTTGGATGCTGCTCTGGGTGCAGCCCAGGGGTGGCTGTCTCCCTCCAGCTGCGGCAGAAACTTGGAAGGACCTGTCTTCACTGCAGCAATGCCTTTTGGGGTGGGAGGAAGCTGGAGGAAGGGGAGACGGCCTTTTCCTGAGGGTTAATCTCGGTCGAACAGAGTGGTGGTAAGGGGCTGGCAGCTGCCTGCCACCATGAGGTTCAGCCAAGAGGAGGAGAAGGGTGCAGAGAGGTTTCTTGGCTGTGCTCTTACTTCTTGCTGTGGATTAGGGGGGAAGCCACCATCATCCCCTGGACAGATGATGCCGTCATCCCCATGCCATCACTCTTCCCTCCCTGCCACCCACACCCTCTCCTCCGGGCTGGACAGAAGCCGCTGTCAGGGGGTCCTCCAGGCTGCTGTGGGAGCCAGGTTGCTTTTAAGCCTGGTACCTGTTGTCCCCAGAAGCCTTTACAATTATTTACCGCCTCTGTTTGCTCTCTCTCCCTCCATTTCAAACATGTCCCCCCATCCCCATCAGGACGCTGCATACTTCCCACTGGGGCTTCCATCCCATCCCACCTCCTTAGCCGACCGGCTGGGACCCTGCAGGTACTGAGCATCGGGCAGATGGGCAGCTTGGCCGGGGATTGCTTGGTGGGACCGCAGCCATGCACCGTGTCCGCGTGCCCGCCCCGGGGGAGCACTGGCAGCGGCACGGAGCGGAGGAGCGCGGCATGCTCTCGTTGCTCATTGCACAGGAACGGCGGTGTTTGCCAGCAGCTGCAGCTGGGGATAACACCGCCAGCCGTCTGTTTTCTGGCTCAGGAACCGAGAAGTGTGTTTAGAGGTAGCAAGAGCGTGCGCTTGTTGTTTTAGTTGGTGTTTGGGCTGGCAGGGCTGCTGTCGGAGTGGCGCAGAGAGGGACGGCTGGCAGCCCGTGCCTCCCTTCTGCACCAGGAGCCCCATGCCTGGCTGGCTGGGCCTCGGGGTACCCCAGCCCCTGACCCCCATGAAAGAGGCTTGGTGACAAAGTGTGTCCTCAAGGTGCCGGCCCGCTGCTGCTGCCCAAACTCTGCCAGCGCTGGCAAGAGGTGGGAGCAAATCGGTGAGCTCCAGTGAGGAGCGTGCTGGTCCAGGGTTGTTTGTTATATCCAGAATCTTGCAGACTCCTTATTTTTGTGGCGTTATTCTGTGGCTGTTGGCTTTGCTTCCCCCTTTGGTGAGGGAGAGGCTGTGCAGCCTTCCTCCCTGGGTACTGTGCTGCTCAGGCTCATGCAGACCCCCCAGCCTTCCAGGAGCATCCTCTGACGGCAGCTGCCCTGGGGCTGGCCCAGCATCTGGTTTCACTTCATGCCTTTTTGACCTGGCTCCTCGGTTCCCCAGCTGCGTGGGGGGGGATCCCGCAGGCTGTGTGTGTTTCTGGAGATGCGGCCGCATGGGGAGGATCCACGTCCTCATCAGCAAGGCCAGCAGAGGCTGCGCAGCTGGTGTGGCTGGGTTGCAGCCTCTTGAACATCTCAGGTGGGTACAGGCACACAAGCCCAGTCTGCTGCCTGTGGGGCCAGTGCTTTGGGCTTGCTGTTGGTCACCCAGCTGGCAGTAACTCCTCCACCCTACCTTTCCTGCCAGCAAGGGCACCCTGCTGCTTTACCAGTAGTTTCCAGCTCATCCCATGAGGTTGTCCGATAAGCCAGAGCCGAAGTAAACGAGTGGAAGTTCACGGGTTTGGACAAAGTCTTCACCCCACCCAGCATTTGCCCCTTGCTGTGCGTGAAAGCAAGAGAAGGACCTGCGAAGTACAGCTGATAGGTGGAGCAGTCCCTTCTCCCCCTGGCAGCCACCCCCAGCGAGGCATTTTAAAGGGTGCGATGGCAGCTCTGCAAGCTGGGGCTCGTGACTGCCGGCCTGTGAGGCAGGGGAGGTGCGGCCGGAGCGCCCTGCGCAGGGCCAGCAAGGGAAGTCCTGGTGGAAGCGGGGTTTTTTATCTGGGCTGCCTGGGCTCAGCGTTTGAATGCTTGGAAATGCTCTTCTCCAGATGTTTCCTAGCACACGCCGGCTCTGTTTATAAACAGCTCCTCAGAGCAAAGCCCGTCAGGGCTGCAGGCGGGTGCTCACAGCAGCGGCCCCACACCTTGCTACGGGGTCGGGGGCCCGGGGTCACCTCTTTCCCCTTCTGTCTAGAGGGGCCAGAATGGTTAACAAAAGCCCGAAATGCCTCCTCTTCCTTTCTCCTCCCCTTCTCCTGGCCAGCCGCTTCCTGCCCCATTGCATCCCCGCAGTGGCCAGCATCTCCGGGCTGCCTTCCTGCCCCGGCTTTCGCTGCCGGGGGGGGCGGGGAGGAGGCCACCCCGGAGCCAAGGCTGGTAGCGTGCTGCCCTGCCTGAACGGCCTGTCCCAAGGGAGATCTGGCTGCTCCGGGGGCTTGGGGCAGGGAGACGTTTCCATTGCATCCAGCTGGGGCTTGGTTCCTTAATGGTTGTCTCAGTGGGGGGCGGGCTGTACCCCCAGCACCCCCTCCCTGCATCCTGGCAGCACGCTCATCAAGCCCCTGGGATTTCCCCCCCCGTGTTTTGCCAAAATTTGAGGTGGGTGCCAAGGGGTGATGTCAGGGAGGACAGAGCGGTGCGGGGCACGGCACAGGGTGGATTATCTGTTTGGCTGGTTTCTCTGCTTCCCCAGCCCCATGTCCTCCAAAGAAACCGATGCTCTCATACCCGCCGCTCCTTCCGCGTCCAGCTGGGTGGAAGTGCCTTTCAACCACGCTCTTCTCTGGCCTGGCCCCTGCAGAAGGACAGTGCCAAAACCCTCCATTAGAAGGACAAAACCCAAGCGAAATCCAGCCTAAACAGATGCTGCCAGCAGCCCTGCCAGAATACCTTTCCCTCATTTGGCCCGAGCCCAGCACTGGAAAGGCTGCGGTGCTGCGAGTGGGTTCTCGAGCCGTCGGCACCGCAGAGTCACCCACAGCTCGTTGCATCCTGGATCTCGCTCCAGCATTGCTCCCTGGGGACAGCCCTGTCCTCCCCCCTGGCCCCGCTCCCCTGTGGTCCCCGCGCACGGCCGGGGGAGGATGGCCCTGTCCTGCCAGCGCCGGGAGGAAGGGCTGAACAATTGCCGGTCTGTCTCCTCTCCTTGCAGAAAAAGGCACGTTGCTCCCTTCTTGTTACCAGCCGTTGCGGAGTAATCCTCTGGGGGAATGGTGTTGCTGAAAAATTGAGTCATTTGATACAGATCTGCTTTCGCCCCACCGTGGCCTAGTGATGCCGAGGGCTTGGGCACTTGTACTTTTCCTGTTTTCGCTTGCTTGTCATCTCATCCCTTAGCTTGGGCAGCATGTTTTTGGAGGTAAGAACACGAAAGGAGTTGGCTCCGCTGCTGTGGAGCTGGAAAGGTGCCTCCCGCCGCAGCACTGCTCCCCCTCTCCCTTCTGCCAGCTTCCAGCATCATTCTTCGGGCGTGGGGATGGCTCTTCTGGCGCTGCTAGGGAGGAGCAGGAAGAGCAGAGTACGCAGAGGTGGACTTGAGCCAGTCTCTGCTCAGCCCCCTGGACCTGAGCACCTCGGGAGGCTGATCAGTGCTCGGCTGGGTCTTGTCGTTGCAGGTTGAGCTTCCCTCTAAGGCTGCGTGCAGAGCGCTTTGCCTGCCTTTTCTCACGAGCGTCCACGAGTCATCTTTGCGGTGGCCTGGTGCCTGTCCCCAAGACATAACTGCTCTTTGCAGAGGCAGAGCCCTTTTATCCCTTCCCTGCCCTTCAGACCAAACGAGCACCGCTGCCCACAGGCTCCGATGAGACAGCCAGTCCTCC
Source organism: Sagittarius serpentarius (assembly GCA_034782735.1). NCBI lineage: Eukaryota > Metazoa > Chordata > Aves > Accipitriformes > Sagittariidae > Sagittarius > Sagittarius serpentarius. The sequence continues at coordinate 28,237,496 of JAVKLA010000084.1, forward strand.
ACTCCCCTTCCCTGAGAGGCGTGGAGACGGCTGCTCAAAAACTGAACCCTCCTTCCGTGGAAAACTGGCACTTGGAAAAACCCTTTCCATCCTGAGTCAGGTGAAAGGGAGCGGTGTAAAGACCCTTAATGAAATGAGAAATATCAGAGATTTGAATCTGAAGCATAAAACGGAATGTTGTAAGGAAGTGATGCTGTGTGATGGTTGTGGTTCTCCAGATCAGGAAACAAAAAAGGTGCTCACGGTTGACATCATTGATAGATCCACATTTTCTGCTGGGATAATTCTGCTGGTGGCTGTTGAATCCTGGCTTTCGCCTTGGCCAGTCTCTCAGTGCTGTGCTGGGGATCCAGAGGACAGGCCAGAAGGATGGATTTAATAGTCTGATCTCTGTACAAGCTGTAGGATTCCCTGAGCAGTGTCTGTGGAGCTGAACACAGCTTCTTACAAGGAAAATTTCAATTTAAATGTTTGCAGTGGGGGAATACGCGCCATGACTCTGGAGCTGTCCCAGGGGCTAATGTCCCTGTATCTTCTTAAATATGAATTAGCCCAGCTTCTGCTTCCAAGTGTGGGACCACTTTAAACCTTTGGGTGCTAAATCCACACCATCTACCAAAAAATTCTTGTTTCCTGAAGGTGCATGGAGACTTTGGTCGGTGTCTGACAGATACGGAGAGGAACCAGCGGCAGGCTTGGCTACTTCTTTTTAAGAGTGTTTCTCCTCGACGTCTTCACAGCAAGGCACAAAAAACACCTGCTGTAGCTTTACCTTAAGAGTTAGGGCTGGAAGGAGAGCGCAGTGCTGGCACCCCTGAGCGGTCCCTGCTGCCCTCCTCCGAACCGCAGGCTTGGCCAGCTTTCAGCTGCCTGGCTTTGCAGCAGAGGATGCTGCTTGGGGGCAGAGACTTTCAGTCAGAATGGGAGCAATTTTGGGGGCAGATTCAGCCCCAGCTGCTTGGGTAACAGCATGGGATGAATTCAGTTCCTGCAAGTGGGAGCAGGCAGTGTGTGTATGGTGGGGTGTGCTCAGTGCCCCAGGGCTGAGGAAGGAGCCAAAGACATTTTTGGGCTGCTTGCTTAGGTAGGTAGTCTAAATTTTTCCCATTTAAATCACCCTCTGGAGTTAGTTTTGTGTATTGCTAGACTTGCACCACTCTCTTCTCCTTGGCAGCTGGAAATTAGCTAGTGAGGATTGCGTCTGCCAGAGCTGCTACAGCTGAGCCGTCCTAGGCTGCAAATGCTGAAGGCAGTGCTTGTTTAGCTAATGAGATGTTGCCATTGGGTTTCTTTTTTTATTTTTATTTTGAAGACATATTTCTGCCACTCAGATTTATTTCAAGCCTTCTTTTTGCACAGCCTCAAACAGGGGCCCATCTTTGATCCGGAGCTTCTCTGTAATCAAATAATAATAATAATGCTGCAAGCTCTGTTGCTGAGATCGCATTAAGTGCAGGACATTTTCCTGGCATGTACCAGCCGTGGGGGCACTTCTGGTGGTTCGCTCTAGGCACTGGGGATGTGGTTTCGTCTCCCTGCACAGCCATGTGAGCAGTCATGCGATCCCGTGTCCACTTGCCTCACCAGAGCGATGTTGGTAGAAACAAAAGAGGCTTTAGGAGAGAGCAAAGAAGAGCGGTTTGAGGTCTGGCCAATATCTTCTGCAGGGGGATGGAGAGAGAGGCAGCCCGTGAAGCACTGGGCTGCTCTGGGAGGCTGGATGCCTCCAGCCAGCAGAAGACAAGCCCTGCGAGATCCTTTGGGTGGGTGGTAGATCCTGTGCTGTGATCCAGACCTGCCCAGACTTGAGGTGGCTGCTCTTCAGGCTGCGCTCCCTGACTCCCCTGTTCCTGTTTTTCCTCTTTGCAGGCACACGTTCTGGCAGTATCGCCGTGAGAACCCCCAAACGAAAGTGGGGGACCCCCCTCCTGATGGGCTGCCCGGCTTCAACAGTGGTGTCCTGCTCCTGAACCTGGAAGCCATGAGGCAATCCAAGCTCTACAACGAGCTGCTGGAGCCCACCATGGTGCAGAAGCTGACGGAGAAGTACCACTTCAAGGGCCACCTCGGGGACCAGGATTTCTTCACCATGGTGGGAATGGAGCACCCAGAGCTCTTCCATGTGCTTGACTGCACATGGAACCGGCAGCTTTGCACATGGTGGAGGGACCATGGATACAGCGACGTGTTCAACCAGTACTTCCAGTGCGAGGGTGAGGTCAAAATTTACCATGGGAACTGCAACACCCCGATCCCTGAAGACTAGGGCACCCGCCGCCCCCGGGAGCAGCTCTGACTGCAGCAAGCCCTGCAAAGCCATAGGGGCTGCACCAGCAGTCCCTCAGGAAGGGTGGCCAGCCCTGATCCTTTGCATCCCAGGGGCATCCCTCGGGATCCCAAGAGCGTTCAGTATCCCACTGCCTGTAGCCTCACCCCTCTAGGAGGGAGCGCAGTCTGGTAGTTGGAGCAGGATATCCACAGTCACCATGCCTGGGCTCATCTCCTGGCTCTGCCTGGGGCACGTCTGTGGTACCTGTCTGTGCCACGGCTGCTGGGATATGGGGACAGCCAAGGGGCCATCAGGTCGCTGCTGCTTTTGCACATGGCAAGGTGCTGCTCCTTGGGCGCTGTGCAGCTTTGCCTTGTCTAATGATCAGCAGGAGTCCACAGCCGGGCAGTTGGGTTCCATTTTGGCATTCCTCGGTGGCCCATTTCTGCACCTCACGCAGAGCATCTGTCTGGTCCCTCTGGAGAGCAGACACCGTCCTCAGGTCATCTTCCTTTTGAAGCATTCCAGAAAGGCGAGAGGGTTTTAAAGAGTGAAAAGCTGCTTTAAATTGGGTTACTTACAAACAAAAATTGAACGCTAGATGAGTTTTAAAGCCTTCTGTTGGTTCTTCTTAGCAATAAAAGCTTTACTGCCTATCTTGTCTTAGAAATGTTCAGTGAGTGTATACCAATAGGTTCGTTTTTCTAGCTTTGCCTTTAACCTTTTGTACGAGAATAAAGCTGCAGATGTAAAACACACTCGGCTGTTTTTCTGCGGCACAACTGAAGAAGTCCTGTGCAATAGGAGGTTTTGTGCTCTTCTTATCATGATTAAAAAGTAGTTGATGTATATCTGTTGGGCAGCTGAATGTGGTGCCCCGCATAGCTTATCACTGTGATTATCCCACGTCTGTCCCGAGTGAGTGATGCAAATAAACAGGCTGGTGCACAAACCGGATTTTAAAAAAAGATCATCATCACCGTAGCCAGTGTTGGTTTGGAAGGAGCCAGGAACTGCCTGTGCTGTGAATGAGCGGGCTTCAGGCGTGAGCACTCTGCTCCCTAAATAAATCCTGTCTCAGCCCGGCTGGCGGGCGCAAGCTCCTGTGCAGGTCTCTGTCAGAGGAGGTGCACAAGCGCATGAACCCACTTTCAGCCTTGCTTTTTTTACACTGAGCCAGCGTGTGCCTGTGCGTGCATCTGTGTGATGTGCATGTGCAAGAGAGAGGGATGGGGACCTAATTATGGCTTCACCTAAAAATGGCACACACAGTGTGTGGCAAGAGTTTTCTGGGCTCCTTCCCCTGCGCCCATGAATGAACATCTATCTTTGCTGAGGGAGAGGCTCCCCTCCCTCTGACCGATGTAAGGGGAATGGCAGGCTGCAATGCGGGCTGCAGCCCTAACCCTACCCTCTTTAATTTGCTGAATCGATCCATTTCCAAATAGCACAAAAGCTCGTCTTTAAGTATTTTCACGTCCCCAGGGAAGGAACAGCAAACAGGTGATGAAAGGTGAGTGAAAGAAGCAGTAACCTGCTGTATTAGACTCACGTTTTCACCAAAAAACAAGGTGATTAGGCCTCGCTGTGCAAGGCAAGGCAATCAGCCAGGGTGCTGGAGGCTGCAGCGGGGCAGGATTAGGGGCAGGCGATGCACCACGATGATGCACCCTGAAGGACAAGGAGGGTTTGCAGCGGCTCGGACAGCCAGAGCGGCTGCCATGCCCGGAGAGCATGGGACCTCCCGGGGACTCCGGAGGGAGGCTTTGCTCACTTGGTGCCCGCTCTCATTTACGTGTGAGCTGGGTGGGGACGTCCCCGTGTTGCGTGGCTGGGAGCCACCCACCTCGCCCCTGCCCTGGCAGTGCCACGCTGCTTTCCAGGGCTTGCTGGTGCAGTGTCATGGTCCCATGGTTGGCATCGGCGCTTTGTCACCACTGTGGCATGTCCCGAGGTCCCTGCGATTGCCCCGAGCAGCTCCTGGGGCTGCCCCACGTGCACAGCCCCTGCTGTGCCAGGATGCTGCTGCGAGGAGTCAGCCCTGCGCTCGCCAGTCGGGGTATGCCAGTGGCACCAGTGAGACATGGGGCCTCATGCCGGGGCAGGACCTTGCCATGGGTTTGGAAATGGCTGTGCTGGAAATACAGGCCAGGTGGCTTGTGTCACTGGCCCTGGGGAGCGGTGGGGCAATGAGCAAATGTGGCTTTTTCCTGGGGCTGAGCAGATCCGGGGTGGCTCTGGGTGTCAGCGCCGGCCCGAAAGCACCATGATGGGTTTGGGATGGCATTGCCACAGGGTGACACCGAGGCTGCTGGCCTCGGGAGCCAGGGTTGTATGGGGCTGGGTGCCCCTCTGCCCCGCAGCCGGGCCAGGCACTGGGCACCCTCCACCTGCGGCCAGGGGATGCTCTCCGCAGGGTTGGGAGCACCTTTCCCTCTCTGTGGGATCCCGGGGGCTGTGAGGGGGGGGTATGCCTTCATGCGGCCACCGTGGCCCCAAGGTGAAACCTTTTGCTTAGGTACTTTCAAAAAAAAAAATTCCTTTTTTTTTTTTTTTTTTGTTCAAAATGGCAGTCCGCTGGGAAACTCACTGCATTTTTTCAGTTGGGAAAAACGTGGTAAGTGAAGCATTTAATTCAGCTTGGGGTGGTTTTCCCCAGGCACCACAGACGGCCCAGTGGCGCAGCTCCCCACAAAGCAGTGCCTGCCCCATCCCGACCCACACGGTCCCCAGGGCCGTGACTAAGCCCCGCAGGCAGCGCAGACCCGCACGGCGCTATATATAGACCCTGCACGCAGCCGGGGCCGTGCTGCCTGTGTAATTATCTCCCCTTCATGCCCTGCTGATTGCAGGCACTAATGAGCTCAGCTGCAGAAGCCGCTGTGGCAGCCTGGGGCCGGCTCAGCCTTTTCGAAGGGTGCTGCTGCCAGCTCCACTTTGGGGCAGAAGCAGAGCTTGCTGTGCTTGGCCGGGTTGGCAGCATCCCTGCGGGCACTGCCTGCCCCGGGAGCCTTCACCCCCGCCGCAGGCAGCTCCTGCGCTCGGTGCCCAGCTGGCTGGCGACTGCTGGACCAACCCATGCCCTTCCTTTGGTGGTAATTCCTGGAAGAATGGGGACCTTCCGTCCGCCATCCCTCCTCGCCCTCCGACACCCTCCTGCTGCACAGCCCAGCCTCCGGCAGACGCTGCTCCAGGCGCAGAAGGCCAAACCTGTGCATCCCCGCCTGGCCCCTGTGACCCTGGCCCGGGGCTTTTGCAACCAGCACTGGCAACTGCTAGCACAAGCACAGTAAAAGATGCTCAGAAAGCATGAAGTGGCACCAGTTTGCCACTGGGCACCAGGGGTTTGTTGCGGTGACCCTGCGGCGGCAGCAGCTCTGGGGCTGACAGGCAGCTCCTGGTCCCCGGGGGCTGGCGCCACGTCCTCGGGCCAGCGCCGGTCCCCTGCCTAGCAGAGGGGATCGGCAGACTCCAGAGCCTGGTTTTGGGTTGGTTGGGGCCCCTCTGGAGACACAGCAGGGAAAAGGCAGCCCTAGGCGAGCGGCAGGTGGGGACACGCTGCTGTGACACACAGCGATGGCGGGGGGCCACAGCTGTGGGGAGCAGGCGACCAGCCCCGCCAGCATGGGCTGGCTGCAGGGGATGGGCCTGTGCCCCACGGGCCATGGGCATTGGCACCCACGGGAGAGCTGCATTGGCCCTGGCCAGGGTCCCTGAAAGGGGACGACAGGTTTACACCGAGGTTACTCAGGCCAGAGCTCCTCCATCACACCTGTGGGCTTCCTGCTCCTTGTCTTCTCACCTGCTTGCTCACAGCAAAGTGCTGCTTGTGCCGAGCGCCCCGTGTTTTTCCAGGATGGAGAAGGAGATGGGAGAGCAGAGGGGTCTCCTTGAACGCTTAGTAGAAGATCAGGCTGTGGAGAGTAGTTCTGTAGCTTGAGCTTAAGGAGAAAATTCCATTTCTTTTCTTGTATCGTTCAGCATTCGTGAGAAATTGCACATAAAGCAAACAGTATCCCTTATTTTCTGGCCAGCTTTGCTTTCAGCCCCACTCTTGAGCTGCATGGGATTTTTGCTCTCCTCTCCTGTGTTTCGTAATGCTGTCGCTGTTTATTCTCTTACTCATTTGTACTTCTTTCCCGTTTGAAACGATCAATTGTTGGTATAAACTCACCTAGGGAGCAATTACTGTAAGCCTAACCCAAACAGGCGCTGGGGGTGCTCCATTAAGCAATATAACCACCCTCCCCTCTCCGCTGCTCCCAGAGGATACAATATTTACTTTTCAGCTCTCTGCTATTCATACCGAGCGCACTTCGGTCAGCGTGCCAAGAATAACACAAACCATAACAACGGGCTTAAGCACCAAGATGGAGTTCCTGACTTTGCAAAACAAAACAAAACAAAAAAAAGCCAACCTATTATTTTGCCTTTGCTAAGAAATGCCTGGCTGCAGCAGAGCGAGCGGGCACCAGAACCACCCCTCTGCCTTCAGCAGAGCCATGGGTAGCATGCAATCTGCCCCGAGGGAATGCAGAAAGAGGCAAAGAAAGAGCAGTAAGCCTGGGACATGGGTTGGCGACTGTCGGGTTTTCCTTTTAATGCAGATTTTTATTAGGTAGCTGCATTGTTTTGTGAGCTTTGCCTCAAAAGCTTTGCAGAGCCATGGAGGGACATTTTCCCCTAGCACCTCACTTGTGAATATTTCAGCCAGGTTTTTAGTAGCTCCATCTCTGACTGTCATGAGCCTCTGTGGCTTTAATTACTAATTGCAAAGAAATTGCTGCCCGGTCCCGTTAGTCTTTTCAGTGCTGTCAGGGTTGCGTTTGTGCAGTTCTCTGGAAATTATTTATTTGCTAACCAGCTGCTAATGGAGGGAGCACTTGGAGCAAATTACCTTACTGAGATACTTCACGGGAATTAGCTATACTGTACCTAAAGTCTCAATGTTAATTTAGGCAATTTTCCTGTTGGAAGAAACAGCAGAAACAAAGCCGAGCCTGGAGCTGCCAGAATGGGCTGCGGGTCTGGACGTGGCAGGAGGCTTTGGCATTGCCCACCTGGGGAAGGGCACGCTCAGCGGTTTGAGGGGCGTTCCTGAGAGCCAGATGTGTTTTTCCTGGGGCAGATGTTGCTTGCACTGCTGTTGTGGCAGGTAGGAAACCATGCCCTGGGGCTCCAGCTCCCCTGCGAACAGCCGGGCACCTTTGAGCTCTTTCTCCCGGCTCACTCCAGACAGATTTGGCACCCTGCAGCCCGGGCAGGGTGCTTGTCCCTGCTGCCAGCCTTCACCAGCGCAGCCCCAGCACCAGCTTCTCCTGCCATTCCCGCTCGGCCATCGTATAGCAACAATTTGTGACCCTGCTGGTGGCAATCCTAAAGCCGTGCAAGCCACGGGCTGCACGCAGAGCCCTGTTCACAGAAGGCACCGCATGAAATATCCCCATTCATCGCCTACAGACCGCTCGCTCTAAGTGCATTTTGCAGCATGGGAAAGGTTTGGGGCCTTTGTCGTAACGCATCCCCTCCTTGGAGCTGGTCAGGATAAAGAGACCCTTTTAAGTACCAAGGACAGTCTCAGTTTAGGGAACAAAACCCTTGCAGATGCCCTGTGGCACATGGGGTTCTAGGCAGGGTGTCAGAAAGAAAAGGTGTATTATTTTTTTTCTGCATGCTTTTTACTTTCAAACTCATCTCTTTTCTGTGCTGGAGGACTTCTCTGGCTACCTGGGGAACACAGCAAAGACGTACCCTTCCAGCAAGATCTGCTGAGGTCAAGAGAGAGGGACATTTTATACGGAGTGCTTAAAAACGCCAGCAGCGGCAGGGAAAAATGAATGGGCATGTGAGATTGAGTCCCTCGGCCATGGAACAGGGGCACAGAGAGCTGGTCAGGTAAAGGATGCTCCGCTGAACCGACAGGCCCTATGGTCCTGCGGCAAAACCAGTCAAAAACCATTATCTGGAAAACAAGGGTGAACGGTGACATAGCAGAACCTGCCACTGATGCTGAGCTGCTCAGGAGAGGGAAATGCTGAGCCAACGTGAAGAGCTGCAGAGAATGTGGGTGATACGGAGCAGATGATAGGTAACGAAATGGGAACCAAATTCATCGTCGACAGGTGCCGCGTAGTGCAGATGCGGAAAGGCATAACCTGAGGGTACGAGGCAGAGCCGTGGAGAGCAGGAGGGCGATCTGGGAGGCGGTGTAGGCAGCTCCCTGTCGGCATGTCCTCTGGTTCCTCGCCTTGCTGAAGCGAAGCACCCCAGCACACAGCGGCCCGGGATGGGACTTCTCTCTGCTTGCTGCCCGTACCGAGCTGTGCCCCAGCGGGCTCCTGGGGGAACCCGCTCCAGCAGCTGCTCCGTGGGCATAGGGCAGCAGAGCCACCGCCTCCGCTGCGCTGGCCACGGGCTACGTGGCTGAGGCCACCGGTCTGTGCTCTGCCTGGCTGTGTGTATCCCTGCAGCCTGCGTTCACAGAGCCCCAGCTCCGGCCTGGAAAACGCCCTTGGTCTCTGATCCGTTAGCCCGGCCGAGCTGGCGCAGAGGCTGTTTTCTGGGCAGAGTGATGTGCATCAGCCGTGGGTGCCTCCTCATTTCACACCGACCCCGGTCCCTGCAGCAGCAGTCATCAACTGATCTGCCAGCAAGAAAATCTTCTTTTGCGGGGGAAATTCTTGAGCTTTCAGCACGGTTTCAGGGAAAAAATGACCAGGGTTGGCCACGATACGTCTGCGATTGTATCTCTGCAGAGCCAGGGTCAGGTTGGAGAGCGGCAGCGCACCTCTCTGGGGATTAAAGCAGCCTTCAGGTTATGGACAAGGATGGTGCAATTGAGGAGAATCAGCAACATTCGCACCCTCTCCTGGGAACAAATAAAATTCTGCAATTATGTAGGATCTCTGCTTAGCATTTTGGGAAACTCTTAGTGCTATAAAAAAGGCAGAGGTGTCCAGCAGCAATTTTTGTCCAGTAATTGGAAAAGACGTCCTGGCACTGTAAACTTCTGCACACAGCAGAAGCGAAACAGCAGAGCCTGGAGTCCAGCAGGGCTGGGGCATATTCCAGTTAAATAATGGGAATAAACTATAATGCCTATGCAGAAGGCAAGGAGGATGCTAGTCCTGTGCCAGTGTTCAAAGGAGAAGGCTGGCAACTCCGAGCTAGCAGTTGACTCCCAGGTTGGGCAAAAGGATGGGAAAACTGGTGTAAGATTCACCGAATAGTAAATTTTCCAAGTCGAAAAGGATTGACCTGGAGCAAGAGAGCAGCGAGCAGGGCTTTGGACATCACATTTCCTAGAAGAAAATACCATACAGCAGAAGAGAAACTGGAGGCCAGCATGCTGTGCCCGTGCTGACACACCAGTGTTTCACGTTTTCAAAGCAGCAGACTTTGCAAGAGTAGGAAATAGAAAAAGTCAGCACTATTAAACCAAATGTAATGAAATATCCTATCATGAGTCATTTACTTGAAATGACCTCAAAAATTTTTCAGCAGATGCCACTAAATTTCTTTTGCCAGTCATTGCTCCGGTGAAGTTTTTCCAGTAAAGAACGAGGAGGATATAAAATGCACAGTGTTTCATCTTCTCCTTCCCTCAAGAGCTGTGTGTGTGTAATAGGAGGCATTACCGAGTAATAATAGGGGAAGCATTTAAATAATGCTGGGCTGTGTAGGGAGTGCCAAGGCAGTCATATACTTGTCATGAAAACAGAGTACTAGGTTCTTAATGAATAAATGTGTCAGCTGGATTTGGGCAGGAGTGTCAGGCAGGCTGAGTGGGTGCCAGTAGCACCATATACAGATCCTGAAAAATGACTCTGTGGTCTCCAGTATGACGTTACTGGTGTTTGCAGTTCTGCAGCTCCTCCTGCCCGTGGGTTTCTGCAGCCTGTGCTCAGCCAAGCCTCCCTGCAAAGGGACCTTATTGTCCTGATTTTAGAAGGGGAAAAAGAAGCAGAGGCTGAGGAACCACTGTCTGACATGGAACTGGGAGGGAATTTCTAGATTTTCTGGCCATCCTTTCAGCTGCCAGTCCCAAAGGTCCCGGACTAGAGGGGACAGGACACTGTCCTGGGAACCAGGTGTCCTGGGGTGATGGGGCTCCTTTTCCCTGTTTCGTTTTCATATCCGTCAGAGGGGAGCGATGTCCACCCTGCTCTGGTGGGATAGGCCAGTTCAGCAGGTACGCAGTGCATCGCATGCACCCTGGGAAGGATGTGGTGCAGGGTGCTGGGGATATGCCTGTAAAAGCACCAGGTAGGGTGCACGTGGGCACCCAGAGTGGTATGGGAGGGTGGCAGGGTGTGCTTTGGGGAGACCTCCTGCAGTCAGAAGTCCTGGAGAAGCAGCAACACTAGAAAGCAAAGTCCCCCTGCCCCCAAAGTCACATCTGGGAGAGGACACGGACTTTGAAGTGCCACTGTGCTCAGCAGAGCAGGAATGCTGTGGGTGGACATGAATTATATATAATGGTCTCGGCTACATTTATCCTTCTCAAAATAACTTTGCTTTTTGTGGATCAGTTGTCTGAAAACCATAATTGATACTCTCCGAGCCCTTTATAGCTGCTTGTAGAATAGCGGCCTTCTGGTAATGCGACAGCAGGCACGGACCGGACCTAAGGCAAATCAGTGCTGAGGCCAGCAGCAGGGAGTGGGCTGGAGGAGAGGACGTTTGTGGCTGTCCCACACCTGCCCGGGGAAGGCGTTTGTCCCACGGGGCCCGCTCTGCAGGCACCTTCGGCGGCTGTCAGCTGCAGGGAGGGCCACCGGCACGTTAGCCGTGTCCCGGGGGTCCCGGCACCGCCGCCGGGGCTGCCCGCCGGCACGCTGCCCATCGCGTGGGCGTGCGCCGGGCTCTCAGGGTTCCTCCTACGGGCTGCCCAGGTTCAGACTGCTGTCAAATTTCAGCACAGCGAAACGCACGCCAGTTCTTCCAAATTCCAGACGGAGGGAGCACGGGTGAACCCGCTCATTTTGTTTGTAGAAGCCGGAGACCTGGGTGCTCCGCGGTGCCATTACAGGAGGTCCCCTGGCAGAGCGGTGTGCCCCGCTCCTCTCTGCTTTTAGTTAAGAGCCAAGCTCGTTTGCTTTGTTCTAATTTTCCTCTCAGAGAACTGATGTCACAGTCTTTCGCATACAGAAGATCAAACTGTGTTATTTTTAACCAGGCCTTGTAAAAAGAAGTACAGTGCGTTGTGGAAGAAGTTAAGAGTCATGTAAAGCCAACGGAGAGTTAAGAGGCTCGGCTTGGCAGGGGAGGGGAGGGGAGGCTTCGCTCGGGGACACCTGCCTGGGCCAGTACAAACAGAGCTGCAGCGCTAGGTGAGAGAGCATTTATGCCGAAATGGGAAATTATGCTGAAAAAGACAAATCGGTGAATTCCGAGGTTGGTAGCGCCGGAGTAATTCGCCGCCAAGGTTGCACGCGCAGTGCTTCGGCAGTAGCGGGACGGGCGGTGTCAGGAGGAGATGCTGCCCCTCGCTCGCGTGAGCCGCTCTGAAGAGGGGCACAGGGGGCTGCGCCAGGCTCCTGGTGTTCAGCTCCAGCCGGTGAATGGCCGTCCGGGGCCAAGAGCGGTACCAAAGGCTGCTTTGCTTCCCGCTGCCCGGTCTTTGCGAGCGTGCCCATCGCGGGGGGCCGCGGCGCAGCGCGGGCTGCGCGGCAGCTCCGGGGCGGGGGGATTCAGGCATTGGCAGCTTCTCTGCCCGGATCCCGCCATCCCTACCCTGAACGGTGCGGCTCAGCAGCCCTCACTTCACGCACGAGGGAATGTCTGAGCCGGGAAAACTCTCAAGATCGTTGCAGATGGCAAAGCATAAAGATAATTGGCTTGTCAGGGCACGCCCCTGCATTTCCATGTACCCACAGCCAAAAAAAGGAAATCTCCCCTGTAAAGCCGAAATTCTTTTGATGATGAGAAAAGGCAGCTGAAAAGTTTTGCTGCACAACCTTCAAGATCAAATGTTGATTTATTTAGAATGCACTTTGTGGTATTACATGGCATACAGGCTCAGCAATTAGCTGGAAGCAAATATTCCTCCTCATTTTCCTTGAGTGTGTCATTAGGATAGTGTCTCACCAGTTGAACATTATCGTTATCAGCTGCAAATATTGTTGAAGTTCAAACCATTTGCTTGTAGTTTACTTTTTATATTCTCAAATATTGCTAATTCAGTTTCATTGCTGCCTTGGAAATAATCAGATGATGGTTTCTTCTCCTTTCAAACTGCCATAACAAACAACTGTTGGAAATATTCTGATATTTCTACAGCTGGAAGTATCAACGGCAATCAGAGAAAATGCCCCTTTCAAGCAAATCTTTAATAGTTTATTTTTGAGATGAAAGAAGAACTAAGGTACTGTATCCAGTGCACGTAACTTCCGTCTGCTGCTCATCTCTGATGTCTCCTACAAGCTTCACAGCAGCTCAGAGCCACCAGCAGCCGTGCCTGGCACTACAAAACCTGGCTTGCTATTGCCTTCCAGCCCTTTGACACACTCCTGCAACAAAAGGGGGGATTTTGGGGGGCATTTATATGCTTTTTCCACACTTATGAATAAATATAAAACTTTGCCATACCGTTTCCCTGTCTGGATTGGCAGCGTGAAAAGCAGAAAGCTGGGGTAACCTCACTGGGTAAGCCCAATCCTGAGCACGACATTTCAGCGTGGGCTCTCCCCACGGAGAGCGGCTCAGGGTGCTGTTAGGGCACCGCAGGAGGAAAACTGCTGCCAGGGTTTGTCTTGGGCTTGGGTGCAAGGGTGTGGGTTTTCCAGCCGGCCTCCCACGCGGAGCGCGAGGTCCCCCAGTGCTGTTTGGGATTGCTCTCCGGTGGTTCCTCTGCTTGTGCCAGCTTTCTCCTTGTTCAAACAAAGCAAATTACAGAAGAGGGGTATTTTTAAGAAAGTGTCCCCCCCACCCTTTTCAGCCTGTGGCCCGTGGCCGGCATGGTGTGGGGAAGGCAGTGGGGCTGCTTCCCTTCCCTCTGCAGCATCCCACCGCAGGGCAGAGACGTGGGTCACGGCCATGCCTTACCCCTTGTGAACAGGCAGTGGGTGTTTTACTGGTTTAGGAGAAAATTTTATCTCGGCGCTTTTGGCTCATTCCCAGCCCTCCAGCGCCAGTGCCAAACCTGTGGGACCTCTTCTGAGCACCGCCGCTAGACAAGGGAGCAGATAGGCTCCTGGTCACCAGCAGCATCGCGTGGGAAGGTCCATGGTGCCCTCCTGGCCCGTGGGGTGGCTCTTGCTGGGGAGTGCTGCAAACCCAGGCTGAGAGCATGCCGGGGAGGTCCCCAGGCCTGGGAACTCTTCTCCTGGAGCTGGGCTCCTCAGGGGTCTGCGGAGGAGGATGGAGGCATCACCCCCCCACCGCCCCCGCATCCTCCCCTCGCTTCAGCCTCCCCTCTGGGAGCAGCACAGCGTGCGCCACAGAGTATACTGGACCAGCAAAACTCCTCGACCAGTTGATCTGAAAACTGTAATTTTCTAGCAACATGAAACTTGTATGCACGGGGGAGCGTCACACGATCTGTGTTTGATGGGGAAGAAATGCTTTCGGATAGAGCAAAGCTCTTTGGTCACAGGCATTTGATAGAAATAAAGATTGAGGAGGGCTGTATGAACAGTGATAAATGTTTCTCACAGAAAGGGTGGTTAATCCCAGAGGCCTCAGCTATTTTTCTTCTTTCAGAATGATGCCAGGTGAAAATACCTGCCAACAGTGTTGTCTTAAGAGCCTTGAGAGCTTGAGAGGAAACTAAAAACCTGCTGCTTGTCGTATTAAGTCCAGTAAACAATTTCAGTCCTGAAGAAACACTTCCCATGTGTGTTGCATGGGAGGCTTTGCATCAAGAGTCTTCAGCTATAAATCAAAAAGCAAAATTAATCAAGACGTGGTGCTTTATTCTGCCTGCTCAGGTGAAAGCCCCAAACATTGGCTGTTCCTTGCTCCCAGGCCGTGCTGTAGCTGGGGCTCCTGTTCTCCACAGTATATCCTGCATGAGGAGAACATCAGCTGGGCTTTCTGCATGGATTCTATGCTCACACCTTGCGAACCTATGCCTCCAGAGAGAAAAATAATAGCAGGAAAGATAATATCTGCTGGCAGCTTTTGCACCCGCCAGGAAGAAGCATGAATTATCTCCAGTCGCTATCGGTCACACTTAGAATGCAAGAGGATTCTTCCAAGATGTGGTGGGACACAGGCTTTTTACACATTAAATGTTAACAGGTAGTGTCAGCTTTCACAGTAATTTAAGGCTGGCATTTCTTCCTGCCTTATTCTTGCTTCCAAGGTGCACCAAAGGGCATCTTTCATCTTTTTAGAAGGCTTATCGTTATTAGACATCATAAGCAAAAGGCTTTAAACGCTCTCACGTCTCTCGTAGACTGGCTTCATTCAACACCTAGCCTGAAATGCAGGGTGTCCCTTTTCTCTGTGCTATGGGACATTTGGCCAAGAAAAACGAGTGCCTGAGGGAGGGCAAGTGCACGTGGGTGTGCATTTGTACACGGGCGTGTGGGTATGAGATTCTTCATGTCATCCTCTCCAGTCTTTAAAGCACAGGCAGTGTCCTGCAGGAGGGTGGGACGGTGCTTTTCCTGGCACACCGGCACGCGTAGCTGCACTGCAGAACAGAGGCGTGGGTGTTTGCACGTGTGCGCAGGCGTTTTGCTGGGGGAAGCTGAGGCAGAAGCCCCAGGGCAGAGCTGCAGGTGATTTGGGAAAAAAAAAAATTAAAAAAAAAAAAGTAAAACTGAGGAGGGAGGTGCTGGTCGCTCTTCAACACAGGGGCAAGCAGCAGCTCACCGCATGGTTGCGGCCCTGCTGTCTCAATGCACCTTGGAGGAACTTTTTGGATATTGTGGTCTTTGTTTTCCTCCAATGTGTGAGATGCACATGTGAGGTGAGACTCAGATGGAAATTTTGAAGGGTTTGGCTGTGTTTTTTCAAAACCAATGTCAATCCACGGAGTTTAAAAGGGAACAACTCTCCAGCAGCAAGGTTTTTCCAGCCCTGGCGCTGGTGAGACCCCTTGTCCCCAAGCAGGGCCCGAGCTCCCTCCCACTTAACCGAGCCAGTCCCGCACGGAGGCTGCCCAGACCTCCCTCTTCCCGGAGAACAGCGGTACGACCTCTGCGCTGGGCCCTTCCTGGCAATTAGCAGCCAGCCAAGCTAATCAACACCTCCCAGCAGAGCACCGCCACAGCCAGGGAAATGGACTGCGCGCTTGATCCGGTGCTGGGAAGCACCACGAGCTCCAGCCAAGTCGGCGCTTGGCAGAGCAGGCTCCCTGCCTGCCGGAGGGCGACGTCCCAACTCCCCTGGGAGCAGCAGCCGTGGGGAGGAAGGCCCTCGTGGTTTGCAGCACACATGCTTTTCAGCAGGTTATGCTCTGGGGCGCAGGGAGTGGGATTCCTACGTGCCTCCTGAGAAGCGATAAGCAGCCATGTACAGGTCTTGCATAACGTCACAGTCTGATTTCCAGCGCTGCTGAGCTCCTCCGTCGGGAAGAGGAGCCACCGAAACCGGGCTGGGGGCCAGTCTGTGCCCTGTTGCTGGTGGAGCAGTCTTCTACCCTTTGAGTTTCAAAATATGCACAGCACCCTCCTGTCCACCTGGGATCTCCCACATCTTCACGCCTGTCAGCGCTGCTCCCTGTTCGTGCTGGAGCAGGGATGAGCAGAGCCGGGCCAGGTCCCTCTGCCCCTGCCTTGCCATCCCACCGGCTTCGTGGTGTGGGCAAAGCCCCGGCAGCAGTCGCTGCGGGCAGGGCAGAAACGTCCCTTCCAGCCGCTGCGTCCCCCGTGTCGCAAGCTGCCCAGCGTCCTCTGCAAGACACGCTCCTCAGCTCATGCTCCCAAGGTGGCAAATAAATGTCCTCGTGTTCCCTTGGCTGGCGTGTGGCTTCACCCGCGATGCTGTGCTGGGGGACGGGGTCTGCGGCCCTTTGCCCAGCCACCCCGCGGCTGGCACCCCGGAGGTGCCCCCAGCCCCAGGCCGGCACACTCAGTGGGGTGCTGAGGAGGTTTGCCAGCCGGGAGCGCCCAGGGGCTGGCCGGGCAGGGAGGCAGGGGATGCTGCAGGCTCGGCGCGCCCACGTTGCTCATACGGGGACTGGTCACCGCTGGGAAGCCCAGGGCAGTAGCCCACGGGCCGATAGCTGGGATTGCCACAATGAGCATACCATGGCAGGTTCGTTATGCCTTCACTAAAACGAGCGGGCGTTACCGCTCCACTGGCGGATGCTTTGCCACCGATGGGCAGCGCACTGCCGCGGTACATCTGCGAGCCGCAGGGAAGAGGCGGCCGGCGGCAGAGGGCTGTTTAGGAGGGATGTGCTGAGGCTGGAGCACAAGGAAATGACCAGGAAGGGCAGCTGCCTGCCGGAAGGGATTAGAGGCAGCCCTGAACGTGGAGGAGGGATTACGGGCAGCCCAGCCTGCCAAGCGGTGCTGATGTAGAGGACTGAGGGGAAAAGAGAAGCATGAATCAAATGATAGCCGGGCAATTAATTTCTGGGCACTACCTCTGCTGCCAAGCGTGCTTGGCTGAGGGACTCTTGCTCCATTCCCACAGGCTGGGTGCAGAGACCAGCACAGCCCTGCTCAGCAGTGGCCCTGGTGCATGGTGCCGGTGGCACAGAGCTGCCCTGCCCGCAACCAGCTCCTTCGGCATCACAGCCAGGCACTTACAAGAGGCTGCCACATCACCAGAGAGAGAAACAACCCGACACGATGTTCCACCACGCTTCTTAGGGTGAACTCTGAGTAATTACTCCAATTACATGCCAAATTACAGAGAAGCCAGTGGCCTCCACACGAGGACAGAATACAGGATCCATCTTTAATCGTGGCTCAGGTGTTGCGCTCTGCTGCCTCCAATTTGAAGCACACGTTCATTTCCCCTTGTGGGTCTCTAATCACGCTGCTTATCATCACCTTTTTATCCACCCCTCTATTTCTAGCATGCATGTCAAAGAAGACAGTATATTAATCAGCCAAGTTTTCTTTATTGCTTCTTGTCAGCAGCAAACTATCTTCTAAAAAGGAGCAACCAGGTGTCTTTACCTGGATTTGCCTAGCAGAGGCGTCCGTCAAAACCCAGCAAGTGACAAGCCCACGGGGACCATGATTTGTTGCTCCAGGTAAATGACAAAGGACGGGGCTCAGCCAGGCAGGGAGAGGCCAGCTGTAAATCCAGATCTCTCCCTGAGGCTGTCTCTATGCGAATATTTATGAAAGCCCATCAATAGCTTCTCCATCGGCCTGCAGCCCTGGTGCACCCTGCCAAGCAGGTCTGGCATGGGGGTGAGCCCCATGCCAGGGGGCCGGTCCATAAGCACGGATTTTGTCCATAGTGGAGCTGCGGGGCTGCGTCACGCTCCTTGCCCCACCTGAAATGTGTTCGTCCCAGTTTAACCTAAGCTCAGACCAATGATGGCGGTCATGCTGGGGGCCACCGTGGTGCAGGAATGGGGCACCCGTGTCTCCTGGGAGCTCATCGCTGTGTGCATCTGAGTGTTTCACCACGACCTTCCCAGGGTGCGGGGGGGTTGGTGGCTGCACCCACTTCAGCCGCAGTCCTGCCCTCCGGCCGCATGCCCTCCATCACCTGGCACACGCAGGCGATGTGTCCCCATCCGTAACGAAACAGCTGCATCCCTGTTGGGACAACAACAGGCCAGAGCTTCCATCCACGCTGCAGTGTCTGAGCGTGGCCGAGTGGGACATCCCTTGAGGGCAGGGGCTGCTCAGGCATCGCAGCCCCCTCCCCCCAGGGTGGAAATGGACCCACTCCTGATTTCTCCGCAACACATTTCTGATGAAGACCTGTCTCACGCAAAGGGACCTCACGCAGCTTTGGAGACAATCCAGCAGGACAGCCAGGTCAGGGGCACGCAGGCTGAGCCTACCCAAGCCTCAGTTAGAGCATTGCCAGGGATGAGGATCCCACCGCAGGCTTTGACAGAGCATTTCAGGGGCCAGCTACCCTCATGCATTGAAATCCGTGCCTTATTTCCAACCACAGCCTTCTTGCATCCTTGTCTGCCAAACAAAGGCGCTGCCAAAGATTTAATCACATCAGAAAGAGCTTTAATAAGCTGGGATCAAGTTAGCCCCTTAACCTCTTTTTCTGGCTCACACGGATGGTGTCCTGGGAATTTCTCTCCATGAAAAGTCTGTCTTCCCATCCTTCCGTCGCTCCTCAGCTTCCTCTTTGGGCTCTATCCAGCTGCCCTGCCTCCTCCTGAAACGCTGGCCCTGCACCGGGCATGGCTCTGCAGAGGGGCTGCAAACCCCTCCCGGGCAGCTGCGTCCAGTCCCTTCCCTAGGGAGGCATCTTTGGGCAGGGGGGGACTCCCCAGCCTCCCTGGGTGCAGTGCCCCCTCACCCAGGTGCTGGGTGCTGTGCTAGTGGTACAGCCTGCTCCCAGGGCCGTATCTGCGCCCAGATCGCCCCATCAGAGTCTGGGCATCTTCTGCCTTCGCTGAGAAACTGAGAAGGTGTTAAATAACGGAGGGACAAGAATTAATCCTCGCCGGAGGCCTCTGGAAAGACCCGGCTGAGCTGCGGCGCCGTGTTTGCAGCAAGGCTCTGGGACCTCTGGAGCGTCTGGATTTCCATTGCACTAACTCCGCGCGCTCGCTCCAAGCAGCTGGGAGTGCCAAAGGCCTTACGCAAGCTTCTTACATCAGCTCCGTCACAAGTTTGACTGACAGGGACAACCTCAAGAACATCGATGTGCCAAGATCTCTTTTCCATAAAATGGTTCTAATTGACACTAATGATAATTCCCCACTTCAAACATTTATCGATCGAACCCGGTTGCGGCCGTTTCACCCCTCAGCACAGGACTGATGTCAGCCGGACCGGCCTGGGACATCCTGTTTACTCCGTGGAGGTACAGGCAGCGCGCCAGCGCTGGGACCCCCGGGGAAGTCCCAGGGACCCGTAGGCGCTAATTAGACGGCTCCTCACCCGGCTCCTTTACACTCGCCGATGTGTCAGACCTGCTGATTTAAAAATCTAACCTCAGTAGCTATTGTTTAACATCTTCCTGAAGCCCTCATAGGTTGGAAGGTGTTTTATAATGATTATATTTTATTTTATAATGTGTTGTATTGTTTGGCTTTTGCCTCCTAAATGCTGAACAGAAATATTTATCAAATACCTCTCCTTGTCTGGGTTGCTGCCTACGTGATTTGTCACCTCTGCCTTTTTGTTCCAGGCGGAGATTTCTCCTTGTGCTCACTGCTTTTTTCATCAATCTTGTGGGCTCCTGATGCACATGCAGTTTGTCATAAACTTACGCTTTTTATTCTGGTCTTTATTTTTGCAGCCGCTTTTACCTCTTGCGAACCTTGTGATGTGCAAACCTGCACCTTCTCCCGGTCGCAGCTTTGGGGAGCCGGCCGACGCGTGCTGGGGCAGCTCTCAGCCGCCACTCCGGGGTTTCTATTTGCTCACCCCGTTCCTGGCCGATCGTTTCCAGATTTCATGGCACGGGGCCTTCCAACCCATTGACTGCTCTGCGGGGCTGCGGCACCTGCAGCGCTGTCCTGCTCCCCAGCCCCTCTGTGTGGGCACTGACCTGTGGGTGCTGCTCCCCTCGGGCTCTCCAGCCAGGGCACCAAGGCAGCGCCCGGCAGAGCCGAGGGGGAGGTGGGCAGTTGGGCAGGTTCCTGCTGGGTGGGTGTGATGGCTGCCTTTCATCCCCAGGAGAGGTAGATAAGCCTTTCGGGCTACCCCCATACACGCTTAAAAGCACAGGAGCCAACACCCAAAACCCGCCCGCCCGCAAAGCCACAGGGAGGGGGCTGCTCTGGGGGTGGGAACGTGGCACCCTGCCAGGTGATGCTCCAAAAGAGCAGACCCACGGAGGGGGGTGAGCGGCTCCTCGCTGCTGTGCTGCGCAGGGATGGGGCCCCTGCATGCACCCCTCCACGGGCAGCACATCTGCTGGATTGCTAGGACTTTGCAGAGAAAAAAATGTTCTGGTTCCAGCAGCAATAAGAAAATACAAAGAAACCTGCTTTCAAAGGTGTGTTGTGACAGCCTGAAGAGCTGAGAGCTCAGCAGGGTCTCAAGCTGGGACCTGTTCCAGCTCCCTCCTGCCCCAAAAGAGAGCACGGCCAGAGCAGGCTGGCGGATGCCCCACAGGGGCTGTGGCAGAGGGAGGGTCTCTCCTGCGTTCGGGTGCCGGGAACGGGTGCTGTAACCTGAATATCTCTAGCTCTGGTGGGCCCGACGCACACGTGTGCATGGCCATGGCTGAGGCCGTAGGGCGAGCGGCATCTCCCATTGCCGTGCTGGGCTTCTGCGGTTCCATCCCCCGGTAATTACCCTTCCCCAGGAGCTCCTGAACCAGCGTGTGCGCAAGTCATCACAGCAGGCAGACGGAGGCAAGATACAGGTGGCAATTAATTTCTTCTCTACAAATTATCAAATTGCAAACTTGCTTTTCAATTGTACACTCTTTGAAGGAGGCCACTGCGTGACTGGGACATATTTCTGCCTGTGGATCACCAAAGAGCTGTGCGGCAGCTATTTTTGGCAGTTGGGAAATGGCAAGCTCTCCAGCCAGGCTGAACAGCAGTACCCCTGGGCTGCCACCCTGCTCCAGCCCCTCGTTTCTGCCTTGGCCACCTTCACCCCAGCAAATGCATGGGTCGCTCTGCATCCCAAATGCCACATTCCGCCTCCCTGAGCCAAGCCTCATGCAGAAGCAGAGCCTGGTGCAACCCATGGGCTGCCCATCCACAGAGTGGGGACCAAATTGCGTGGCAGCCCCTGGGCTGTGCATCCAGCATCACTTGTTTCCCGGCTTGCTCCCCTGTGCCCCAAAAAGGCTCGCCACCCGTCCCAGCCCCGAGGCACTTCCCACAGGGCTGCAGGCCCCATGCAAGATCTTGCGTGCCTGGTTTGCTGTCATCGTGCTGGGCTTGTGCGGGGACTGACTCAGTCGTAAGAAGGGGGAAGGAAATAGGAAGATGCCCACGGGAAGGGCAGCATCCCGGAGCACAGGGTGCCGCTCCCCAGCCACTGGCCCGCACCCTAGGAAGCTACGATGACAGGTGCCTGTAGGTATGAGCAGGACAAAAAGGCTAACAGAGGTATGATGGAAAGCTGATTTAGCAGGTACAGGAACTTCTCACAGCTGCATGTCAGCGGCTACTTTGGAAGGGCTCTGACAGCTGACACTCAGCCCAATCCCATAGCGTAACATACCTATGTGTTGCCCTCACTTGCTTTTTTTATTGGCCATCCACTGGCTTCATGCACCCCAGCTGGTCCTGATCAGGCTATTTAGGCCATGCAGGCAGGCAGGCACAGGCTTTCCCCTGCTTATGGAGGGGAGTTTGCTCTTCCTTGTGCTCAAGCCCTGCAGTGGCTGTCGGTCCTGCAGCTCCCAGTAAGCTGGTCAGTGTTTGATCTATCTCACTGTAGAAAAACTGCTAGTGATTGTGAGGTGGCTTTTGTTGAGTGTCATGTTTTAGCCCCGAGGCGCTGTTTGGTCTCCCCTCACAGTGACGGAGGGCTCAGTTCTCCTTTCCGTGTGTCTGTGTCCGCCAACTGTGCCTGCAATGTCCTGCCCTTCGTACCATTTGCTTTGAAGGCTTGTTTTGCTGGTCAGGCAGCTTTCCCCTACCTTTTTGTGCCAGGAGGCTGGCGTGGGGTTGGACCAGCTCTCTAGAGAAGCTGCTGTGTGTGGGGGTCTCTGTGGTTGCAGCTCTCCAAAACTCAAATGTCTTGATCCAGCATTTGCAATAGTCCTGCTGAGAGCAGGAGGTTGAACCAGAGACCTCCAGAGGTCCTTTCTAACCTGTATCTTATTTTTTCCCCTGTGCTGTGTCCAGCATAGGAGGGTGATTTATCAGTGGCCTCACCATCGCAGGGCAGCCTGGTTGCTTTCATCAGCTGTGGTCCCTAGGTCATGTCCTCAGCCACCGCTTCCCTGTACCAAGTCTCTCATCCTTTGTAGCAGCAGTGCCCTCAGGTCCCAGCCTGACCCTGTGTTCGTGGTGCCAGGGTGCATTTGGGGCTAGGGCTGTTCCCTGGGTGATTCAGATCACTGGCACTAGCAGCATGTGCTCCTTGCTGTTTATGGCACCATCAGCCTGTGTCATCTGCTTGTCTTACCAGGAAAGATTTTTCTAGTCATTTAGTTAATTGGTTAAAGTATTAAATTATGCAACACCAGGAGCTGATCCCCTAGGAGCTGCTCGTAACAGCCAAATGGCATCTCTAATTCTCTCTTGCACTTCAAACTTGGTCAGAGCAGCTGTTTACATGCAATGTTTTTGCTCAGAATGTCAGGTGGCATTAAAAACCTTGAGGAAACTGGATTGCAAGGCAGCAGCCCAGCTTGTCAGGCAGGGCTGTAGTCTTCTCCAAAAAAACAAACAAACAAACAAAAAAACCCCCCCAAAAAACCACCAGCTCTGTTTTGCAAACTTCTCTAAAGAGCCACGCTGGCAGGGAGGTGCTTAACTGTGTTTGGACACCACCTTGTCCCTCGGTGCCTTGGCTGTTCGGCTTTGTTTGGGGGCCACTTCCCGCAGCTCCTGGGCACGACGCCGCATCAGCTCCTCCATCGCACAGGCTTCGACACGGCAAAAATCAGTGGCAATCAGTTAAAAATATTGATGGGAGAAGCAAGCTCCCCCTGCGGATAGCAAGGACTGTTTGCCGTCTGCCGTCGGTTCCTGGTGGCGCCTCGCCGAGCACCCCTGTCTCGTGAGGAGGCCTAAGGGTAGGCAGCGGCTACGGGGCTGTGCCAGGGCTCACCGACGGTGCGCGTGCACGGGGCCACTGCTGCGCCCTTGGGAGAAACGGCAGGAGCAAGGACTGTCGGCAGCGCCGCAGCCCTGCCCTGCCCCAGGCACAGCTGGGTCTCCCCTCCCTGACGGGCAGGTCCCACAGCAGGACATGATTTGCTGGGGTGAAGGCTGGAGGCTCCAGGGCTGGGGCACTGTTGTCATTCCCTGGGCCGACCGACTCATTTCCAGGTTCGACAGCTGAGTGGGCTGATGCGGGAAGTGCTGCCGCGCCTGCGAAACTCATCACGCCGGCGGAGAGGCGAGAGACGCCCGCCGCCCCGGCACAGGGGAGGACGCAGGCCGGAGCCAGCCATCCTGCCGCTGGTGGGATGACAGCGGCGGCCCACCGGACGAGCGGGGTTGTTGGATCCCAGCGAGCTCCCGTGCGCCAAGGACAGGGAGCGGCAGCTGGGGCTGCGCTGCCTGCCCGGGGAGCGCAGGGCAGGGCTGCAGGCCGGGGCTGAGCCGGGAACACTGCAGCGCGTGTCCCGGGACAGGCCGAAGCCCCGTCCTCCCCGCCGGTGGAGGAGGCGGAAACGCGGCGCACGTGCAGGTTGTGCTGTGGGAGGTGCGGAGGCACCGCGGGGGTGCTGGCGCCCGCGGCCCCCCGCTTGCGTTAGCACCTTCTGGGAAATGAGCCCTTGCACCGTAATTCCTGCCGCTCTGCACGGGTGTTTCCTGGCCGGTTTAGTCTGACGGTGGCTGTGAGTGTGTAACCCTTCTCTGGTAGGACACCGGGCCGGCGAACGCCGGCTGGCCTGGCTCCGCAGCCCGTCCTGCGGGCACCGCGGGTGGGGCAGGCGGCAGCGGGGAGGGTTTTGCCCATTCGCGGCTGCCCCTTTCTTACGTCCTTGGTTAGCACGTAAGGGAGCACCGGAAAAGCCACAGGCTGTTTGGGGAAGTCTCTGCTGATGTACTGGGGTCCTTTCTGGTGCCCCGTGGTTAGAGCAGCGTGCCAGGGAGCTGTGCACGGTCTGGCAAGTGCATGGTGCAGGCAGGGGATGCTATCTCTGCACCCCCGTGCCGAACCAAGTTCTCCTCTGAACTTAAGACCTTGGTCTCTGTGCAACTTATTTTGCTTGTGTGCTATGGGATAGGGTC
Organism: Sagittarius serpentarius; assembly: GCA_034782735.1. Classification (NCBI taxonomy): domain Eukaryota; kingdom Metazoa; phylum Chordata; class Aves; order Accipitriformes; family Sagittariidae; genus Sagittarius; species Sagittarius serpentarius. The sequence continues at coordinate 28,261,702 of JAVKLA010000084.1, forward strand.
GCTCAGACTCTGTTCAGAACTCTCAGAGCTTTTCCTAAAGTAGCAGCTGTTTGTGGGGCTGCAGCACGGGGCCTTCCAAAACCGGTCCTCCAATCGAGAAAACCCCTCGCAAGCACTTCTTGTCTCTCCTCCCTGGCAGCTCGAACACTCAGAGGAATAAGCTGCACAAGGACGGCCCCAATCTCGATGTAACATGATAAATTATGTAACGCAATGTCACAATTATTCATTTCTGAAAGAGAAGTAGGGCAGGGAGCTGCCAGAGACGGCTCCGCTCTCCGGGTGAGCAACACCCAGGGGCCGCTGCTGAATGAACCATAGTCTGGTGGGGTCCCCTCCCTCCACATCCTTAATGCCACAGTTCACTGCGGAATTGGTGGGAGCTTTCAAGATCCATTTTTTAGCTTTAGAGGCCGGGCGGGGGGGGAGGGAAAACCCTGGCAAAGGGAATGAGCAGGTAATTTCTGCAGCCAGCAGCAGGCTGCCTTGCAAGATGCTCACACAGCCCCTCGGCAGCCCTTGGTAAATTGTTTAACCAGGGCCCTGTGCTGGGTCAGGTCAGAGCCTCTCTGGATCCTCTGACCATTGCATTTGCAGAGCCTCTCTTCACAGTTTCTGTAACCGTACAGTGCACGCTTACGTTTCATCTTCCTCCCTGCACTGGGAGAAGAGTAAATACATTGTGATCTTTGCAGAGCTTGTCAGAAGCGGGCAAAGAAATGCAGAGACTTAACAGAGTCAACTGGTTCGGGTGATTTCGGGGCCCTCAGGAAGAGTCAGTGGCCTGTATTTCATCTCTACTTCCTCTGCTCCAAGCACAGATGGGAAAAACAGGAGGGGGAGGGAGGAGAGGCAGAGAGAAAGTGAGAGACGGGAGGAGTGAGATCTGGTACAACACTAACAGTGGTTTTGGAGCAAGCTAAGTATTTTAGAGCAAAACAGTGCTTTGGAGTAACACAGAATTAGGGAAACATTTTTTGGATTTGCTTTTCTGACTCTCTTGACCTGAGGGACCGGAGTCAGTTGCAACGTAAATAATTCAAATACTACTTTTTCTTCCTCTAAGAGTAAGGAGTGAGCTCTCCGGCTGGTGCTGGCTCTGGTGGCGGGGTGGGAGGGCAGCTGTGCTCCTGTGGGTGGGTGCCTGGGTGTGCACCGCTGCAGAGGTGCCAGGCAGCTGTGTGAAAGTGTCCGGAAGCAAGTGGAGCCCAGGGCACGCTGCAGCTCCTGGTGTCCCTGCAGGCAGTGGCATCCCCCCGATGTGCTTCAGGATGAGCGCCTGGGTTATGGACCACAAAAAGGACATCGCACAGAAGTGAGGTATCTGACATAAGAAAGAAACCAGTACCTGTGCTAGGAGAAATTGAGGAACTGAATTTCCACTCCTTATTCCCAAGAGCAGAGACAAACTCTTTCCCAGAAGCTCTGCCCTGTGCTTTTCTTTTGGGCTCACCCAGGCTGTTCACATCCACGTCACTGTCCCAAGGAGCTGTGGGCTGGGTCGTGCATATGTGCGTGAGGCTGGAGGAACAGGGCTGAGCACAGCACACAAACACACACACACCCCCACCACATACCTGCCCCATGGCCCTCTGCATGCCTGGAGAGGAGGAAATCCTGCCAGAGCTTGCCAGACACAGAGGGGAATGACCCAGACCCCCAGTAGACATGGCCTGTTCCCATCCCACAGAGGCGCACAGGGCTGCACCATGCGTGTGAGTTCTCGTGCGATGCCAGTGGAAGAGTAGATGCACTCATGCGTGTGGGTATTTCAGATCAAGTCCTGAGAGCATTTGTTCAGGGTGGAAGAGCCTGAGCCGTGCTGCTACTTTTCTGACTCCTCCAAAGGCTATCAAAGTCCTCCAGGTAAAGCAGGGAAGTCAGGACGTGACAGCTCTAACGTAAAACTGCAGGAGGAGGAGACAGCTGCTTTCAAAAACAACCTTTGCAAGGTCGTCTCTGAGCAAGGCGAAGCAGCAGCAGAGGGCTTGAGCACTTTTCTGCAATTCAGCTCAAAAAGACTGGATCTTACCCTTTCTTTATGGGAAGGAAAGCATGTGATGACAGGTCCCCAGAGCTTTTATTTTGAAGCCAAATGCTTAGAGTGCATGAAGACAGCAAAAGCATTTTCCTTCAGGCGATACAAATCAAATAAATGGAGACAGCACACTGTGATTCCGTGCAACAGTCAACACGAGCTGCACTCGTCGCTCCGTGTCACCAAGGTATTGATGACAGGAGGTGTCTGGGACTGGCAGCGTCAGCAGCCCTTCTGCCCCATACGTTTCCTACCCGCTTGAGGTCTGCATCTCTGCCCGGAGTAACTTTACGCTGGAGCTTTTGCAGTGGGGTTTTTCCTGCCTCCTTGTTAAAGATGGGTGTGTAAGGCTGCTGGTAGATTTTAATTATGCTATACAGAATAAGCTCCAGGAGAGGCTGTCTGGTTTAATTGACTCGCCATTCAATGTGCAAAGCTGAGTGGTGTTCCTATGGGAAGATATGTATTTTTTTTATTGTCCTTGTGGGAGAGGGACTAGGATTAGGATAGGGTACTGCCCCACTCTTCCCACTCTCCAAGCACTGTCATACCGTAGTCCAGGCTGCTGCCCTGTACAAGAGAGGAGCTGCAAAGGAGGGACCTGCCCTCATGGGCTGGGTATTGCCAGGTGCTCTGAGCACTGTGGAGATGGGGGGGGTAAAGCCCAAAAGATGATGCTGGGACCCTGCAGAACTACCCCAGGCACCTGTGAGCACCCCTGGGTGGGGGTGGGCTGCAGAGGGACAGCTGCCTGGTGTGACCCAGGGGAGCTGCTGAGAGACCAGCAAGTGGCAGTTGGGACCATGTGCACCAGTGCTTGTGGTGGGGAGAGGCTGTGGGCTGGCCCTGTCCTGGCAGGGGGGGTCACAGCTGTGCCCTGTGGGTCATGCAGATAGGCTTTTGGGAGCGTGTGGGTTGTGCCTTGGGAGTGGAGTGCTGGATGCAGTTAACTCACCTTTGCTGTACTAACGTCTGCTAAACAAATGATCTTGAGAGCAAATTGAATTGTAAGCAACGCTAAAGGCAAGAAGTGAGCCAGTGTATTTCGTAACAGCTCCCGAGCTCTTATCCTCACATTAATGGGGTTTTACAGCTGTTGTAAGTGAGCCATCTCACTGGAAATAAAACATTTTCTTTACAAACAGCCCTTTAAGTGTTGCAGGCTATTTAATAAATGGGGCTTGTTTCTAATTAAAGGAATCATTCCTTTAGCTTGTGTGGTTTGTGGCTGGACTACCTGCCACAGCTGCAAACTGGAGCGGTCCAGTGGAGGCCACCAGCTCCCCTCCCATGCTGGTTTGGAATAGCTCACCCCGATCTATTCCCTGTTTCGCAGAAGGTGGTGTGCAGCACGGATGCTTTGTGCCACCTTCCTCATCCCTCCGGCCAGGAGTTGCTGCTTTGTCTACCTACATCACAAACAGTGCAGGGAAGAAGCTGTTATTTAAAGCCCCTGGAAATGAGTGAGATGAAGCAAGGCTCCATGGCGTTGGCATAATGCCAGTGAGAAATACATTTAATCCCACCGTGATGAGTTTACTACATCTCCCCACTTGATTTATAGGGCCAGTGTGATGTAGACTTTGAAACAACCAGCAGCTCTGCTCTCCATCCTGGCCAGATCTTGTCACAGTTCCTGGAGCTTCTTCCAGAGGCTGTAAACCAGCTCCCTGTGTCTCCCGGTCCAGCTGGAAGGGTCTGTCTTCTGCTGGCCTCTGCTCTGCCTCGTGCAGAGGCAAGGATGTGGCTGTCCCCCAGGTGTCTGTGACCATGCCGTGCTGCCTGGCACTGCCTCCAGGTGTAAAGGCAAGGAGCAGTGTGCTCCAGGGAGGCCCCTGCCCAAGCTGGGGTCCTATGAGCCCATCTCAGCACCTTGGGACTGAAAGCCATGGGTTGGTTGTGAACCACTTGCTTCCTTAATGCGTCTCCCTTCACACTGAGTTGGACTGCGTCCAGGCAAACGCTTATCTTCCTTCCCACTGGAAGCTGTGCAGGCTCATGCCGGCTGCTGTCTGAGGAACTGTTCTCCATTTCAAAAGAAATCAAGCCAGCTTTGTTTCCAAGCCTCTATTAATCATCTTTTCCAACTCCTCTTGTTTTCTAGCAGCAGGCTCTGCTTGACCGTTTGAGCTGGAGAATATGGGAAAGTTGGCTGGGGTTTGCTTCGGTCTGTCCCTGCTCTTGAAGCTTCCTCCTTGTGACCCTGCCCCTCTGCAGAAAACTCCTCTGCCCCTCTGCAGAAAACCCTGCCAGGCAGGATGGGTGGCACTGGTCTGGGCTGTTTGCTGGTGGTAGGAGTGGGCACCGGCCATTTGCTCTGCTTGGAATGTGCTTCTAGGTCAGAAGGTTTCCCATGTATGTGAGCTTGCCAAATGAGTCATCACCGCAGAAGGACCTAGGGTCTCTCCAAATCATTCCCAACGCGAGTTTAAAGGCTACAGTCAACCCCAAATCTGTACCTGGCTATCTGCCACAGCTGCCATGCCCCACCATGGGTATGATCTGCTCCCATGTGGGGACTGGGAAAGTTCTAAAAAGCAGAAGTGACCGTCCTTCCCTTGTTAAGCAGGCATGGCCTCCACAGCTGCCAGTGCTCACAGCAAGAGCTCCTGTGGCACCTCTGCTCGGTCGCTGCAGATGCATCTGTGCCAGGAGTGCTCCAGACTCAGAAAAGTCACTGGTCCTCCCCCTGGAGTTGATGCACCAGAAAGGCTGATGTAGGTGTAAGAAACCGATGTTAATTACTGAAGGTACTTGCGGCTCAGCTGTGCTTCGGGGAGATGAGATCTGTTCAGGCCCCACAAGCTTGTTGGCTGCAGAACAAGCCCCACCATGTCCCATCCTGTAGCAACACCTGCAATACTTCTGGTCTTTTTGAGAAACAGCCTTTCTCTCTGCACAGCCCTGGCTGTGCTCCTTGAAGCCCCTTCCCTTGTGCTGACAGATGTCCTGCCCTGTTCCAGCCTGCGACAGCCGTGGTGGTGGTCTCGCTGCGATGTGTCCTGGGACTATCTGCAGCACCCCGCATGCCAGTGGCATCCACGTGCTGCTTCATGCATCGGCTGCCACCGCGCAGGAGAGCACACACCTGCATAATACCGCTGTGTGCCCACATCCTGAGTGCTGTGAGCAGTCCCAAGGATGATGAACTGGAGTCAGGGAGGATCCAGCAAAGGGTAACTGAAATGAGCCTCTCCTAGAAGCTGCAGTCTTGGCACACTTTGTGCTGTGGAGCTGAGAGGGCAGGCGTCCTTCAAAAGGGCCTGGCCCTGGATATGAAGAGTTAAATCATGGTTGACATCCAGTCCTGCTGTGATTTGTCAGCCTGGACACATGTAGTCTATGGAGAAAAACAGGCAGGGTAATTTCCTGATTTAAATTAATTTCAGAGACCACCGCAGGAAGGAACTTGGGATGTATCCAAAGGGTAACCAGGCCATGGAAAAATACCAGGCAGGGGAAGGGGCTGGGGAATCAGGACCTGAATTTTCCCCTTTGTCGCTACAGAGGTGATAGCTACTATTGCATTTTCCAGTTATGAGTCCAGTTTAAGGAATTTAGGACACTTTAAATGTCAGATTGTTGAAGAATCAGCTCTTCCTAAGGGGAAACTTCCCTGGGAGCCTGAGCCCTTCCCAGCTGCCATTTCATCTTATTTACCGAATTTTTTATTGTACCAGCATCCTAAGTATAAATCAGAAAAGCTCTTTGCCGCCTGCCTTGTCCGTAGACAAGACACGGTAGTTAGGCAAGGCTTTGTTCAAGTTGCCTCTGTATTCCTGCAGCAGTGCCAGGGACCAGTCTACCCTGTTCCTCCTCTCCATGGCATGCCACAGACATGGAGGACAGTGGCTTTCTGCTTCTCCTCACCTCTTATCTCCTGTGGGCCTGGTCTTTCAAGACATTGCTGCTAAGGCAATTCTCAGTCTCTGCAGGCTCCCTCTGGTAAATCTCCCCTTGCACCCCTTTTGGGAGAGAATGGCTCTGCTTGGTGAAGATGAGCTGAAGATGGGACCAGATCATTTCCCAAATCAGCACGTGGGGTTGGAGAAGCATCCTTGGAGCACTGGGAGCAGATGCACTGCCGTGGCCTGTGCTGCGGGAAAGGAACTGGTGTGCTGCAGGAGGGCCATGCTGTGCTCAGCTCCCATCCAGATCTCGTCTGAAATCATCTGTCTTCCTTCCTCAGCCTCTCAGTGCCTCACTGCAGTGCCGCTTGCTTACATGGGGATTGCATTCCTCGGGGAGCCTTGCCATTTGCAGAAGACCCTTTGTGGGTAAAAGGATCTTGGTTGGTGTCCCTCACTGGGGCTGAATGCCAGGGGCAGGCAGCTGACACTGCTGTCCGCTGGAGGCTATAAAGACAAGATATCACCTCGTTCGTTCAGGAAGTCCCAGGGCCACAAATTTTTGATGACTGGTGGCACATCCTGGGACATACCATTAAATTTACCCTCTTCTTGCACGCTGCTTTGAGAGTCTGCTGTGTGCCACAGCTGGAGCTGGGATGCTGGGTGAGATGGGAACCTGAGCAAGGCAGCACCTTGCTGTGACCCAGAGCAGCTGCTCCTCTAAGTATTTTTTATTTCATTGTAGCTCACAACTGTGAGTCATTCTCTTTTTTTTTGATAGTAGCTTCAGATGCTGGTGGTTGTGCAGCAAGGTCTCGTGGTACCTGCTGTCAGTAGCTGCACTTGTCAGCGTGTGTCCTTGTCACCCTTGCAGCAATCCTGACACAAACTTGGTGACAGACCAGGTGTGGGATATAAATGACAGTTCAGGGGGTCAAGATATTCCTGAAATGCAAGGAGGTCTGAACCTAGAGAGGAGAAATGAAGCTGAACCAGGTCACAGAGACCTGGGATTATGAATGTGCTGGTCTGTGTCCTGGGGACTCAAGTGATATTTCTGTACAAAAAAAACTGGCAAAGCACAGAGTAGCAAGATGTAAAGGCATGTGCCATTTATTTTCATCCCAGGGACCAAAACTTCCCCAGCAGCAAAGCTTCTCAGTCATTAAAAGTCAGTTGAATAGAAAGGCTTTTTGCAAGTGCTCTGGGCACCAGCACAGGCTGGATTGCAGAGACAGTATCTGCAGAAAACACAAGCCGTAAGAAAGTGCTAATTGACCACTACTGAGTGAATTTATCATCCTGCTCGAGATGCAGGCGTTCATAGAATAAAAGCCTTGTAGACAGTACGGAGGTTATTATTTCGGGCTATCATGAACCTTAATTCAAAATTCTCATTCCGAGGATGCCTGAGTGAACACTTGTGCTACATTAAAAGCTGAGTAAGCCTGTCTTTTTTTATAAATTCTCTCACTATTTTCCTGTCTATCATGATGTAATTGCATGGTTATAGCATCGTAATGAATTGCTTTTTTTAGGTTTAGAAATTTGTATGAAACTTAGCACCATGGTAAAGGATTCAGTTTGCTGGTCTGGGCTTGGATTTTGTTTAAAGAAACTGTGAAATACATCCGTCAACACAAAAGGCACCTCAGCCTTGGGGAACTGTATCTCACAGTATTTGCTGTGCTGGGGTCCCAGGGTCTCCCAGACTGTGAGTTAGGGAGTGGGGTCACATACAGGGCAAGAGGAGGAATAGGTGGTGGTGTGAGCAGTGTGCTGTAGACCCCTCGTTCCTATTGCAGCAGTGGAAGTCATGGGAAGCAGCACTTTTTGGGATGAGACCTCCAGATGTGTCCCCATCTGCAGGGTCCAAGTCTTGTGGCAGCAGCAGAGAAGCATCCTGAGCATGCTGCTGCAGGTTTCTGCTGGAAGGGCCTGGAGCCCCTCTGGCAGTGTGGTACCAAGCTGGGACATGCAGGCATTTGTCCTGCATGCAAAATAAATCTGCATTTGCAAAGTGTGGAAATAGGTTTTTATAGGCTCTCCTACCAAGTCCATATTCATGAGTCTGCTTTTCATGTTAGCATCACTCTGCAGTCTCCCTGTTTCTTCCCAAGTCAATTCCTTCTTTCATATGGAAATCCTCCCCTCCCTCCGAATGTATTTTTACCCATGCCAGGTTCCTGGGGCTGGAGCAGGGTTTTCTCAGAGGTCTGGACCCTTAGCTGGAGGAAGCAAACATCCTCTGGTGACCTGGGGAGTCTGAGGTGGCTGTATGAACGCTGGGAACTCTCTGTGCTGATCTACATCAAGGTGCTTGGCTGCCTTTTCCACTTTCTTTATGGCTCTGCATCAAGATAAAACCTATGAAAGACCCAACAGTAGATTCTCATGCCTGTCACAGTGCTAAAAGTGGTGATCCATCAGATGCCAGCCATGCCTCCCTACCACAGCGCAGCACGGGGACGTGGCTGCTGGGGTCCTTTCCAGGCTGAACTTCAGAGGGAGCAGCATGTTACAGGTAGCACTGGTCACAACTGGTAGTTGCGTTGTCTCCTAGCAAAAGCTGGGAAGATCAAAAGAGGCCTTTTATGGGGTCATTTTAGACTGGGAGCAGACTAGCTGCAGGAGCGGCAGCAGTGCTGTGTACTGAATGGGACGCTATGGTGGGAAGGCAGCTTGGGCTGGGGGGACGCTGAAAAGGATGCGTGCGGGTGTCGAATCACTTGGCTGGATGTGCCATTTCTTGTGTCAAAATAAAACATTCATTTGTTTGCTTTGCTTTGACTTTGCAGTGCCTGTGTGCTTCAGGTGGTGTGTATCCCCGCAAAGTTAAATAGCAAACTGAAGGTTGATGCTGTAGGAATAAATATTCCTAAAAGTAAAGGAGTCTGCAAGGCAGACAGCTCCGGGAAGGGACGGGATGTTCCTGCCCCATGGGAGTATGTTTGGAAATGTTACGCTGGCGGCACCTGCTGAGTTAATGGAGTCTGGGGAGGGGAACGACGGCAGGTACAAGGCCAAAGCTCAGCTGGTGCGCGTCCCACACCCAGGGCCCACCGAGGGCAGATGCGTGGCCCGAACTGGAGAGCTCAGTTTTTTCCCACACCAAAAATAAACATGTAGGAACACAAGACCTGGGAGGGAGACAGGCAGGAAGGCTTTTCTCATGGCACCTCAGAGGAAAGAAGAGCAGATACCTGCAATAACTTGCAGTATTAAGCTTAAGGGCAGCTTCAGTGTCTTGGAAGCAAGTGAAATAATTTGCAGTATCCCATTACTGCAAATACGGTTCTTTGCAACCAGAAGGAACAAGTCATTAGTGACACTGACAAACCACTTGAGGAAAATCTGTGTGGATTGATCTGCTGTTGTGGATGAGATATATTCTGCTGTCTCTTAGCAAGAGGACATGTTTGTGACAGATTCCTATTTTGTGTGTGTTAAAGATCCCACTGAAACCTCCAGATTTAGTTATGAAAATGCTCCTGGGGCACCAGCTGTGCTCTATGCAATTTCATTCAGGCTTTTCAGTGGGTAGAGCTTGAATTAAGCGTGTCACTGCCCACAAAAAACCATTCATTTTATTGCTGTCCTGATGAGAGGGAGCAGAAGCCATGGCTGGGGTTTGAAGGGCTGCATATCAAGTCCACCAGTGTCTAGACAGAAAACAAATACGGTGCTGGGTGGGACATAGCGGCCTGACCCTTTGTCATGTGGATGAGGTCTGGGGAGGATGGTGAGGACAGAGGGGCAGGCTGGGGGGAGGAACACAGCAGAGGATGCAGGGCCTTGATGGCCGTGGAGGGCTGCTCTGCCGTGGCAGAGAGCGACTGCGCAGGGATGGCTTTGCGCTGGGGACTTCCCTCTGACCCAGCTGCGATGCTGTGAGGGCTTAGAGCAGTTTAAACACTTACCTGCCTTGAGCTTTTAAGACCTCTTTGATGGCCTCAAGTGTTCATCTGCATGAAGAGCTTAAGGTGTCCTAAGCAGTCTTCCGTCCTTTGGGAGGCTCAGGGCTCGGAGCTACCGCTCAGCGCCGTGGAGCGTTTAACAGGATTCGTGCTGGGTGGCATGGCTCTGCTGCCTCCCTGCCTGGCCTGGGAGGGGAGGCTGGAGCAGGTGTCCCCCCAGGACACCCCTGGCATGGCCACCCTGTGATGGCTGGAGAGCAAGGGGGTGGATGATGCTGCCTGTCAGCTTGCCTTTGGGGTACATGAAGGTCCCCAAGAAGAGCCAGGTACCACCAGGAGCAAGGGCCAAGGATGCTCCTGAAGGTTTGCATTGACCCAATGTGGCTGGTCTGGCTGCAGTGCAGGAGGGACCCAGCCCAGAGACTGCACAGCCCTGAGCGTCCCTGACTCCATCTTTGCTGCCCACAGCTCCAGCAGTGCCCCTGCTAATGCTGTGCCCCTGCTGCCAGGGAAATTGTTAAGTAGCTGAGAGGAAACAGCCAGAGCCAGGGCTGAGCTCACCGATCAAAAAGCCTTGCGAGCAGCGGGGTCGGTGTGCATTGATTGCCCGAGCAGGCATGCCTGGAAGTGAGCAGGTTTCCACCGTGAGTTTCACAGAAACCACAGCATTTAATGGCAAGCATTTAACAAATTCCCTGTCACCCTTCAGCCCCAACTGCACCGTTCCCAGCGGCCCGGCCAGGCGTGCGTGGCATGGCAGGATGGAGAAACTCGCTGTCCCTCCTGCCCTTTGCTCATCAGAAGTGTAAAGCTAGCCGGTGGGCAGCACACGCTGTGCTTAGCACTTCCAGTTACCGCCTGCCGCAGCCACCACCAGCGCTTTGGGGATGGGTAAATGAGCAGTAGAGCTGTCGGCACAACCCAGCCTTTACAGCTCCAGCTGCTTTTGGGAAGAGCTGCCAGCCCCCTCCTTGCAGGCAGGGGTTGTGGTGCAGCACAGCTGTCCCCCAGCTGTGTTCACAGGGACCGAGCCTGGCTAGTGCAAGCCTGCAGAGCGTGGCTCCGCTACCACAGCCGTTGCAGGGCCGTCCTCTCTCAGCAGGACTGGGCGACCACCCCCGGCACTGCTCCCCGTCTCCTCCAGCACACCCCATCCCTACTTCCATCTGTTCAGGCAGAAATAGGGCTGCTGTTGTCCTGGTTTCCTAAAGAAACAAGGGTCGTGCCATGGGTGCCTGCCTGGTCATCTCCTCTCCTTCCAGGGACGTCTACTGACATGTTTGATTTCAGGGCCCCAGAGGTGAGCAGGAGCAGGCACTGTGAGCGTCCCCGTGCCCGGCAGGGCTGCAGCAGGAGCCCGGCACTCACCCACCATGCACAGACTGCCCGGGGTACAAGCAGCCCCAAGTCTTTTGGGGGGCAGGAGGCAGCTGAGGGCAATGCAAGATGGGGCTTTTGCAGGCATTGCGGCAGTGGAGGGTCCATGGGGAAGAGGTGTGGTTGTTGCGGGGGCATAAGGTGTTTGTCATGTTTGTGGGACACGCTTTGGGGCAGAAGAAGCAAAACCCTCCTTGGTTCTGCATGGAGACAGCCTGGTGGTTAGCTAATCCTCTGCTTCATGAGGCTTTAGTAATCCAGGGACCCTGGGGATTTTGGCAATAAAATAAGAGAGGCAGGGCACAGCCTGCTCCTCCCGGAGGCAGTACTCACGCAGCCTGCAGAGCCGGGAGTGTTTGCGGGGGAGCTTCACTCATCCTGGGGATAACAAGCACAGCAGAGAATGTCACAGCCCGCTCATGGGTGATTTACGGCTGGCAAGAGGCAAGGCTCTGCTCCCAGGATACATTATCCACCCGTGGCTTTTTGTTTCACTGCAAGGGGTATGTTTTGCCCACAGGTACTCCTGCTCAGCCACACATGAGCTGGACATCTCCTGCTTTGTGCAGTCAGCGCCTTTCTGGGAAGCTTTTAATTCGCAAGCTTAGTTTAATAACTGATTAATAGACTTAACAAAATTCTATGCCTATGTGAGGGTTTTCTGGGGCTCTCAGAGGTGCAGCAGCAGAGGAATGCAGGCAGGACTGGGAAAAACAGGATCATCACCTCCTCTTACCCCATGTCTCCCTGCTCCACCCAGGACAGGGTGGGGTGCCGCTGGGAGGGGAGCACGTCCGAGCTTTCCCTTTCCATCTGCACATGCCTTGCACGAGGGAAGGAAACCTATGGCATGGTGCATCGTCCAGAGTGCCTTCCTAGCTTGGTGCTGACATCTCTGAGGACCTGAAGCCCCCGTTGCCCCTGGACCTGCCTATGCCTGCTTGGTGCACCCAATGCAGTGAGCTCCCCACTCCTCCTGCCTCCGCCGCTGCCTTGTCCCCAGGGCTGCCTGAACGTCTTCCAGACCACGCTGACCTACAGAGATTGCCTTGGCTCTAATGGCACGTCTGTGCTGATCAGCACTTACTAAACACCCCAGGGCAAAAGCCCTCCCTGTAATTAGCAGTAGCCACCTGCATGGAATGCTCTTGCCACCCTGCATAAAAGGGAGTCATGGCTAAAGTCAGCTCTTGAGCAACAGCAAGTCCTTGGCTGGGCTGGAGCGGCCTGGCTTGGAAATGCCACTCCGGAGGGCAAAGATGCCAGTGTATTAATAGATGTGGCTCCATCTTTAGCCCTCGGGCTGAATGTTATTAGCACTTCTTTTTAGCAGTAAGGCTAAACCTAGTTTTATATTGTCTGAGTATCTCGGACAAAATTAGAAAGACCCCGAAACAGCCCTGGATGACAGCAAGGTGCCAGCTGTTGTCAGGGCTATTTGGGTGCCCTGTCTGGCAGCCCATGGTGGCAGAGCCTGGTGGCAGGGGCTGAGGGGCCGCAGGGGAGATGGGCTGGGGTCTCATGGGAGCAGCTTGTCCCTCTTTGCTCTCGGGAGAAGTCTCTGCCAGGGCTTTTCAAACTTGAGGCTTGGAGTGCAGCGCCCAGGGTCAGTGTTGATGCTTGAAAATGAGGGTTATCTGGTTAAATATATTTGTTTCTGTGTCCCTTCCCAAGGCCGGCGTCCTGCCTGCTGTTCTCCCTGCACCAGGGCGTTCTCTGGGAGAAACTCAGCCTGGCTGCCCCTGTGCCAAGGGTTCCCTCCTCTTCCTCCCCTCCCAGCAGAAGTCCTGGCATTGCTCTGCCTCAGCTCGCAGGTTTTCCAGCAACGGCAGCCTCGCCAGTGCTGCCACAAATCCTGAAGGCATAACCCCTTGCCTTGTTAGCAGCTGCAGGTATGAAGCCAGTCTTGCTGGCCCAGATTACCTGCCCGCTTGGCAGGATAAGACGACTTCTGGCAAAAGCACAGAGGAGAAATCACATCCCTGTGCTGGAAGTCAAAAACATTAATTAAACCTGCAGTATCATTGATTGCTATCTCAGGGGAGAGGCAGAGGGTGAGAAAAAGCTCAGGGGAAGGAAACCCAGTGGAGGGTTTGCTAGGAGCCTTCTTAAACTTTAAAAATCAGATGATTATTTCCGGGATGTTGGCATCTTCCTGTGGGGAGGCCTTTGGAGCAGGTCAAGCTCGTACTGGGGGTGTGCAGGCAGTGCAGCCCCCTTAGGGCAGGGGGGACACGTGGCCAGGTGTCCCAGGACCCTTACCAGCTAAATATTTGATGCTGCCCAGGTAGGAGCCTTGCCCATGCTGGATGACCTGGCTAGTACTCCTGCAGTGTGCACCCTAGTAGCCGGGACAGTCGGATCCCAGGAAAATCAGCCCTTTTTGTCTGGGAGTGGAAACTGGGCACCCCCTGAAAGCTGGGCCAGGAGCACTGTCACCGGGCACTGAGCGCTCTGCTCCCCATATAATGGGATAGCACAAACCCATTTAGGCTGCCTGTGTTATCAGCCAAAGCTGCAATTACTCCAGAAATACTCATCCAGCTAAACTCCCTCATTACCAGCCATTTGCACCTAGTGGCTTTATCTAAGCACAATTGCTTCAGCTGGGTTAAGCTGTGCCAGAGGCTTTCATCTTAGGCTGCAAATATCCAGCCCTCAAATGCCTGCGAGGTCTGTGGCTTGTGAGCCTCCAGCAGCCTCTCCTCCTTCCGTGGATCCTGCCATCCCCCTGCTCACGAAGAGGGTGACTGTGTGGGGACAAAGTCCCTCTTTCCCCTGTGGTCTGTGTGCTCCTGGCCCGGGGCTGCGGGCACAGCCCTGCCTACCTGCCCGTGCCCAGGACAGCGTCCTGCTTTACCAGCTGAACCAGCTAACCTGCTTTACCAACACCGGCTAACACCCCCAGCCTCACAGGGTGTCCCTGTGGTGACAGCGCATTTGGGGAGCGGTTGCTGTCCCCATGCCCCGGCACGCTCTTGGGGGCACCCAGAGGGGAGCTGGCCACCCCCACACTGGACAGTGGTCCCCATCCCCTCCCCTGGGGATGGGCAGCGGCCTGGTGCTTCTGACGGCTGCTTGGCATGCCCCGTGCCCTCCTGTGCCAGCTCTTCCGCTGGCGGTGCTGCTCCTGCTGTCCCTCTCCTTCCCGTTGCCCGCTGCACTACCCTGCTGCGTGCACAGGCAGGGGACCAACAGCCCCCAGCCCTTCTCCTCCCGGGGATCTGTTTTCCAGCTACTCGGCCTTATTCATCTGGTGGAGGATACAATGGGCTACTCAGCTGGCTTTGCTCTTTTAGTGGCAATAGACCTGCAGGAGCAGGATGAGAAGACAGGGCTGAGCATGAGGCTGCGGGGCAGGACTAGGCGTTGGACAACGGGCTGGGCGGCTGCTGGGCACACAGGGCTGCACAGAGCCCGGGCGATGCCGGAATCTGCCGAGCCGGCCGGGCAGCACGCAGCGCGCTGGCGTCTGCTGCGGAAAGTGCTGCGATTAATGGGAATCTGTTCTAGTGGCACCGACAGATCAGGCAGCCTGCCAGGGGCCAGGTGGAGGGGAAGGCAGGTTATCTGCCAGAGCCAGCGCGGAGAAGAGCCCCGGCTTGCTCCAGCCCTGTGCCTCCATGAGCACGATCAGCACAGGAACGGCGAAAGAGCGGTGGCATTTGTAGGCAGTAGTTCCTGCCAGCCAGTCCTTTCATCCAGGCTTGTCTGACATAAAATGGTGCGAACAAACCTCCCTGCTTGCTTTGATTGCTTCCCAGGGATTCCTACATTTGCATTATAATGAAGTGATGTTTTGCTGTATAAATAAAAGAAAGGACTTATCAGCTCTAAGGGTATTTGCATGCTCCCCAGAAGGAGAGAAAGAGCCGCACAGGGATTAAGTACAGACAAACTTCAAGTGCTGGTGAGGACAGTGAAGATTTACAGCAAGATGCTCTCCTGGTGCTTTTTAAAAGAGGTTGTCACAGAGGGCTGTAACAGAGCAGCAAGACGGGGGTTGCTGCTGGGGTACATGTCGTACATACTGGCCTGAGCCACCCCTTTTGGCACTAGTGCTCCTCTGGCTGGGTCTGCTCCTGTCCGCACCCAAGGGCGGGATGAGGTAGTGAAAAACATGGCATGTTCTGGGTGGGCAGTGTCAAACAGTTTATTTTCTCTTGGCATAATCCCCGTTTTCCGCTGACAACCCAGCTAGGTTTAGAGAGGGAACATGAGCAAAGCACTGACCACGCCAGTGCCTGCCCTTGGTGGATGCTTTGCCACAGGTCAGGGGATGGTTCAGGTGCTCCGGACAGGCAGGTACCAGTGTTTCTGCTTTTATTACCTGAGCTCTTTACGTTTGGCCAACACTAAGAAGAGCAGAGGAGCCAGACAGGCGGGTCAGGTCAAGCTGTGTTGCCTGGGGGGGTGGGGGGGGGAATGACACCCCCACCCTTGCCTTGCAGATGTGTGTGTTCACCCCTCCTGCATCCCTAGTGCAGGTCAGGTTGGCGCTCGCTGGGTGTGAGAATCACGCCAACCTGCTTTGCACCCTTTTCAGGACCTTCGCCTGACTCCCACCAAGGCCCGCTGACACCAGTGGGTTTGCGGTCAGGTTAAGACATAGTGGCACATTGAAAACCATAAATACGTGAGTGGTTGGTTCTTGCCTGTGCTAAGCCACATCTGCAAGTGATTTCTGAGTCTGTCTGCGAGGAAAGCAGAGTGCTGGGTGCAATCATCTCTCACAGGCACGCAGCTCTGAGCTCTGGCTGGTGCCTGCAAAAGCCACTTCCCTGACCCACTTCGTCTGCAGCCATGCATCTCACCAGAGACCAGCTCCTGCTGGTGCCGACGGACCTGTGTTTAATCCATAAAAACCAGAATCCAGATTTTGCTAAAACACTTGACAGGACTATGGTATCGGAAAGGAATTTGCAAGCCAATCGGCAAAGCACAGCGGCACGCCAGCTGCAAAATCAGGCACATCGACAGCTCGCAGGGCAAGGACATGAGCACGGCTGCCTTGGCACAGCCGTGGGTCCAGCCTGCCCAGCTCCGGCCGATGCCATGCTGGCTGCTGGAGACTGGTCGATTCTCTTTCCTTTCTTAATCTCACAGTTTTGCAGACAAGCATTAGGAGAAAATGTCCCTGTGTGGAGCAAGGCACAGTGGGGAGTGAGCGTCTCCTCTCCTGGGCAGCGGTGAGGCTGCTCCTGGCCAGCTTTGGGATCTTCAGCTCCGGAGGAGGCAGGGGAACTGGAAAGCACCCAGAGGAGAGCTAGCATACTGGTCGGGGCCGGAGCACGGTGAGGAGAGGCTGCAGGAGCTGGGCTGCTCCAAGGAAGGGCAGGCAGGGGTTATGCAGGCGCAGCCACCGGTTCTCACTGCAGGCAGCTGGCAGAGGATGGAGCCGGCTGCTCCCGGCAGTTGGGCAGCAGCCCCAGACTGGGGCTTGGGGCGTCCAGCTGGGCATTAGGAGAGTGGCTGGGACACCCCTCCTCGCCTCCGGGGACTGCTGCTGCCTGGCCCCATGTTGGGCTGTGCCTGGGTGACCCGTATCTCCGCAGCAGCCCTGCCATCCCTGGGAGAGCCAGCCCGCGCTGGCTGGCACCGTTACACAACCCTGCCGCAGCCCGCTGCCTGCGCACTACAATAGGCACTATTTTTATTCCCTTTCTTTTTATTCCCAACTTTCTGGTTGTCACAGGTAGCACAAAAGTCCTTGGGGAGGAGGCTCTCCTCCCCCATGGTGTTATGTAGGACATTTCAGCCACTAGTCCTCGTGCCCTGCTTGTGCTTGTCCTTGCCAGGCACAAGCTTGTCCACACCAGGACCAGCAGGGACAGGGCACGGGGTCAGCGTCCTGCGGGGAGTGAAGCCCTCGGCTTGGGCACTGCTCAGAGCCTGCTCAGCCTGCGGGCACCAGCCTGAGGAGGCATGTATTTCTGGGGAGACAGTGCTTTTGCCCCTACCCCACCCCTGCGACGGCATCGCTCCCCAGAGCAGCAGGAAGCAGGAGAGCACCAAGGCGCCGTGCCTGCCCGGCCATGGGCCCCGCTGGGCCAGACCTGCACGTGGGCTTCCCACCATGACCTCAACCATGGGGCTGCCCGGGGCTGGGGCTGCCCCATTGCCCTGGTCTGGGGCGGCGGGACGGGCCTGCTGCGAGGTCCTGCCCTGCTGCCCCGGGGGGTAAAGCCCCTGGCCCCCCAGCACCCTTATGCTGCCTGGTGTTCCTGGGAAACAGCTGTCAGCGGTGGGTCTGGCCACTTGTGACAGCCAGTTACTCAGAGCAGAAATTCCTCATGGGCATGATGTGGATGGAGCAATTTTCTGCACAATTACTCCCGTTTATTCAGGGTGATAAACCGGTATTAAAGAAGGAGGAGATGAGGCATGGGAGTGATGTATCTTCCTTCTGAACCCATTTCTTGCCATACAACACAGCCTGGACATTTCCTAATGGGGCTGGAAGAAGTAGGGACCTGTGGCATAGGGATTAGATCAGACTAGAAGCAAAATTCCCGCAGTTCCTACGTTAGAGATACATGCACTGTGGTTTCACAGTTCTTAGGCGTAACAAAATTATCTCTTCCTGCATGCTTCATGCAAGTACCAGGAGGGGAATAAGCAAAAGGTGCCGCCGCACAAATAACTTTGCTAAGGAGGAGGACGGGGAAAATGAACCTCTCCTGGCAGACAGCAGTGATGCCGTGCGGTAAGCGGGAGAAGGTGCCGGGGGATGAAGGTGCAGCATGAGCGGGGATGGCAGCGCGTGCCCAGAGTGAGCAGGCAGGCAGCGCAGCCCCCGGCAGCCCGCAGTGTCGACATAGTGCCCTCCTGTCGCAAAGCCCCCCCCCAGCGATGCCGATCTCCCCCCAAGGAAGAGCCGAGGAGGCTGTAATTCCAGCTGGCTGACACGACGTCAAAGCACTTCTCCCCACTGCCTGCCAAGTCATGTTTTTCACGGTGCGATCCTGCACCACCACATTCACGTGTTCTGGGGCGCTTTGAGCAACCCCCAGCAGGCTGCCAGGCATGTCCCCTTGGCAGTGCTGTTTCCAAAACCTGGAGCCTGCAGCACCCCTTGGAATAGTCCTGCTCCCTCCAGGGCTTCCCTGCTCCCCGTGGAGTCTCATGTTTTCCACCTCCTCTGGCTGAAGGCACTGGGCAGGCAGTTTCCTGGGGGCAGCCTGGGGTAAAATGGCCGGCAGGACATGCTGAGAGAGAAATGTGGCTATGATTTCATCGCCAACTGGATGGACACCTTCTTGGCGAGGGAGCCAAGCAGAGGATGAGGATGCGGAGAATGGCTGGTAAAGACAAACCCCAGTGGCTTGTTGTCTCCTGGCTGCAGAAGTACAAGACGTGCTCTTGGGGGCACGCTGCCAGCCGCCTGCCTGGCTTTCCCACCACTGCCTCCTCTCTCCGCTCCCCTCCCCTGACCCTCTTCCCTGTTTTTTTCTCCTTGTGCCTGGCTCTCCCTGAGCCCCACAACTCTTCCTCAGAGCTGTTTGGAGCTTCCCCTCCCCTGGGGCAGTGGCTCCCTGTGCCTTGCCCTTCCCGGGGGCCTGTTGCAGTCTCTTGTGGCACGGAGCCTTGCAGCGCTCAGCAGGAGTTATTCCTCTTTGCCCTTTGATGTGCTGCACTCCACTGCTTGGGACTGCTGATGGGGACGAGCCCTGGCTGATGATCAGAGTCTCCCCGCCAAGCTCTGCCGCTGCAGCCTGGCCCCGTCCCTGGGACTTCCAGGTGGGAAATCCCTCGGTGTTGCTCCGGGCGGTGGCACAAAGCACAGCGTGGTGAGCGCTGAGAGCTGCCTGTGTGCCGCTGGGACCAAAGCCAGCGTGGCACTGCACCCGGCTGCCGATAACTGGGCATGGAACAGAGAATGGGTTTTTCAAAAAAATCACGAGCCAGCGCAGCCAAACCCAGCCACTGGAAGAAGTCCAAATATGTCAATGTGTTACACTGGCGCCTACCAGGCGAACCAGCCGGGAGCACTTGGTCGATGGGCACTTGGTTGTGTGCCGGCGTGTGCTGCTCGCCGAGGCTGGCTGCTCCGTGCAAACCCGGCTGCGCTGCAGGCTGTTGCAGGGGCATCGGTGCTGTGCAG
Organism: Sagittarius serpentarius; assembly: GCA_034782735.1. Lineage (NCBI taxonomy): Eukaryota > Metazoa > Chordata > Aves > Accipitriformes > Sagittariidae > Sagittarius > Sagittarius serpentarius. The sequence goes on from JAVKLA010000084.1 coordinate 28,280,989, forward strand.
TTCACGGCCTTCTCGGTGAAGGCCAAGTTAAACAACAACCCTGCTAAATTGTTCCACTTCCAGCACTGTGTTCGGAGCCAGCTGAAAGTGACCTGCTCTAGAAACCCCATCTTTCCATATTTTTGGGAAAAGCGACACCTTCACCTGCACCTGGTGCCGGTGCAGCTGCACGGGTGCTGGCCCTGGCTCGCGGGCTCTGGGGCTTCCCAAGCAGCAAGCACCGAGGGCAGGCGCTCCCTGTGCTCCCCGGGGAGAGGGCTGCATCGCCCTGCAGGCTGCCTTCCAGCCCAGGAGGTCCCTGGGTCCCCCAGGGTCCCGGAGGCTGGCGTAGGGAGCAGAACGTGGCGGCTTCATGCCGGTGGCGAGGCTGGTGGGACCCATGGATTTGCTCACATGCCGGTCAGTATCTCATGCTTTTCCAACGGGAGAAACCACCTGCCTAATTAAACAGCAGTAACGAGCTTGGCATCGCCAGCCGTGCCTGAGCACACTGCAAACTCCAATGACACTTAAAAAAGGAAATGTGCTGCCTTCTGGGTCTCTGCTAATATTTAGAAGGCTGACAGCTGTGTCCCGAGCCCAGCCGGTACAAGGTATAATTAGAAAAGCTGCTTGAATAGTGTTGTTATAAAAGTGATGTTAAAATAGTGGTGTGGAAGGAAAAGCTGGGGCCGTATGTTTCTGGGGTGTGCGTGCTACACTAGGCACTGTGCCCGGTGCGCTGCAGTGATACATTTAAGGCAGCCTCTGCTGAGGGAAATTAGCATCTTTGTGTTCTACACAAGGTACGCTCTGTTCTTTGGACGCAAGTTGACAGTCACATTTAAAACCATCCAGTCGAACATTTTCCAATTTTTGTTTATCAACAAGCGTCTGCGCGTATTCCTGGAGAATGAAATATTTATCTATCGACACACGCATGCGGAATGTGAGAGTGCCAATGTATTATTTATTGCCGCTTCCCTCCTGTAGCTTATAAATAACTCATGAAGCCTGGCTGCCCAGCACAGCCTGTGGCCGGCTACCTAAAGCAGCTCCGGCTGCCACCGCGTGCCAGCTCGGGCACCTCGCCCCAGGCAGAGCACCCCCTGCCTCCAGGCCCTGCCAAGGAGAGGGCTGGCAGAGGCTGGCAATGCCCACGTGCGGCCTTCGCCTCCCTGGCCTCCCCAAGCAATGCAGTAGGCCTCGTGGACAACGAACCGGGGAGGGGGAAAGCACCCAGAGCCTATTCTGGGGTCTCCAGGGATCTGTGGGTGCAAATTGGGCCCCCATGGTGCTGATCTGGGGCCCTGTATTTGAAAGATGCTTTGGGTGGACAAGAGCAGGCAGGTGTCCGACACAGTTTATGGCTTTGCACATATAACTGTATTTTGAATCATGTAAAGAAAAAAAAATCACCCTTTTGCTGAGCTTGAAGAACATCTTTCTCCAGCACTTAAGACAGATGCAGATAAAACAGATACCAGGGAGCTTTTGCTTCCCTCGTAGAGTGACTGCAGACAAATCAGTGCTGCTGCAGGAGCCCGGGGCTGCGAGCTGGGGCAGGTTACAGAGGTTGGGCTGTTCCTGCTGCGCTGCAGGCTTACAGGTCGGGGTCTGGTGCTGAAGGAACAAGGGGAGAGGGCCCCTCGGCAAGGCCACACAGTGGCTAAGAAGCTCACACATCTCACAAGCGGTGCCAACACAGTGCAGAGCTCTGACTCTCTGGGATACCATGAGTCAGAGCAGGGGAGAGATTACACAAGACCTAAGAGAAATAGAAAGCACAGTATTAATAACTGAGAATTGCACTAAATTACTTGATAAGTGAATTATCCTCCCTGCATTACCTGCTGACAGCAGGAGCATCCCTGCCTTCTCTGCAGAGGGAGGATGGATGGATGGATGGATGGATGGATGGATGGATGGATGGATGGATGGATGGATGGATGGATGGATGGGTAGCTGCTTTGCGTAGCCGTCCTGCGCAGCAGCTGAGAGCATGGATCTGGCTGGGTGGCAGGAGGAACTCGGTCGGCAGATTGCAGTTACCTTCGCTGTCCTCTATCCAAGGCCGAGCAACCAGCCTGCTCCTGGCAGGGGTCAGGTCTTCTCCAGCAGCTGCCTGGCACCGGGTGCAGGAGGACCTGGGGGGGGGCTCAGGGGACAGCTGCCCCACAGCCAGCTCAGGGGAGTGGCAGCAGCGAAGGGGCTATGTGGAGGGCTGGGAATGGGGCCGGAGTGGCCTCGGGTCTCACTGCTGGAGCATACCTGGCCCCGCAGAGTCCAGCGGGGTGTGCAGCCCAAGGCTGAGCAGGACTCGGTGGCACCGGGAGGGCACCAGCCGGCACTGCCGGGACGCTTCTGCTGAGCACCAGCGTTTTCCCAGCCAGAGAAGCTGCTGCAGCTCAGTCTCCTGCACATCTCCAAAGAGGAATGGAAACACGATCCTGACAGCTCTGGGTGCTGGACTTACTCACGGAGGCAGAGCCCCCAGGGGGGCCAACGCGCCTGCAATGTTTGCAGGTCCAGAGATGTGTTCCCTCTGTCCCAGGAGAGGAGCTGCTCGCCTAGCCAGCCGAGCAAAGCTCAGTGCTCACCGGACATGGGTGCTGCAGGTCCTCACGGCAGGCCCTCGGTGCCGGTGAGCCGCGCGGCAGTGCGGCCGGGTGGGAGCCAGCTGCTGGCCTGCTGCAGAAAGTCAGCAACATCCATCAGCCTCCTAAGAGCATCGTCTAGCACCGAGTTATTTCTAGGCCGGGGCGGTTATTGGGAAGGCATTACAGGGCTGTGAAATACAGCATGTCCCTCAGCTGGACCTGCACTTGTCAGCTTGGGAGCAGCACACACCAGCTGTCTTTCGGGGGCTCGCTGGCTTTTGGCTTCACTCCACTTCAAACCCCGGGCTCCTTATGTGCATTTTAGCGACGTTCACACACTTCAGGTTTCTAGGCCAAGCGAGAGCTTTGATTCCGTGCTGCACTCAGCAGCTCTGCGTGAAGGTAGCCTGCAGTTAACTAAGGTGAGAGGCTGAAAGCAGTTCAATTTTGCAACAATAGCTGAGAACAAAGTACAGATTTTACCATTTAAAACTGGGACAAAACAGAGCTGGAAGGTTTCTGTGGGGTTATTTTTTTTTCATTTTACTTTTAACACCCAGTAGCCTTTTTTGAGTTGAATTAAGTATGTGGTGTCCATGGCCTTTGCTTCACGCTGGAGCATTCCTGTTTGCATCTGAATGGCAAAGCCAGGACAGGGCAGCAGCACCTGGGGAGGGAAAGAACCTCAGCTCAGGCTTGCTCTCCTGGCCAGGACTCGTCCTGGTCTCCTCTGCCGGCTCCTCTCAGCGCTACTATTTTTTTCTTCTTTTTTTGTCCTGCACCTAGCACATCCAGTTCACGTCTGGGCCTGGGGTACATAGGAGTGACACCAAGACAAGCAATTAATCCTAACTGAGGTGGCTCTCGTTCTCCTTCCACGCTGGGCTGACCTGCAGAGCACCTTCACCTTGTATTTTTATGTTAAACGGCTAAAAGTCATCACCGTAATGGTTCTTATGGCAGCCCAGCAAACTGAGCTCTTAAAAGCTCCTCTTGCTTAATGCATGTCTTGTACATAGGCCATTACGCTTACCTTACCCCCGGGAACACAGGCAAGCCCGGGGGCTGAGCCAGCTCCTCTCTGAGCTGATCCCCCGCAAAAAGGGAGAGGAGGGCTCACCCATGCCCACGGAGGGCACCTGAGCAGCAAAGCAAGCGCAGTCACTGCCACCTCAATCACCCACCGCTATGTTCCTTATGGATACCATAGGGTCCATAACAGCCTTGGAATCATTTCCCTCCTTACAGTCTGAATTTTAAATCACCCCCCAGCCTCCTCCTGAAAACCTGCTGAGCTGAAGCCGCTGCAGGTCACGTTGTGCAATTTGCTGTTGCAAGACAAAGAAAACAAGTTCTTCTTTTCCACAATTACCAAACCACTTCATCGAGCAATTTCCCTGCCTCTGCGCTTCGGTTTCAGTTAACAGGATTCCTCGGGGAGGGAAAGTCTAACTGCATCTCTCAGTGACTGCTGGTTCTGCCATTACAGACGATTGTGAGAAGTTGTTTAAGTGCTGTAACTGCTGGCAGCAGCTTTCCCGTGCCTTGTACTAGAGCTGAACCCGGACGAGGCTCGCTGGGATTGCAGGCAGACGCTGGCCGGAGGGGCCCACACAGCCTCGCCTCGGGCACCAGCCCTCCAGCTTTCGGCTGCCACTCCCCGGGGTTGAACCCTGTCTACCTGTCTCAGTGTGGCTCTCACTGGGGGCTCTGCCCTCACGTCCAAAAGCCCCAGTCCTGATGAAACGGCGCCCGCCGGGGGTCCCAGCACAGCCCCAGGTGCTTGGCGGGGGCTGAGCACCAGCCAGGGAGGGGGAATGCCACCCCTGCTTTGGGGCGAAGGGCAGGGAGGGGGCTGTCGCTGCAGCACACAGCCGTTACAGGGGAACCGCAAGCCTCCGTATGAAGCAACTCTCTGCGGCGGCTGCTCACGGCCCGGGGCATCCCCGTCACTCCATGCATGGTGCAGCAGGAGGAGCGCAGCTCCCCGCACCAGAGCAGGCACCGATGCCAGTGGCGAAGCTTGGCTGCACCGAACCAGGGGATGCCGGTTTCCTCCCCATCACCCCACAGCAGGAGCTGGCACCGGGGCTGTTCAGGCCGGTGGGTGCTCCCGGATGGGCTGCCACTGCACCGGGAGCAGGCAGGCCAGTCCACTGCCACCAGCTTTTAGGACCGAGCTGCATCGGGGTGTGGGGTCTGTGTCTCCACTGCCGCCTTTCCCACGCTTCAGGGCTGCCCCACTGGTGCTTCCCCAGGGATGGGGGGCAGCACCAGGGTCGGGCATGGGGACCGAGGGCCAGGACCCCCCATATCAGCTTTTTTGGAGTGCGAGGGCAGCACCCCCATTTTGTGGAGGGCAGGACCCAGGGTCTTGGCTCGCTGCAGCTCAGCTGCCGGTCCCTTGAAGCTCCAGAGGCCCCGAGGAGCCCACGGGGGTGCCCAGTCTCCTGGCTGGCCACAGCTCTGCTCCGACCCCTCCAAACTTCCTGCATTTGTTTCACTCGAGCTATTTGGGGGAAGTAGGGTGTTGTTATGTCTTCAGCTCAGCATCTATTTAGAGAAGGATAATGCCATTGTGGGGGAGGACAATGAGAATATTAAATGCCTAAAATTCTCTTGTCTCTCGCTATTTTGACTAATTATTTTTTTTTTTCAAATGGGTATTTCCTTGGAAAACTACAGTGAGATTTGATGGGCACCGGTGGGTAAAGCATCCGTCAAGCCCACCAAGATGAGCCCAGACTGATCCCTGCTGTAGTCCTACTGCAGGCAGGTGAATCCTGCCCGCTGCCTGTTCAGGGGCAGACCGGAGGAAGGTCAGGTTACGAAAGAGAAGGGACGGCCAGCGCAGGGGCAGACCTCCCCAGGAGACCTCCGTGCAGAGGACAGCAGCCACCCCCTCCTGCCACTTTCCCAGGGCTATGTTTAGCTTCTGGTTTGCTCGGGGAACCCAGATGAACACCTGGGACGTCTTAATGTCATTGTCCCACCAGAGCTGGCTTTAGGGGACCTTTTTCCCTTGCAGGATATAACTAATTGGACCTGACATTAGGGAGAGTCATGCTGGGTCCTGAAATAGCTTTCTGCACGGCGTTACTCACAAAGGTGCCATGGGGAAGCGTGGGTGTAAATGTCCACAGAGCCGCTTTCGCAGGCGCTGGGATGCTGTGTGGCCATGGAGCGCGCCTGAGCCCAGGTCACGTCTCGAGTCCTGGCAGCCCAAACTGGGGAGCAGAACTAACGACTGTCTATGGCCTGGCTGATGAACCCCAAGTCTGGGTTAGCCCAGAGGTGCAATAAAGACTCTCAGTCTTTCTGTGGCTGCGCAGCAGGTCCTTGCAGTACCCCGTGTCTGCAGCAGTCCTTGTTCTTCTGCCTTGCTCACCGGTGGCAGCCTGGAGGGTCTGGTTTCCTTGGCGTTTCTCCCTTCAGTAACAGCAGTGAAAGCTGGGCAGAGGCAGCGGGTTTGGCTCATTTCAAAGCAGCAGTAATCGAAAGGTCTCTGTGGGATTGGGCTGGGAGTCCAAAAAGGGAGAAGGCAGATCTTCTGGTGGCCTTTCCTAGCAATGGCTGTGTAGCTCCTGGCTGCCAGCTCCAGCAGATCCTGGTGGACCTTAGGGTCTCCTGCATAGCTGTACCATGCTGTGTGCTTTGCTGGAAATCTGCTGAGACATCGCTCCAACCAGTGCTGGAGCCAGAGGTTTTTTGCAGCAAAGTCATGCGTGGGGATAACTGCTGAACTGGTGTGTGTGGGATAACTGCTGTACTGGTGCAGGGGCTCCCCTCCTTGCCATGCAGAGCCTTTGCATTATGAGACACTCTCTAAAGCCTGAACATTGCTTAAGAAAGTAAAATTAGATCAGAGCAGCACTAAAGGTAAGCGGCTCAGTTCTCATCCTGCAACTTGCTGGAGCTGTGTGGCAGGCGGGAGGCAGGACGGGACACAGTGTCACCTGCAGGGACAGTGGCAGGCTGCCCCAGGGGAGCCTGAGCTCATAGACCTGCCCCAGCCCTGCACTGGTCAGAGCTGGACGTGCGGCGGTATTGGGGATGCTGGGGGGACACAGGACATGGACATGGGGTGGTGTTGCTGCTGCTGAGCAAGGGCAGAACAGGGCAGGGACCTGTGTGTTGTTCCCACACTGGGGATCCCTCCAGGTGGGTCAGGCTATGTCCCAGATGAAGGCGGATGGTGGGACAGGGAAGGGCTTCCCATGGCCCTGGCTGCTCCTCAGGGGTCTGTGCATGATGGAGACGCAGCACACACCCTGCTCTCTGTGGCTGCATCCTCCCCTTGCTCATTTGCCTCCTGGCCACGGTGCCTGTCGCTGCCGGGGCCCTGGCAAGCTGCCTTTGATACAGGCTCTCCTGGGACCCCCAGAGAAGTTGGTGGTTAGGGCACAGACCCCAGGACCTGCCCCTGCTGCTGGGAAGCCTCCATTTCCTCCGAGGTGGGCAAAGGCAGAAGCAGGCTGCAGGGCTAACACCGTCCTGTCCGTGTTCAGAGTGTTCAGAAGTCATTATCGCTAACGCTCAGCTTTAATTAGCTCTTGCCAGTGAACGTTCCTGCCAGTAGCTGCCTGGGGCTGGCTCTCCGCTCCCACCAGTCTCATCTCCTGGGTCACCGGGGACATGAGTAGAGCTGCTCCTGCAGTCCATAACCACAGTCTGCACAGGCAGAGAAAGCACAGGTCTCCCAGGTATTTCCAGACTATTCTCCTCCACTTCCAGAAGGGAAGATGTTTTTGCACCAAAGCGCGCTGCTCTCAGACGGTCCCATTGCTGATCCTGGAGTTGAAGTTAAAATCCCTGTGCCAGGCAGAGGGGAATGAGACTTCCCAGTGCCCAGAGCCAGGCACTGGGGAAATACCGCATCCCTACCTGCTGTCCCTGCCGGCTGCCTCGCCGTCCCACGGACCTGTTTGAAGCAGCAGAATGAGAAGTCGCTGGCAGGGAAAGCAGGCAGCTGCATTCACATTTGGCTCTATTGTTTCATAATTATTAGCAGAGAGATTGAAAATGTAATTATGATAATTAAGCTAAATCGCAATCTTCCTACAGGAGCTACCAAATTATTTATATCAACTTTTCGTCCTAATTCCCTTAACCATTCCCTGCCCAGAGGAGGAGGAGCTCGCACCACTCCAGGCTGCCCACACTGTGTGCCAGCGCAGGCAATCCTCCCCAGCACTTGCTGAAACAGCAGCGAGCGGCAGCTCTTACTCAGCATGAAACCGGGATGGGAAAGGAGCCATGTGAGAGACGGCGGCCTTGAGGGCTGGAGCGCTTCTGGGGCCAGGAGCCACAGCAAGAGGGGAGAGCGGGAGGGGAGCGTGCAGGGCTGGGAAAGGCAGCGGCCGGCAGCAGGCAGGGCTGGCTGGAAAGGGCAGAGCGATGCCGGGCAGATGCTCAGCAGGAGGCGGCTGCCAGGGCTGGATTTGGGCACCGTCCCTCAGAGCTGAGGGTGTACCTGCCACCATGATTTTTGGAGCCAGCGTGAGCACGGAGCTCAGTGTTGCAGGACTCAGGGGCCAGGGCATGCACAGGCCAGCCTGCTGCAGAGCCCGGCCCTGCACACAGACCCAGCAGCAGCGGTTTTGGCGCTGTAGCTCTGCCGTCTCCCTCCAGGAACACTGTCAGCTCTAATTAGTGTCACAGTTTAGCTTGCTTATTCATCCGAGCAGACTGCGTGCAACTTCACCGTGCCATGGGAAGAGCGATGAATCCCATCCTGGAGCCTTTTCCTTGCGTCCCCTGGGGTCTGCAGAGCGCCTGTGCTGGAGCAGCAGGGATTTCCAGATCTGGACGTGATGCCGAGTGTGTCACCTCTCTATGAGGGGTGGCAGCAGGACCAGCTGCAGGAGACAGGCTGCCCAGCTGCCCCCCACTTTGGAGCAGGAGAGCATGAGAGCATGAGAGGAGCTCTATAGGCACAGCCCTTTGCTGGGGCCAGTTCTCCAGGAGGGAGCTCACATCTTTCCCACAGAGCTGAGGATATGTTCGGGGCACGGGGACAGATGATGTGTACCATGATGTGCTGCTGCCAGGTCTGAGGCACCTGGGACAGAGCTGAAGGGCAGTAGCATGAAAGCCCAGATGCCTGCAGCAAGCAGCCCCTGCCCTTCAGCAGTCCTGGGCTATCCTGCTGAGACCTTGCCCAGCTCCTGCCATCAGTGGGGGTTGGTTTAAGCCCACAGATGGGAGCTGGGCTCTGGCTTACCGAGGCTGAACATGCAGAACACCTCCCAGCTTGAGAAAAAGCATTTTGCAGCCTTTCTCCCGCCTCCACCCCTCAGCAGTAGCGTGGAGCGCAGTGACCAAGGCCGGATCCTGGAGGGTGCTGGGCAGTTGCAGCCTGGAGCTCAGCTCCTTGCAGAGCCGCCACGTCAAGCCAAGGGCAGGATTGGGCCCATGTCCTTCATTATATAACTGTTTCTCCGAGTGTTTTCCTAGCACTCAGTCCTCCTGCCGGGCAGAGCCCCCACCGGCAAGGGGGAATGTCATGTTTTTTTGAATGCATAGCTTTGATTTCACGCCGGGTCGTAGCAGCGGCCAATTCTGCACCACCACCACCACCCCACCCCACCCCCCCACCGCCCAGCTCACGCACCTTGCAGGGCAT
>JAVKLA010000084.1:28307043-28343929 GCA_034782735.1 Sagittarius serpentarius
CCGCCCCCGCCCCTTCCGGCTACCGGCGGCGGCATGGGCAAGAAGCGGGGCGCGGGGCTGGGCCGCTGCCTGCAGCGGCAGCGCGGCCTGGAGCGCCGCGGCACCTCCTCCTGGGTAGGGCGGAGAGCGGGGGGCTGGGGCGGCGGGAGGCCGGGGCGGCCCGGGCTGACGGCGGCGTTTTGTCCTGGCAGCTGCACGCCAGCGAGGTAGGCGGCGAGCGCGGCCCGGAGCTGCGGTCGGCGCCCGAGCAGAGCCCGCTGGAGGAGTTCCTGGCCACGGCCGAGCTGGCCGGCACCCGCTTCGTGGCTGGTGAGGGGTCGGGACAGGCCCTGGGCCGCGGCTGAGGGCCCGGTGAGGGGCGGGGGGACCTTGGGGCCGGAGGGGAGATCCAGGGGCTGTGGCGGGTCCCGGGGCCGGGGACCCGGTGGGGGGCCAGCACCCATTCTGGGACGGGGGAGTGGGAGTAGGAATGGGGCTGGCCGGGTGGGGGGACGGGGTTCTGAGCCAGGGCTGGGGGCCAGCAGGGCTGGGGTGAGGGGGCGGGGGCCAGCGGGGCTGGTGACAGGCAGGGATGGAGAAAGCTGGCTTTGGATGACTGACCTTCCCTTCCTGCAGAACGTCTGAACATCCAGATCGTGTCTGCCCAGAGCCGCACTGGCCTGCTCACGGCCCAGGAGGCCCAGCATGTCCGGCAGCTGCATGAGGAGAACCGGCAGTTCCTGCGCATCCCACGGAGGTGAGTCCTGCGGGGCCGGGCCTGGAGTCTCTTCTGCTGAGTGGGCTCAGCCCCTCAGTGGTGACAAGCCTGGGGATAGCCCTCTGCTCTGTCATTACCCTGGTTTTGGGGAAGCCGCTACCGAGCCTGCATGAGCCTGCTGTAACCCGCAGTGCAGGCGCTGCCAGCCCCAGCCCATCTCTCCTGATTGTGTGGGTTTCCTGCTCAAACTCTGGCGCTGCTGGAGCTGGTGCATCCAGACCACCTGGTAAGCCTTTCCAGAGTTGTGTGCTTGGTGGGCAGAGAGACGAATCATCTTAAATGCCCTACAAATTTTGGCTCAAACAAACAGCTTTTTCAGATCTGGTGTGCATAGGATAATGTCTTCTCAACTAGTGGAGTTTAGAAGGAACAAGGGAAAAAGGCATGCTTAAAGCCGCTGGAAGCAGGCAGACGCACGTCTGAACTATAACCATCTCGCTGTAGCTGAAGATGTGGTGCTTGTGTTCTTTATGGATTTTTATTGCAATAATGTAACCGGTGTAACTGCAACTTCTGACCACTCTCTCCAAAATGTGCTTGTTACAGGCCACGTTGGGATAGGACAACCAGTGCGGAGGACTTGAAGCAGGCTGAGAGGGAGAGCTTTCTTGAATGGAGGCGACAGCTTGCCCAGTGAGTATGCCACTTGGGTCCGAGTAAGTAGCTGGTGGCATCCGGAGACGCAGGAAGCAGTGGATTGTATTTATCCTTGCTGGACCAATAAAATTAACGTCTTGTCAGTAGTTCCCTGTACTTGTTCTGGAAGGCTGGACATCCCAGCGACAGTCCAGACCCATCTTTGTGTCCAGACCCATCTTTGTGTCCAGACCCATCTTTGTGTCCAGACCCATCTTTGTGTCCAGACCCATCTTTGTGGTGAGCTCTGCAAAGCTGTATTGTGTGTGTGTGTTCTAGTACTGTTTACAGTTAAAATTTTTCAGAATGAAGTGTGACGTTCTGCTTTTGCCTGTGAAGTGGAGGAGTGGTGAATGTCTCTTCTAAGGGTAACAGTGCTGCTCTGAATAGAGTGCGGTGCTGCCAGCCTGCCTGCAGCAGCTTGTGCTGGTCCAGTGCTGGATCTGCTAGCCTGGAGAGTCAGGTGGTATCTGCTCACACCCTGCAAACCCATGTTTGTCCTGAGTAAAGTCATTCAGGTGGTGGTAACAGCAGGTCAAGGCTTGTATAGAGCTATTACAGATACCATCCCCAAATTTGTTGTTTTTTCCAGGTGGTACTCGATTGAGTAATAACTGCTGGCATTTGGGATAACTTCTCTGCTTTATTATTGTGGCTCTGAAATCTCATGGGCAGACTTCTAATGAGTTTTTGCTCTTTTCATCATTTACCACTTCTCCATTGGCATGATCAGGAGCCATTGTGTTACTGCTGAACCAGTGCTGCTGACACCAGTTTACCCGGCCACTTGATCTATTTGCAAAACTAGCAAAAATAGTACCTATATGAGTCTGATTTGATAGCTGTCTCTGAAACGAAAGCCTCCTGGATCTAAGGAAGACCTGGTGGTGTGCTTATTGCCTGACGTGGGCCAAATAGGACATCTTTTTTCTGTTTTGTCTTAGTCTTGAGGAAGAAAAAAAGTTAATTCTAACCCCATTTGAGCGAAACTTGGAATTTTGGCGTCAGCTTTGGAGAGTCATTGAAAGAAGGTAAAGTATGTCACTATCTGCTTTGTAAAACTAATGTTTAATATGTTTTCCTGAATTGAAGCTTTTGAGTCAAGTTTCAAGTGTCTGAGCAAAGGAAAGCAATTACAGTTAGTAATGTTTTATTATCAGCACTGAAGCAATTTTGTTTTGAAGTGATGAAAATGTGACATGAAGAAGGGCAGCTGCATAGTGGTGCATGCTAGCTCTCAGCACTGCAATTCTGCAGGCAGTTCACTGCAAGTCTCTGATGATTCTTCAGATGCTGCTGCTCTTGGACTCTTCCAGTAACTGTGTGGGAGGCCTCTTTTGAGAAAGTGTCTTTGAGATCTTTTGCCAAGATTAACCCTTTCCCCTCTTTCTCAACCACACAGCTGCAGCCTGACGTTCGGGGCAGGAAGCAAGGGAGATCAACTAAATAATGTTGCGAAAGAAAGAGCCTCTTGGTCTTTGGCCTCTTGCCATGCAGAGAAATTGCAGCAGTGCACAAAAGACAACAGCCTGTCATATCATAGAAACAGCTTTGTTTGCTTTGCTGAGTTGAAATACAATAGGAGTGCTATCTGCTACGTTAATCTAACTGGGGCATTTAATTTCACTAGTAATTAAGTTTGAGATCATCTCATCTGATTTTCCTAAAATTGAAAAATACTTCACCAGTGAGGTCATGGTGAGCTAGTCCTTTCACAGAAGTGGCTTTGTACTGGGTGCCACTGGGCCTTTGGCCGGGAGAGAGCTGGGTTGGGAGCATCCACTGTAGGGTATCACGATGTGCAGTGCGAGTGTATTGTGTGTTTTGAGGTGGCTGGAATGTGTTATTAATGCTTTTCTGCTCTTGTTGGAGCTTTTTGTTTCATGTAGAGTGAGGATGCTGTCTCAGAATCGAAAAGTCGTCCAGTCCCTTACCTTGCCAGATAATATGATCTGTTGTCAGCCTTTTCTTGAATTTGCTTCAAACTAGCTCCCAGCTGTGTGATTCAGTAACTTCTCTGTATCCCATCCCAGTACCATGGTGTCAGCTTTCTCTCCTATTGATCTTTGAATTTCTGTAACTGTTCAGTACCTCTTTGTACCCATGCAGCTTATTAAATGACTCCCTTGGGGGGGTTTATTGATTTTATTTTTTATTTTTTTAATATGTAACCAACTGCCTAGTGAGGCTTGAAATTCTTCCATTCAACCCATGGTGTTCTGAAGCTGTCCTGAGTTAACAGAAATCCCTGTCAAACAAATATAATCAGCACGTGGCAACCAGTATTTTATATTACCTCCCTGGAGAAGTTCTACTGGAAGAGGCTATAGTTAAATTTTCCCCCTCCTTTTGAAAAAAGAATCATGGATGCCTCTGGTATCTGAAGCCAGTGCATTTAATTTGCGTGTAGAACTGATGAGTCTTGCTCATACGTGTGGTGGCAACCTGGTGTCTGCGTTTGGAAGATATTTCCTAAAAGCACGCTTGCAAGGCCTTGCTTGCATGAGGGAGAGCAACACGTTTTACTGGCGTCTAAGACTATTCTTTTCACTGTTCTATGCTTTTTGTGACAAGAAGAGCACAAAGGAAATTCTGATAGCAAATGCTTAGAATCTGCAGGTCGTTTGTGGGAGACTTTGTTCCATGCAAAGAGGACAAGAGTGTTCCAGAATATCTTGCTGTGTAGGAAAACCACCTCTTCTTCCTCTCTGTAGCCACCCTGCCGCAGTTTGGGGATGAGAATAGACAGAAACAAAGTTGTGTTATCACAGTTTTTTAGTAACATTCTAAAGGATAGAAGACCACTACGCTGGTTCTTGCCTGCTGAGCATTTCTGAAGGGTGGATAGATTGGCAAAACTCGCATGCTTCCTTTCCCATTGCTGGCTGCACAGGAGAATTAGCCAAGTGAGGCAGAAATGCTGTACAGCAGCACTGGCTTGTAGCACAAGCACGGTTCTGTTGGGGCATGTGGGATGCTGAGATGCTTTGTTAATTCAGTAATGGTACTTAGTAGGATAATACAGTTAAAACAGTTAAAATTCCAAGCAAAACCTAAAAGCAAGTAATATGCTGTGCCTTGCTGCTTTCTTGGAGGTAAGGTAAGAAAGAGTACTTTATGGGGCTTTCTTTTGTTTTTTGCAGTGATATTGTAGTCCAGATAGTAGATGCTAGAAACCCCCTTCTGTTTAGGTGCCAAGATCTGGTAAGTAAACCGCTTTCTTGAATGTCATCTTCATTTTATTTCTTAGAGTTTATATGATTTATTTTTAACGCATTCAGCCACCTTGAAGCTGTTCTGCTGTTGTGTCTAACTGGATATCTTATTTACGCAAGTATTCTGGCATCAAACTATTTTTCTTCAATGTTTTTTGATATTTCACACAGAGTATTGTGGATTTAGAGGCAGTTTTGCAGACGTTATATTGCAGATATTATATTGCTCCTCATTATCCACTAGAATTGTCCGCACTTAAAGGAATTGTTCTGTTTTAAAGCATAGTGGAATACAAATGGGTGAGGTTTACTGCGCTGGAAGTGAAGTGTCAAGAATTATTGAAGTTACAACTTTGTAATGATAGTCTATAGAACACTGTGCATCAGTGAGATATGAAATTGCTCAAATAGTTGATCTTAGGAGTTCCTGCTTTGAGGTGCAGATTAATACCTTGTCATAGCTCTAAGCAGACAAGGTGTTTGCACACGTGGCCAGAAACAACCTGTATTGCAGTAGTTGCATCCTGCAATTTGTTCTTGTAGCTGGCTGCTAAACACTGGTTCCATCTAGCCCAGGGGATGGTAAGCTTAGGTACACTCATGTGGAGCTGCATGGGGTAACTTGTCTTGCTGCTCTTATATCACCTTGGGGGGAGGAGGAGTCCAGACTAGACTATGAACTGATCCTTCTCCTGTTTTCTTCAGGAAAGTTATGTTAAGGAGATCAGCAATGACAAGGAGAACATGATCCTGATAAACAAAGCAGATCTGCTGAGTGAGGAGCAGCGGGCTGCTTGGGCGCAGTTCTTCGAGAAAGAGGGTGTTAAGGTGGTGTTCTGGTCAGCTTTGGCAGAGTGCAAACGGCTATCCGGAGAAGCAAAGGTACTGTAGATGACCAGTTCCAACCGAGTATGTGCTGGCTGCCTCTGATAACTTGCTTTGTAGTTATGGTTGTGATATAGCTGCGCGCCTTTCTAGGAAAGGCACAGCCCTTGTCTCAAGGAAGGATTATTCTAAGGACCTATACGGTGTAAACCAGCATTTTAATGATAGATTCAGAATGAAAGTGAGGAGAGTAAAATGGTGAACAAAGTGGTACGCTGCAATTTCTCTTTCAAGGTTAATGACGTGATAAATAATGAACTAGAATGTAAATTTATTCCTTAAGGCTACTGACGAATAGCTACAGAAACAGCCCTTGTAGGTCTGTTTGCAAACTCTTAACTCGTTGACAGATTTGGAATCTTTTCCAAGAGCGATGCTGTGAGGGATGTGGTTATCTGTACAGAGGATTTTTCTCTCCCAGGGTGGGGAGGTGTTTCTTAGGAGAACCTAAAGTACCCGAGAGCCTTTCTTTGCCCAGCGGAACAAACTGTGCTGCTGCCCCAAGTTATGTGTTATCAATAGATGGCACTTTCAGGTTTTTCTGGGTTCATCTGTTACAGCCATTGCTATTCAGCTATGGAATGTCCTGTATCTCCTTCCAAAAATACATGGTCTGTTCAACTGGCTTACAGTCCTCGGGTAAAATGTTTTTACTGATTGATTTAAAAGCAAGACTGAAAGTGTTAGTTCTGTTTTCTTTTTTGGAAAGAAAGGTCAAAATACTATTGTTATGAAAAGGTCTTTCTTTTTGAATCTGAACTGTTTGCAGGGAAGAAAAGTAAAGAGCTGGACTGAAAACAAGACAGCTTGAAATTATTTTAATAAAATATTTAGACCTGAAACAAAATGGCTTTGTGTTCTGAACATTTTGAAAAATTTACGTTCATTCCTATCACTGGGAACATCTGATAATTAAAAAAAAAAAAAAAATTGCTGGGCTCTGCTGCTGCTGTGTGTAAGGACGCTGTGGGTGTGCGTGCGTTCAGAGTTGTGCTTCTGGAGAGAAACCTCTTAACTTCACAATAAAGCTAACAATCCCTCTTGGAATACTTTTGTCATTCTCCTAAAACAGGCTGGTTATTTCTATATCCTAGTTAAGACCCCTGAAAAATCTGTGCGATGTAAGCAATGAATTGTCCTTGGGATCTGGCTGATGAAAACACAGTTGACTCTGCTGCCGCAGCTGCAGTCAACAGCAAGACTTTAGTGTTGTCTTTGCATTTCACCTATGAAATACTGTTCACACAGGAACTAGACACTGAAGATGTAGCAGAGGACCTGAGTGATTCTGAGGATGAAGGCTCCAGTCAAGAAGATGACGACACAGCACGAGAGAGTGCAGAAAGCACATCCTCAGGCAATGCTTTGCAAACCATGAACCAAGTTCTGGTTAGTGATGATGACAGTAGCGATGAATATGAAGACTGTGAAGAAGGTGAAGAGGACGCCTGGCAAACCTGTTCTGAAGATGAAGATGGGAACAAAGTAAAAGCTATTGCTCCAGAGAGGACAGAAAGCAGGACAGATGGTGCTGCAGTGCAGCCTGTAGTACTGGAGCAGAACAGGAACATCAGGAACTTCAGCCATCTGGTACAGAGAAATGAGCTGCTGGAGATATTCAAAACCATACACAATGGACCAAGGGTGAAGGATAGGGAAGTAAATGTTGGGCTGGTGAGTTGGACTTAGTGCTTAACTGGAACTTGCTTAATCTACATTTTAATTCCATATGCCTTCCCTGGGAAAAATTCATCCTGTAGCCCAGCTTCCTATAAGGGTAAAAAAAAAAAAACCTAGCAAGCACAAATCACTTGAGGCTTTTGTGCAGAGATTAATTCTGAAGCCTCTGGAACTCAATGTTCTTCACTGCTTGCCTTAATGTTTTTTACTATGTTTTATTAAAGTACTTTTGTGTCAGAGCTCTGCCAGTCTTCTGGCATCGCCCTGCCTGATACCACTGTTACCGTTCCACTCCTTTGTCATCTAGGTTGGTTACCCTAACGTTGGCAAAAGTTCGACCATCAACACAATCCTTGGAAATAAGAAGGTGTCAGTGTCTGCTACACCAGGCCGTACGAAACACTTTCAGGTATTGCTAACAAAAAGCACTGACTTTTTTTTTTTTTAATTCTGCACCCCCCACCCCCTGCAGTGGAAGAGAGCTTCATTATGAACTAGTTGTAACCAAGTGAACTCACTGAGAACTTTGCCAACCTGAACTCTGCCCAGCAGAGTTTAAGTTGGAGAGGGGTGGGCTTGATGTATATAGTTTTGGAACGATAGTTCTTGCTTCCAAACTCTTGCTACAGCTTGAGAGTCAGTCATGAGAGCTGCTGTGCAATGGGAGATATTTTCTGTCTCTTGATTTAAGTAGCTTGGCCCTTCTTTTTTCAACACCAGTCGTGAGGAGAGAACCTCTGAAAAGTGAACGCTCCTCTGAATAGCTTAAGGTCAAGCTTTCAAACCAGCCTTCTTGTCCACAGTTGTTGCTGTGAATAAATCTAATTATACCACCATTTTTATGTTGATCACGCTCTTAATTTTGAGGTAGCAACTCCAATGCTATAATGAGCATTGTGGGATTTGTACTTGTGCAATCTCAGACCTCTTTCAAAAGGTCCAACATAGTTAAAGGTTTCTGGAGTGCTTTCTCCTCTCCCATCAGATCAGAGAGCTGAAGATCTTGCTGCCCCCATCTGGACACCTTATTTATGAACCCTGGAAGTGCTGCTGTCTTCCACATCAGATTTCCTTAATTCCTTGGCTGAGGCCAGCAGGGCAGATGTCTGTGTTAGTAGAATTTCTGCTTATTCTCATTTGCATCCTTGTTCCATCTATGCATTTGAATTCCACCCCCACCCCACCCCCACCCCCCTTCTTCACGGACACTGTCTTGCCTTTGTGAACTCATTGGTTATTTATCGTGTAGACCCTGTATGTGGAGCCTGGCCTGTGCCTATGTGATTGCCCTGGTCTGGTGATGCCATCTTTCATCTCTACCAAGGCAGAAATGATTTGTTCTGGAATTCTGCCTATAGACCAGATGAGGGACCATGTCCCACCCATTTCTCTAATATCCTTTGCATGAGGTTTGTGAGAGTGTCTGCAAGTGCTGGATCTGGAGTATGCCATGTAGCATGTTCCAGCCCTGCTAGGGGTACATGTGTTGTTCATGTGTTGAGGGAGGTGGGGATGCACACTGGATAAAAGAGCCCTGCTTTGTTCGTCTTTCCCCATCTCATTTAAAGTTTGTTTTGTCAGACTTGCATTGGTTTTCTGGTTTGTGACAAAATCCAAAAGTCATTCTTAATGTGTGCTCTTGGAGTGAGCAGGCAAGATTACTTGTGTAGCTGCAAATCACTAGGTGGTTTCCTTTACTAGCTTATGTTTGCCAGCATATCCCACGAAACATTTTGGAAGCAACCTATGGAATAAATATCATAAGGCCAAGGGAAGATGAGGATCCAGATCGAAACCCAACAGCTGAAGAGCTGCTAACAGCATACGGATGTGAGTGATGATGCCTTTAAAACCTATCGCCTACACTGCGTGCATGGTCCTGAACACAGCCTTAGGAGAACTTTTTAAAGTTAGGCCTGACTCAGGTTTGTCATGCATTGAACCTCTCCATTAGGACTTGCCCTCCTCTCAAGAAGGGCTTTTGTTAACAGCTAATCTCAGGTGTTTGTTGCAGTGGTGCTTTGCCAGTTTCACCTGACAGATGCAGTGACTGTGGTGAGGATGTTGGTGAAATGCCCTGCCAGTCTGTGTAGTGTGGTGCTCTCATCCTTTTAGATCTCTCCCATCAGCTGTGTCTTGAATTAGACTTCGAAGAATCCAGTGAAGGTTTATCTCCCTTGTCCAATTCTCTGATGCAATTAATCTTCTCTGGCCTTAAAACAAAAATAAAAAACCAGCAGGTTTTCTGATGGTAGGGAGACATCAGCTCTCATCATTCCTTTTGAGTTAGGATGCTTCTGCTGTACCTCTAGAGTCAGCAGTGTTCACTTTTTTCCCTGCTTTCCCAAACAGAAGCCTCTTTCTAAGGGAGGTTTTCTTGAGAAAGGATACAAATGTACAGTTATGTAGCAGAGAAGAATGTATTAATTCTCTTGTTGTACTGACACAGAATGTACTTTGGGTTTGTCTTCCAGACATGAGAGGCTTTATGACAGCTCATGGACAGCCAGACCAGCCAAGATCAGCTCGATATGTATTAAAAGACTATGTCAGTGTAAGTGCTTCCTGCATCTGGGTTTTCTTTCCTGCTAGGAGGTGAATTGAAGGTTTCACTGGAGCACAATAAAGTGAATTCTGTTTCTCTGGATAAAGTCGCCATATATCAAAATACTCTTTAAATGGGGCTATTTTTATGTTTTATAAGAATAAATGGAATTTCTCAAGCTGCTTAATCTTAAAAAGATGATTGCTTAAAAATATGGTGCTGGCTAAATAAATTATCGTATCTCTAAAATAGGCAGCAGATATTCAGGAAATGAACACGTATGGTATAGTTGGACCACTATTTGGCACTAAGGACTGTAGTTCTGGGTGTTGTAATACTGCATGCTTCTACAGCACCTCTCGGCTGTGGTTTAACCCCAGCCAGCAACTGAGCACCATGCAGCTACTCACTCACTCCTCCCTGCGTGCAGTGGGATGGGCAGGAGAATCGGGGAAAAAAAGATAAAACTCCTGGGTTGAGAGAAGAACGGTTTAATAATGAAGCGAAACTAAAATATAATAATTAATAATTGTAACGAAAAGTAATATAACAAAATGAGAAATAAAACCCAAGACAAGACAAGTGATGCACAATGTAGTTGCTCACCGTCCGCTGACCTATGCCCTCTGCATGATGTCCCATGGTATGGAAGACCCCTTTGGCCAGTTGGGGTCAGCTGTCCCAGCTGTGTCCCCTCCCAACTTTCCTGTGCCCCTCCAGCCTTCTTGCTGGCTGGGCAGGAGAAGCTGAAAAGTCCTTGACTTAGTCTAAACACGACTTAGCAACAACTGAAAACATCAGGGTGTTATCAACATTCTCCTCATACTAAACCCAAAACACAGCGCTGTACCAGCTACTCGGAAGACAATTACCTCTAACCCAGCCAAGACCAGGACAAGTATCCTCCAGTACTCCTGAGAGTTTTGCACTGTATTGTTTGCAGCTGGACATTGCAGCTGGAAATGGTGCTTTGAAGTAGAGGTAGAACAGTACTTTAACCTAGAATTCGAGCCAGTTGTTGCCTGGGAGGAGAAATAAAGTGTACTGATGGTTAGTCTGCCAGTGTGAGCCCCTGGACTTCTAGGGCCCTTCTTAGGTTTGGAGTTGTTTTCTTTCCTCTCTGGGTCTTTCTCTGAGGTTTTTTGGTAGTAACTGTATCCCGTTGCTTTCACAGGGGAAACTGTTATATTGCCATCCACCTCCTGGCATTGACCCACATGATTTTCAGTACCAGCATCAAAGATGCCCAGAGAGCAGAACTGTGCAGGCCAGTGGACAGGTGAAGCCTGAGAAGAATACCAAAGCAAAACAAATTGAAAATGTGGTGGACAAAACGTTTTTCCACCAGGTAAGTTCTGGAGGAGATTTATTCTAGGAGTTACTGCAGCACTAGTGTGTGATAGTTACTGGAAAAAATAGCTTTGAGGATGGAGGCGTGCTGGGTTGAGTTAATGGTGTTAGATGCTATTGGCATCTGCACGTTATTTCTACCCAAGAGCACTGTTCTTTTTATTATCTCCTAAATCACTGGGAATGTCCTAGGTGACTGAAAGATAGCTAATGAGGTGCATATAGTTGATTTTTTTAAAGGTCAATGGGGTGACCCTCACCATTATGGACTTAACATCGATCTAGAGCACATGGCAGAGTGACTGGGAAGAAAGACAAGGAAGGAGGGTGATGTGACAGAGCAACTGACCAGAAACATGGTTTTGGACTAACAGGTCCTTCAAACTAACTTTCCTTTCTTGAAATGATGTATTTAGGGGTCATGATAAGCTTCTTTAAGACAATTAATTTAGTACTACATTGTTGTTTCGACTCAAAACCTGAAATCAGATGAAAAAAACCACAGAAATTGATTTAAAATCTAACTGAGAAATCTCAAAATTAAGTGGAAAATGGGAATTTATCTTAACTTGTATGCTTCTTGTTAGGTCCTACAGGGATCTGTTTTGCCCTTACGCTACTGAAAAAACTTATTAATGACTTGAAATGAAATGTGAAATTCGTAACTGATTAAGTCCGCGTACCTAACAAAGATCAGAAACAGGGTATTTAGCAGTGAAGAGGATGGGTCATAGATAGCGTGATCCGTTCTGCTTGGTTAGCTGAATATGAACAGTATTTGGTTTAGCACAGTTAAAGATAGTCATGCATTTTGAAAACAAGGACTCAGGCCCTTTTCAAAAAACAGTGAGCTGTTTTGGAAAACTACGACCTGAAAAGAATTTTTGGGATTACCAGACTTTTCCGCTGGCTGCCCAAAGTGCTGACAAGAGCTGTGAGCCCCGGCAGTGCTACCCATGCTCCAGACTTGAGCAAGTTATTTTAGTCTTTGGCTTTCACAGATGCCAGATTTATTTGCAAAGACAATTTGTTGTGTACAAAGCAGAGACTGTGAGAATCAATCCTAGCGCCATAGCTAATGTCTGTTGGAGCTCAGTGTCTCGTCAACGCTCTGCCTCTGCTTGCAGTGGTAGGTGCTGAGGACCCGGCACAGCAAGGCATGGCCGCAGACAGAACTGGAGCGTGCTGGCAGGCTTTAACTCGGCTGTGTGGTGTGACCTTTCCTGCAGCTCTGGAGCTGGGAGCTGAGCAGGTCTTGATGGGTTTGAGCTTGCCTGTGTCTGGTTTTATCAACATATCACAGTTCCTTGTGGTTAAATATTTTCTCATTGGTCACTGGTGATTATGTCTCTTCTTCTAGGAGAATGTTCGTGCCCTGATGAAAGGGGTCCGGGCTGCAATGGGATACCGGCCTGGCAGTGGCCTTGTGCCTGTGACTACTCCCAATCCTGGGAATGTGGTAGGAAAGCCCTGGAAAAAACATGGAAACAGGAACAAGAAGGAGAAAATTCGCAGGATCACTAAGCACCTGGAGGCTTAGCTGCGGCACCAGTACCTGGCCTTTCCAGGGCAGGGACTGCACTGTCCTGCAGGCCTGAACTGAGGGGAAAAAAAAGGATAAGTGAGCATCGCTAGCTCGTCTGGGAGCTGTGCTATGGGTTCGCCTGGGCAAGGGATAAGAATGGGCTCTGATAGTTGGAGCTCATCCCTTCTGAGAACAAAAGAGACCTGGCTGTTCGTGTTATCTGGAAGCCAGCCCAGATGTTTGACTGCTGCTGAAACATCCTTTCAATGGGAGCAGATGGAGCCATGCAAGAATGTTGTTTTCCTTCCATAAAGGATGTATTTTATAGCTGTTAGGATCAAAGCAAGCCCTGTAAAACTGACTAAAATCTTTAAACAGTTGAATTTAGATGAGTGATGTTTATTACATTTTGAGACACTATTGCTCCTCTCTCTTTTTTTTTTTAAAGCTTGTTTGTTGATATGATGGAACACTTTAGCGTGTGTTGAGAAATGAAGTGAAAGGATCTTTATTGCCCTCTTCCTTCTCTGCTATACCAGCCCTATTCCGTAGAGTCCGGTACTGAAACCACTCCCTATTTTCTAGCTTAAGAAATAGCAGAGCACGGCACACTGTGCAAGGAAAATGCTGCTTTTATGTCCTTCACACTGGGTTGGTATCAGTTATTTTTCTGTGTGACTTCCCATTGGTATTTTAAAACATTAGCTCTGTGTGACTGGCCAAAAATCTGGTGCTAATTTGTCCTTAAATGTATTTGAGATTTTATATCCTGTATGGCATCATGTTCCTTCTCACTGACCTGACAGGCATTGACCTAGTCATGGAAGTGTCATAATAGCAGATTTTAATGAGTACATTAGTATTTGATGCTAAAAAGACTGTATTTACTTGGAGTCAGACTTAAGTGAGATTAACTCCTCGGTTGTCCTGCTGAGAAAATACTTGTGTACTTGGGTCAGTGCTCTTCATTCCTAGCCCAGCACAGGGAGTAATGATAGGACTGGAAAGGCTTGCAAAGACAAGTTGAGCTTTGGTTTTAGGTGGTGAAGCAGAGTAACAGATGACACTGGTCTCTGATACTAAAAAAAGGGATTTGTCTTGTAATTTTGTACTTTCCTTCCAGGCCTTAAGTGTGGGTGGAGAGATGAAAGCTGAAATTGCTGAGCAAAGCCACAGCGGATGTGGGGCATGCAACCAAGCTGGTTTTGGCTTTGTGACCCTTTGTGTGCTTGTCCTTGTACATGGTGCAAACTGGCTGTATGCAGAGGGTCCCCTGACAGCAGAGCTCTCGCCTCAGCTCCTGCTTCCCCTGCAGTCCCTGCTGTCAAGTTCTTAACTACACTGCTGGAGGGAAGATATTTCCCTGCCATCTGTAAAACTAAAGCATTATTATACTGAATGAGTATAGTCAATGGTATTTTAAGTCAGTCTACCATACTGGAAAGTAGATTTTCAGGAGAGACTATTTAATCTGGTTCTACTGGAGAAGGGGACTTTTGCCTTTGTTTCATGAAGAGGTTGTGCCCTAGCCAAATCGGTCTCTGATCAGACTTCCCCACCCTCCTTGGAGGGATGGTTTCTGGTTTTGTCCCTTGCAGTGCTTTAGGGACCTGATTGCTCAGAAACACCCCTTTCTTTTTGTCCTGTCTTGTGTGAAGCTATTATCTGCCAAATTACCTGTCAAACTGAAGTTGGGGATATGGTTTATTGAAGTTTTAAAATATTTTTTCTATTCTATTTCTCTTCTTTCAAAGCATTTTGAATTCTTAGTTCTTGTTGCATGTACCTAAATTTTCTTCTTTTGCATTCTCAGCCCTTTCCTGCCAGCTGGGTCTCCATGAGCCTTCCTTGCTGGACAGGCTGAGTCCTGGTGTAGACCCTTCCAAATCTAGTGAATAAGAGAAATCCCCAGGGCCTGAGACTTGGGACGACTCTGCTTGTTGCTCGCAGAAACCTTTGGCCACAAGACCTGCCAAACCACTTGCAGTGTTTGCGTGAGTGAGTGGAGGATAATGTAAATACAACCGAGCAAATCATGTTTGCTCAGTTTGTTAAATGCAAACTGCTGCTTGCTGTGCTAAAGGACTCTTGCCTCGATAGAAGAAATACCATAAACGAGCTGTGGACCTAAAGGCTTGTTAATATTTTATGCTGCTGTCGAGCAGTGGGCAAATGGTAGTAGGCGAGGACTGTGGTTAAATTAATGCTTTCCTGTGGTGGCTTGGTCTGTGGCTGAACTGCATCCACCCTGCCCATCCCTTGCTGGGGAATGCTGGCCGGGCCACGTTGACAGCTCAGTACAGCACATATGAGCAGCTGGCCGGCATGAGACAATGTGGGGGCTGCTCTGCTGTCAGGAGCCTGCACAAAGGAGACATTGTGCTTCGCCCTAGCCACCTGCTGCATGAGACTCTTTTGGCTGCTCCTGTTGCTTTCTGCAAAAGGCAAGTTTCCATTTTTGAGTGCTGTTTTCTTAAAGCGCCTTGTGCATGTAGAGGGAGTGTGCGGGCTGCAAGTGGCTCCAGTCTGTTCTTTGGGATCCACAGCACCTTCGGCACCCCAGCGATCTGCTTCCCCTTTTAGGGAGCTTTGCTTTATAATGCAAGCAGTTCGTTTTCCTGGCTGATGTCGTTACCTACTGCACTGATACCTGCAGCAGAAACGCAGAGCCGGTTTGGGAATATGTTTTGAAGCTGAACTGCCCTTTTATGATATCTTGTGCTTGTGTCATGAACTGCAGTTCTCCTCCCTGCAGGGCAGGAGCTGCCATTCTCTTCCAGGTCTCTTCTGGCCAGTTTAGGGAGTTCTAGTCCGTCCCAGAGTCTTTTCCCAGCAGCGTGTGGTGCTTTCTGCCCTAGAGGAGCTGCTGGGTGCTGTGCCGTGGGGCAGAGGGTGGTGTTGGGTGCCACACCTGTGGGGTGGTGCTGGCTGGCAGCCTCTGGTGGCACTCCCTGCCCAGGGACGCTCGGAGCCAGCCATGCAGGAGATGCTGGCTGCGGGGCACCGTGACTCTGCTGCCTGGCCAGCAGCTTGCCTGGCCGGGGAGCCAGGCTGCGTGTCCTGGGGGCTCTGGATACTGGCTGCGCTGTGCTGGATCGCCGCCCGCTCCCTGTAACTCCCCGGGACTGGGCTGGGCTGCGGGAGGCTGCGGGGCTGCTCCGCTCCGACATCCTGCAGCACCGAGCGCGGCTGAAGCAACCTGTCCCTCTGCCCTAGGCTGTCCTGTGGGTGCCCAGGGCAGGGCCAGCGGCAGGCAACCGTCCTCTGCCTCCTGTACAGCTTCCTGGGCCACATCTGCAACACGGTCGGGGCGCTGCTCGCCAGCCAGCTTGACATCCAGGTGGGCAAGGCTCCGTGTGGCAGGGTGGGACCCCCCCCCTGCACCCTGCCCAGCCTCTGCCGCGGCCGCGGGACCCACACCTGCCTGCCGGAGGTGCTGCTTTGCTGCCCTAGGGTGCCGGGCCTGGAGTGGGGAGGATTTTGGCAGCCTGGCTCAAGGCGGAGTGGCAAATGCAGCCCCTCACGTGGGTGGGCTGTGAGCTGCTGCCTGAGGCTTTGTGTTTCAGGGACGTTCAGCCTCCCTGTGCTGCTGTGTCTTTCCCCAGATCCTCACGGGCGCCTACATGGCCATGGTGGATGTCGTCCGCTTCCTGCTCACCCTCTTTCCCCCGTGCCTGCCCAAGTCCCAAAAGACAGCAGGTTTGTGCAGCTATACCCCTCGCCATCAGCGCATGTTGGTTACAACCTGCTCGGAGCTGAGGGCTTCAGGGAGCACTGTGTGCCCCTGGCTGGGCAGCCTGGTGCGGGTACCTTGGGGACAGCAGCACCTGGGGTAGTGGCATGGCACCCTGGGCAAGCAGTGGGTGGCTGGGTGGCCTCTGGGACAGGCGAGGGGTGGGGGACCCAGCGTAGCCCACAAGGGGCAGGAGGAGGAAAACTTGTGGTGGAGGATGGCGCCCTGAAAGCGAGCCTGTGTCCCATGCAGGTCGGCCCCGACAGGGGAGCAGGCGGCGGCTGCGGGGTGCTCTGCTCACCCTCGCCCTGCCCCTGTCTGTGGGTGCTGGCAGGTCTCTGCTGGCGCCTGGCCCCCGGCCCTCCCGACAGCGGCTTGAGGGAGCCCGGCGGAGGCTGCTCGGGGCGGTGTTCGAGGTGAGCTGCCCCCTCCTCGTCCCGCGCAGGGCTGGGTGGGCAGCGGGCAGAGCCTGGGGGAGCGCAGGCAGCTGCTGGGCTCTGAGCGCTGGCAGGTTCAGTTGCATTTTCCCCTTTAGCACCCCTGGGGCTGCCCAAGCTGGCGCCTCTGCTTCCCAGGGCTTTGTGTCCCTGGGGTGCCCAAGGCTGGTCCAGGGGTGCTCTTTGGTCCCTCAGGACCCACCCTAGCCCCTGCACCCCAGGGAGTGGGGGCCGGGAGAGGCAGCCCCTGCACATCTGTGGCAGGAGGGGGGTGAAGTCCCTGGGATCATCACGGGGTGGGGGGTGGGGTCCTGGAGCAGCTGGTGGGGACAGGGGTCCTGCTGGGACGTGTGTGCTGGGCTCTCTTGAGACCCCTTCTTTGGGCAGGCTGTGAAGGAGGTGTTCCCCTGCCTCCTCTGTTTCTTCTCCCTCCCTCAGGACAACAGGGAAGTGCTGGGCTTAGTCCTGGGGCTGCTCTCCGCCCTTGTTGCCCTCACGGCCAGGATCCCCACACTCTCCGGAGCAGTAAGTGTCTGCCTGGCACAGCTGCCCTTATGTTCCCCCATCCCAGGCGGGGCTCCCCAGTCACGATGGTGACTCCTGCATCCCGTTGCAAAAGCCGTGGGGGGATGCAGGGTGCCCATGCCTCCTGCAGAGCCCTTCCTGGTCCTCGGGGCAGCTGCAGGGTTTGGCACAGCAACCCCCCGGGTGCAGGGTCCCCGTGCCAGCTGCAGCAGCGTCCCCAGATGGGGACGGGGTCCATGGCTCCAGAGCAGGCTCTGGGTGGTTCAGTGCAGGGGGAAGCCACACCGGCGGAGGCGGCTGTGGGCCACCCTCTGCTCGGCCGCAGCCAGCGTCCTCTATGCAGCAGCGATTGTCACCCACGACCAGCAGCCTGAGCACGTCCTGAGGGCCCTGCCCTGGCTCCTGATTGCCCTGGGCTCGGCTGCGCTGGATGTGGCCGTATCCTTTCCCAGCTCCTCTCTCGGGGCTCTCAGCTGGGATGTGGAGGTGGATGGGGCACGGCTCCTCCCCTGACCCTGGTGCCCAGGCTGTGGGACTGGTGTGGGGAGCGGGCTCCACTGCCTCTCCAGAAATGCCCTTAATGGGGTCTCAGCTCCTGATCATTGCCTGCGCGGCCAAGAGCCAGATGGGCCAGCGGCTTGTACCAGATGTCCGCAATGCCTGGGCTCTCCTGGCTGGAGAGCGAGAGGAAGATGACAGAGGAGCAGAGGAAGAAGAGGTTTGTGGGTGGTTGTTTTTCTTCCCCGCCCCCCTCTGGTTGAAGGGTGGAAAGGAGAGCTACCCTGCTCAGCAGTGTTACTGCTCTGCCACCCCAGGGGAGGATGGAGGGATGCTGGGGGCTGGGGCCCCACGGAGGAGGGGACAGAGGGTCAGCATGCTGCAGGGCATGGCTGGCACTGGGAACATCGCCCTCACCACAGGGCCACATGCATTTTCCTGCTATGCTGACCTGGGAGCAGCTTGGCACTGGTGCGCAGCTCCTAGATGCTCCCCCAGCCGCAGTGGTCACTGCAAGGGGAAGGGCTGGCATGGGTCCCTTGACCCCCAGCTCCCTCTGGGAGGTGGGGAGGGCCTGGCTGCAGGATCTGGACATGTCAGCTCAGCACCATCCTGCACCCACCCAGGTTCCCGGTTTGTGGCGTGGCTGGAGCGACACTGCTGTTGGATGGGGATGGGTGCTACGCCCCTTGGAGCAGGCTGTGGTACAGGCACAGTTCTTCTTGTAACTGACGTGGCTTACTCTCCTTTCCAGGCTGCAAACTGGGCCCCTCTTAACATGTTTCCAAAACCCAGGTCTGCGCCCAGAATGGTGGCAACCAGCCACTGCTTAGACCTGACGATCAGGCTGGTGCAGCAGGTGAGAGGCTGCTGGGGCTCCGTGCAACCCCTGGGCTGGGGCAGGAGCTGGGGTGGTCAGGGATGCTCTCACCCCTCTGGCAGAGATGGACGGCTGTGGGGTGTGCTCCCAGATTTCGGGGAGGAGGGGACGCGTCTGCCTTGCTGTCCTGCACAGCATGGAGAGGCCAGTAGCTTGCAGATGCTGTTGCAATGTGAGCCCCGAGGTGTTGTGCACGTACGAGGGCTGCTGAGTTGTGGTGCTCTCCGCAGTGATATCTCTCTTTGATGTCCTCCTCTTGCTTTCTGTCACCTATCAGACTGGTCACGGCATGGCGAGGCTGCCTGGGGATGCAGAGATGGGTGCAGCAGGCCCTGTGCCACCGCAGCCCGCTGCCTGCCCCTCGCTCCCGGCCCTGCGTGCTGGGCTCTCCTCATCCAGCTCCTCTGACGCCGCCTCCATCAACTCTGAGCTCGAGGTCAGTGCCTGCTCTCGCTCTTTAGATGCTATTTCTTCTCCCTTGGGGCTTTTCCCTGCTGCAGCATGTACATCAAGGCATCCACCCCATGCAGTGACAGCCCTGGTGCTGGGGACAGGTCTAGAGCCCTGTTTGGACAGGTCCATCCCAGGGCAATGCCTAGGACGCTGCCAAGAAGCACAGGCTGCTCTGCAGAGCAGAGCTCAGAAAAGGAACATGGGGACTAACTTGTTCTGTCAAGGTGCGGGTGAACCACCACAGCATGTCTGCATCCCCGTGCACGAGTGTGCCAGCCCCGCTCGCAGCCTCGCCTGCCTGCCTGCCTGCCTGCCTGCCTGCCTGCCTGCCTGCCTGCCTGCCTGCCTGCCTGCCTGCCTGCCTGCCTGGGGAGTCCCTGCCGGTGGCCACTCCTGAAAAGGCTGGAGCCAGGGTGAACTCCTGGCTGTCCGAGGCTCACTCAAAGGTGTTTTTACTCTGAGGTGTAGCTGATGTGGTCCTGCAGAGAAGCTGCTGTGAAATGAGGGGATTTCACAGGGCCCCTCTTGGTGGTGTTACACTGGCCCTTCTCCTTCTTTGTCTGCCTACCAGCTAGTGGAGTTTTATTACCAGGAGAGGGGCAAGACTTGTACCTTTTCAGAGCTTCCCTGCTACCTCCTGATAGTCTTGCTTAGTTTCTCCTAAGAGTTTTTTCCACTCAGGCTGTTGCTTTTGGCTGCAAGAGGGTTTCAGCACAGGTCACCCTGGTGCACAGGCCCCAGTTCTGCCCTGGAGGTCCAGAAGGCTGGCGCTGCTTTTCACACACAGGACTTGCCGTTGCACGTCAGAGCTGCTGCCTAGGCCATCCATCTGCTAGAAAACGTGCTTTGCAGAGTCTGTTTTGGGGGAAAGCAATATTTTTTTTACTCTGTCCCTGAAAATGGAAGCACCGTGGGTAAGCAAGCGAGACGCACGCCGGGATGCACTCACCGACTGCAAATCCCTGAGCCGCTCTGCTGTGGGGTGCTGCGGCTCTCCTAACGCTGCGGTCCACGGCAGGTGATGTGCGAGCCTCGCTCCCCGCAGCTTGGCAGAGCCAGCACTGCACGAAAGAGTCCTTTGCCCGGACCCCCACACCGTGCGGCTGTCGGGGTCAGCTCTCTCTGATCTTTTCCTGACCCCTCAGCTCTTTGGGGAGGGAGACTTTTGCACCAGGGAGTCCCGCAGCCTGGGGCTGCCGTGCGTGCATCTCGCCAGCTTTCTGCAGTTGCTGCCTCTTCCAAAAATACTTCATTACTTCTCTCCTTACTTCTCTGGAGGAGGCTGAACTCCTTCCCTCCTGCCGTTAGGGGCCGGCCTTTCCAAGGCAGAGGGAGAGCTGCCCTGAGCACGCAGGCGGGCGTCCCCAGCACAGCAGCATTCCCCCCCCACACCCCCCGCTCTGCTCACAGCTCCTTCCCTGCTCCTGTGAGCTTTATGCCATTGCCTGGCATTTCTTTTTTTACTTTTTTTTCCTTTTGCAGAAAAAATACTGGGGAAAAATATCACTGGGCTGCTGGGACAGAGGCAGGGAGCAGCTCCCCCGGGTACCTCAGAGTATAATCTCTCAGGGCTAAATGCCTGAGGTGCCCAAGACATCTTGGGACATGAAGAGAGGTCACGGTGAGGACAAGAGGAAAAGAAACCACTCCTGAGTCAGAGGAACTCTGCCCCAGCGTTTTTTCTTGCTGTGGAAAAAGGGTCTGTCCCATGGGTGGTGTCAGGGCGGGAGGGCTGCACGTGCTGGGTGGAGCAGACTTGGGTTTGCCGTCCTGGAAATGTCCCCCTCCGATCCCCAGCCCCTTGTCATTTGGGAATCACAGGAACTGAGGCAAAGAAACAGAAACATCGTCATGTCCCTGATGGGAAGTTCCCACAGTCCAGCCAGGCTTTTGCTGCTTGAGCAAAGGGAAGCTGGGAGCCTCTGCAGAGCCCCTTTGTGTTGGCCAGCATTGGTCAAACAGCCCGAGCTTCATCTGGGGCTTCAGTTTTTAGCAAGAGCTGTCTCTGCTCGGTGGCTCTCGGAACTGGCTGCGCTCGTGGCAGCGCAGGGGGGTGCTCAGGAACTGTTGCTGTGGGGGTCCCAGGAAAAAGGGATTCTCCCTCTCTTTTGACACACTCCACATCTCACTTGGCCAGCACCCTGTGTGCTCCTGAGCCCTCTCTTCACGTTGCCTGGGCGGGGAGGGAAGCGTGTGAGAAAAGTGGAAACCAGCATTGTTGCAGAGAAAGGGAGAACGAAACACTTTCTAGTTTCAAACATAGCCAGTTCCCCTTTCTGGAAAGAGGTGGCTGGGGAGCAGTGCTGCCCGGGGCTCCCTCACACCCAGCTGTGCCACCGCCTGCTCCTTTCTCTTCACAGTGGGACTTTGAAGATGTGACAGTGCGGTGGAGCCAGCCCAGCCCTGCTGCTCAGCCTTGCTCCGAGCTGTGCCCAGGCGCATTCGGACAGCCTGCAGCCCCGCCGAGACGCCCCGAGCACTCGTCCACCTGGCTGAGCAAGCAGTAATCAGCAGGAGGTGCTTCCTCGGGGCTCCCCTGGGAAGGTGGTAGGCTCTGGGCTGCCGTCACAGGCTGCCATGCCATGCTATGCCCAGATCACCGCCGCAGTGGAGCGGTGACAGCTTCCAGCATCTCCTTTCAGCCTCGTCCTGCTGCAAAGGGGTGTGGGGGTCCCCTTCTCTGCCACTGTTGGCTACACTCCCTGGAACTGGGGCTGAGGGAGGGGTACAGCCTCATGGCTGGGTTTAAACCCACCAGTCTCCTCTTTTGGTTAGGCTGGTGTTTTCTCCAGCACTGGGGGTTACAAGCCCTGCCCAGTCATGCTCTGCAGACTCTCGAACTGAAGCCTGTTGATCTGCACAGCAAGGCAAGACATTGGGGCAGTGCCCACTGTGGCTTCCCACTGGTCCCTGATTGCTGAAGACTATCACTGTGAGCCAGGGACTAGCAAGACAGAAACCCACCTGGAAGGTTATATATGTCTTAAGTGCTGTAAGTGGGGGACTGACCCACTGCTCACGGCTTGCCTTGCAGGTGCTGGCTGCCATAAAGGAGACTGCTACCGATCCCTGCGAGGGGGAGGTGAATTTCTTGCCCTGGGATGATTTTGTGCTTCAAAATATGTGTGTGTGGCGCAGACCTGAGGAAGCTGAAGAAGCACAGGAGCCCACGCAACAGTCAGGAGGGAACAGCCAGTTTGCATTCACAGTGCTGGGCACGTTCAGGTGCCTTGGGCCATGTGTGCACTGGTGAGGCTGCAGCTGCAGTGTGGGGCTCCCCAGGACTCTACAGCTTACGCTGATGGATTTACCGCACACGAAGCATTGCTTTGCCTCAAACCTCGTCTATCTTTCAAACCGATGTGCTGTGCCTGGCTGTGCCAGCCCTGGAATGCTGGGGGAAAGGCCTGGGTGGCCTGGACACTCAGCTGGAGCAAGAGGATCCAGAATGGGGACTTGGGGACCTGCTTGGCTGCTCTCCTGCTCCTCTCTGTTACAGATCACAGGGGAAGAGAAGAGCTTCCCACACAGGAGAGCAGTGGGGAGCACAACTGGGGCCAATTTGTTCGCTGGAGCTGGAGCTTAGCTCTTTGCCCCAGGATGGGTGGTGGTGGCTCCTACAAGGAGCACATCAGGGAACAAGCCTTTGCTATAGCCCTGGGCTGATGATGTCTCCCATGGTCTTCTCTGAGGTGCTGGTGGCTTGTAGCTGTCCTTCCTTCCCAATGGCACGCATCCTGCCCTGGCCTCTGGACTCTGCTGTGGCTAAATAAACTGGAAAGAAGAAAGAAATGGGAGACCACGGTGTTCAATGCCATGGTCAAATCTCATCAAACCATGCTGCTCAGGTGAACATCTGAGCTGGCACCTGCCTCAGGCAGTGGGAAATTCGCGGCTCCTTAACAGGATGAGGATTAGGAGGGTGAGGATGGGGCCCTAGGGTGGCCAGACCCTGCCTGGTTTGCCTGCAGCAGCAGAAGGAGCCTTTGCAGAGCTCTTGCTGATAAGAAGTGCCTGCATTTATGTTTCCAAAGGCCCCAGCGAACTGCTGAGTGGCGAGGCTCAGAAATCCAGACGCCAGACAATGGAAAGGCTGGAAACATAAAAGAAAGGAAATTCTTCTGCTGTATTGCCTTTCCTATGGCGATAAGATAAACCAAAGTGAAACAAAAGTCTCCGCTGCAGACGGTGGGGTGGGCACCTCAGCTGCTTTCTAAAGCACAGGAGGATGTCTGCATGAGCTGGGATCTCCGGGGCCGGCGGGGCGCAGCCAGCATGGGTGGTGGTCGCATGGGCGCGCAGCAGGCAGCGGTGTTTGCGGTGCATTGCAGTCAGTCTTGAAGCAACAGGTAACCTGGCCTGCTCCTGCTCCGTCCACGGGACCATCCGTGTCCTTCATTTACACAGGGACTAAAGAAATCTTATTTTAAACGCTCTAGAACAGCTGAGAAAAGTGAGGCCACAACATTTGCTAGTGATACACAATTATTGGGTGTATGAACACCCCAAAGCTGGTGGCAGAATGTGTTGAAAGGGCCTAGGACTGCTGAGTGGCTGGGGGACAGTGACAGGTTATATTACATGTCAGAGTGGTGGGGACAGGGACAGAGCGTGTGTCCACGTGGGCAGGGCTGGGAGCAGGCTTAGCTGCCGCTGTAGAGGAGGCTGGTCATGGGAGCACAGTGCTGTGTGGGAGCTGCCAGGGCAAGGGCTGCAAGTGAACCTGTGCCATGCTGTGTGTGCTGGGCGTCCCCCCAGAGTGCCTGGAGCTATGTAGGCCACAAGAAGAGGAGCAAGGGGCATGGATGGTATCTGAGTAAGGATGGAGGTGAGCCTCTGAAAAGGT
This sequence comes from Sagittarius serpentarius, assembly GCA_034782735.1. NCBI lineage: Eukaryota > Metazoa > Chordata > Aves > Accipitriformes > Sagittariidae > Sagittarius > Sagittarius serpentarius. Next base: position 28,331,009 of record JAVKLA010000084.1, read on the forward strand.
GTCCTGTCCCAAAGAGGGGATGTGATGGGGTGGGTACCATTGGGGCAGCAAAGGAAAGGAAAGGAAAGGACAAGTGTCTCTGCTGTGTCTCAGAGCACGGGGACAGGGAGGTATGAAATGAAGCTGGCCAGAGATGAGTTCAGATTACAGCCTTCAGGCTCAGAGAAGGCCCAAATTAACCGCGGAAGTCATTGTGGGCTATTTTGGGCAGTGAGACGGGGATGAATGATGAGCAGAGTTCAGGGAGGCAGGCCAGGGCTGCCCCTCCGGCTCAGGAAGCCCCCCGGTCTGTGGCTGCTGGGAGCAGCAGGGTGGGCTGCAGGAGGTCACCCTGCGCTGCCCTGCTCTGCTTTGGCCCCAGGGGTGAGCCCCTGGTCTGCCGCAAGGGCTGCTTTGGTCTCCCGTCATTAACAGTTGAACATCGGACAACAGCGGGACGGGTGCTGTGCCTGGTGGGGCAGCGCCTGCTCCCGTCTCGTGGGGGGTCCCGGGATGGGAGCTGCAAAGGGGCGCGATGGTGTTTGCTCAGGGTTGTTGCCGGCTGCAGGGACCCAGGTGAAAGGAGCTGCGTGGGAGGGTGCTGGGGCTTGAGCACATCACACATTACTGTGGCTTGCAGCTCTGCAGCGGCTGCACTTGCTCTCTGCCCTGGGGAGCCGCTAGGGGAGATCCGTGGTCTCAGCCCTTTCAGATCTTGTATTCAGTCCATCTGGCTTTTTTCCCCTTTGATTTTGCACTGATGGCCCAGCTCTGGCAAGTGCAGGGCTGAGCCATAAGCATAGAGGGATGTGCAGGAATGGGGACAGCAGCAGCTCTGGTCAGACGGTTGTGATGCTTGCAGCGCCTGGCGGTCTGTCCCTTCATCCTGCCTTGGGGAGCAGGACCTGACAGCAGAGCAAAGAAGGGCACAAAGCACCGTAACACCGGGCAGGTGTTGCACACCTGTGCAGCGTGGTTTGCTGTAACCTCTCTGCCCACTCCCTGTAGGCCTCAGTGGCTACTTCTGCTGGGGTATTTGGGGAGTTACCACTGGCACCAGCACCTCTGATGGAGATCACCCCACCAGCAACCACAGCCGTGCTTGAGGGGATGAAGAGCTCTTGCCAGTGCAGAGCGCACTGGAGCATTCCCAGCACTGCTGCCAGGCCAGCCCTGCTGCAGCCATGCGTCTCACAAGCAGCTGCACAATGAGGTTGGCTGCATGCACCCAGCACGGCCCCTGTGCTGTTACCCTTCCCAGGCGGCTGAACTGAGCGTGCCAGCCAGGCATCCATCGCCTGTGGGACATCATTGCAGGCTTGTGCTGGCCGTCCCGATGGCCATCACAGTTGCCTTTTGGGTCTTTTCCTGCCCTGTGGCTTGCAGCAGAGCCGAGCTGAGCACACGCTGCTCCCTGCCCTCCCAGGGGACGTGGTTTGTGGGGTATCTGGACCCACTCAAGAGGTTCTTTTGACCCTCCCAGCCCTGCTGGGGAGGGTCCCGGGGTGGCCTTGAAGCAGCAAGGAGCGGAGAGATGGCAGGAGTGACATGCTGTCCTCCCTGCAGGGATGCTCTGCAGGCAGAGGTGGGCTCGTGGGCTGCTCGTGTGCTTCCCAGTGAGACGACATAAGCTCTTCAGGCGATGATCCTCTTTGCTCTGGGACTGGGAACAATGTGCCTCCTGTTGCAACTGGTGTTTCAGAGACTGAGCTGTCCCTGGGGTCAGGCTGAGTGTCCCAGGGGCAGGATGGCCACTGGCCATGCTGGGTCTCTCGTGCAGTGGCAGCGTGAAGCTGATGCCTTTGAAGTGCCCTGCACCACTCCGCACCACTGTCGGACAGGATCTGAGCAGCCATTGTGCAAAGCAAAACAAACCCTTCCTATCGTCTCAGAGGCTCAGAGGGTGGCTCTGCTTCCAGCTGCGGGGCTGAAGAGTGAGCGCAGCCCTGCAGAGCCCGCTGATAACCATCTCCCCTTGCAAAAGAGTTCAAGTCCCTGCTCTGGGTGGGTGATGTCACCTTATCAGCACTTTAAGGTTCCTGACAAAGGGATCAATCTAACTTCAACTGCATCCCCACCTGCAAACACAATGTACAAGGCGCAGCCAAAGAGAGCGTGGCCAGGGCCCCGCGTGCTCTTTCGCCTTCAGGAGGGTGGCAGCTGCCCGGACCCCGCACGGTGCAGCGCTGGGCCGGGAACAATAGTGGCCATGGCGTTGCTGCGGCCAGGGTGGGTGATTACCGAAAATCATGCGCTTACCCCGGCTGCGACAGAGGCAATTTGTCAAAGTCCCATTTTCCTTTCCCTGATAAGATAGGACTCATGGAGTACAATAATGCTTTCCTGAGATACAATTGTGGCTCTTCTACCCGGCACACACACAGGGGAGGCTAATTTTGGCCTTGCTGGGCTGGCAGGGGGTGACAGGAGGCCCCTGTCTGTGCTGGGGCCACAGTCCAGAGGGCAAAGCAGCTCTCTGAGCCCCCAGGACCAGGACAGCCCTGGGGACAGCAGGGTCACGCTGGCTCCCATGGGCTGGCATGCTCCCTGCTCCCTGCTGGCACTCCTGGAAGGTGCCACGGCTGCAGAAGGAGCTGTTGTCGTTGGCTTCGTGGTATGGAGCCAATACGATGCAGCACAATGCTGCGGTCCTGCCAGCACCTGGTAAACCCTGCCTGAGGCTGGGGCAGCCAGGATCATCAGTGCTTGCCCTTACCTTTGCGAGCACTCAGTTCATGTAGCGGCACCCTCACACCCTCTTCCCTCCGGTGCTTTGAGTGTTATCCTGCCCTACAGGCGGCACTGTGATGCAAGGCCGGTGTTCATGCCCTGGCCAAGGAAAGCTGCCCCTTCCCAGCTCTCTGCACCGTGGCTTGCTGGCCAAGCACAGGCAGGAAGGCGATCTCAGCTGCCTGCTGCAAGCCGGTCCCTCTGCAGGCAGCTCCAGTGCCACCAGCCCCAAGAAGACAGCAGTAAATGGCACCATTGACAAAGCCAGACCTTATGAAATCCCCAGCCTCCCTGGGAGCCAGACATTTTTAAAAATATATGTAATATTTGTAGGTGCTGGATCTGGCCTTGCTCAGGAGGGTAACAAGCAGCACACCCCTCCAGCAGAGCCGACGTTTCGATTTTGGCATATTGCTTGGGATGCACTTTCTGCACAGTTTGAAATCTGAGCATAATATTATCTTCATGAACCACATTCACCAGCCTGATAATGTGACCCGACAAAAGGTCAATGGAAAAGTTAATATAATTTATTGGCTGATTTAAAAAAAAAAAAAATCTAATCATCTGTTTTTCCTTTTTCCTGACCCCCCACCCGCACCCAGCGCCCTGCTGACAATTTCCAGCCGTTCCCAAAACAATAGCCAGGGCGGGGATGCTCTGAGTGGGCGCAGCTTTGGAGAAGGCTTTTCCTGAGGGGCTGCAGCCGCATCTGTCCGCTCCGCTCCCCCTCCCCGAGAGGTGTGCAGGGGGATGCTCTGCTCAGCCAAGGTCACCAGCCTGCCCAGGGACAGGGCTGGCACCAGGTCAGGTTTGGGCAGATCTAGTGGTTTCAGTACATTTGCTAGGTGTCCTCTGCTCCACGGCATGACTTGAGCTCACCTGCTTCGGGCTTGAGGCGGGACGTTCATCTCTGCTGGTTTTGTAGCTGAGGACAGGAGGGAAGGAGGGTCCAGCCAGGTCCCTGGGTGTCAGGCACAGCTGCTGGAGCAGTGTGGCCGGATGTCTTGGACGAAGCCTTCAAGAGCCCCAAGAACATCCTTTCCAAGGACACAGCCCTTTGGGGAGATCTCCATCAGCACGTGCCACGCAGCCCCATGCTGCCTCGCGGGAAGGCTGCACGAAGTCCCAGTGCGGTGGTGCACAGGTGTGTGCATGTGGGTGCATTCCTTTGCGCGCATGCGTGACAGGGCGGGACGTGCTGTCACGCAAGCACCCCTCTTCCTTGGACAGTCTTCCCTTTGGGTGTCCCAGCCACCAAGAGCATGCTGCCGCTCGCTCAGCCCGGGGCAGGGGGTTGAAAGCTGCCTCACCCTACAGCTACTCAGCAGCCACCTGCCTCCTCCTGCCCTGGAGCCTGTGCCCTCTGCAGAGCCCCAAGAGGTGTCTGCAGCAATCACGCAGCCAGAAGGTTGTCACGGCATGACCTGTCCTTAGGAGGGAGATAAGCTTGCTTCTGTAGGGTGGAGCTGCAAAAGTAATACGCTAATACTTTACAGCTGCAAAAGAAAGGACCCCAGTGGGCAAGGGATGGTGGAAAGGATCCAGCAGCTTCTTCTTCAGCATTAGCCGCTGCTTAGAAGTGGTGGCTTTGGAGCTGGCACCCTGCTGAGCTGTGAGAGAGCGAGCACTGGGGAGCCGTCTTCTAGCATGGGCTGGGGGAAGGAGAAAGCCCAGAGCTGCCCATTTCTGTCAGTCTGCAGCGCGGCTGAGCTCTGTCACTGTGCTGCCATGGCTGGGCATGGAAACCCCCGGCTCCTGTCAGCAACTGGCTGTCCTCCCCAGCTTCTTTGCAGCACTGTCTCCAGGCCTGACTGTTACTGAGGAAAGGCTGGAGAGATGGCGGGAGCCCGAGCAGTGCGGCTTGGAAAGCAGGGTGCAAAGGAAAAGCAGGTAACTTCTGAAGTCTGTATTTTCAGAAAAGCAAAATGAGCCCCAAAGGTGATCTTGCCTTCTGTTTTGTAAAGCTGGGTCGTGCACGTTTGTGTGTAGGGCTGGCTGCAGCCCTGGGGCTCCCCAGCTGTGCAGTTCTGCCGGCTGCCCACCCTGCCCGGCGCTCTGGGGTGCTGCTGCCTGCTAGCATACCCAGCCTCCCCGACGTGGGGGAGCTGGGCTCCCGTGCTGGGGGCACTCCCCTGCCTCGCTTGGGGAGCTCGGGAAGGGAGGAGAGCTGGAGGCAGAACCCCAGGCCTGGGCCCTGTGGCAGGTAGCCCTGGGTTTCTCCAAGCTTTTTTGCAAGCAGGAGCCTTTGGATGCCGCTGTGCCCAACGCGCAGGTACACCTCGCCAAGGCCAACAGCAAGCATCCCTTGTGCAGAGCTGCCTGCCTCTTGCCGCTCTGCAGTTACCACCAGACTGTGCTCCCTGTGTTCTCAGGGCTTTCTGCCCGCCTCAGAAACTGCTTTGCTGTGTCTTGGGGGTGAGCTGATCTTTCCTGGCCCTTGCACAAGATGTTTTTTGCCCATCAGCACATTTAGTGCCTGCTCTGTTCCAGCTGGTGCCGGGCCACGTGGGCTGGGCACACTGGTCCTGATGGCAGCGATGCCGCCGGTCTGTGGGCAAACGGGGAGCCAGTGGGGCGGCAGAGGGCATTGCAGAAGCATAGCTTCTCAGACCGTAACAAACATGTGGACTTTGCCCATTTAATTGAAATAACTGAGATGAAAAAGTTATTAATGAGGATGACTGACAGTGGGCCAAATGACCAGACAGCATAACCTGCCTAGCCTCCTTCTCCAAGGCACTGCGCCAGGGAGAGGAGACGCACGCAGGCTCTGGCCCCTGTGCTCTCCGAAGGGAGGCATGGCCCGGCCTTGCTCTGGAGAGCACGAAGCAGAAGAAAGGCTTCCCAGCCCTCCGCTTTGTTGTAACAGCACCGACCGCCAGTCTGCCGGGCAGTTTCCCAGGAGGTGCTGTGAGAACAAGGTTGCGTAAGTCACTTCAGCAATAACTCTGCTTGCTCTGCCCTGGACCGTGCTGTTAAAATTGTGTCCTGTCTCCAGGCTCAGCAGGGGTTAGGAGTTGTTCCTTAACCTGGCAGGACAGGGGCATCTTGCTTTGAGATCTGTGATGAACCCCTGGAGAAGCTGTGGATGTCAAACCCCCCCGTGTCCTGCCCATGTTGCAGTCCCTGGTGGCACGGCAGTAAAAGGCAGATTTGTGCTCGATACCCTGATGGGAGGGTACACAAGCTGTCTCCTCACCCTGGGTTTCAGTGCACTTGAGCTCCTAACTGCATGCTTGCCTGCTCTGGGCCAGCTCCCGTCAGAGGCGCCCGGGACGGTGGTCTGCAGGGACCTTCAGCCAGGCCCGGGATGGCTGCAAGAGCTGCGGCTTCTCTGCAATTGATGTCAAAGGGCAGAAGGTGAAAGCAAGCGTTGCATATGCTATAAAAGTCACATCCAGGGTTTTTTTGGGGTCAATAAGGGAACTTTGCTATGATAAATATGTCTCAGAAACTGGGAACCCAAACAGCAGTAGTTCAAAGATGTTTTTCTGGTGCTGCAAATCTAAAGCCGCTCATCGCAGCACAGCCCTTGTCGGGCTAAGCGTAACAGGGATCGCATCCTTGCTTCCCGCCAAGGGTATAAAAGCAAGGCACTAATTCGCAGATCTTGAAGAATGTGCCAGTGGTATTTCAGCAGCTCTAATGCTCTGCCGCCTGTGAAGGCTGCACAGTAACTGAAAGGAAATATCTTTGTTTTTATTCACTTGGCTTTATTCCTAATTCACTCTTTGATGCCATCAGCCTGGGATAATACGTTTTCAGAGATATGCTTGAAATTAAGGAAGTGAGTCTGATTAAGTCCTTTAAACATACTTTGAGGGAGAAATGTTCAACAATAGAGGTATTAAAGGCCCTATTTTCAAGCAATTCTAATATGAAATCAAAACATCGCAGTGCTAGATGGCGAGGTCTGTTAGCGGTGTGTGCGCATTCTTCAGCTGGAGAGGATATCTCCTTCTCCAGCTAGGACAGCTGCCAGCGCGTTTGAGTCTGTCCTCTGTGCTGGGTGGGCAGGGAGAGGTAGATTCATTTCACAGTCCCCTTACTTGCAGCCAAATAATAAATGCACAAGCACTTGGCCTTTGCCACTTGTACTCTGCTAGGTAAAAGTGATGGTTTCTCAGGAGTCTTGCATTTGAGGTTTGCCTGCATATTTTTTTTAGCTGTTTAGATAGTTGCTTTATTCTTCTTAGCTGTCCTGGGGTAGTTTATCTGTAAATAGGTTACCTAGTATTGTGTTTATGCTGTCCATTGGTGTGGATGGAGCTCCTCCCATTTACTGGAATACTTCCCAGTGAAGTCAGTACCTTTGCAGGTACCTGCTGGGTCCCCTTGGCAACTTTTCCCTCCGGCTGGGACAACTGCTACCAAACTCAACCCTCCTTCATAGCGTGGCAGCCTTTGCTCTGCTGCTACCATCACCAATGCTGATGTGGTGCCCAGGGGCTGGATGTGAGAAGCCCTGTGTAAGCTGTCAGGAGTCCGGTGTCCTCGGTGGAGATGATCCATCAGCGAGCTTTTGGGTGTCCGCTGCATGGCAGCATTAAGAAATAATACGGTGGAGGCGTGAAAGCAGGTAAAGGCACTCAGATCCCACTTTTCTTTAGGTATGATACGGGCCAGGCAAAGTCTGACAGTCCTAATGACTGAAAGACTTCTGCGTTATTTAAAATAAAGAGGGGAGGGGGGAAAGGGACAAGTACCAACAAAAAGGACGTGCCAAGTAGCTGCAGAGTGATTCAGTTGTGGCTTTGTGGCAGCAGGGAGCCAGGAGAGGAGAGGGGATGGTAACTTCTGGGGAGGGAACAGACTTCAAAGGGCCTGAGAAGTAACGTGGAGACAGGCGTGACCTCCTTTACTGCTTCCCATGGCAGTTGTGGTGCTAGCAAGAGGAATGGGAAAGCACAGTATTATTTATTCCATCTACTAAAAAAAGTGACTATTTAAGATCTTTTTTGAGTAAATGGAGCAATGAATTCCCCTTTCACTCTGACTGCTGCTGAAGGCATGTGACTTATTAGATATGCTGCTGTTGTAATGGAAATAACTAGCCAGGCTATTTTAAACCAAGAAGAACTGGATGTCTGGGGATAAAGGGGAAAAAGGATTGGGTGGCACAACAGAAAAGAGGCTTCATCTGTGACAATCTTGGGCACTTTGTACCATTTGCTCTTTAAGATGTTTCACAAGCTCTACTGGCAGAGAAGCGATAATAAATTGTTTAACAACTCAGGCTTGCCAAAGTAGTTGAAGGAGCTTTCAAAGGAGACTGTAAAAGACTTGTGGCTTTCAACTGCATGTGAATCATCCTCTTGAAGAGTGAAACTGCAACTGCAGATTGCTAACCACTGTTTCACGGGTCACCATATACCTGTCTCTGCGTTGACGAGCTCTGGCACTCAGTTCAAGAGTCAGATGTTCTCGTGCAGATCCCATGTCCACGTCCAAAAGCCCAGCGCAGCAGTGATGCCATTGCTGTTGCCAACCTACTGAACTTGAAAATCTCAGCTGGCAGAGCCTGCAAGCAGCTGAGATCAGGGAAAACACATAAAGGTAGTAGGAGGAGGAGTGTCATGTCCATCCACAGTCAGTTCCTTCCCCTCTGTGACTCAGGGAAGGCATGGAGCCTTATCCACTCTCAGCTCCTTTTCTTATGGGTCTCTTTTTATTTGGCTAAGGATGTATGGGCATCAGAAACAGTGGGCCAGGGGGACTTCATCACCTGAGCATATAACACCCTTGCCAGGAAAGTCAAACGAACAGGGCCAGCGGTGTCCCGCAGGAGGCCCCACGGCTGTGCCCAGGGAGGGCTTGGTGGCGGAGGGCTAGCAGAGGTGTGCTTGCAGCTTCTGGGACCAGATGTGACCAGCTGGGTGCCTGTGTGCTGCGGAGGTGGGTCCCATAACCTCCTCTGAGCTGAGGCACGTATTTATATAGCCCTACCAGAAAAGGCAGGGTGGAACACACTAATATATACACATTAAAGAGGCTGAATAAATAAACGGTAGGTTTTGATTTATTTTCTCTGCTGCTTGGATATCTTAGTTTTGGCACAAGACAGATTTTGAACACAAATGTGATCTCCAGATAGGTTCTTGTCCTGGCTGATTTAGAAATCATGTGCAAAGGAGAAAAACTTTGCAAATGTTCTTAAAGCAAAATGATATTTATGCTGTTTACCGCTGAAGCATGTAAAATCCTTGCACACCACCCCCACCCCATCCCCATCAGCTAAGTAATATACAACAGGTAACAAAGCTGGTCTCTGCCCTGAAGGATTTACAGTTTAAGATGAGAGATAACAGTGCATACAGTCAGACTGAGAAAGCACATAAAATGTGATTAGTCAGCCTGTGACTCCACACACCTAATGAGCATCGTTCAGCAGATCAGTGCCTCGCCTGGGAAAGTGCAGGGTTTGCTGGAGCAAAGCTGGACAGGGAAAAGAGCATACTCCCTCGACACTGGGGAAAAGGTGGTGGGAGGCAGCAATCGAGAAATGCCACGTGTGAAAAACGTTCTAGTCACAGAAAGTTGTAAAGGAGCTGGTAAGTTTTGTTGTTGGACCTGTACTCAGTTCAGGTGGAATATATGTAATTATGAAATCAGAACTGTCATGGCAAGCCTGCTAAGAAAGGCTCCTCCTGTCCTCAAGCCCCAAGCTGCTTGCCTGAGCCCACATTACTGAGCAAAGTCTCAAGGAATTTCACTGACTGTGAATGGCCATAACATTTCCAGAAGCGGTGACATTGCTGGATTGTGTGCTCTGGCTCATTTCCTCCTGTTAACCAGTCTCAGGTGAACCGAACAGAGAAAAACTGTTGTTTCCCTTGTAATTTTTTTTTCTTGTTTCTACCAGGTTGAACACCTGATGCTTTAAAACACTGAACATCATGATTTCTAGGTGTATATCTAGAAATAACTTGTGATGCCCTGTCACCCATCCCTAGAGAAGCTGCAGCCAGCGATGCTGCAGGAGAGCAGGAGATGCTGCAGGCACTTCCAGCGGTACAAACCAGAGTGACGCTAAGAGAGCTGGAAAGCAGCTGAGAAACAGCTTAAGGAGGTGGGTGGAGGGAACGTGCCAAGCACAAAATTAATCTCTGAATTAATAAAAGCCTGCATGGTTTGAGGTTTGTGAAGCAATAAACGAGTTGAAATTTGCCAGTGACTGAAAAAGAAAAGCAATTAGGTGTTAAGGGAAACCTTCTAATGGGGATAAAGATAATACATTAGAACATGAGATGGGTTGAAAAAATGTGACGAGAAATTAATCTTTAATTGAAAATGAATAAAGGAATTTTGAGGAATAACATAGAAATGTATGTATCAAAGCAAATCTTTTTACTTTTATTACTAATAGGGAATGACAGAATAAGAGCTTCTGTTTAATGGCACTAATAACTTTGTAATATTTTTCCTTTGAGTCAAATTCTCCTCTTTGGCTTCTCCTCATCATGACATCATAGCCATGTTTTTGGGTCTGTATGGATGTCTACTACTTCTGCTTATGTGATTTGCCTGTTTTTCCATCAATATGCAGGCAGAACGGTACCCATTTCAATCTCCCTGCCTTCATATGACTCTACTGGGGACACTGCTGCCAAATTTGCAAGGCTAAAAGCAGTTATGAGCAAAAGTGAGCCTGAGGAAATACTTCAGAGCAATCCGAATGGAAATTGAGGGAGTTCTTCACCCACGTGTTATTAGACGACTCAAATGCTCACGATTTAGTGTCACCAAAGGAGGCTTTTCTGGTTTTAAAATGAAACAAAACATCCTGCTCGAAAGGGGAGGTATAGGCAACAGTAAAGAATTTTATATAGGTGGAAAGTTGGCAAGCTGATAGCAATGGATAGATCAACAATTTGGAAACAGGTGTAATGGACTGGGGAAATTCAGTGAAAATATATATGGCCAACACAGCTGATCATCACCCAGTGGTGTTTCCTTGAGGTACAAAGCAAATCCTGGAAGTGATTTAGGTTGGATATTAGACAAAGACCATAACAAAATTCAGTGAAAAAAAGCTGAAATTATTCAGTAAATTTTTCTGTCCTTTGTTTGGAAAATGGACAGAATGATGTCCCCATATTTAATGGAGGTATCTTTGTCTTCCACGTGTAGCCAGAATGAATGAAAACCACTGGTTACTACCCATCTTTAAAACTTGCATGCAAAAGTATTTCTAAAATTGCCTGAGAAGAACACCAAAGCCTTAGTGCCGATTTCTCAGCAAACACTGCACCACTGAATTTCCAGCGAACCAGGGGAATTAATGGTTGAGTCATTATATAAAAACCAGTAACTGATGTGTCCTGGGTAAGCAGGAACCAAAGCCTGGCTAGGCTGATGCCAGCCTTTGGCAAAAGCGGTAAGGAGGTTGCTGAAGCACGCGGTCAACACAGAATTAAACTGTGACAGACCTAGGGTTAACACATTAACAGAAACTAGATGGTTTTCTTTTCTTTTTTTTTTTTTTGAGTAGAGGAAGGTGACCATTTTGATTTGACTCAGAGCAGCTCAGCATTATGCCCGATCCGTGGGCGGCTGCCAAAAGGGGCAGTTTTGTTTCTCCTTTTCTTTTCCTCTCATTCCCTTAAATAGTGGTCACATGGCTGCCTGGTGAATCAGTTCGGCTCACTGGGCCAACAGAAAACATGTCTTTTCTTTTTTTTACTTTTATTTATTATTGGCAGAGTTTCCTGCTGGATCCCTGTGCTGGGCTGACTCACCCCAGGGCTGTGGGGTCATTGGAGCTGGCGCAAGAACCTGGGAGCACTGCTGGGGCGATGGGATGCTCTGCCAGATGGATGTAGCCCCTGTTCAGTCACTGCTGGGATTGTGTGCGATGACATATAACGGTCAACGGCTCCCTTAATCTGCAATGGAGGAAAACTACTGGGAAAAAAATAGTACTATGTGAAAATATAGACCCTATTGTGGTTTACAGACCCCTTAAATGGTTTACAGTGCTCTTCAAAATCTTTAACTGATGCATCTGAAAACTTAACCCATCATCCACCTGAAGGTATGTTGAGTGAAGTCACAGAGGTGTCTGTTTTTTGGCCTTACCATGTTTATTTTCATCTGCTACCTGAAGATAGTAAAAATAATTTCTGGTATAGAGTCTGGAAAGATGTGTAAGTTGGTGGGACGGGAATTAAGAGTGGGCCATCAGGCACACCACCCCAGCTGGCTTTCTCTGCTGGGCACATACGAGCAATGTAAACTTAACAAAATTAAACGCCGGCTTCTAGACACTGAGAGCACAGCGCCCGCAAGTCCCAGCTGAGCACGCCATGGAGAACAGTGACACGGGAGAGGGCTGCCGATGGGGAAAGTAATAAGCCCCTGGGCGCTGGGCACGTTCCTTGGATACCGTTACATTTCCAGAAAGGCCTGTCATTAGCCGACGGCAAATGCAGTTGACAGAAGCAAAGACGGGTTATTAAAAGCAGGCGTATATCGGACAGAGGGTGTGGCAAGACCCCTTGGCGCTCCTGTCAGGCTGAGGGGAAGAGGAGCCGAGCGGTCTGCCGGCTTTTTTAAACTGAGGGGCCTGGGCTGTGCGGTGCCTCTGCTGGGGTGTCCCAGGGCACGCAGAAGGGGCTGGGGGGGTTCCGTGAGCCGTTCCCCACGCTCTCTCACCACTACATAACATATGTGGCTATACATCATATAAGTCGTATGTGGTTATATCGCAGCCTGCTCCCCTGGGTGCCGTGGTTGACTGCCAAGGGTGCCATGGCACAAAGGCCTGCCCTGGACAGGGCTCAGTTCCTGCAACTGAGCCTGGAACGGCCTCGGCCCAGTGCCCCCCCGGCGGTGCCGCTCCCCAGCCCAGGGTAACTGAGGACTGAGCCTAACTCAGGTGGGTAACTCGAGGAGTTGGCCCCCAACTCCATGGGGATCTCTGGCTTTTAGGGGCAACGTCCAGCCCCCAGCACCTGCAGCCTGGGGGACCCCCGGCAGCTGCTGCTCCCAGCCTGGAGTGAGGCCCTGCAGACCACTGCCATCCCCAGCCGAGACCGCCGGCACTGCCGGACCCCCCCACCCCCGTCCAGAGCGCCTCCGTGGGCGCCACTGCCCCACAGAGGCCGCCCAGCCACCTCCCCCCACCCCACCCGCGGCTCTCCCCTGCCCCACAGCCCCACGGCTGCCCCCGACCCTGCCAAAGCCCCGCCCCCCGACGAGGCCCCGCCC
>JAVKLA010000084.1:28353088-28367644 GCA_034782735.1 Sagittarius serpentarius
GACCCTGAGAAAATGCTTTCTGTTCAGTTATTGCTAAATTGAAGTAGTTCACCTTTTGTACAGCTCATTTTCCTTGGAGACTATAATTTTTTGATATTGTGGATATTGAGCTATGCCTAGGCAGTTGAGTTTGCTAAGTTCATGGGGCAATATTTTGTGGTGAATCATCTGCTTGGTGTTTCACTGTGGCCTCTCATCTTTGCTAGATTCCCAAAGTGTGTGTTTTATATCTGTGCTTTCCTCCATCAGGGAACTTCCTTGTTCCCTGGATGCTAATTTTGATTTTTAGCTAAGTTAATATTTCTTAATTCTGAAAGTGTGGTAATGTATCTATTAAATACAGCTATGAAAATGGGCTTGATACCTATAACATCAGCTTGAAAGATAGTAAAAATAGAGTAACTTGTGGCTGATTCCCTTCTTAATGTTCTATAGAAATAAGGTAATGTTCAGAGCTTCAGTCTTTTTCAAAACCTTTTTGATTTTTTTGCTTTCATTCAGATAAAGTAGTTGCTTGTGAATTTCCTTTCCCAAGTGCTGTGGCCAAGGAGAAACCAAAGTGCATATTCATACAGCTAGTTGTGATAGTGTTTAAGTTGGGTCTTTCCTAAGTTCTTTTGTTCTACCTTGATAAATGAAGGCATTTCTAAAAACTCTGCAAGGTTGTTGGTATGTTTGCAGGTAGGATGGGAGTTAAGTTGATGTCTGTCCATTGCACATGTGGGTTTCTAACTGTATTAATTGCACTGGTTTGCTAGGTATCTTGGATAAAGTCTACTGCATCTGGAATCAGGCTGCTTTGCTGTAGTTTCTGTAAGGAGCATGTGAATTTGAGGACTCTACAAGAGTCCCTGCAAGGGGTTCAGTTTATGCTCAAGTCTTATGTTCCAGTTGAAGCTTCAGGGTGATCTGTCATCTTTGACAGAGCTGCCCTGTGGTCACTTTTATGTAAGCTGTGAATGTCCACCCCCTCTTTCTTTGTGTAGAAAGCCAGGCTAAAAAAAACATTGCTTACTTTGTGTTTGAAGTATTTTCAGATATATTCTGTGCTCTGCCCATGATCCCTTTACTGTGGGGTTTGAAGAGTAAGACAGGGATAGGGATTTGGATGTTGTGGTACCATCTGGAAAAGAAGTCACTGGGATTAGAGAGAGTCTACTGTGAAGTATCTTTATATGAATCTACCTGTGATGTCTCCTTGACTTCTGCTTTTGAGGATGCTGGGCTTAATACACATTTAATCTGACCTTTTGGGGACTGTTATTTTGTTGCTCTATTAGCCTTCAGCTAGGCTTTCTATTCTTTGGTTACTTTCATTCAAAGGGTACAGAGTAAAAGCTACTTAAGCATTTAATGTATGTGGAGGATCATGACAGTCCTTAACAGTGCTTTAGAAAGGTGACCTCTGTTTTCACCTAACATTTACGAAAAACAAGGCTGATGGGGGAAATCTGAGTAGAGCATCTGGACCAGAGATATTTGAGAAGAGGCTACTTCTGAATATTTGGCTAGACGGTGATGATATTTCAGTTAGTGAGGTCAATGCTTGAGGAAAGAGTGCTCCTTTACATTTAATGTACTTACAACATTTCAGTCTTGGTTTTAAGAAAACTAACTTTCCTCCTTAGAGCAGAGAAGATGGATACAGTTACATCTTAGTACCGTTATAAAAAAGTTTATAGGCTAGGGAAAAAAATATTTCTAAAATAAGTAGTTCAAATGTGGATGTAAATATTGCTCTAGACGTGATACGTTAAAGGAAAGCTTCTCCTTTCAAGTAAGTGTGCGGGATAAAAGTTAACTATAAATGGAGTGATAACTAAAAGCTATTGCTTACTGGGAGAAGCAAGTCTGAAGACCTTTACTGACTGTCATCAGTGCTGAGAAGATTGCAGCAGTTGAAGGGAGATCATGTGTCAGATTTTTGCAGAGTCTGTTTCCATTATATAGAAGATGTCTCCCACTGGTGATGCTGTGGAAATCATTCCCAAGAGGTACAGAAGTGCTGCAAAGTATCATTTAGACTGAACTATTTAAGGCAGTGATGAAACGTATTGTACTAGGCTGCTGGGAGATCATTTAATTTCACAGATTGTAAAAGTTCTTCTCTGAGAGATAACTGTTTACTAGATCTCTAAAGCTCTTCTGGGTTTGTAGGACTGTTTTGAATCACTGGGACATGGTAGCCAGATGGATGTGGGCCAAAGTTTACTTTACTGGCATGGACGCATTGAGTTAAATGTTACAGTCCTGTTCTCTTCTTGTCTTTGTCAAACTTCTGTTCAAGGATGTAGAGAGTGGAACTTTTCCCCCTGGTTTTCTCATCTTACCTCATCTGAGAGTAAATTAATAATTTTCAGGAGCTAAGCTGTCAGATTGTATAAATTCCTGTGCGTAAGAAGATCGTGTTCTATAGCAGTCTAATCTCTGAATGGAACTTGTTTGCAGATTTTTCTGTTACTTATTTCAGTTATTAGAATTTGATCAAGGCAAATAAATTGTCCTGCTTGACATCTTAAATTGTGTTAAATTCTTTGATACAAACTTTTAACTTTAACTTTTAGTGTTGTTATATTTAGAGTTTCAGCAATTTCTGTCATGCATAGTATTTCTATTGATTGGTGGGTTGGTTGCACACAAGAAGAGCTTTTTTCTTGAAGCCTTTCTGCTCTAAGTAAAGTGAATGTGCCACATACTTAAGGCTTTGTATCAATTTATTATGACCGTTTTAAAAAATTGTGCTTTCAGTAAACATTGGAAAACTCAGTTTTAAGTGCTGAAGCTTAACCTATTTGCATGTATAGATCTTCTTACAGAATAAATTTTTAGAAGTGAGTACAATTTGTGCTGTTTCTATTAATCTGGGAGATACTGTGTGTCTGTGTATTTAGCAGTCACATGGTTGAACTTTAAGAATCTAAGTTTTACATCGCAACTTCAGGGAAGTGACGAAATACTGCTTTGTCTCAGAATGCTTGGCTGACAGCAGCAAAAGGACTAACTCATACTTAGGATGGGAAAGAAAAGAAAGATGCTAAAGCAGATTGCTTGCTTATGATGAGTATGACTGGTTCTCAGACTATGCTGTGGTTGTAGCTGTATGCCAACTATATGTGCTTTTGAGGAAACAGAAGTTAATTGTCTAGACTTTAGAGGAAAGTTCATCTCTTGTGATTAGCCTGGTTGTGCTTGATGATCTCCTTGTAGGTGAACAGAAATTTGATTCACATGTTCTTATGTTAACCTCAAAAATATTTTCCAAGAATTTAGAGGAAGAGGAAAAAAAGTCATTGCCTCCTTTTACTGAGCATCCATACTACAAAAGCAAATATATCCCAGGAAGCAGATACTCTGCATCGCACAATAAGGCGGCAGCCACACAGGAAAGGTTGGGCTCTTGGCACAGCCCCTGAGGGGAAATGCTTCCTTGAAAGGACCCATTGTTGCTGGATCTGGGTCTTCGGCCCAATTCTCCTCTAGAATACTTGCAGTTCTCTTGGTGCTGTGATGGGGCATCTTTGCCATCTCCATTATCTGACCATAATAGTCTTGGTTATTTAATCAAATAGAAGGACTGAGTAAAGTTCACACCCCGTAAAAGAAAGGAACGTCTTTTTGGAAACAGCTTCAGTGCTCAGCTATTGAAAACTCACGCTGGGTGTAATGGTGCCATGCCTTACCCAAGGTACTTGAAACAGTTTAACTTTTCTCTTCCAAGAATAAATAAAACATTTCATTGTCCCTGTTGTCAAAGTCTGTGAATTCTAACCCAAATGTCTAGTGAACTCTTCCAAGAGTGGAAAGAAACAATAAGCATCTAAAATAAATGTATGCTTTATTGGATTCCCTGACTGTGGGACAGGTCTTTCCCTCATGGCAGCCAGGTAGGAAATTTAAAAAGGAAACAAGGGAAGACTGTATTTCTGTGTGCCTGAGAGTGGGAACAAGCTTTGGGCAATTTTGACTTTTGGTGCTTGATCTGTCAGTTGAAAATTTTCATTAATGTAAATAGCTGCTGCTTGAAAGTAAGATAAATGAGATGCTGGGAAGCTTAGGTGGTGAAGTGCTTGACTAGTTGTCCTTGGTATGACCAACTGCTTTCCTAAATTCTCTCCTAATGTGTCTTCAACTTGTGCATGTGCTATTACATTAACAATAAAATTTTAAGTGGTGTGAAAATAACGATCTGAAGACCAGTTAGAAAGTAAGTTTTGCGTATAGTATTGGCTATATTACTTTGTTATCATGATGAATTGTGATACTGAGTTTATTGTTAGATGTAGAATTATCTTTCCTTAATGTAGCATATATTCTACTATAAACATTGCAATTGCTATTGCAGCCTGCAAAAAGTATACTTTACAAAGAATACACTCTACAAATGTAAATACAATTTTGGTTTGGGGATTGTTGGATACAATGGTCTTCCTTAAGCCTAAACACAGAAACAAAAGCTTGTATTATAACAGAAAGCCTAAGATGGGAAGTGATAAAATAGGTATTGAGTGGAGGGCTTTGTTAAATTTTAGCTGGTGTACTTGTAAAATTTCCATGTATTCATTAAACTATTATGTCATTCTTATTGTTAGAGCTTGGTTAGTTGACTAAAGTGTTAAGCTTTGTTTGTAGTACAAATTATAACCTTAACTCCTTTCAAAATATAGCTGGAGGTTTTTTGATCTTCCATAGTTCTTTTAGCTTGTATGTCTTACCCAAACATTTATTGTACATTATGTGGGTAACTTTGTATTTAAGGGTTCAGCCTCGAGCTACTGGAGAACTGTAAATTGCATCGGCTTCCATTCATGTAAGGTGCATTTCTCATATTGAGAGTGCCTCTCAAGGAGAGTATCTTTTGTATTTGTTATGTGAATTACAAACTTGTAAAAATAGTGGTATGTTAAAATAATACTGAAAGTTTTACAAATAAATTTAAATTACTCTTATAAGCTCATTACAGTGTATGTTGGAGTAAAATGTGGTAACCTTTGTTTTTTATGGTCACAAAAATGTGATATCCCCAGACTTTTGGCTAAGTTGCGTATCGGGTATAAAGTGATCTGTTTCAGTTTTGAAGTGGTCTTTGAGTGACATGGCTTTTACGTTTTAGGGGCAGGCAAAGGCAGGCTCTTGCACATGGTGTCAGGCTTGCCAGGCGGTGCGAGAAGTCTCTAGCATTGTGCTGCAGCTCAGATGTATGGATCCTCCAAGCCCAGGGTGTAGCGTAATCCCATCTGCCCCAGATCATGGCTGTGGTCCTAGATACTAAGTGGAAGTTCTCACTGCAACAGTGGTGCACATCAGGGAAGCAAAAATGCTGAGTGCAGGCACACCTGTGTGCAGAAGCTCCTTGAAAACTGTGAGAATCCCATAAAAAGGAACTTTGGAAACTCTTTCCTTTGAGGAGGTACCGAGACTAGTGAGGGATGATGAATCCCGAGAACACTGTTTGGAGACAAGATGTCCATGTGGATTTTAGCAGGGCGTTCTTATAGCCTTTAAAATAAACTCGTAGCTTTTTTTAATTGCAAATCTGTTTAAAATTGGTCCTTTTTTCATTTTGAGTGGCTGCAGGTTCTGCCAGTCTATTTCGAAAGCAGCCAGTGGAGAAATTTTAGGAAATAGTACATTATTTTTATAGATGCTGAAATAGGATCTCTTATGTAAAGAAGGACTGTAAAGGGAGTTATGTCCAAGACACTGTAGGCAGAAGCTTTGGTTTCAGCTCTTGAAAGCTTGAAGTGTTCTGTTCAAGTTTGCTCTTTTTTTTTGTGATTGATTTTTAATGTGTGCAGCAAGTTATGTGATATAGCTTGAGAAGAATGTGCTCCCAAATATTTTCTAATCTTTATTTTTTTCTGATCCTTACATCTTCTTAGCCTTGTGTCCATGCCCATTTATTTATTGGTACAGCACGTTTTAAGTGAAGCCAGTGTTTTCAATTCAGTGTTTCAGGTATTGTATGTGGAACTCATTGGCAGTTGGTATGGGTAGGAGCTGCAGGCTCAAGTAGTAATAGCTGATAAGACTTTTCCTTCTATTTTTATAGCTCCATTTAAAAGTGTGCTTTTTCTAGAGTGTGGTCTCTTAAGCTATACCTAGAACTTCTTTCCTCGGCTGCTGGCAATTCTGACATCAGGTTAAATATTACACATGCATTGAAAACAATGTATTGAATGCAACTTTGCATGGTCAGTGCTGTCCAGTGACGTGTAGACCAGGAAGTCTCATTAGCAGGATAGGCAAAGGAGATCTTGGGTCCAGAACAGTTTTGTTCTGTTTTGCTTTGTTTTCTGTTGAGAAAGGTTTCTGTGGTCCAGGGGAAAAACGTTATTAATCTTTCTGGAATAATTTTGAAGAAGCATTTTCATTGTTTTTTACTGCTAGTAGTCAGATAAGAGGTGCTTTGTTTTATATGCATATGGGCATATTACAACATTCAAATTTTGAAATACACTTAATATTCAGAGCATCTTTTAGCATTTGGCCTGAGGTACAGGTGCAGAACTGTCTTCCAAATCACCATCTCCTTGGATGTGCCAAGTGTTCCCATGTAGCACCTGATACACAGCCCTTGTAGGGTGATACGGAAAGCTGGCTTCTATGGCAGGGCGAAAGAATATGCCTTTCCTCTTTTTTGCTAACGGTCAACTGCATCCTAGGCTGTGTTTTCATTGTTCCTAAGAAGCTGGATGTATTTTGAAACTGAATGTGTTCTCAGAAGATGCATTCATACCTCTTCCTGGCCTGTTATTGCTCTTCTAGTTTGATTAGTACTTTTTAATTTCATAACTGCCAGTATGGCAGAGATTCAGCATTAGTTGGAGTTTTGTATACATAAACATAAAGCAGTTGCTTACCTCCTGTAGGTCCATTGCATGAATGCCGAAAACCTTTACCATAATGCATGGAAAAAATGGACTGTTGGGTCGTTGCTGTCAATGTGTGGGCATTATGTGTTACTGGAAGAAGAATAAGCCCTGGTGGTAAACATTGCCTTTCTAAGGTCTGTTACCTTGCGAGGTTGATTCCTTCTTGTGGTAAAGGGTTGGAAGTATGGCTCTGAAGTGCAGAAGTGTTTAACTTCTGAGCGACAGAAATAATGTTTGGCTTTCTAGTTTAAAAACAAACCAGGGTTTTTCTGCGTTTTGACAGCTAGTCAGGATACAGTTAAAGATGATGTCTGTCTGCTATGCAACAGGCACTATCTGCAATTAAGAATGACTGTTCAAGATATTTTTTAATTCAGAAATCTGGAAGACTTGTAGTGACATCAAGCTATTTAGAAACTTAATTTTCAGCTCTGGAGCTGTGAAGTGTTTCTTAATGGAGGATGTATTTGTTGTAAATAAGTTCTGGAAAAGGATTTTTAGTCTTTCGGTAGCCCTTAAAGATACCATAATGGATCCTTTTGGACCCAGGAGAGCCAGATGGGTCACTTAGTAAGACACTAGATCATATTTCAGGAATAGGATTCATGTTTGATCTATATTTTTCTAGACAGGTCAGTCAGTTTTTTTTGATCTTAGTTCTCTTCCTGTAGAAGTTTACGGTGCTGCTTTTATTTAGTGACAGTGATTACGTAGGGTGCTGAGGAAGATTGGCTCATATTAATCTCTGCACATAGGTGGCTTTTAAATTTGGCCCCTCTCATGCATGTCTCTTGCTTTTCCTGTCTGCCTTGCTAGATCTTTTCATTTGTCCTTTGTGTTCTTAACCAAAGCAGTGCTGGTTGATCCCTGTCTTGTACAGAAAAGTAACTTATTTCTACAACGTTCAGATAGTGACCAAGTTCCCTTTTTTAGGCTTTGTTGCACTTGATCTCTAAAGGTCATCTAATTTGGTGTATGTGATCGATTCATTATGCTCTGTCATAAACTGTAAAATGCTGAGAGTGAGAAATGTCTGTATTTCTTAACTGCTACCTTAATCATCGATTAGCTCCTCAAAATGTTGTCTTCACTCACAACAGTTGTAAATACAAGAAAGGGTTTGGTCAGAAGCGTATATGCTTTTAGCTGGGCAGATAGTATCAGGACTCATGCATAGACCTGAAACTGTCTGCAGGCTCCTGGTGAGGCATTTGTGGTTTGAATAGAAGGAGCTGGACCGGGCGGCTGATGCCTGGAAGCACAGCCTCTGCGCCAGCCCGGCCACAGTCTTGCAATTGTTCAGCCACACTGGAGGGAAGAGGGGAAAAAAAAAAAAAGGCGGCATTCCAAGCAGTGCCAAATTTTCTTTGATATGTTAATCTTTTGATAACAGTTTGAAAAGCCCTTGGAGACTTTTTTTAGATTTTAGACAAAATAGTTCATTTGTCAGGACTTCCCTTGTAGATAGGGTCTCAGTTATTAAGAACTGCCTCACTAACTCACGATAACAAAAGCAAGTGCAGAGTACAGCTGCTGGACTGCTTGTTGGTAAGAGAAACTCTTTTAGTTATCTCAGGATTTTTATGAATATCTGAAAAGGGTAAAATAGGAAAGTTTAAGGTAGAAGTTTGTAAGTTTATTTACTTGCATATTTTAAGCAGATGAATGGTGACAGAGCGTAAGCATATGTAACAACTTGATAATTTTTTTATGCATATCAGTACATGGGTTTTACTAAAGACTTAAGCTGTCAAAATTATATTTTCATCTGAGAAACTTGGTCTTTAAGTTACCCAGTGACTGCAGGAGATCTCAAAATTTCTTCTTTTGTAGCTGTAGTCTTTCTAGACCTCGGAATTTTTCTCTTGAAATCATGAAACTTCCAGTTAAGCTGGAAAACTGGAAGAATAAACTGATGGTAACAATGCATGTATGCTAAAGCAGAATTCCTTTTTAGGGGTTATGGACTTGGGACAAATGTTGAGGAGAACAGAGGAAAGATCTCTTTGCTTCCCACCCCCCAAATCAAACTTGAAGGGTAAAATTTGTACTGAAGTAGTTTGTTAATTACGGCAACTATTGGAAAACTGGCTTCAGGTATACTAGTAGTCCTTCAAAAGTGTGGCTTGTAGAACTCTTCAGGCATACTGATTGAGACTTACTTTATTCTTTAACAATATTTACCTTAATAAATATGCCATGAGTTCACTTGCACCTTTTATACTGTTGCTACAAATGTTTACTGCCTATAAATATTTTGGTAGAACTGCTTGGTGTCCTGGCTGTTTAGTCAGGATAGATCAACAAGTAGATATTGGTGTAGTAATTCAGAAAAGGTGCAACATTTTCTTCACTGTGGGGGATGCGTGTAGTTTTAAGGTCTGTACGCTGCTGTAATTTCTCCAGTGATCCAAGTTGTGATCTACTTTAGATCCAAAATAATATTGACTTAAATCTGAAACTTCAAATGCAGTCCTACTCATAGCTACATACTCTTCAGGACAGAGGCAAATAGCAAATGCAGTTGAACTTACTTTTGATACACTTTTTTTTTTTTTTTTTACAAAGTTGCAGATTGTGATTCAAATGTATGCTCTTAGATGTACTTACAGTTCAGACGCTGCTCAGCTGATGGTATAACATTAGTTAAATTTATAGCTATGTTCTAAAATGTTGCAAATTATTTCATTCTCGTAGTCTCAGTGGCAAACAGTATTTCTTTTACAGAGCTTTTCGATACTTGCTGCCTTTCTGACTCTAGCATATGCTTAGCTGTACAATAGTAGCTCCATGAGTAAAAATTATTTAAGTGGAGTGACAGTTACTTTCACCATTTCCATTGTTTTTGGCCCCTTTCTTCAAAAGGAAAAAATAGTGCTTTTGGGTTGTTATTTTCAGTTTGTTAAAGGGGGAAAGGACTGCTGTAGCTATTTACTCCAAGGAACTTGTGCTGGCGAGAGGCTGAGTCCACGTTGCTTCTTGTGAGTGAATTTCAACCTCACTTCAATTCTAGTACTAGTAAAATGTTGTATTTCCGTGTAGTCTGAAAAGTCCAAGGCTTATATTTATTTAAGTATTGAAAAGTTTAATTTCCCACCATATTATAGAAAGAAGTAAAGATGAAATGCATACTGCTAAAGTCTCTTCTGAATTGGTGAGATGTTGCTACTTCTTTCTTCAGTCTGACCCAGCAGCCTGAAGTCACCTCCAAACAGGGCAACCCTGTGGAGCCCATGGTGGTGGTGTTCAACCCCAAATTTCAGCAGGGCAGTGAGAAACGAACCCAAAGCAGTTATGCATTTGAACTCTTTATGATGAGCTTGGGCTGATGATGTGCCAAAAGGGTTAAGATTGTTCTTTGTTGCTGAATAGTAATGATTTTCATGACCCATCAACTAAGAAAAGATCTCTAATGTTTTCTAAGTTTAGAGATTTGAATTTGAGTTTAATATGGAAAATTACAGGCAGTATGTGAAATATTGAGAATGTGTGTGTTGAAGGTCACTCAGTAAATGAGTCCGTATAAAATAATGCAGATGGAGCTAATGATGTGAGTCAAAAATAGCCTCCTAATGCTCCTCATGTACTCCCTGTGTGATTCTACCCAGCTGTTCAGAGAACTCACTGATTCACAGGAATTTTTGCTGGTGTCCTCAGTGCTGAGATTTCCCTTCATGCTTCTTCAGACTGACAACTTGATGCTCCTTCTTAGCTGTGGAGCAGCCCTAAATTAAAGCAATTGTACTTCTCTCTCATGCTGCTGCAGTGTCCCATAAGGTGCCTGTTCTGATGTGTTGGCAATATGGAAATTTCAGTTGAGATTTATTGATCTTGAAGCTGTTTGCATTTGTTTTGCTGCCTGGTGCTTTCTTGTATCAAGTATAGTTGTTGCTAGATATGTTCATCAAGATTGGAGTTTTGCCTGC
Organism: Sagittarius serpentarius; assembly: GCA_034782735.1. NCBI lineage: Eukaryota > Metazoa > Chordata > Aves > Accipitriformes > Sagittariidae > Sagittarius > Sagittarius serpentarius. The sequence goes on from JAVKLA010000084.1 coordinate 28,363,887, forward strand.
AGGCACTTTTTTTGATGTTGCAGTACAGTGTAGTGGGGAAATGCATGTTTGTTCAAGAACAAACTAGTTCAAGTATGATAAACCTCGTAATTTTCTCATGGAGCTGTGAACTCTTATTAAAAGTATAATTCTGTAAATACACAAAACGTTTTCTGGCTGCATGACTTCTTGATTGAAAATGTGATTTGTACAGTGTACATAAAGTTGGTTGTTATTAATTCAAAGATTGTTCTCGGGAGCTTTCTTAGCAATCCTCTGTAGGTTTAGGATAGATTTTAACTGGTTTCATATATATATATCTTTCCCAGGATAAAAAGCTGTTTAGTGAAGAAGAGTGGCAATTGAAACAAAAACGTGTTTTAGAACTTGAATGACTTGTGTAACAGATAAGGAAGTATCGGTGGTGCACATCTTTTGGCTTGGATTTCCAAATCAATCTGCGGTAAGCAAGGTATTCATAGTTCAGTATTGGATGGTAATAGAAAATTTTCAGCTTAACAAAGCAAGGAGCGTGTGAGCTGATATTTCCATCAAAGACGACATTTGTTATCAAATTCAAAGAGCAAAATACAAACTGTATCAAGCACTCAATTTATGAAGTGCCGAGATGTTTTTCACCTGTGACTGAGCCCTGTGTTGTGATGCAGTTCTTTGCTTTGATTGTGTGTTTCTTCCACTAGGACCTTGTTCAGCAGTGGGAGTAGATTTCCGAGACCCAGATTTGGGCAGCAACAGAAACCTTTTTTGTTGGGTTCCTCCTTCATTTGTTGGCTTAAATGGGAAGGAGGTGGTAGCTTGTAGAAAACTCATGAGGATGTGATGTTGATAAACTGCAGGCATTGGGAGGAAGGACCTTTTGAAGTTGGCATTGCTGCTGAATGTAAGTGCATGGATCCAGGGGCTGGCTTTGAGAGGATCTGACTTGAAGTCTGGTGAATTTGATTTGTGGAAATGTTGGGGAGTTAATGACAGTGAAGAACTTGGTAGCGGTTGTGCTTTTATCGTAATGTTACCTAATACTAAGTATTTTGAGTAGTGGCATCCTAGTCTTCAATGGGCAGCTGAGATGAAGTTAAGTGGATGGCTTTCACCTTTTTTTTTCTTTTTTTGTAACAGCCTTCTGTCTGAAAAATGACAATTACAGTAACTACTTGTGCTATGACAGTGAATCCTTAATACTTGAGGACTGCTTATACGCTGTGGTAGTAAGTGCTGTCTTCAGAGAGATTTATGTATGTGCAGTAAATAAAAACAAGGGCTGCACATTGTCAGTGCAGAGAATGATAGTTAATCCATGCCTTGGCAGGTGAGCACTGGCTATTCAGTGGTTTTAAGTACGGTAGGGTGGTCCTGTGGAAATATGATACAGGCGCATTAATAATAAATTGTATACAATTAATGTGTACAGGCGTGCTCAAATGAAGGTTAGATGCAGTTTTAATTTCAGAAATCTAGCCTTTTGAATTTGATTTTCTTTGTTTATGTGATGTTGAAACTTCTGGTGAGCCTCATAGTACGTTGTAGCCTTTTGTTTGTAATTCTTCCCTATTGGAATAGGGAACTGTGTGCAATATGTTCATCTCATAGACACCTTTGTATTTTTTCATGCCTTTCCCTGTTCATGAAACTTGTAATTGTAATTTATACTCAAAGGACCCCTAAAGATTTGCAACTATAAGGATTTACAATAAGAAATGAACCTGTTGATACAAATTGGATAGTGAAAGAATTGGAAAGAAGGGAAAGACTAACTGACCATTAAGCATGTCTTAATTTAGAAATACTAAATTTTCTTAGCGTGTACTTGTTTTTCTTCTCTCATGAGAAATGCACCTCTTGAGGTTACAATGCCTTTCCTTGTGGAGGATAGCCTGGCTTCTGAAAGCATCTGATTGGCACTATTACAGTATAGAATGATAGAAATGTATAATCTTGACCTACTTTAAAGCTTTATTTTCACAGGTTTAATTTATGTTTCCATTGTGAAGTTTGTAGAATGTACTGAAAACTGCTTGCTGCATGTACAGTGTAACCAAGTTAAATTGGTACAAGCTCTTTTCCCTCCTTCAAAGCCTGCTGTTTCTGCAATGTTGCACTTGTATTCATCCAGTGTTCAATCTTAAAGCTTTACTAGAGCTCCTTGGGTTGTTACTAGTGGAAGCTAGTAACAGTGCAAATTAAAGATATAAGTTAATATGTGGTCAGTGTGTTTTATGTGTATGTGCTTACAGAAAATAAAACCACCTAATACTTAAGTATAAAATCAGTAATGTTGCTTCAATTTTTAATTCTTTTGTTGTTAAAGGTCTTCCATATCTCAAGTTGAGAAGTTCCATATCATACTAAACATGGAGAAAGAAGAAAAGAAATTTGTCAATAAAGCAGAGGAGGATGAGATGGTAATTAATTCTGTTCATCTGTTTTTATACAGTGAAACACATTTTCATGGTTTTCTCTCTAAATGGGGCATATTACATCAGGAAGTGGACTGTCTCAGTTTAAATGAGTTTAGCAATTTTATATGGTTATCCTTGATAATCTTTTTTTGGTATTAAGAAATCTAGTCTTGGGATAGGGAATGTTTTTGTTGAAAGCCTTTGCAGAGGTTCTGGGTTAGCTATGTTGAGGTCAGCAGTCCAGTAGATAAAAGATTTTGGTACTTAATTTTTTTTTTTTTTTTTCCTAAAGGAAAGTAGAAGCAAAGGGTTGATGGGGTTTTTTTCAGTTTTTTTTTTTTTTTTTTTTAAATTTTCTCCAAATCTTGGAGCTTTTTTCCTTGTCATTTAAAACAGGTTAATGCTCTATAATCTGACTATACTCTGCATACTCTGGCATATTAATATTTATGCAGATAAGACCCACTTCCTAAAGCATGGCAAGCAGTTTTGTGGGCATTTGGTAGCACATAAACTCTGCTTCCTACTAGAGCAATGGTATCTTTTATTATTTGTCCTGGAAGACGCAGCAGTTAGCTTTGACAGGAGAATAGTGCCAGCTGATCTTTTAGCCCATTTTAGAGAAATATTTGGGGTATATAGGGATTTTTGTAGATTCCTGTGAATTGGAGTCCTCGTTACTTCCTTGTGCACGCTGCTAGGAAAAACTGCTCTTCACTAGACCAGCTCTAATACAGACAGTGCAAATACACCGTACAACAAAAAATGAAACTGAGATGCTTATGGTCTTACCACTAAAATAAATGCTTTTCGGAAGAAATAATTTTGTTTTGCTCCAAAAAAAGCATTAACCTCTCGGACTATCTTTCACCCACCTGTTTTTATTGGTAAGGAGTGAATACTGGCTCTAGTGTTTTGGGGGTAACAGAGAATGGGTTTTGTCTCTGCTTTTTGTCAGCTGAGAAGGCTGCGAAGTGGTGGTAAATGGAATTAATTCCAGTTGGGGGACAGTCATGAGTGGTGTTTTCCAGGGCGCAGTATTGGGGCCAGTCCTGTTTAACATCTTTATCAATGGTCTGGATGAAGGGATTGAGTGCACCCTCAGTAAGTTTGCAGATGACACCAAGCTGGGTGGACGTGTTCATCTGCTTGAGGGTAGGGAGGCTCTGCAGAGGGATCTGGACAGACTAGATCGATGGGCCAAGACTAATTGTATGAGTTTCAATAAGGCCAAATGCCAGGTTCTGCACTTTGGCCACAAAAATCCCTGGCAATGCTGCAGGCCTGGGGAGGAGTGGCTGGAAAGCTGCACAGCAGAGAGGGACCTGGGGGTGTTGATTGACAGCCGGCTGAACATGAGCC
>JAVKLA010000084.1:28367744-28398341 GCA_034782735.1 Sagittarius serpentarius
GGAAGAATTTCTTTACTGAAAGGGTCATTAGGCATTGGAACGGGTTGCCCAGGGCAGTGGTGGAGTCCTCATCCCTGGATGTTTTTAAAAGTCATGTAGATGTCGTGCTTAGGGACGTGGTTTAGTGGGGGACTTGTCAGCACTAGGTTAACGATTGGACTAGATGATCTTACAGGTCTTTTCCAGTCTAGGCAATTCTATGATTCTGTGATTCTATAAAACAAACTTGTTGAAAAGCATTTTCTTAGAAAAGGAGCTTAAACAATTTCTAATACTATTTAATGAAAAGTACAAAAAAAATTTGCAAAAAGTTAGTGTCAATATGAACAATGTGGGTGGGACTCAATGGGAAACTTCATTGCCCTTTTGCAGCAGGAAATATAATCTAATGATGTAATGTGAAACTCAGGAATGTAACACAGCATCTAGTAAGTCACTGAATTATTTTCTGTTCCTGGCTGTCATCAGGTTAAGTTGGTAGGTGCCTTTCACCAAGGCACACTTAAAACTTGTGGGTTTTTTAATGGGAGAAGAGGATTTTTCCAACTGGTGCAAGTTGCAGAACCCTTGACAGTGCAGCTTGCAGCTTCTAATGTTTCACAGTAGCAGTTCTTGTTAAATTGTAGGCAAAATAAGCCAGTTTCTCTACTAAAAAGCAGTGTTTGACAAATATATATTGACGCCTGTTTAGAAAGTATGAAATTCTGCTTGCAACAAAAACTATGTGTGCTAGCAACAAAAACTAATGCTATGCTAGCATTCAAAACTATGTATGCTAGCTAATGTGTAAAACCAGCATTTGACAAAACCAAATATGCTTTTACTCTTAACTGCTTAGTTGGCTTGTGCTGGGTAATAGTTGTGGTCAAAAAATTGGTCTTTCTCTGAGAGTTAAGGCAGGCTGTGTTGCAACCTAAATCCTTAGGGAGCAATGCAGAGAGGAGACAGGTCCTGTAATGAAATGTTGTAAACGATGCGTATGCTCTGCCTTTCTGAGGCTTTTACTGATGTTTATATTTCTGACTGAGCAAAACAGTCCTCCTTTTTGTTGCCTCCCCATCATGTATTAAGTTTTTTAAATCTTTCCTTCCCCCAGAAAAGAAAAAGGAGAAAACAGCTTTGAAATTTGATTCGCTTTAAATACCACACTTTATGAAAAATTAACGTTGGCTTCCCATGACAGAGCAATTAAAGAGCGTCATTGTTTGTTATTTGTTTCTCTGTTTCCATGCAGGAGATCTATGGTTATGATCTGTGTCGTTGGAAGTTGGTGCTAGTTACTGTGGGAGTGATCTGTTCTGGTGGCTTTCTTCTCCTCCTTCTCTACTGGATGCCTCAGTGGCGTGTGAAAGCAACATGCAAAAGGACTACGCTTAAAGACTGTGAAGTGGTTCTTCTGAGAACAACTGTAAGTCTGTAGGAGGGTGCGCTTCTCCCAGTTTGCAGTTGTTTCACATCCCTCTTGCTGCTTTCTAAAATACACAGATCCTTGCCTGCAACGTAGATGTGATTTTGTTTTACAGCACTGCAGAACTGTGCTCCTTGGTACCATACATAGCTTTGCTGCCCATATGGGAAGACTGACAGCTGTTTGCAGAGGAAACAAGCAAAAAGAAATTATTTGCTTTTGGATTTTAAGAATTAAGTATATGAATGCTGTTGTCACCAAAAGATACCTTGTTCGTATAACTTGATAACATGGTTTTCAGGTTTTCTCTCCCTTGTTCAGGAAAGATACATTTGTTGAATTAAGGTGTAACTGTGAACCCAAGTGTGGTTTGATTTCAAGTGTTCCTTCACAATTGCTGGTTATGATCTCGTGTTAAGTCCTCAGTTATTTGAAGTTGCAGGGTGGATGCTCCTGAATGCATAGGAATTGCATAGTTCCTCCTACTACAGAAGAACTATTTTAAATTGTGAAGGGCTGAAGATGTCAAAATTCAAGTACCAAGACTCATTGCTTAAAAAAAAGAAATCTTTCAGTGCAAAAACCATGCTTTTAGAATTGTGGAAGGAAAATGTATTCTTAAGGTAGCTGATATTAACTTGGGGATATCTTGTGGAGTTATGTATGGGCTCGGCTAATCTGTCATCTGCTACAGATGTTGTAGTAAAATGCTGTTTAAATAATGTTTCAACCAACTCATTTTTTCCTCTCCTTTTAAGGATGAATTCAAGATATGGTTTTGTGCAAAGGTTCGCATTATGACTTCTTTGGGAGCCAATCCTTTACAGAATCCTAACCCTATTGTACACAAGGTTTCAAATGGCCATGCTGTTCATTTCTGTGAATCTGCTGCAGAAGAGAATAAAAATGATTTGAAAAAATATTTGCCTGTAAGTAAACCTGCAATACTATGCTTGCTAACTTTCAAAGTATCTAAAGTTGTATCTAGAGTAAACACACACAATAAAGTACACGTGAGCTGCTACTTTTGTAAAGTAGCTACTCCTTCTTTGGGTGGAGCACAAATCTTTTCCTCAATAACCTGTTACTGGAAACTGGAATCCTTGAAAGATTATTTTGAAAGGAAACTATTAATTTTTCGGTGAAGTTTTTCTAAATTCACTTTCTATAGCTGTTCAGAATAAAGTCAGTCAGAAGAGAGGTGTTAAGTGGTGCTAGTTTAATATCTATGTCTGTTGCCCTTTCAGATTCGTTATTTCACACATCACAGCGTGAAGTATTTCTGGAATGATTCAGTTCAAAGTTTTGCTGTTGTACGGTAGGAATACTTTTTTCTTTTGTGTTATGCTTCAACTGCATTTATTAAAAAATGCAATAGCGTACTGAAGAACATGGTGAAAATTGGTATCGTATTCTGACCAGCTGTTTTAGCTCATTGAGTCTTCATTTGAACCAGAGCGAGATTTTAACTTGGTGTGACTTTGGAAGGAAGGTATTTGTTTAATCTACCTTTATCGAGCATGATACGTATAGGGTGACAGGCTGCATGCCTTTGCAGGCTTTTTGCCTGTTCTCAGTGTTACTTGAGAATCAGAGCACTTGTTTATAGACAGTAGTTCTCCTTCTATAAACTTACAGGTTATTCCATCAGAACGGAAGTTTTTATTTTTTTGTATTGCTACTGAGCTAGACCTAAAAGGAAGAGGGGAATTCACTGAATACCTTGTTGCTCACCTTTTTGTAGGTCTGCTGCTACATTTTAGTCCAGTTGAGCTGAATTTGATCCCTCTTTTTTTACTCTGTAGTAACAAAAACAGGTCTCTTGCATTGATAGAAAACATCTTTTAGTGGGCAGTACTAGCTGCGCTCACTGAATAGGATGCACTGTATTTTGTTTTATCCAGCAGCACTGTTGCATGACGTTAGGGTTGAAGAAAGTTCTTTTTTCTGATGCTACTGATAAGGCCTTTGCATAGTGCTAACAAGTTAAATGAACAGAGGCTTCTCCATTTTTGACATCTGCTTGTTCAAATAAGAAGTTCAGATCAGAAATACAACCTCTTTTTAACTTGTCAATGTTCACTTCATTGAACCATCATGTGGAAAAGTCTAAGCACTACATGTATGAAAAATTCATGACCAGTGACTGCAGAAAAATAGCCAAAATTTCTGTAAGAAGAAACATACTCTGCAAATGTTTCTTAAGTTTTTGAAAAAAGTGTGCGATAATAGTTGGAAACTTATCAGCAATGACAACAATTTAAAGCAATCATCACAATACAAGCAGTTACAAAACTGAGCACTCCTCCTCTGGGAGGGTGGAAATGTCGCAGTTCATGTGTAAATAATTACAAGCTTTATATGCATTTTTTATGTTAAGCCTCCCATGAATTACAGTGGTGCAGGTAGTGATGCTTGTCATTTTGCATTACAGGGTCCGTTTTCATGCCTATAGTGTTGCTAATTTAAACTGCTCAAAGGCCATATTTCTCATAGATGAGATTAAAAACCCCTCAAAACTATACTTTTATGCTAAGAGCAGATAAGGGAAAAAAATCATACGACTCAACGTGTTTAGAAAAAAATGTTGTTCCTTAGAATTAAAGCAGTGACTTGAAACTTGGCATTTGTTGGCTGTTTGACTGTGCCTTTTGATGTTCTTGTGATAACTCAGCCAATTTATAAGCCCTGGAAAAATCTCAGATATGCCTGTGAAGTTATGTGAGCATTTATTCAATCACATTCTTGCTGATGTGCCAAACTTTGATTTGTTTGATGTATTAGCAATGACTGACCCTGACCACTTACTTAGTCAGGTACTGTAGCTGAGCTGGACACCATTATTTAGCAATTGGATAATAAAGAGGAGAAACAGCTGGATCTGAGACGTACCCGATAGTGGTAGAGTACTAAGCCACTTTTACACAAGGTCAGATTAGAGAAAAGTTATAGCAAACTCCCATTCTTAAGTGAATTAGGTATGATCATGTAGTGAAGTACTAGATACCACCTTTGAAATAATAGCTGAATTTATGAATGATAAATATTCTGAAAAGAAGTCTTAAAAATTTGTCCTTCATTGAGGTACTTTTTCTTAATCTGCTCTTCAGTTTATGTAAAAACAGAAATTGGTATTACCTAATAACATAGTAGAGAATCAAGTTAATATTTATAAAGAGGTGATATATGAGACTGAAGGCTTTATAGTAAAATCCATATGGCAAGCAACACAGTTGTAGTTGTGATCTAAGCACAGTACTGCATAATGGAGACAGATTCACTCTGCACAGTGAATTATGCAAGTATCCAGACACAGAACAATTTGATCACATAATTAAAGACATAGCACAATACAGAAGGGAGGCAAATTAAGATTTCTTGGGCAACTGATTTGGTTATGAGAGCTTGAGTTTCATATCATTGTTCTTTTTATAATAAAGTAATATTAAGATCATTGTTTTAAACACAGGAAATGCAAGTGTAATTGTTCTTAAACTAAATCAGACTTGGTCACATAGCCAAAGAGGATGCAACTTTGACCTTGTATGTCTGTTTTGTTTTAGCTAGTGTCAACTGAATCTCAGACTAAGTTGATGAGTGCTTTATGTAATAAACTGTTGAACACACAGGGATTTTTTTTAAATGCCCTGGGAATTCAGTACTGTAACAGTACTGTAAAAAGCGGATAACATCTGCTAGAAGCTTTGTCTTTGCATGGACATTACACACATAGGTATGCATATTTGCATGTAAAGCCCTTAGTTTTAGGGACCTTTCTTAAACCCACTGTTACATTCCATTTTGTGCAGGAAAAGAAAAACTGAATCATTTGGGATAGAATGTGAGGAAAGGCACAGTTATTAACAGAGAATTGTCTATTTATTAATCTAAAAATCCTACTTTTAAAATCCTTGATGTTGAAAAATTTTAGGGAAACCTTGTAAACCTGTGGCCAGATTAACACATTAACACTTTCACCTTCTGTTCTTTTATGAGAAATTGGTGGAAACATGGTCCTAGCCTTTGCAATAGTGAGGAAGTTCAAAGCTTTCCCTGTGTTCTAGAGAACGGAAATAATTGTTACTATATATGCACTATAAAGAGTTTTTTCTTCACTGTGACAACTCTGAATCCTTTCTAGTAGATAACTTAATAGATGTCCAATATAAAAAAGACTTGTGTTGAATAGAGCTGGTTTTGTCACTTCATTTATGAAACCCTTTTGGAAGGTAATGATATTTTCCTGCGCATCCGAAGTATGTCTGCTAGAAAATGCTTGGATATTGGGCATGATATGTCTGATTTACTGAGTTTGGTAGTTGAAATGATCCCATAGCTGTAAACGTAATGATGTTTCAGGTGTACTTGCTTATCTGCAGGTCTTCTAAATTATAGCATTTGCTTTCACACCAAGTAGGAAAAGAAAGTACTTAAAATGTAGATTGTACTTTACCTAGTCACAGATAACATTTTAATAGCAAGATGCTGCAAAGTAGGTTCAGTATAGATTTATCTGATAAATTGTTTAATAACAGTTTCAAGAATGCTTCCATTACTGCTTGAGGTAAATTAAAATAATTTGAAGGAATATTAATCCGTATTGATTTCATATAACGTGTTATAAAACTTGCTCACTTTTTAGAGGCCTTTGAATACTAGTTATGCTAGTATTTTACTTCACTTTTTAAGTGTAACTCCATTCTGATTGAAATAGATATGACTATCTTACTTAGTAAGATGTGTCAACAAGAGGACTCCTTTTAACATCTCATTGGTATCTGCAGTTGCGACAAAAATAGCTAGAAAAACATTAATCTATAGACTTTGTTCTTTTATAACACTATCTAACTCTTGGCAAAGACCTAGCTCTTTCGAATTACTGAATACTTCATTTTAAGTATGAGATTTCCTAAATAACTCATTGACTTTTTCTTTTTACTTAGAGGTCTAGATGAATCTACATTCTGTTCTTCAATTCATAACGAACACAGCACAGGACTGACAAAGGGAATGCATGAATACAGGTAATATTACAGTATTTGAGGGAAGAATTGTTTTCGTTCCATTACCTGTGCTTAAAGTGTTAACTAAACTAGAAGACATTTGAGTAATTAGTGTTTACAGACAGGCTCTTACACTTCATTCAAAGAAGGCTGGTTAGATGTATGAAATTCTTGATTTTCTTACCTATACGTTGAGTAGGAACTAGATTCTGATACTGTGTTGACTTACCTTTCTCAGACTACGCTGACCATGGGAACTGGAACCATTGCTTAAAGTAATTCAGAATGCATTTCTGAAATTGTATTTACTACTTAACGTTTTGAAATAAAATGAGTGTACAAAAAGAATAGCAAGCAGTTAATGTTTTCAACCACGTTGGCAGGTATACAGTGAGATTTGGCAGTTGATGTAAAACAAAGTAGTTATTTTTTCCACGTAACTCGCCTTTAAGTGACATAAATGTTACCATAACATACTGTCATTGTTGAACGGCGTGTGTGGGTTGAGAGGCAAATAGACTGATTCCCAGCGGAAAAGTCCATCAGAAATTTTTTAGCTGAAAAGATGCTCATTTGTCTCAAGGTGCAAATTGTTGAAGGCTTGAAGGGAATGCTGAGGGAGATCACTGCTGCTTCTTGTTTTCTTTACCAACCTTGGCTAGCGGTCGTTGTGTGAGAGGAGATAGTGTGCTAGATGGCTAGTAAGGAACATTGGATGCCAAGAAGCAGCAAACCTGGCCTAAACTGTAACTAATTTCTTATTTTAGGAAGATCAGGCTGAAACTTCCCAGGTGTCAGGACTTTAGCTTTAATTTTAAAAGCTTAGTAAGTATCACAGGTGTGTCCCGTAGCTTGCATGGATCTGCCTCTGGTTGGTTGGGGCTACATGCATTACCCAGTTTTTCTTTTAATTCTGTTTGGCAAGAAATAACGGGGGGGGAAAATAATTTTTTAACGTGCTGTTTTAGAGTAATGGGGTAAATATGCCTGTCGAGGGCCACAGCTGAAGTGCATAGGTAGAGAAGAACTTAGTCTAGAAAAAAACCTTTAAAAAGGAAGTTTAATGGTACGTAGTTCAGGGGTTTCTTCATTCTCAAATGTGAACAGCAAGCTGGAATATATATTGTGAAAATGTAGATATGTACTGAATTATTAGTTTTTAATTTATTGATACATACCCAAACTAGAATAGTTTGGGTTCTGTTGCATTCCTGGCTATTTTTTTGCGAATGAAACCTTCTTAGAGTTTAAAATATGGAAGCATCTGCTTGTTCATCATTCCATTTTCTGTCAGTTTGTGTCTTTTCCTACAATAAAAGCCTTTTTCTTAAGATCATCCTTTAAGGACTTCTTCATGTCAATGTTATTTAATCCGCTTAGATCCCATCAGAGCTTAGTTTCTTGCCCCTCCTTTCATGATTTGTCTGTCTTCATGCTAAGAATAAAACTAAGATACAAACCCATGAAGACGGTGTCTTACTACAGGGTAGGGGTTAACACTTGTTTGAGCTTAAGTTAATGCGAACTCTGTATTGGCTTTCAGAATGACATGTTTAATAACTATACACAGTTTACAGGGAAACCTTATTATGAAAGAACCTAAAAATTCAGTTATAGTTTAAATTGAAGTGTAAAATAATTATCTTTGTATTGGAACATCTCACTGGGTAAATGTTTTGTGATAAACAGGTTTTGAAACAATATGATAAATAAAAGGGGCCATGGATTAAGTAATATTTTATATGTTCTCATATTAATGGAATTACTTTGAAGTGAATTAAGATTTCTAATAAAAACTTTAACTTTTGATATTTTTATTTTTTTAATACAGAAAAGCATTCTATGGAGTAAATGAAATAGCTGTGAAAGTGCCTTCCATTTTTAAGCTTCTGATTAAGGAGGTAAGATCTTTTCTTTAACAAATTAAAAAAAAAAGTATGTAATTAAAAGTCACTGGACTGGTCTTCAAATAATAATGTAAAACAAAAACCTTCCCCCAGAGCCCAGCACTGTAAAGTGAAATGATATGGACCTTTGTTTTTGAGCTCTCCGAACTTAAGAGGCCTTAGCTGTAAGCTTCTGAGAGTTCATAACCTGGTGCCTTAGCAAGGACATCAGAAAATGTGTCAAAATTCTTTGAGAGGGTATGCGTCTTACTTATTTTTTGTTGTTAATGTCAAACATAAAACGACTGATCATGTTCTCCATTGTCAGCCCAGGGATTATACGTTAGAACATATGCATCAAACCAAATGTGTTCTTGTGTATGCTTTTGTTGGATTTGTTCCATTTTCCTTGTTTCATGTGGATTTGGATAATTGGCTTGTTATCCATGTGCTATAATAATGCATGATAGAAACTTTTGAACAAAGAAACTCTCCAACCTGAACTAACGGAGTAAGAACTTGAGGTGTCAGTGAATTTATTATTAAGAAATAGATAACATCCAAATTAATCTAAGAAATGTAACTTAAGGTGCATCAGATGTTCCTATCATTTTGCTTTGAGGCGTAGGGGGAAAATGCATGCAGACTTAAAAGTATGTATTTGTGTATTATTTTAGTGAGAACTGTGCTTTTGAGGGGTTGAGGAAGTAGCGAAAAAGAGGGATCAGTTTGGCAAAACAGACAAAAAACATGTATAAAGAACTGAAAGGTTTATCTCCTCTGTGGAGGAGGATGATTCTGACTCTCTTCTGACAGAGAATGCGTGTGACCTTTTGGTGTAACTTTAATGTTCTGTCACTCTTCTAGGTTCTCAACCCTTTTTACATTTTTCAGTTGTTCAGTGTGATATTGTGGATCACTGATGAATATCACTACTATGCATTAGCAATTGTGATCATGTCTGTTATATCCATTGTTAGCTCACTCTACACCATTAGAAAGGTAAGTTCGAAGAAAATAGATGCATCTTTTCAGCTTTTTACTGATTGGTTTATTTTGATGTGAAATTGCCTACAAATCTTTAAGAATTTTTCAGAGGTATACAGGTAGAATATAGTGATGGGTTTTCCCTCTTTGAGCTGAAAAAATTGGGATTTACAGTTCTCGAGACCCTTCTTTGCTGACTTCCATGCTGTTGAATCAGTAGCTTGACCTCAGATCACAGAAACACTGCCTCACTTAAATAAAACCCAGACACAGGTTTATGTACCAAGTTGTACTGACAGTAGTGATTCCATCTTGCGTTGTTTCCTTCTATTTGAAAAAGTCCAACGGAACTGAGCATCAGCCAAATGTGCAGATTGTTAAATTGGTGATGTATTTTTTCTCTGTAGACTTAGCTGTAGCTGATTCAAATCAAAGTAGTAGTTATCCTTAAATTTCAATCTGTGAATTCAGACCAGAGACAGAAAAAAACCAAACCTCTTACCTTAATCCAAGTTCATACAGCTACTGCAGTTTTTACTTATGTATGTTAATGACCAGACATTTTTATGACATTTTGCATGGCAGTGTATATTTGCTTCCAGGATGCTGTTAAAAGTAGGAACCCGTACAGGTTGATGCACTCAAGCTTTATTTGCCCATAAGTTTCCTAAACTTTGTTCAAGAGAATGTTTTGAGTAACATTTTGTTGTATAATAATGTTAGTAAAGAATCTCATCACTTCTACTTGTACAGATAGAATGTGCATTTTGAAGAAGACAAGCTGTGCTTTTAAATAATGAACTGTTTTCTCCCCTTTGCAGCAATATGTTATGTTACATGACATGGTAGCAGCTCACAGCATTGTCAGGGTTTCTGTCTGCAGAGGAAACCAAGGTAAACTTCACAGGTGGTTTGGAAGGTTGAGTTTAAATTGTTCATTAAGTGTGAGTGTCAATGTGCATCTGTTCTTTCTTTGACCAGCTTGAAATGCTTCCATTTCTTAGCAAAATTGCATGGGAAAAGGAGAAGTTGCAAAAAGTGGGATTTAGGTAGGATAATCATCTGTTCAGGATTACTCTTCTAGATGGTGTTTTTAGTGAGTATCAGGTTTGTTCTAGATTAGGTGCTTGTGCTATTCCTGTTTCTCATCATCTATCACTCCACATATGTAACTGTCATTGTAGTTTCTTCTATGGCTTCAAGATGTGCATCCGTTGGGTTTCCATTACAATTTATTACCCAGCAAGGGCTGCAAATTGATTTCTGGACTTCTGCTCATTTGGATACCACAGTAGTTGAAGACTGTTATGTTTTGTAAGACATGCATTTGTGTTGGACTTGTGTCTTTATACTGAAGTTATACTGTAGTTAATTGTTAATATCTTTTGTACAACCTTGATTCCTTTCATTTGTTATGATGAACTATATTCATGTGTTCTAGAGTTTAATCTGTGATGGAATTGGGATTATCAATGGCTTTTTCTGTGTCTTTTCAAAAAGTTTTCATAATGCCATTAATAAAATGGAGTATAAGCTTAATTGTCACCACCTGGATCTTGGCCATGAGGATCTTTATCAGGTTTTGTAGGTGGCGGCTGTTTTCAGGTAAACTTGTTTGTATTTTAATACTCAGAAATAGAAGAAATCCTTTCCACCGACCTTGTGCCTGGAGATATCATGTTGATTCCATCTAATGGGACAATTATGCCCTGTGATGCAGTACTTCTCAGTGGTACTTGCATTGTAAATGAAAGTATGTTAACAGGTAAAGTAAACTTGATACTGTTTTGTGTGGCTAAACGTATTAGGTTATACCTGTGTGCATGCTTAACTTGCGGTATGTTCTAGCAGAAGTAAATATGTTTATTTTGCTCGAAATGTGTATGTTCTTGCAATTACATATGCTCCTAAGTACTTATGTACTTGTGTTTTTCTTATCTGCAACAGCTACCTGGTACTGCTTGACAACTCCAAAAATGAGTGATGGTTTCTTGTTGAAAAGCTTTCTTCTTGATAGTTTGTCTTCCTGCCTCTTGACTTGGTGTTCTCAATGCAGATTGAGTTCTGGAGTGTGTTTCTTCAGAAAATTTTTGCCCAAACTTTTTAGCTACTTCCAAGAATGAAGGTAGCGAGTAGAATGTTCTGCAGTATTTAAAAACAGAAGTTATCTCAAGTTGTGCCTGCATATTCTGAAACCAGGGACCTGATGTATTTGAAGGACAGCTTCAGTGAATAGGATGGTTTTTTTGTTATTCCTAGGATAATCTGTCCAAATTGGCAGTATTTAGAAAATTGTAGTTCAGAGATTTTGTTTTATCATGTTCATTTCTTTTGAATATACTTGAGCCTCTTGCTGCTGCTAGCAGCTGATAAAAAGTGATTGCAGCCCTAGCTTGAGTGTACTTGGTCACCAAAGGAGCTGAGAATAATTTTCTTTGGCTTCTAGTTTTTCTGAGTAAAGATGAGGTGATGCCTTGCAGCAGGCGAAGGAAGCTTGTCCTGTTTTCTTTCAATGAACTGTATTTTACATCTATCTGATTTGAAGGAAGAGGCACAAAAGCTGTATTGGTGAATAATGAATAGAGTTAAATAGGATTTGAATAAGGAATCTGGTGAGCTGAGGCTAGCAGGTGAGAGACTACCTAATAATGTGCTGAAAGGAAGATGACTTTTTCCGTAAGTCTGCTGCTGTGCTGATGAAGTGAAATTATATTGTTCTACTTGAAGTTGTGAAGGAAAAGACGTCTATTCTTATTTGATCTTGCCTGGAGACTCTTTTTCCATTTAAGGTGAAAGTGTTCCTGTCACAAAGATTAATCTACCAAATCCTTCAGAATATCCGAAAGCAATGGGAGATGAAATATACAGTCCAGAAGTGCATAAACGGCATACTTTGTTCTGTGGAACCAGTGTCATTCAAACCCGTTTTTATACTGGAGAATTGGTCAAAGCTCTAGTATTGAGAACAGGTATTGATTGTTAAGTTTATCACTTGTTAACATAGTACTTTTGTAGGTGTATGTCAGCTGATGCTTTGGAGCATTGTCTTGAATGTTGCTGAGCTTGGATAAATGAGTATACCCCAAATAATGTGATAAGTGTCTTACAACAATAATAGAACTAGATAATGGCCTGGAGAGTATCCTTTGGCAAGTAAGAAAGTGAATCAGTCTTTAGCATCAATTTAAAACTTGCCTGAATGCAATTTCAGGTCCTTTAGATGTCTTTTACGGTGCATTGGTTGAACTACATATGCCTCTCTGAAAAGGTTTGGCATACCATCGGATTGAGTGGGTAGTGGGGAACACCTTATTTTAGTGGAGTCATTGGCAATGTCAAATGTTTTTTCTTTGTCCATAGTTTTGTCAAAGCACATAACATTTGCTTAAAAAATGTGTTTGATCTAGCCCTTTCTACAGAAGTGCTTATTCATACTAATATGTTAAAGGTTTGGGTTTAGATAGTACAGATGTTCTATTAAAAACAATTGCACAGACTAATGTAGTTGCGGGATTCTGCTTTACAAAGATGATCTGAAAACTACCACAAAATAAATGAATGTAAGCTATAATCCAAGCTACAGTAGAATTGGGTAGAATAAATTTAACTACATTGACTAGAATACTTCTTAAAGAAAGTTTTCCAACAAGTAACTTCAACCTAATTAGCTGCTCCTTTCCCTGGTGTCTTCTCTACACTTTCTGTTAATCTGTTTTAGCAGTACATGTTCTGATTTTTTAAAATTAAGTTCATTAATGTCTTTCTAGAGGCTTTTATTAGTCTTTTTTTCAAAGAAAAATATTTCCCTTTCCTTGAACACGTCTCCCCTGTAATAATATCCATCTCAACTTCTTTTGTTTCTTAAACAAGAAATTTTATGTGCCCAGCCTGACGTGCATATACAGATAGGTGGTCCAAAACGGCAACAGAAATGAACTGCTGAAGACTTATTTCTTCTGTTCTATGGGAAGGATAATGCTTTTTTTTAAAGTCTGAAACTATGGTCTGGAACTCTTACAAGGAGAATTGTAATTGCTTCCAACATGCTGAGTCTTCCTGCCCTGATATCTGACGTAATTTTTTTTTTTATCTGCTCTTTGCCCATGACACGTCAGAGTTAACTCCTATGTTGTAAACAGGATGAATTTAGCTCTGTGGACCTTGTTCAGATTTTACATATGGACAAGTACACTTTTCCTGCTATGACTAGAGAGAGAGAGAGAGAGGAGCAAAGGGATATAAAATCCTTTCTGTTCTCCTGTCTGGTTTACAGGGATGGCTTTTAGGCAAGTAGGGAATTTCCCACTCCACAGAACTAGGTAGTTGTCACAGCACTTGTAGTGTCTCGCTTCTGAGATGTCCGAGAGTAAGAACAAAAGTAATTCTTACTTAGTGAGATACAAGTAAAAATCCCTTTATCTGAGGGAGAGGGATGCCACAAAACTGAAGATGCTAGAAAATGTAGTCCTTAAAAGAATTCTAGGAGAGCAGAACTTGATATGGTTGTGCGCAGAGACGTATAGTCTTAATCTTGTCGTAAACCAGGATATAAGATTGATCTGCTGGGAGTGTACTTGCAGTACTCTTCAGAGTTAAGCCTTTAGCGTGAAATGTTTGATGTTACAGCTGAAATATACATAAAATACTCATCAATTAAATGTATTTTTTTTTTTTTTTTTTTTTTTTGCTCTTGAAACTCAGTTCATGGATATGTTAGTGTGTATGTCAAAATGCGATCAAGAGGTGGGTTTCTCCAAAAGACTCTGTGCACTGCAGTTTTTTCTGAATCTTTCTTTCTGGCTGTCAAGGGGGCTTACAAAGACTTGCCGTTTAAGTACTTAAGGTTGGACTCTACGAATAACTTCATTTTCTTTTTGCAAGGACTGGCTTAATTAGGCAACTAATAAATATACCCACTAGCTCTGCACTGAGGGACAAAATGCAGTACAACAATCTCTTCCAGGCCAAACCATTTGAGGGTTTATTGATGCTGTAAGAGAGGAGTTCATTTGCATCAGCTGCATGTCCTTGCCATAGGAGAGAAGCTGTTAGTATGATGTGCACGTACATTTTTGAAGCACCTTAATTACGGTGTTGCAAAACATCTGTTACTGTATATTGAGAAACAGTCTTAATGAAATGAGTAGCTGAAGGGTTTCATTGGGATTTTAAATATATTTGAATAGCTTTGCTCTTGTTTAAACTTTTAATAACTTACTCCTTTTTATTTCTAGGCTTTAGTACTTCTAAAGGACAGCTTGTTCGTTCCATACTATATCCAAAGCCAACTGATTTTAAACTCTACAGAGATGCCTATTTGTTTCTCCTGTCTCTGGTAGTGGTGGCAGGCATTGGGTTTCTTTACACGGTTGTCAACAGCATCTTAAATGAGGTATGTTTTCATTTCTTGTCCAGAACCACCTTATTTTATCATGATTTCCAGCACACTTCAGATGATGAGAAACAATTTGATTTTAAGTGAAAAATTCCTTGCTTTAGTTTGTATCAATGGAACGAGAGAGACAAGCTTACTGAGAACAAAATTGAGCAGAAAAGCAGAATTTGAATATATTACAGTGATATTTGAGTTTACCCCAGTTTCTGTTGACCCCATTACTAGACTTTTTACCTTTATTATATGTAATATTACCATCTGGCTGATACCCAGATGGAAGAAATAAGATACAGCACATCTAAAGCATGCTGCAGGCAAAAAAATCCTTACCAAGACATAGATAACTGATAATCTGGTAACTGTAATTTTTTTCTTTCCAAAAATTTTACATTATTCAGTTGCTGTTTTAAGGTAATATATTTGCAGGGAAGAAGTGAAAACTTGAAGTTACGGGTTGTGGCTAATTTAGGAGTGGATTATCATGGTTGCTGGTGGTGGGTGAAGATTGTGCTAGTTTCTGGGCAATCCAGAACATGCTGTACTGGGGAAAGCAATGTATGGATTTTGCTTTTGGTAACAGTGATGTAAGGTTTCAGTGGGATAGTGGTGAGTTCTTGTTCATTAACTCCGACCTTTATTGCAGGTTCCAGCTCGTACCATCATCATAGAGTCTCTTGACATTATCACTATCACGGTGCCTCCAGCACTCCCTGCTGCCATGACTGCTGGCATCGTTTATGCACAAAGAAGGTTGAAGAAAATTGGCATTTTCTGCATCAGTCCACAAAGGATAAATATTTGTGGCCAGCTGAATCTTGTGTGTTTTGATAAGGTTAGGTGAATTTTGAAACTTTGTTGCCACCTGGAGAGGCATTGTATTATAAATGGGAATTTGTATAGACTAGCAACTACAGGAAAATTCATTACTTTCATATAAGTTAGATCATTTCTGTGCTGTTAGCTTCCAGGTATTCAGTGTTTATCACCTATTAACTCACTTAATTTAGTCTGCTCTAAAAAGTTGTTATAATACAGAGCTGCTTTCTTATCTCAAGACTCCCAAGTCCTAACTGACTACTGGCACCCCAGAAATGTGAGAGTTGGGGTCTATTAAAAGTTTTATTGAGTACATAGGTTTCTGGAAAAACTGAAGTGTAAGGTCAGACTTGTTTCTTATTTCCATTTATTTCAATGAAAAGCCAAACCAGAATATTTTGTTGAAACATGAGTGAAAGACAGTAATGCCACTAGCCAGAATCCTTTGGTTTTAGCCAATGCTTAGATAAAATTTATTTTCCTCCTTAGATTTTTATCTAAAATCTGAAGTGCCCACACTAAACTTATTATTTCCTTTGTAAACATATTCCAGTACTGTTTTAATTATGTAAGAAAGGAGTACTAAGGGTTTAGTTCCTATTTTCCATTGCCCCCATCCCCGGAATATAGAGATGCTGAGCTATCATCTTTGGATTTTAAGGGTCTGTTTCGTTTGTCCTGTCTCCAGGGAGGGGCATGATTGCTTTGAATGTTGTGTTAAGTTATTTAACAGAGTTGGAACTTATTTACTAGCAAAAAGCTAGGGAGATACTGTGTTTCGTGTCCTGAAGTCTTGATTTTTAAGTGAAAACAAAATAAAATATATTGTTGAGGTGTAATTTGGTTAATTAGCTGATAATTTTTGCTTTACCTGAGGGTAACTTGTTTCTGAAGGCTCGCTCTTCTTGCCAAAACCCTTGGTTTATTTTGCAGACTGGCACACTTACTGAGGATGGCTTGGATCTTTGGGGAATTCAACGGGTGGAAAATGCTCGGTAAGGATAAGCTCAGAGCTGACAGCAAATATGATACTTTGTTGTGCTTTAACAGCTTCAGCAGAATAGAATAGAAAATTCAATGTGAGCTCATATATGTTTGCATTTCTGTAATGAGCTGTAAGAATGCAACTGAAAATACAGTTCAGGTGTAATGAAAGTTATAACCCTCTTATGAGGCTGAGATGGAATTTAATTTGTTAAAAGTCTGAGACCTCATTAGAGTCATACTGCAGAAATGATGCAGTTAAAGTACAGCATGTTTCTTTAATTCTGTCCTGAGTGATGACTTTTTGGGCTGCTAAAATGAATTAGCTTAGCTAATTGAGTTAAGTACAAAGTGATAAGAGGCCTCTGTGTGAGGAATGAAACTAGACACTATATTAACACAGAGTTCTTGAAGGACACAGAAGTTGTGACTGTTTCTGAAGATTTCAGCCCAGAGTCTTAAGCTGTTTTCTGTGATGTGTGAAAATACAATAGACTTGTGCAGTCAATTTTCTTCTGTTAATCTAAACAAACCTTTTGAATTGGCTCATAATAAATAATTATAGTGCTAAGTATATTATTACTTCATTGTTTTAGTTTCCTTTTGCCGGAAGAGAGGGCTTGCAATGAGAGCTTGCTGAAGTCTGAGTTTGTTGCTTGCATGGCAACTTGTCATTCCCTTACAAAAATTGAAGGAGTACTTTCTGGGGATCCGCTTGATTTGAAGATGTTTGAAGCAATAGGATGGGTAAGTGTCTGCTTGTTTGAAAAGAAGCAAAGTTTTTAAGATCAGTAATCTGAAATTTCCTACACTGTTACATACAAGATAAGCCATTATATGCTGTTTCAAGCTGTAACTGTAAAACGGTGGGCTTTTGACAATGCCTGTGTGTCAAAGGAAGTCTTAATAAGAGACCGTTCCTAAAATGTGTTCTGTGCAACAATTCATAGAACTGAAAGAATCTGAAGAGATAATTTACTGCTTGCTGATGTTGTGTGTGGCAAAGTTGCAAGGCATATAATAAACATGTAAAATAGCTAAGTGGATCTTAAGGTAACTGCTAAATTAAGACACTTAATTCTCACAGGAAATTTTGTTTGGAAAGACCATTGCACCTTGGGCTCACTTCCAAGCCTGTTTTTTTCTGAAAATTACATTATGAGAATATCAAAGTTAATGAATGTATAAATTTAGTTGATTATTTTTAATACAGATTTTAGAAGAAGCAACTGAAGAGGAAACAGCCCTTCATAATCGAATCATGCCAACAGTGGTTCGACCTTCAAAACAACTTTTCCCAGAATCCAAGCAAGCAACAAATCAAGAAATGGTATAAAAATTCAAAGCAATTCTTTGAGTTAAAGTAATCCTTGATGTTAAACAAATACATTTTACCATATGCTGTGGTTCTGGCTGTTATAACTCAAACAGGATCAAAACTGTGTGGGTTTTGATGGCAGAGACAGAGAAGACATGTTTGAACCTTTGTTGAAGGTAGCGGTTCAGTATATGCAGCTTTCAATGTGAGCAGACTGGTTGTCAGCATTATTACCCTTATGGACTGTAATGCTTTTTGAGTTTATGCATTTTAATATTGATATCATTACCAAATTCTTACTCTGCTAATGAAGGGCTTAGGTGTGCTCACCTTGCAGTTTCAGTTAAAACAGTTTAACGTCACTGCATGGCACGGAATTCTTGCCACCATTGTACCTTCAAGATGTATGCTTTAAGTGCCAAGTTAAAAATAAAATGTACTTGGAAGATTTATATTTTTTTTATCTGCATTTTGAAGTATTTTTTAATACTTCAGGAGGGGAAATTTAAGCATGTGACTATATATCCAGATGATCACAGAGCAGGGCAGTGGGATGGTACAAGTTGGTTCTTCTGTATGAGTCTTATTCTATAGTAGATAGAAGAGTGTGGTTTTTGTTCAGAACTCAGTGTACATGCACAGCAGTAATTACTGTGCAGTAGTTGATGTGAACAATCTTGAAACTTATTACATGATTTTTTTGGGGGGGATATACATAATAATCACGGCCTTATTCTGAAATAACATAGTACTTTAATCATTTACATAGGCTAAACAGACACAGGTTGGACTTTGAAAGGTCTTGCGAATTCTAATCAAGAAATCAAGCTCTAAAGTTCTATTATGTCTCACTTAAAGGATACTAAACAGATGCAGTATATTCATATTCAGCTTTTATGAAATCCATTGCAAATACAGTGTGACTTTATATTGAGTGCTGTGTAGATTAATTTATTATGTTGAAATAGTTTGTGGCTGAAAAAATATTTCAAAATTAATATTTACAGTAAATGTATTTTTTCTTTTTTTAGGAGTTGTTTGAGCTTTCGGTAAGTATGCTTTTTCAATTAAGCACGTACTTCTCTTCTTAAAATGTATGTGAATGTAACCCTTTTCTTCCTTCCTTCCTGTATGACACAGACCAGTTATGAGATTGGAATTGTGCGCCAGTTTCCATTTTCTTCAGTTTTGCAACGTATGTGTGTAATAGCGAGAGTTCTGGGGGAGAAGAGAATGGATGCTTACATGAAAGGTGCCCCTGAAGTGATTGCCAGCTTGTGTAAGCAGGAAACAGGTAAAGGAACAAACTATTTTTATTTCTTGTGTAGCTCAGCTGTAATATGAATAATTTTAATAACTCTAAACTTGACCTTTTGTAAAGTTCCAGTTGACTTTGAGCGTGTCCTGGAAGAATACACGAAGCAGGGCTTCCGAGTTATTGCTCTTGCTCACAGAAAACTGGAGTCTAAGCTTACATGGCACAAAGTCCAGACTATTAATAGGTAAGAGTGACTGCTACTTGTTAAAAAAAGTGAAGGCTTTAAAAGCTGTATGCTTTGGATTAATTATGTAATGTTTATTTTTGTTTAAATCAATGACTGTTTGTCTTTAGCCTTCTTCTGTCTTGACATATGTAATTCTGTGCATTCTTTATTTGTACTGTGGACAGTACATAGAAATTTAAGATCAGGAAGTTTTTCTGCAATATTGTGAATTCTGAGGAACATCTTTAAGCTTGAAATGAACTGTAATATTAATTTTTTGTGGTGTTTAATTTTTGTTAATGTGGAAGAAAACATACTTTTTCTTTGTTACTTGAACATACTTATGTCATTTGTGTTTATTAAAGATAATGGCATGTAGTGGAAACCTCCTGTGCGTGTTTGATTTAGTTTCTTCATCTGCTATAGGCAGCATGTCCATTTTCTCATTTCAAAGCTTGTCAGAAAGGTTTGGGAGGTAGAAAGGTTTCTTCCTTCAAAGAGTAGTATTTCCTGTTAATTATTTTTCAGCTAGTTCTAGTTTTGTGGATAACGCTGTCTTTTCATAGTGTTTGAAAGTGTAGCATTGCTATGAAAATGCCAGCTTTGACTCTGTTCTTTTGTACCAGCTCTGTGTACAAGATGAACTTTTTGCAAAGCAGCACAAAGCAGAGAAATGGGTTTTCCAATTTGGTGTGTGAAAATCTACAGTAGCAGTAAAATACCCAAGACCTGTAAATATACTGACTTTCATGTAAACCAAGGTCAATTGGTTGCTCTGCTTAATTAGCTAATGTCTGTTAATCTTACTAGCCTTGGTAACATAATTTGGTAGCTTGTATGTTAAGGTTCAGCTAATTTGGAAATTAGAGATGTGCATTCTAAACAAATCTTAAAATTTGGCTGTGAATGCAGTTTGCTTCAGAGCAATTTTCTAGCAGTAACCTTTTTGAGGATGTAATCTCTTTTAGAAAGAGTTCTTGTGGAAGAAACTGAAAATTTTCTCATACTGTTTTTCAATGAATAAACAAGGGAAATAAGTTTAAATGATTGTGAATGATGAGATCTCTCAGGTCACTTTTTATAAAGCAAATGTGTCACTTTTCATGATTAAAAATAAATATTTCTCTTTGATAAACAGAAAATCAGGCTGTTTAAGCTACACCTAATAATTGTAATTCTTCTAATGTTCTCTTCTTTGCCTCCTTTTCTACAGAGATGCTATTGAAAGCAACATGGATTTTATGGGGTTAATTATAATGCAAAACAAGCTAAAGCAAGAAACCCCTGCTGTACTTGAAGATTTGCATAAAGCCAACATTCGCACTGTCATGGTTACAGGTTAGCATGTAAACATTCATACTGAAAAGACAAAAATCCATCTCTTTTGGTCTTATTTTAATTATAGTGTATGAAGGCAAATTTTAGTGTCAATAGGCTGGGATTACACTGTATTTATAGCAAGAGGGAAGTTTAGAAACTATTATAAGACTATTCAGACACCAGTCTGTTTCTTTATGGGTGAAAGTTGCTTTGGTAAGTCAGAGATCAGAAACCAGTATAGGGATTAATTCTACTTTGTAGCTTCTTCTTCCTAGCTTCATGCACAAGTTACTTTCTACTGGATTGAAGGATGAAAAACCTGAGAGGGTCTTCTAGATCAGACGAGGTGAAAGTCCTGTTCTAGTCTTAAGACTGACGCTGCTTTGAGCGGAAAGTTGGACTAGATGACCTCCTAAGAGTCCCTGCTGTTTTGAATTATGTTACAATAAGTCATTTTGTATTGGATGGGTTTTTTGTAAGAAAGCCTTCTGTCCCCATAAGCAGGCTAGGTGTCTGGGCTCAGTGTTTTCCATGCAATGTATGTGTTTGTTTGCCTTTTAAATCACAGGTATTGCAACTTTGGAATAATGTTTTGATAGGCTAGCAATACAACTCATTGTTTGCATGTTCTGTCTTTAAAAAGTGGTATTTTAAATGGCCACATTTTCTGCCTGATTTTCAA
The DNA here is from genome assembly GCA_034782735.1 of Sagittarius serpentarius. NCBI lineage: Eukaryota > Metazoa > Chordata > Aves > Accipitriformes > Sagittariidae > Sagittarius > Sagittarius serpentarius. Next base: position 28,389,028 of record JAVKLA010000084.1, read on the forward strand.
TATATACTAAAATTTGGTCAATAAGAGATCCTTATGGCTGAAAGAATCATACAAAGTTTCTAGCAATGTTAGTGCAGGGGAGGGGTTTAACAGGCTGGGCTCAGAATTTTGTCTGTAGGCTTCGTTTGCCCTAAGGCTGTCACTGGTATGTTAGTCCTCTTCCTAGTTTAAAACTGGCTTTGTTAGCTTTTTCTCTTACGTGGAATATCAGTATATGGTGTTGATCCTTTTTTAACTGAAACCTTTTTAAATGCAACTGTTTAACAGGGGATAACATGTTAACTGCTATCTCTGTGGCCAGAGACTGTGGAATGATTCTACCTCAGGATAAGGTCATTATTGCTGAAGCACTACCTCCAAAGGATGGGCAGGCTGCCAGGATCAACTGGCATTATGCAGATACCCTAGCAAAATGCACTAGTTCATCACCAGCCATAAACTCAGAGGTAATATGAGCATTATTATGCCCTTAGAGTGTAAGCAGTTAGTTTTACTGTTGAGTTTCATTCTTTTTATCTTATTCCGTTAAAGAGCAAATCTGCTGTTAAGTGTCAAATCAAAATTGATGTACTAGTTAACTTTCAGATCTTAAAATACCAGGGAGTAGTAAAACAGCTGGTGGAGCTGGTTTTTGAACTGCGATATGACATTTGACATTTTAGTTATGCAGAAGACAGGTTTTTGCACACACACACACCCCCCCGCCTTTCATTCTGTTAAGACTGCTCTAGCTGCTTGCAGTTGAAACATTAAACCACATTTTCTTGTCACTAAGTAAGTGTTTTCATTGTATGAGGTTTCCTTTCAAGTAACATTCTTAGAAAGCCCCTCTAGTGTGGAATCCCTAGCAATACCCCTCTGAGTATTAGCTTGAAATTACAAAGCATCTGTGTAAATACACTACAGCTAGAGTATTAACTACTTTTGGTAGGATATTCCAGTTAAATTGGTCCATGAAAGCCTTGAGGATCTCCAGATGACCAAATACCATTTTGCAATGAATGGAAAGTCATTTGCGGTGATTTTGGAGCATTTTCAGGACCTGGTACCCAAGGTGAGCATTTTACTTGAGTATGGGCATTTTTGATGGGGAACAGACTTTGCCCTATAAGCATTAAGAAATCTTGTGTCTTCCAGCTTGTGTTACATGGCACTGTGTTTGCTCGCATGGCACCTGATCAGAAAACGCAGTTGGTGGAAGCTTTACAAAATGTAGAGTAAGTATTTGCTTAAGCATAGAAAGCGGGAGGGTTGACAGAGTGTTTGGTGTGATAGGAGGACAAAATTATGTATGCTACTAGCTGTTTTGCTGAATGAAAAAGGCTGGGCTAATATAAATTCCTTGAGTTGGTAAATCAGCCTATTTGCTGAGCAGGAATGAGAGTAGTACCATCTGCTGGCTAGTTGTGAAAGCTTCAGACTTTTCATGAAGTTATAAATGATGAATAACTAAAGTGACTAACATTTTATAAATCTGGTTGTTCAGCTTAATAAACAAATCCATCAAATGTCTTCTGTGTATTAAAGTAGTATTAACGGGATGACTTCCGTTCACGTGTAGTCAGTATACTACTGTCTGTTGGTGTCAGGCCTTGCAGCTGGCAAAGAGACTCTTGTAGTACTAGAGCAAAGATGCTTTAGACCACCTTGGAATGATAGAGGGCTGATAATCATTATTGGTTTGATTGACCTGGCTAAGTCGTATTACTTTTCTGTCTACTTCCATATGTGTGTAATGGCAACAGTAATTGCTTTCAGCATTAACAATCACTCATTATTATGCAAACCCTGAATAAGTCAAATAACATAGAAATATTTAATGGAATAAGATAAGTGGACTATGATTAGGGAATGGTCCAGAATGCTGACATCTGTTTGTTTTTTTTTTTAGTTACTATGTGGGCATGTGCGGCGATGGAGCAAATGACTGTGGTGTAAGTATATTTTTATTTTCCATACACAACTGTTCAGTTAAATTTTACAGCTGAAAGCAAGTTTTAAGATGTTCTCTATTTCAATGTTAACTGGCAGGCGCTAAAGAGGGCACATGGTGGTATATCTTTGTCTGAACTTGAGGCTTCTGTGGCATCACCATTCACTTCCAGGACACCCAGTATTTCCTGCGTGCCAAAGCTGATCAGGTAATGTCACTTACTGTGAACTTAAATGCATCCATGTAACTTGTTTTGCATACCCTATATTAGTATATGTTTGCTGTAGGAGGCCAGTCTGAATTAAAGAACAAGCCGTATGTTTTTAGTAGTTCTGTTTCTGTATTGAAGCTACTCTGAGCAAAGGCTTGCCATAGCATGTTTTAGTATTTTTTTTTAAAAACCCTTTTGTCCTCATAAAGTTAATTTTTTAGAGTGTGAGAGAGCTTCTACATGTTAGTATTTAATTTATCTTGGTGACTATGCTAGTTTCCATAAAGGCTGTGTGTAATTGCAAGCAGTAAAATTCTTCATATAACTGCTCTGCAACATAGAAAGTAGAAAACAAATTTTCTAAATAGGGTTTGACCAATTTTTGATTCTAGAATTGAAGTTAGGTAACAATTTTGGATAAAGGTCAGTCAGAGAAGAATCTGGTTAAGTCTGTGTGGAACTAACGCATAATCAGAAACATTGCTGAAGTCAGCAACTCTGTGGCTGACTGCATGTTCATTCAGTCTGTGTAGTAAACTCATGCTTCATAGATGCTTTTGCAAGCAGACCTTCATTTTAAAACCCCGTGAAGTCCAAAGAACACCGAAGTAAGGTGGTGGCTCAGTTCAGAAGGCATGCTCACAACTTTGTACTTGCAAGCGTAGCATTCTGACCCCTTTTTCTCAATATGTCTTGAGCCTAATGTCCCTCAAAGGGTTTGCTGATGTGTTTAATTACAGCTAACGTTTTGCTAAGCAGAATTTAAGTGCTTGCACAGAAAGCTTTCTAGTTACCCGATTGCATTTGTTTTGACAGGGAAGGCCGTGCTGCTTTAATAACTTCCTTCTGTGTATTTAAGTTCATGGCATTATACAGCATTATCCAGTACATCAGTGTTACTCTGCTATATTCTGTAAGTATTCTGTAAGTGCTTAAGCAGTGTCAGAGTAATCATAGATTTGAAAATTGATAGATATTTAATATAAATTGTTGCAAGTCTCTCTGAGTACACAACACCCGCATTCCAAAAACTGTCATTGGACTAAAAGTATTGTTAGTATTTTTTGCCTTTTTTTGTATTAACTGTATGAAAAACATGGTAGTATCTAATTAAAAAAGGCAATAACTAGTGCCTGTGAATAGAAAGTCTGTACAGTGGGAAGTCCAAATAAGCATATAAATTGAACAAAAATACAATTTTCAATTATTTGAAAACTGTCAGCACTTTAAAATAGCCTAACTTTAAATAAAGGGCAATGCCTTTCTTTTATGTAAGAATTGAAAGAGAGCAGCTTGCAAGTATTGAGTTAGGAGTGGCAGGGGGGGAAGTGGAGTATTTCCTGTTAATATGATTGGATTCACAGTATGGCATGGGGTAGAAATCCTGTATTTTAATTTGTATTCTGAGTAAGTTAAACATGCAAAGTATTAAAGGACCTTTGAGGTGGAAATTTTGACAACTGTATGACTACATAGTAATGACTACATAGTAAGGTTATGGTGTTTAGAGAACTGTGGGCCTAAGTTATTTCATTGGTTTGTAAGATTCAGTAATATAAGTTTTATTACAAACAAACTTGAATTACAAATAGCTTATGCATCTTGAAACTGAAATTATTTCATACCTTGGTACTTCAGGAATTGATCTGTGAATTGTAGAGTACTCAAGACTCCTGCAGATAAAGGAAGCCAGTTTGACAAGAAACAGTCTTGTTTATCAAGTGAAATTTAAAGAATTAATGCTGTAGGAGTGTCACTGTAAGATGTTTGTCAGTGTGAAGAAATTACCAATGTTTCAGTTGTGATTTCTGTCTAGATCCTGAGCAATTTGGGAGATTTCCAGTTTCTCTTCATTGATTTGGCAATCATTTTGGTGGTTGTCTTCACTAGTAAGTATTATGCTGAATTATTGCTGCTGGCTTCTATGAAGCAATTTTTGCTTTGTCAAATTTTCTTTAATATCTAATTACATGCTGTTTAGAGTAAGCGCTGTGACATGCAGTTAAGATGTTACGACTACTACAGTATATGCATTAAAAAAACCAAACCACTGTGTACTGAGTTAGATTCATCTGAAGTTTGTGAAATGTCCTCATACAAAAAGCAGGTTGTGGGCATGATCATAGAAAAGTAGTTCTTCACAGTACAGGAAGTCGTAAATGTCTACTGACATGAGGAAACTGTTCCAATATCATCTTCCTCGGATTTTTTTTTCTTGCATTTTTAGTTGTACTTCTGTCCAGAATGTTATACTTGAAAACTATTATCTAGTGAAGTATTTGATTCCATATATGAACCTAGCACTGTTTACTGGATAACAGTAGAATTCCATTTTCAAGTTTAATAGAAACTGCTTCTTTGAAGCAACAGCAGACCAAAACTAAGGAGACGAGCTGTAAGTCCTTGTTCCAGACAAAGGGAATTTGGCCAGACACTACTAATTCCTTAAGTCTCATGGCTTCTATTACTGTCCCCTGCTGTCCTGCGGTCCTGGGGTAACCAGCCTGTAGAAGGCACTGTGGCATTATTCTAGTGTGGTATAATCTTTTCAGGGTGGTTTCACACTTGCACTTCTGGCCTAATTTTTAGTCATGTCATAAGCAAGCCATTCTAGTTCCACAGGATGTGAACAGAGTAACTCTTGAAAACCATGATGATGTAATGTGTAATTTGTTTTTCTTTCTCTTTGCAGTGAGTCTGAACCCTGCTTGGAAGGAGCTTGTTGCGCGAAGGCCTCCATCAGGTCTTATCTCAGGTCCACTTCTGTGTTCCGTTTTGTCTCAGATCATCATCTGCCTTGCGTTCCAAACCTTCGGGTTTTTTTGGGTCAAACAGCAGTCCTGGTATGAACCTTGGGCACTGGAATCTGAGTAAGTGTTTCAGTGGCTCCGTGCAGGATACAGCAATGATGGGAAAGCTATAGGCAATAATTGCTGTCTTCTTTATTGACCTCCTTTGAGGACTTTGTAAATAAAGCTCCTGTATGGCAGCTTGTTAGTCTGCTGAAGTTTTTGTGAAAAGCATACTAATACATAGGAGTTACCCAATGGCTGAAATTCAAAACTGGGTCAGAGCCAGACTGCAGGGTCTGAAGACTCTTCACCTTTGGGACAGTTGAGGTTGAAATTTGAAATTAATGGTTCAGACCTGTTTTAACTCTTCTATATTATAAAGTTCTGTCTTCCTTTTAGAGTTCCAGTAAAACAAACTCATATTTATGAAAATGAAGAGGTGTGTTAATCTTTTTTTATATTGCAATATTTTCTTACTTGTCTTCAAAGTGTATCTACAGTGATAGTTTCTGAACAGTTCATGTAGTGAACTTACAAACTGGAAGCATAGAAGAACTCGAAGCTCAGAATTCACAAAAATTGCTACCTCCCTGCCGTGGTTTTGAGTCATTTTTTTACTACCTATAATAGGTTTTCAAGGATAAGCTTTTTTTACTACTGTAGCAGTTTGTTCTGTCATTACTTTTGTTAAAAAGTAGGCCTTGTTTGCATCTTCTCCTTTAACTCAGTGTTAAATGTTTTGTTTTTTTTATGTTGTAGTGCATGTAATGTATTGGATGCCACAAACAACAGCTCTGCACACCATGGGAATAAGAGTCTTTATGATGAACATTACATTAAAAATTATGAAAACACAACTTTGTTTTTTATATCCAGCTTTCAGTACCTCATAGTGGCAATTGTCTTTTCTAAAGGAAAGCCCTTTAGACAGCCATGCTACAAAAATTGTAAGTCCTTTTTTACTATATGCAGTTCCAAGTAAAACTCCAAGTGACTGTGCACTTGTTTGTCCGTAGTTTGCTTACAATTCTGTTGTGCCACTTCAGCAGTATTAGTGTTGCCAGGAGAACATAGTACAACTATCCTCTGATAATCAGAGGTAGAAATAGGGAAGTGTTAAACTGCGTGGAGAAATTTGTGTTAATGGTTGCTTTGTTTGTAGAAGTATATGTGTGTATACATTTCAGCTCCACAAGTGAGTCAGTGAGAAATTGAGTCAGGCCTTCTGTCTCTTTATGGCTATCAGCACGACTTGTATTGCCAAAAATCTGCCTGGAAGGTGTTTAGAGGGAGAAAAGAAGTTATTCCCAGGGAGTAATGAACCCCTGATACATGGAAAAACTGTCTAAAACTCTGATTGTGAGATGGTCCGATTAAAATACTTTTTTCTTCTTTTACAGTTCTGTTTGTTATATCTGTGATAGTTCTTTATGTCTTCATCTTTTTCATCATGTTGCATCCTGTTGAATCTATTGACACATTTCTTGAGGTAAGATTCAGCAGATATGCAGGCGTCTCTGCTTCCTAGGATAACTGGCTGCCTTTTGGGCAAGCTTGACCCCTTTAGAACTTTAACTTTGCACCTTGGGGTGGGGAAGGGAGAATTTATAACTCTGAGCCTGTTTTGAATGTGTGTTTACTTCGTATGTGTGTTGCTAACCTCTGGCAACTTTTTCTCACAGCTCGTGTGTGTGCCATATGAGTGGCGCCTAAGAATTCTCATCATTGTTATTCTCAATGCAATTGTTTCCGTGTTGACGGAGGTAAGAAATTCAAATGGAAAAAATGCTTGTCTGTTCAGTGGTTTTTTTTCAGGGTGCATGTTTGTCTTTTGTTTAGAAGGTCTCTCTTCACAGCGTGCCAGTGTAAGTGGCCACTGTTTTCTTCTTAAGTTTGTATTCCTAAAAATGTCCTTGTAGGCTAGATTTAAGGTGTCAAGGTTTTCTGTGTTAAAAGAATAATTTGAAAACCTTTTTTTATTAATTAAAAAAAAAAAAAGAGAGAGAGGAAAAGTTGAAAGACTTATAAATTATTTCAACTATTTCATAGGACAATATTCTCTGTATTTATTTGCTGTCTTAATTCAGTTCAGAATAACATAACATAGTAAAGAACTATATAAAAATCCTTAGGGGACCCCATCTTCATTCAGTTGGATCATATGCATAGCTTATTGTTCAGAATAATGCAGGTCTGTATAACTTGTTCATCTAATCCGATCCAAGTCCAGAAGTAGAGATGCTCATGCAGACCTTTTTTTTCCAGCCCTGAGTTTGTCCAAAGTCAGTCACTCTGGATATTGACTTCTTCTGCTGTAATTCCAGAGTTAATGTGGGCAGAAACTTGCCCTACCTTTCATCCAGGTACCCCTATGTTGCTTCCAAGAATTGAAGTGTGACAGATACATCTTCCAGAAGGAGTCTGGATTCAAAGTCAGTCATTTATTCCTGTGGTTAGTTCTTGTTCTTGTTAAATTGATGCCTTATTTCCAACCTGACGCCTTATTTCCAGCCTGAATACATTTGGGTTTTGGTTGCAGCCATTAGTCACTTTTCTTTTCTGAAAGATGAAAAAGCCTTTCAACATTATCTAGCGCTTGCACACTACAATTATCTGTTATTTACAGTATAACATTTTCTGCAGCTTCTAGTCAGTATTTCCATTACTATACAAGGGATTGCTATCAAGGTAACCAGTATGTTTGCTTGGATCATACCATTTTGGCCTTTGAAGTTTACTACAGCATTTATACTCTTTCCAGTTGACTAGTTTTTTCCCTTTTATTCATGACTTAGTAAAAATAAATTCAGCCAAAGGTTTGGGTTTTTTTGATATTTTAATCAAAATTATCAGGGCTTTGTGTTCAAAATATTGTTCCAAGTAGAATTTGCAATATATGCTATTATGTTGCTGCCTACTGGAACATGTTTTTCAGTGTTTTCACACGATAGGCCATAACTTGTCTTTTCCAAAACATGGCAGTAGATACTAATTTTTGGCCTTTGCCTTGTTTTTAACAAGTTTATCCTCTCCTAAGGATCCTGTGCCTTTCTTACATTGTTCTATATTCACACTAACCCTGCTTATGATGTTTTCCTTTATTTCCTTTAATTCTTTCATTTTTTTTACTACTGAACTCTTAATAGTTTTCTCTTTTTGCCTCCTTTTTTATTTGTTAAAAGTTAAATTTCATGTATATTGCTGTTTTTGCTACTGAAACAAAAAAGTTATTCTGAAGCTGCATAATCATTTTGTTTTCTGATAAATTTAAAACAAACCTCCTAGTTAGAGATATTTTTTCCTGTTTACTTTTTCGAGTCAGTTTTGATGTTCTTATTACCACCTCTGGGAAACCAGCTTTCTTGAAGCACTAAGATTATTGCTTGGAATTGAACTTTGTGTTGAAACATGGAGTGTAAATAGATGGTGGTTACAATTTTCAGTCCAGTGATAAACATTACTGAGAGAAATAAACTTACCTTCTGCTGAAAAATTACTTTGTTCTGCAGGTGATCTTTCTAACTTTTATACAATCTGGTGATGTGACTGTTCTGGAAGTGTAAGGGCTCCAGTACAAAGTCTGTACAGTATGTCAATCCATGTGTCGGCATGTGCCTCTCGAGGACAAATGGTTCTCCTCTGGTTTAAATGTTCATAAGGTTCCACTCCTGTGCCTTGTTGGTTTCCACATCAATCTGTAAACTTCGGAGTTTCTACTAAGCATAACCTAAGCAATGTAACTACAGTAGAGCGTTTGCTTTCACTCAGTATTTCAAACCCCTCCCCACTCTTTTTTTTCCTATGCAGTTTTGAGTTAGCATCTTTCAGCACTTTAGTCACTTAACTGTCGTTACCAAAACTGCTAGGATGATTTGTCACATTCCTTTTAAACAGACTTTCCTATTTATCTTGTTGCCCATACTTTAGCAGTGGAATAGAAGTACCTATGGAATTTAATTTTCTTGACACTAATTGTTTGGGATGTGCTGCTTCGACTTAAAACCTACTACTTCCACTTTCACTGTTTGTTGTATGATTTGTGTAGACAGAGAGATAAGTTGTCTTGCCATACAGCACATGTCCAACAGAAGCATTGTCTAGTGATCGTCAAGTCCCAAACCTTGTTTTACAACAGACACTTCACCTTCCGTAACTTCAAGCTGCTTTTATCCCACCTTTTGAACTGTATTTGTCCAACTCCAGCAGTATTACTCTAGGCTCCCTGAAGCTTTTTCACGTGGTGCCGACTCATTGGGTCCAATGGGTTGTGTAGAAATCGCAGGCTATTTTATTCCTTCGTTTCCAAAGGGACCTGGACAGGCTTGAAAAGTGGGCCCACGACAACCTGATGAGGTTCAACAAGGCCAAGTGCAAGGTG
>JAVKLA010000084.1:28398441-28413229 GCA_034782735.1 Sagittarius serpentarius
TAGGACGAGGGGGAATGGTTTTAAACTAAAAGAGGGGAGATTTAGGTTAGACGTTAGGAGGAAATTCTTTACTCAGAAGGTGGTGAGGCACTGGAACAGGCTGCCCAAGAGAGGCTGTGGATGCCCCATCCACGGAGGTGTTCAAGGCCAGGTTGGATGGGGCCCTGGGCAGCCTGATCTAGTGGGTGGCCCATGGTATGAGGGTTGGACTAGATGATCTTTAAGGTGCCTTCCAACCCAATAAATTCTATGATTCATTTCCAGTAGAGCTCATTGCCTTTCTGTCTTTGCGTGCCTGGCTGGATTTTCTGCTCACTACACTTTTTTCACTACAGCGTTACTGGGTACCACAGGTCATATTCTGAGTATCTAGGGAAAACTGCTGGTGGCATCTCCTTACTTCTTTTAACAAGGCACTCTGTATGTATATCACCTAGAGTTTGTTCTGCTGAGACTAATCCCTCAGTAATTGCCTCTTTAAGCCTCTCATAATGCTGAGATACATGAGGGGATTCGATCTGTCTATCTTTTGTCACACTTGTCAGTTTGACGCTTTTGTGCCACACTACAGTCATACGTAGTTTCTTTGTTGCTTCTGCAACAGGAGTGGTGTCTGACTGTGGTTGTCCCAAACATGTTTTCTGAAATGCTGTGTAAACCTTTTGCTCCTTCCATCTGGGTGCCAGACTAGGTTCACAAAGCATGCATATTCTTTCTACCGGATGATAGAAATTACTGCACAACAAAGGCAGATCCTAGCAGATGTTCCTCCTTAGCCCTGATGCCTGGTATAGACATACTTAAACCAGACTGGCTTCAAAAATGAACATCTAACAAGCTGAAGATTTGTTGGCAAATGCTTTATAAAAGCATTATAAAATTCTGGTATATTATAAAATCATAAACATTATAAAATCTATTATAAAAGTCTGGCTAATCATCTCCCCTTTCTCAATGGCAGAGGTCAGTCAGATGTTAGAAATGGAATCTGTCCAAAGATCAGAGTTGTAGGCTCAAGGCCGTGGAAGATACAGGTTCACACCTGTGTTGCTGGATTGTTCGAGGCTCTTGAGTCTACCCACACAGCCGTATGAGAATAACCAGATGTACTGAACATACTGTTCAACTTCTGCCCTCTTTTCCAAAGTCTGGAATGGCTCCTACAGAATTCCTTCAGACTTCCTGCTGGTAGCTCAGCTTTGCCACTCCGCTGAAGCTTTTCTGGGAACATCACTGGTTTAAAACAGACTGCAAACAAAGCATAGCTCCAGCATGAAGTACACTATAACATTAAAGATGGTTTGAGGGGGCACTGCTTTAAGCACTTATGTCTGCAGTGCTTCATGGGTTTTTTAGAGTATTGAAACACATTAAGAATGTGTATTTGATTTTTACCTGTATCGATGGATGCAGTCATTGTTGCTATTGATTTAAAGTATGTGTTCATATTCTTAAATCTCATGTGAGCACTTTAAGAATGAAAATGTTTATCACTTAAGTACTGACAAGTAATGTGAACTCTTCATTTTGCCTGGCACTGAATTAGTTACGCCTAACACACTATTTCAGGTTTTATTTGTAATGTGCACACTAACAACAAATGATCATTAGTTTCTTTAATTCTTCCTGCTCACTGCAATGTCTCACAGAATGTCCTCCTTGATATGATCCTTTGGAAGGTTGTGTTCAATCGAGACAAACAAGGAGAATATCGCCTCACCATACCCCAGCCGCCTCAGGTTGGAGACTAGTATTTTGCTGTCATCGTTTGAGTTGCATGCAGATTAATTCGGTTTTGTCTTTTTATGAACTATAAGTGTCTGTTGCCTTATTTTAAGCTTAACACTGCTTAAATTAGATTTCTGTAACCAGAATATTAAAAGGAAAGGCTTCTGGTTTTATGTTTCTCTTCTTGTCAACCCTTAAATAATTTAGCTCTGTATACAAGAACTGTGAGGCAAACCCAGAGGATGCTGTTAAGGCTTTTTTCACTTTATCTGCAGTTTGCACATTAGTGAATTTTACTTATGTTGTCACAAGTTAGCATGCTAGGACTGGGAATGTCTTGATTTGCTGGGAAGTAGAATTGCTGATTCTGGGTCTAGTCCAGTTCTTTATTAAATTGATTTGGTTTAGAGTTCTAGATATTGTGTGAAAGCAGTACAAATGCAAGGAAACAAAATGGCAATGAAAGTACGTTACTACAAACGTACGTTCACATGGTTTAGGAGACTGAAGGATTTAGCTTCTGCTTTTCACGTGACCATGAATCTTGGTCTGGTCTGCCCCTCTGTCATTAATACATGAAGGAAATCTATGCGAATCCCATAAAATCTAGCTTTTTCTTTAAGCCTGTTGGCTTATTACTTTTTAGTTGGTTGAACATTTGTTCTTGCTAGAATTACAATTGTTTATTTCTCAGCACTAAATTTTATTAAACATATTCACTTCAGATTTACATTTGTCCTTTTGAGGCTGTTCAAGAACAAATTGCTTTGTGTTCACTGAAGAATGCAGTTGTGCTTATGGCTCATGTTTGATTCAGTTCATCAATTGATAGAAATTCGGAGCATGAAGAAAAAAACCATAGAATATATCTCCATTAAATGTCAACCCTGTAGACTATAGGTGCTCTCTGAGACATGACAGGGATCCAGTCTTGAGAATGAGGAATGGTGTTTCTCTTCTCTAGTTAGTTATGTTACATGCATTTAGGACTGGGACAGGAAAAATAGGAAGGAAGACTTAAGTTCAGTGATTTGTGTCTCTTTTAATAACTTTTAATACCTGTAGGACTTAAGTTTCACAGTATCAGCAAGTGCAATTTGCCATTTTTGGCTGGCTGGCTGCCTTCAGTTAAACAATTCATTGCCTAAAAAGTGTTTTGGGACTCTGGGAATTTGACTGCTTTTTCTAGACCAGGCTTTTATTCTTCAATACTAACATCATTTAGTGGTTCCTTTTATACCTTTTATTAAAACTATTACAAAACGTGCATAAAAGCTGTTGGTGACCTTAGATGTTATGATAATGCAGAATACTTGGTTTTTCTTAATGTTTTTTAAATGTCATTGTTACCATAGTATAGAAGAGATGACACAACAGAAGAGTTTCTGTACTATACTTTCTACGTCCAATGTGGCAATGAAGTAGTAAATTAGAAACTAAAATAATAGTTTTTCTTCTAGTGGTTTACTGTATTATTAGTTTTATTATTTTGTTTTCTTACAGTAATCCAATTTTCAAATCTGTTCACTTCTGCAGGAGGCTGTAGATCGCTGTGGAGTCTGTTTCCTTTCTTCACTGTTTGGTTGTAGAGAGAAGACACCAAAAGCCAAGTATATGCATCTAGCTCAGGAACTGCTGGTTGATCCAGAATGGCCACCAAAACCCAGAACAACAACAGAAGCGAAAGTACCATCCCAAGAAAATGGTTCATATCAAATCATCACTGTGACGTAACAGTTGGATCTTGGTGGCATGTGTCTTTAGTAGTATTCAGAAGAATGTAATTTTAAGGCTTTATTTGAAATCGCGGTATACTAAATGGCAAATTCTAATGCAGATATTTCCAACTGTTTTGTCTCTCTCCATGCAAAATTCAGAACCAGACATCTTATGGCTATACATTTTAAAAATGTAGGTTACCTTAGGCAGAACAAAAATGATTGTGTTTTGTTCCACCTTCTTTCAAATTTTGTTATTCCTGAATGAGATGTATTTGAAGGTTTAAACTGCAGGGCAGTTAAAACAGATTCACTTTATTTGCCTGGAGTATCTTAATCATTGTTCTAACCTGCTTACCTGGGCATGTGTTCATGTAAAACCTATGATGTAAACATTTTATGGTAGTACTAGAGGCACATAATAACCTTATCATGTGGTTGGTTTGTGGTTGTTTTTGTTTTTATTTTTGTTTCGTTTTTTTTTTTGTTTGTTTGTTTGTTTGGTTTTTTTTAATACTCACTGTTGAAAAGCTTTGTGCCTCAGAACGGTTCTAAAGTTTTGGTGTGTGTACCTCTATAAGTTTGTCCTTGCTAGTAAGGAGTGTTTCCAGGTGTACTGTTTGGGTTTTAAGTTTAATTCTTTAGTCTGCCACAGCAGGAATTGGGAATGCTATAGAAGCAGTATGCTCTGTCCTTAAGAAAGCGCATTGCTTTCAAGGCGGTTCTTAGCTTCTTTTCTAGCTAATCCCAAGGAACGGCTTGGGTGGCCTGCAGAGGAGGAGGCATTTGCCTACACTAAAGTTTTTGGAGAAGGAAGGCTGGAGAATCTTTAACACTTTCTTCTGTCTCATGTTTTATTACATTTAGCTATGCATTTCTCCACAGAGTTTGCTATTCCCAGCAGAAGGGTTGGATTATCCCTTTGTGGACCATGTTTTATTTGTAAATCTTAAGATAATTTTCCTATATACCTTGAAGTAGTAAGGCTAGAATTACTGCTGCAAGGGAAATGTGGGGGCGGAGGGAGGACTATTTTCACATGCCCACGCTTGGGATTTGTGCATGTTAAGAACATACGCATTTCAAAGAGTCTGCCAGTGTCTTAAGCACTATATGTAGCTGTATGAAACAAAATCAAGAGAAAATAGATGAGCTAGAATCTGTCTTGCTGCAGAACTATAAGGCTTATGTGGATTTTATTTATTTAAAAAAAAAAAGGAAAGCTTACCAGTAATGCTGCTTAAGCACTTGGGGTAGCGATACATCATTTTGCCATTAGGCGGTGTCAAAACACAAGACCACTAGAAAAATAGGTCTGCAAAGATGTAGAGGCAGGCATTGTCTTAACATGCAAAGCTTAAAATTTTTCTTTTTCTATTTAAAACCACAAATTACTTACCTCCAGACCATCTTCAACTTGCTAAACTTTCAGAAAAGCCTTTGGTGTCTCTGGGAAGATGATAAAATATCGACTCTTGATCAATCTGTTTTGACCAGATACAACTGACTGGTTCAGACACCTCCAAGCTCTGGGAGAGGATCTGGGATCTGGAGAAGTCGCGATTCTATAGAGATCCTTTAGAGAAGGAAGTCGGGTCCTTTAGTCATGGAAGGAGGGCCCTAAACTCCCTGGCCAGCTGGGATGATTTTGAAGTGTGTGTATTCTGATGATGGAATTTGAGGGGGGGGGTGTTTGTTGTTTGTTTGGTATTTTTTTTTGTGTGGGGGTGTGTTTTGTTTGGTTTTGTTTTGTTTTTTTTTTTAAATTCCTGTGGAGAAAATTCCATTCCAGCATTGTTTTAATAAGGGGAATTTTTCAGGTTGGGCCTAATTCCCTTGTGCTCTTCTGTAAGGCAGTATGGACAGTGTCCCCCACTGCTCATGTTATAGTTTCTGCAGTGTTGAACATACTGTGCCAATGGGGAATTTAAAAGTGGTGCTAAATGGTTTGGAAAACTTTTTTCTAGAACTTGTGGGTTTAAGTTACTAGTAGTTGCTCCTCATAAATAGGATGCATATGGTGTACTATCCTCCAGTCCAGCTGTCAACTCTTTTCCTGATTTTTTTGTTGTTGTTGTTTGTGTTTGAGGGGTGGAGCAGGAGGAAGGGGGAAATGGTTTTCTTGGCATTCATTCAAGAGGGCAGTGTAAAAGTCCTATTATCCTGGCTTCTTAAGGTCATAAACATCGAACAACATTGGTAGCTTTTAAGGGGTCTGCAGTTGTGGTCTTGGAAAAATTTACTAATCATGAACTTGAGTCAGTTGGCTAATTTCTGTCAATGTTGATTTTCCAAAATCTTTGTAGCATGGAATAATTGATGAAGAATAATTCTTAGCTGCGTAAGTAGTATTCAAATTTATAGAAAAATAATATTTTAGTTGGAAAATGTTGTGAAGCTATGCATCTTGGACCTGGGAGCTGTGACTTACCCTTAAACGCTTTCCATTTCATTGACCGTTTTAGCTTGATTGTTCCATCAGAAGTGAAAGAAAATATTTGTGTCCTACCCTTTTATATGCTTTTACTTAATAGTTTCTCTAAACTGATAATTTCTCTTTGCTTGTTTGGTTTCTGAAGCTAGTCTTTCAGTCTTATTGTAGTTTATTGGACTTATCTAGAAAGTGAGGAGGAAATAGCTTATTAGGGTGGGCTTGTCTTCGGAGAACATTCTAGGGAACTCTTACTAAAACTGAAATTGCCGAGTGTCTCCACTTGATTGAGTGACTGACTAATGGATCATGAGCCTATTAAACTTGAGTATTTTGCAAATGGGAGCTAGTTTCCTCAAGGTATGCGTTCAGAGTTAGTAAATGTTCTTGAGGTTGCATGCTTGAGCTCTGACCTATTTGCTTCTGACGCTTAGTAAAGAATAATAAATCAGCTTTTCTGAGAATCCTCTTGTTGCAAGTTCAGCCACAAAATAAGCTTTTGCATCTTCTGCAGTTATTGGGATTTATGCCTTCCTGCCCAAGAGCTGAGTTTGGCCACCTATAATTTTTCTCATTTTGAGCAGTTTAGTTTTTCTGGTTTTCAGAAATGCAGCAAACTAGATCTGCACTAGTATATTCAGTTTCTGCTTTGAAGTAAGGTGAAATTCGGTTTGTAGTGAAAAGAATCTCTTCTAATGTTCATCTTGGAAGTCTGAATTCAGGTGAACAGGCCAACTTAGTGAGCTCCACTAGATACTTGGTAGACATTTTCTTCCTGCTGTATATTTTGGCCTTATGTTGAGGAGTTTGACTTATTATTAAATTATTTGTGTATGCAGACTTTAATCTGTACGTATTTTACTTTGCTGTATTAGGATTTGTAAATATTACTGATTTTTAAATATTATTTATGCACCTACTTAAAGGACTGGTCTATCCAGAAAAGCAATTGCTAAATAATAGATGTTACTTTTTAGAAATAAATTGCAAGATCATTAAAATGTATATCCCTCAGGGTTATTTTTAAAGTTTTTTTTCTTCTTCCCTTCAGATTCAATTAGCAGTAACTCTCGTTTCATGTACTATAGAACTATAAATCTACTGTAAAAAGAAAATGCTGCGAATAATGCTTGAGTAGAAGCAGCTGAAACACCCACAGAACTGACTGTCCATATTCATTGTAACTTTAAATTGGAAACTCCTACTGTTGCACTTTTAAAAAGTTGTTGGGTTTTTAATTCTATTTATTTTTTTCTTTCTTCATGAAGGTTGTGTTAAACAGTCATCCCAAATTGGGTAAATAATCCTGTACTGTATATGCGTATACAGTATAATACTAAGCAGATGTGGAGTCCTTTTTATGCTGCAAATTTTTAATGCTTATGTTGGTCATCACAAAATGAGAGAGCTAAAGTTCTGTAGGATTTCTCCCATGAAATTCTGAATTGTAAACTTAGATTTTGTATGTCTAAGGGAAAGCTGTGGGTTTTTGACGATTTTTAGAGTCTTGAATATGTTGATTTTATACAGTAAAGCTTCAAGTTTTTAAAGCTATTTTCAACAAACTGCAGCTTGTTTGATAATTATGTGAACTAGAGACTACTCAGTTTATCATGAATTCCTCAAGCCTAACACAGATTAAAAGGTTCATCATTACAGTGCTCTCTAGAAGCTCAGCTTCCTTTTTATTTTTAGATCTGAAATGATAATACATCTTTGTATTTAAAATATGTATTGCTGCTCTAGAATGGTACCCTGTTGTCAAGAGGCATACATAAATAACTGTACAATAGAACTGTAAATAGACTTGTAAATCATTTTTGTGACTGAAGCTCTTTGAAAATAAAATTAAAATGAACAGATACTTTAACTCTTTTCATTAGTTTCATGAAATTGTTTTTAATCTTTATACAGTTAGATCCAAAGCTTGTTGAAGAGTACAGACTTACTCCCACTGATATCATGGGTATCTTGTTTAGTGCCTCTGTATTTTTGAAGATGGGGGTGGAGAAGCATGCATGCTGTGTGTTAGCAGTGCATGCAGTAGCACTGCTGTTCTGCAGTGGGATAATACTGACCGTACGTTTACCTGGTGGCTTATGAGAGCCGCTTTAAAGCGAGATCTTGTACATGTGATAGCAACTTGCTTCCACCTTCTGTTATCCAGATGTTCCTTCTGTTCTTTGAAGCGTGGGAGGCATTATCTTGAAAAGGCTCTTGGGCAAATGTTCCTGGTTGTGAGCTGTCACTGTTGTTGCAGTCATCTTCAGAAAAATCACACAGAAATGAAGACGTCTTTTTCCATCCTGCAGCTCACCTTCCGTTTAAACATTCATTGGCAGAGCACATTATTTTAAGCTTGAAGACAAGATACTTGAAATACCTGGTTACTTAATTACAAAAACTTAGTCTTTCAATTTCAAGCTAATGTTTTGGTAACTTAAAGCTTTTCTCTCTTCAGAATCTTTCAGGCTTTAGGTTTTGTTGGCCTGTGACTCCAGAAGACTTGGAGGAAAAACAGAAGCCAAATGGGTCAACCCTGGACTGCTTAGCCAAAGTGTTTTAAGTAAAAAACTCTTCATTCCTTACTCAAATTGCTTTGACTCTAATCCTGCAAGAAAGTAAAAGTCAGAGCAGCCTTGTGAAAGTACATATCAGTCACTTGGTTGTTTAAAGTGTCCACTCCTTCAAAACCTAATGCAGCTGTGTAGCAGACTGCGGTGAAACTAACAAATTTGAAGTTTTTGATCATAATTCATGTTGAAATGTAGATTTATGACTTTACCCAAATTGGCATTGGGCTGGGTAAAGCACATACTCCCAGTATCACTGGCAAGGAAGCTACAAGTGTTTTTTGTGCTGTTGTGTGTGTGACTTCAAACTTTCGCCTGTTCTGTAAGTGGTCTCAAATTCTACTTTTGGAGTTGCATACAACCTGTGGAAGCTGGTTGCTAACACAATTAAATGTAGGCAAAATCTGCCCTGAAACTTAAAATATTCTTTGGCCTTTCACAGTAGTTATGCAAATGTGGGTGAAATTGTTATCTAGAGGATGCGTTTTGCTGTTTTACTTCCCATTTAAAGTGCAGAATCATGGTGAAGCCTGGTTGCCTGCTATGTTGCTAGTACATTCGTCTAAAAAGCAGATATATTTCTAAGGTACAGTACAAAATTCCTTTTTCATGCTCATATGAGTTCAGAAACTTGCAAGAAAGTAAAAACATTAAGCGCCATAGTAAATGATACATGTGCTCAGTATTCTATGAAACTAAGTTCAAAACTGATTTGTGACTTTTAATATGCTAACAGTATTAATGTATTGCTTCTGGCATCCTTTCATAGTCATGAGAAACTTTAAGGGGGTGGTAGAAGGGGAAGGAGGCTGTAGACCAGAACATAGTTGATGACCAGCCAGGCTGGTGTCCTTTCTGGAATGCCAGGTGTCTCACGTGAGGGTTTGAGAAAATTTTAATACACAGGAATGTATAATTAATGACCCTTATGTGGATCTTGCTGTATTCTCTACTGTTAAAACCTTCAGTTATGGAAGTTTTAACTATTTCTGCAGAAAATACCATTAGCAGCTCTAGATGTTTGAGATCCATAGGATTATCCAGTTCCTGTGCCAGTCATATGCTTGTGGCCTTAATCTTTTGCGAAGAACTTCCTCCATTTCATTGTTTGTTTGTGAAAATGTACGTCTTCTAGCAATTCTCAGTGTCTAATCTTGTCTTGTTGAATACTCTCTTACCTTTTGTTATAAGACCAGGAAAACAGATATCCCCAGTCTACAGTCTAGTGTTAGCCTATTTCTTATTTTACACTCTGGCCTGCAGTCATGCTTTCTGAGGGACCTGCATTTGCAGTCTGTAGCGTAACAATTTGGGTTGGGTTTGTTTTTTTTTTCCTTCTCCCCTCTCTTTCTCTAGATCCTTATTTCTCTTGTCTCACTGAACCCTGTAGTTCTGCTGTGGTCTTGGGTTGAGTTGGTGGAGGTTGAGATGCCAGGTAGGGCTTGAAGCAGAAATTTCTTGGTGCGTTTCTGCCCTGTGTGGAGGGTTGTGCTCATGCACCACCCAGAATTGGCTCGCCGGCTGCCTGCTCCGCAGGCTGTAAGCTGAGGTACGTGCCCTGGGTGCTCAGGGATGCGCACATACCTTGGCGTGCTGAGGTGGGGATAGGTAGGATGAGGGACAGGCTGACTTAAGAGTTTGCTGAGGTGAAGGCACCACTGGTTTATGAGACATGGTCGGTTTTGCGGTGGGAGGGATTACTAGGAGGGCGAGATTCTCTGAAAGATTCTTCTTTGACGTGGAAGAGTCCTTTGGAAGGGTGAAATCTCACGGCCTTTTTTTGGTGACTTAGTCTCATTCAAAGAGTTGTAGAATGCCCAGCGAGCTCTTGCTTTGCGGCACGATGTTGCTGGTAGCTGATACCACTAGATGCCATGCCCTTGCCTTCCTGAGGAAGGCATGCAGATTTTGCCAGTATTCAGTGCTCTGAACCTAACCAAGAAATTTTAAGTACTCCCTTTTGCTTTTTTTGATGCAGCAGCTGTTTTTGATCCACGGTGGTATGTTCTTGTCAGCAGTTCAGGCATGTGAGAAGCTTTGCTATCCCACCTGACTTCTTTTTAAGTGATGGAGTTTGTACCCATGTCTGTTTGTGGGCTTGCTATGGGAAAGCTTCATCCCTGCCCCTGGAAAAGGGAATGCTGGGATGGAGCCCTCCTCGCCCCAGACACGCTGTTGGCTATTCCAGTTACGTCTGCAGAACTTGTCTGGCTATTCCAGCAGTCCCAGCTGCTGCTTCTCGTACTGATCAGCCAGGTCCCTGACTTCCAGGTTTCTGAGACACTTGGACTTGTTGGTTTCACTAAGGAAGTATTTCTAAACTGTGGATTTCTGTTTGACTTGCTCTTTTAAATATTATAATTATAGCTACAATGATTGCTTTCCTGTTACTTTTTTTGTTTGGAAATCTATACAACTTTCCAACTTTGTGGTATGTTTCATGCAGATCTACCTTTATTGCTACAGCTTTCTATCTAACTTCATGGCATTTTCCTCTCATTTCATCCTACTTTTAATACGGCTGATAACTCAGTATTGTGTTAACCAGCGAGTCTCATTTTAACAGCTTATCAGAGGCTCACTACTGTCCTGCGCTACATGAGCTCTTGTGTGGCATTTCAGGCTATGTCAAAAATAGCCTGTTATTTCTTGTGTGTTCTCGGGCTGTTCCAAGAAGTGATCACTTGCAAATGCTGAGAGATGATTTAAAAGAACTGTGTGCTGTTTTGCTTTTGGCCACTTAAAATATAAGACACCCTTTTTACTTCCATTATCTATTTTTGCAGGCTAAACTTTATTTTTAAACCTCAGGTAACCTGCAATAAAAAAAATATAGTGGGTGCAGGGCCTTTTGATACTTTTTTTTTTTTAAGATTTTCTGTGTGTAACTTAGTATAATGCTTTTCTGTTCAAATAAATATGTGCCTTATGACTACTTAGAATTTCATCATGATTTTCATATGCTTTTATTATACTTGACTAGTACAAATATAAACAAGGAATACTTGATTTGCAAGAGAGCTTTATCTGTACTTCTCAGTGTAAGCTGAGCACCTTAGAAATATTTGCAGTCAACAGTAGTAGAGATTTTGAAGTTTGCTTTCAAGTCAAGAGAAATTTCGCGCACATTTGCGGGTTTTATGATATATTCACACAACTTTGTCGGCTGCTAAGTTATTAACTACCTGTGATCAAATCCTGACTCTCTCTTATCTCTTGTAACAGCTAATGTTTCTGGCACTTCAACAAGGATGTTGGTGCTTCGTTTGTCAGTGATGATCAAGCTTTTCTTCCAGTTGGATGCATCTATTTGTCCTGAGAAGTGTGACTGCTCTTCAAAAAATGCAATTCATTGCTCTGGTCCCCATATAAAAGACCTGGAGTCGTTAAATCTGCCTTGCAACATGACAGCAATTCACATAACAGACACTAATGTAACATACTTGCAGAATGTTTTTTCGAGGATGGTGGAACTGCAGCATCTCATCTTGTCTTCAAACAACATCTCTCTGATTTCACCAATGGCTTTTAAAGGCTTGAGAAGGCTAAAAGCCCTCAAACTGCTAGATAATAAGCTGGTCCAACTTCCTCCAGGAGTGTTTGATGATGTGGTACAGCTTCAGCAATTGATCATTGAAAATAACAGGTTGAAATCCGTTGAAGAAGATCTGTTTGACAAACTAGCTAGTTTGGAGGAGCTTTTCTTGAACAAAAACCAACTAACAGCACTTCCTAGTGGCGTGCTGAAGAAACTTGCCAAACTCAAAGTACTGAACTTGTCAAGAAATTATTTGGCAGCACTGCCTAGAAATATATTTAGTGCATTAACCAAGCTTGAGAAGCTGATGTTGTATTTTAACAGGCTGTCTTCAATAGAGTCTGGTATGTTTGACAGCCTGGAGGAGCTGCTGGAACTCTTCCTGCATTCCAATAACATCCAGTCCATTGCCCCTGATGCATTTCATTGTCTTCATAAACTGAGAAGCCTAACGCTCTCCAGAAATAAGCTTGAGGTTTTGCCTCCTAGGCTCTTTCTGCACTTGCATGACCTGTCTAAACTGACCTTGTACAGGAACCCACTGAAGTCTCTTCCAGAAGTATTGTTTGGAGAAATGAGGCATCTTGGTAGCCTGTGGCTGTATCACACAAAGCTCTCAACAATACCAGATTTTGTGTTCAGTAACTTGACAAATTTAGAGCTGCTTGTGCTGAGTTTTAATCCAGAGCTTAGTGTTCTTCCTAAGAATGTATTCAGTGGTCTGAATGAACTGAGGGGCCTTTCTCTGCACACAAATAATATTTCCAGTTTGCCAGAGGGCATCTTCCTGAGCCTTCAGAAACTGCAGAACATTTCCCTTTTTGATAAGAGGCTTGAGGTTCTTCCTAGAAACCTCTTTCATAATCTCAAGCACCTTCAGAAAGTTTACCTGAATAGTACTAAGCTGCAGTGTCTTCCTGGAGACTTCTTTACCGCTTTACCTGAGCTACAAGAAGTCTTCCTTGACGACAACCCTTGGAAATGTGATTGCCGAATTCTTGGCTTCCAAGCGTGGCTCCAAAAGAGCACGGAGGTGGTTAAAAATGCGCCATCTCTAATGTGTCACAGCCCGCTGGCCCTACAGAATATTTCTCTTGTGGCTCTAACCGTTGATCACCTGAAGTGCCTGCCAACTGCAGCCGTTACATACCAGACATTCAGCTCAACTTATTCCCAGACTTCGACCTCTCTTGTGATGGAGCACTTAACATCATCTTGGGAGACTACTGTAACAGAAGTCTCTGACATGGATACCAGCACAGCCACATCAATTCCTCTTGCAGCTCCAGGTTTTACCTACTCACGTGTTGAAGACGTTGGACAGCCTGGGTTTCATTTCTCAGATGTTCCAACCCAAACTTCTCCCAGCGTCATAGTACAAACCAACACTGTCAGAGGAACAGATTTAACTATCCTTGCCTGGTGGGATGAGCTCCCAGCCCACAGGAGTGCTAAACCCTATTTTAATACCAGAATTGCTTATTGTCAGCTATTTTTGCGCCTTCACAGTTTGATTTTAGCACTCCAGACCGTAACCATTGTGCTCAGTCTGTACGTGATGGGTAAAACCAGGCAACTCTTGCACTCTAGAAATACTCCTGCTCAGCCTGTAGTTCTGATAAAATTTTTAAGAAGATAGAGAATACTAGCCAAAGAGAGGATTCGAAGCATTGTTTTGGATGCGTTTCGAGCATTTGGGCAGTTGACACTTGATTCAAGTATGGATTACAAATCTTCTTAGCAAGAACCATAAAGACCTTGTCTTTACAGCATAATGAAAATGTGCTTTTATGTACCTTGCAGCGTTTGCCAAAAACGCTTGTAATCACTGTATATTGCTGCAGCACTTGGTGCACGAACCCGGAGAGAGAGCTGAAAGAAAACCTGTGGTTACCTCTACGTGTGTACTACCAGTTTCCAGCCCTGTCCCTGCCTGACGCCACTGCCTGCTGTTGTGCTCACGCTGCTCAGATGGAAGCAGGGAAGTCTACATAGGAACATGGCTTTAGCTGTGCTTTAAAGGTTGCCCGTAGTACTCCAGATGCTATTATGCCTTATACTGCCTGCAACGTTTTGTGTCCTTATTGAGAAAACAGATGGTATTTTGGGGAGGAGATGCTGGAAAAGACCTTTTAAAAATGGGGGCGGGGGCAGAATGGTACGGTGCAAGTGTCTTAGTTTTTGCTTTCTGTCCTCAGCCCCTTTCCAGGACATGGCAAGAG
Source organism: Sagittarius serpentarius (assembly GCA_034782735.1). Classification (NCBI taxonomy): domain Eukaryota; kingdom Metazoa; phylum Chordata; class Aves; order Accipitriformes; family Sagittariidae; genus Sagittarius; species Sagittarius serpentarius. Next base: position 28,412,652 of record JAVKLA010000084.1, read on the forward strand.
GAAGGGGGACCATTTAAAGCTAACAGCTCTTTCCTCTAGCTTAACCAGAGGAAGATAAGTAAAATGCTGGGCTAGGAAGTATAATCTTGATGTATTTTGTTTGTTTGTTTTTTGAAACTTTGTAAAGTTACTACAACTCTGAATTTTAAGTAAACACTTTCATCCTTAAACTTTGACCAGCGGTCTGAAAAGCAAGGTGTTACTTGCTGCATGATGCAGTGAGTCTTGAAACCAGAGTACCAGGCAGATGCCCAGGATTGAGGCTTGGCTCCACAGGAGCGTAGCTGGTTTGAGAGCTGGTCTTGACTGAGCTGGGAGAGAAAGGGATGCTCTCTGCTGGGCTTGGCTAGCAAAATGTGTCCTGGCTTCGGCTGGGATGGAGTTAATTGTCTTCCTAGCAGCTGGTACAGCGCTGTGTTTTGGGTTTAGTATGAGGAGAATGTTGATAACACCCTGATGTTTTCAGTTGTTGCCCAGTCATGTTTAGGGTAAGTCAAGGGTTTTTCAGCTTCTCCTGCCCAGCCAGCAAGAAGGCTGGAGGGGCACAGGAAAGGTGGGAGGGGAGACAGCCAGGACAG
>JAVKLA010000084.1:28422573-28456467 GCA_034782735.1 Sagittarius serpentarius
CCCCCCCCCCCCCCCCCCCCCCCCCCCCCCCCCCCCCCCCCCCCCCCCCCCCCCCCCCCCCCCCCCCCCCCCGGCGCCGTGCCAGCCTGGCACAAGGCTGCTGCTTTAATTGAGGGAGGGAGGAAGCTGCCAGGCTGGAGGAGGGAGGAGAGGGTGTCCATGGTGGCTGTGCTTGTGGGGCGATGGAGGACCTCACTGTAAAGCCCTCGGTCCCCCCAGGCTCCAGGGCTCACCTGGGCACTACCACTGGGACCAGCCTGCATACAGGTGCCCACACTGGACACCCCGCTCTCGTGGCCAAAATCAGCCAGGGCCGAGACCTTCTGCTGGGGAGGGGTTGCAGACAGGGCCACCCCTGTACCCAGCCTGGGCTGGGGAGCTGGCAGAGGGTCCTGTTGACCCAAGCTCCTGCTGGATTGGAGCTAAAGCACATCCAGGCAGTGGGTGCTGGGGCTGCTCTTGGCTCCGTGACAGGAGCTCAGAGCCACTTGCCGCTGGGCGGAGCCAGGAGGGTGCTTGGGGGTGCTGGGGGGAGCATCTTTCTTCCTGCCCCCACCCAGCATCCCCAGGACCCGCTCGGCTGTGGGTGCCGCAGGCCAGCTCTGGTGAAGGTCTCAGCTGTTCGGTGGTGCCGGGAGGCCAGCGCCGCTGGTAGCAGCTCGCCACGCTCGCTGCAAAACAGGAAACCGCGCTCCTGGCTGCTGGAGAAGCCAAGCGAGGGGGACGCCAGGGATGCCACTAATAGCTGTGGTATGGCAGCCAGGCGCCGTGGTCCCCGTCTCTGTCCTGCTCCGCGCTCCTGCCTGGGCTGTGCCCAGCCCTGCCTGCTCCCAGCCTTCCTCGCCCACCCTCCTCCGCCTCGCTGCCGTGCTGGCGTCAGCATGGCCACAGCCTCGGTGGCCTTTCCCGGGGAGAAAGCAGCACCCGTCCCTGGCAGTGGCCCTGGGAGCTGGGAAATCGCAGGGGCTGAGCCCCGTCTCCTTTGTTTTAACTGCAGGCCCAATGGAGCGGGGAGGCTGGCAGCGGTGGCTGCTGCTGCTGGTGGGCATCCAGCTGGCCAGCGGCCAGTGCCCGGAGCAGTGCCAGTGCGTCCGCACCGCCCAGGTGGAGTGCTCCGGCGCCGGCATCACCGTGGTCCCCAGGCCCATCCCTGCGAACGCCATGACCCTCCAGATCATCAACACGCGCATCGCCGAGCTGGGTGACGCATCCTTCGGCAACGCCTCCCTGCTGATCGGGCTGCGCATTGAGAAGAACAACCTGTCGCGCATCAGCCCTGGGGCCTTCCAGCACCTGCCTGACCTGCGCTACCTCAGCCTGGCCAGCAACAAGCTGCAGGAGCTCCCTGTGCAGGTCTTCGAGCCCCTGGGCAAGCTGGAGTCTCTGCTCCTCTCCAGCAACCAGATCCTCCAGGTCGAGCCTTCCCACTTCGCCCACCTGAGCAACCTCAAGGAGCTGCAGCTGCACGGGAACAACCTGCAGGAGCTGAAGGAGGGGGTGTTCGACCAGCTCACCAGCCTCACCAAGCTCAACCTGGCCAGGAATAACATCGACCGCCTGCCACCCCGGGCCTTTGAGCGGCTGGCGCGGCTGCAGGTGCTGCGGCTCTACGAGAACCGGCTCCGGCAGATCCCGGCAGGCGCCTTTGACGGGCTGCCGGAGCTGCAGGAGCTGGGCCTGCACCAGAACCAGCTGGAGATGCTGTCCCCTGAGCTCTTTGTGCACAACGGGAACCTGCAGAAGCTCTACCTGTCCAACAACCTCCTCGCCGCCCTGCCGAGCGGCATCTTCTTGCCCCTGCGTGCCCTTGCCAAGATCACCCTGCACGTCAACCGCCTGCGGGACATCTCCCCCAGTGCCTTCGGGCCCATGCCCGACCTGCGGGAGCTGTGGCTCTACGACAACGAGCTTTCCACCCTCCCTGCCGCCGTCTTCGGCAACCTCACCCAGCTGCAGCTCCTGGTCCTCAGCAAGAACCGGCTGCGCTCGGTGGCACCGGGGGCTTTCCGGGGCTTGGGGGAGCTGCTGGAGCTGTCTCTGCACTCCAACGCCCTGCGCCGCCTGGATGCCCGGGCACTGGAGGGGCTGCCCAAGCTACAGAACATCTCCCTGCACCACAACCAGCTGCAGGCACTGCCGCGGGGCCTCTTTGGGGCCACCCCGGGGCTGCAGCACCTGCAGCTGCACTCCAACGCCCTGGAGTACCTGCCCGCCGGCATCTTCTCCCCACTGGCCACCCTGCGAGAGGTGAAGCTGCACAACAACTCCTGGCGCTGTGACGAGGGCATCCTGCCCCTGCGGGGCTGGCTGGAGGACAACCCCCGCAAGGTGGGCGAGACATCCCCTCTCTGTGCCCAGCCCCCCAGCCTGCGGGGCACCCCCATTGCCAGGCTGCCGCGGGACCAGCTCCTCGCCCCCCGGTCCCCCACCTCCTCCCCCCATCCCAGCACCCTGCTCCCCACTCGCCCCTCTGAGGAGGCGTTGCCGGAGGGTGCCTGGACGGAGCCCCCCACGGGGCTGCCGATCTCCCCACGGCAGGAGCAGAAGGAGGAGGAGGAAGAGGAGGGGGGGAGGTGGGGGCTGACGCGCATGCAGAGCGGGGTGGTGGTGGCAGTCATTGTGCTGGTGTGTGTGGCCCTGCTCGCTGCTCTGGTGGCACTGGCTGTCTACGGCTGTAGGAAGAAGAGCAACGTCGTGCTCATGAGGATGAAGGCGCCCAATGAAGCCTGAGCACCCGGCAGACCCGGGGAGAGCGATGCTGGCAGGGCATCCCCTCCCCATGGGGCCAAGGGACATGACAGTGGCTCTGTATCAGCTGCCCTTGCTGACTGGGATGGGCCAGCATCATGCTGCGTGCTGCGTGTCCCCCTGTCCTGCTCTGCTTTGCCCTGCCCCCGCTCTGCAGCAGGGTGTCCCCCCAGGGTGACCTCCCATGGCCGCCCTCTCTCCCCAGCCCCTCCTGCCTCCAGCGCAGCCTCCGTGCTCGTTCCCTGCCTGGGGGCCCGCAGCTGGGGTGCGGTGTCCTGAGAGGGACCCCCTCGAGCAGGGAGCCACAGCCCGGTCACGATGGTGCTCACCCCTTCACCTTGCAGCGTCCCCTCCAGCGCTGCCCGGCCTCGCACTGCCTGCTGCCCACCCCCAGCCCCTCTTCCCCATCTTCCCCCGCTCCTGCCATGCCTTCGGCCTCCGCCCCTGCCTGGGCGGGCAGGTGCTAGCCCTCACGCAGGGCCAGGAGCTGAGCGAGCACCTTGGCCCCCAGCAAGAGCTCCACGTCCTTGTGATGCTTTGTAGCTGGCCTGCGTCCGGGTGGGGACCCCCGCCAGGGCTGGGCTGCCTGGGCCTGGTGCTGCTGCTAGGGTGGCACACCCTGAGTGGCTCGGCCCAGTCCAAGCTGCCCTCCCTGCCTGCAGGCAGGGCGGGCCAGAGCACCGCCAGCACCTTCCCCTACGCCGAGCAGCCTCCTGCTTCCCCCGCCCTTCTGCATCTCCTGCCAGGAGAGCCGTGGAGCAAGGCGCTGGTGTCTGGGTGCCGCGGCAGCCCCCCCCGAGCCCTCGCTGCACGCTGGTGCCAACACTCCCGTGGCCGTCCCCCTGCCTGCACTGCCCTGCCCCAAGCCCGTGGGTGGCCGGGGGGGGCTTGCACTGGTCCCTGCTGCAGGGGAATTATAGGGGTGGGAGGATGGGTGTGAAGTGTCTGCCCAGAGGCTGGGAGAGGCTCCTGTCCTTGTGCCCCAGGGCTGCTGGAGCATGCCGGGGGCTGCTCCTGATGCACCCCCTCCCTGGTCCTCGCTGCCTCGATACCCTCGTGCATCCTCCACCAGCTAGCGAGCAGACTGGCCCTGCTCTGCCTGGCAAGGCTTCTTCCTCTTCCTCCCTCGAGCGTCCTCCCGTATGTGCCTAGTCCTGCTGCCTGCTTGAGGCCCTCAGGCAGCGGGGATGCTGGCAGCAGACAGCGGGGAGGTCAGCAAGTGCCGGCTGCTCTGCAATTTGCAGGTGGGTGCTGTGCCATCCCCTCGCAGCACCTGCATCCGACGGCCACCCTGCCTCCTCTAGCTGTGGCACAGCCACGGTGGGGGGGGTCCAGCTCACCTCTGTGCACGGTGCGGCAGTGCCAGGCTGCCTGCTGATTGCTGCCGCGGGCCAAGGGTCACGCTTGGTGTGCACCCCGAAGTGCTGGCTGCTCACAGCGCCCCAGGAGCCAGCGCTGGCACAAGGAGCCCCACGCTCGTGCACATGATGGGTTACTCCTCTGGGCTGTGACCTACGCGGCGGCAGGAGACGCGGGGCTCTTGGGTGCTGTTCTGTGACTTCTCCATTAAAGTGTAGTTGTCCACCCCCAGTGCCAAGAGCTGTTTATTCGATTCTCTGCAGTGTGTAGCCAGGGACTGACCCAGCAGGGACAGGAGCTGCGCTTAATTTCCATGCCTAAGAGGGTTGTTTTGCATTGAGGAAAAGCCTATACGGGCCGGTGGGGCTGGTAGAGGGTTAGTGGGCTGTGGTCACAGAGCCTGTGCTCATCCCTGGGCTCCAGCCTGGGGTGAGGGACCAGGGAGGGCTCAGCCATCCAACAGCAGCGGGTTGGCTTTTGAAGCGTGAGCTGAGACCTCGGCAAGCTTCTCGATGGAGACACTGCCTGCCTCCTGCGCAGTCCGGTCCCCAGGGCAGGACCCCGAGAGTTTAGCCAGCACCACCGCAGGGTGGTGGGGAGTTCTCTTGGCTCCCTTCAAAGCTGGCTGCCGCTGGCTTGTGTCAGCTGAGTGTCTCCATGTGTCACTGTCTGCTCCACCAGTCTGGCTGAATGCATGTAAGTGTGCCTCCTCCTGCCCCTGGGTGTGCCTCCATGGCCGCTGTCACCCCCCCGCCTGTTCCAACACGGGCCCTCACAAGGCAGTCCTTAAGGTGGTGCACGCTGCTCCCCCGGGCAGGTCGCAAGCTGCCAGAGAGCCCAGCTGGTCCCTCTGGCCATCGCACCGCTGGCTGGGTGCACATCATGGGCTGCAAAACAGCTGGTGCATCTCAACATGGTGGTCCCAGGGCGGTCCCCTCCCTGTGGCGTTGCTTTACCTTGCTAAGCTGTGCCTGGTCCCCTCTCTCATGCAAGAGACGTTTACTAGCACCATTTCCCAGTGAGATTTAATAAAGTCCAGGGGGTCTCTCGGGGGGCTGCTGGAAGCAAGTGTGCTGAGTTTGGTGCGGGACTGGTGCCACCCTGCCACCGTCCCCAGGCCAGTGGACGTCCGGGGCCAGAACCCTGCTTCCCTGCCAGGATGCTCGCTGGCAGCTGCCTCTGGCCTCACCTCCAGTCCCTCTGGGCTGGGTTATTTTTTGAAGCACTCCAAGGACACGGGTTGTTGTTGCCGATAAGCAGCGAGGGGCAGCTCCGCCCCAGCAGGAACAGCTCGTCGGCTGGCTTCCCATCCGCCCCAGAAGACATTGTCCCATCTCAGCGAGCAGCGTCCCTGCAAACCTGCCGCAGGCTCGGTGGCAGTCTCCATGATGCCACGCTCGGTAAGTGGTGGCCACGCCACTTGGGTAGTTTGGGGGGCCTGGGACGGGTGGGACCTGCTCTTGGCTCTGGTGGAAACAAGTGAGATGGTAGAAAGGAAAAGCCAAGCCCCACACTGCTCTCGAGCGCTGGCGTTAAGTCCAGGGTAGCCCCACTTGTGCGGGGTGTCTGCAGGTGGGCATAGCTGTGGGGCGGGCAGCATCCCCCATCACACGGCAGCACCGGCATGTATCCCAAGTAGGGAGGGACTGGCAGAGGTCTGGAGGCTACTGCCTCAACAGTGCCTCCTGTGGGCTGGGACCAGGCGTTTGGTCAAGCTGAATACCCCTTGGGCAGGTTTGAGGCTGCTCTGGTTGCTTGTGGAGAAAGAAGTACTTGACGGGCGATTAGAAATACAACCGGTGGAGCCTGCTTCTTTTGTCACTGAGCACAGAGCAGCTCTGCAGCTTTGTCCCCATCACCCAGTGTGCGCAGCACATCCCCGTGCTTTACATGCTCCCCCACCCCAGAGCCTGGCTTTGTGCCTGTGGAGACACCTCGCAAGGCCACAGGTTCCTCCAAGACCCCCACGGGACCATGCGGGTCCCACCTCGGCCACTGCTCTGTAGGACGTGGGGACCTTTTGTGAGGGTGACACCACCCTGGTTGTCACAGGGCGGGCTGGAGTGGGGCTGGGATGCAGGCAAAGAGCCCCGACCCACCGCACCGGGCAGGCGAGGAGAGATTTGGGAGGGAATCAGCTCCCTCTTCCCGCAAGGGGAGTGCTGGGGTGGTGTGGGCAGCCGGGGCTGGAGGGATGCCCGTGGTTGGGGCAGCTGACCTGCGCTGGCAGTGCCCCAGAGGTCGCTCCTGCTGCAGAAGCTGCTTCCCCAGCAGTGCCCACCTGCGGGTGCAGATTTCTGGCTCACCCAGGCAGAGGATGAGGCTCGGTTCCTTCTCCAGTGCAGGCTGGTGGTCTACACATTACTGTGGCTGGGGTCCCTGCTGGTGGGGGGCCTGCCCCCACCCTGCCCCCCTACCTGCCAGTGCTACGACACCTCCAAAGTCTTCTGCTCGGAGGAGAGGATGAGGGAGATCCCGGAGGGCCTGCCAGGGAACGCTACCCAGCTCTTCTTCGTGGAGACAGCCCTGAGCAGCATCCCCAGTGGGGCCCTGGGCCCCAGCACCACCCTCACCAAGCTGGTCTTCCTCAACAACGACATCCAGGAGCTGGAGGCTGGCGCCTTTCGGGGGCTGCCCAGCCTCACGGAACTGGAGGTGTCGGGCAACCCCTTGCCAGCCGTCAGCCCAGGGGTGATAGGGGGGCTGCCCAGCCTCAGCAAGCTCTCCCTGGGCGCCAACGCCATCCGCTCCCTGCAGCCAGGGCTCTTCGCCGCTGCCTGTCGCCTGCAGGACCTGCGCTTGCCGGGGAACAAGATTGAGGTGCTGCCTCCCGGCATCTTCCGCCCGCTCCGGCGCCTCCAGACCCTGGACCTCTCCCAGAATGCCCTGGCCGAGCTGCCGGCCGGGCTGCTGGCCCCCCTCATTGCCCTCCGCCTCCTCAAGCTCAGTGACAACCTGCTGGCACGGGTGCCCCCCGGTGCTTTCGGGGCACTGGGCCGGCTGGCCGAGCTCCACCTGGATGGTAACCGGCTGGAGGAGCTGCCGGCCAGCGCCTTCGCCGGGCTGGGGGGGCTGCGGCGGCTGCAGCTGCAGCACAATGCCCTGGGCAGCCTGGCCCCCGATATCTTTGCTGGCCTCTCCAACCTCACTGTCCTCAGCCTGGAGGGCAACCACCTGGCCACCCTGCCCACCGCTCTCTTCACCAGCACCCCTCACCTCCTCCACCTCTCGCTGGCTCGCAACCAGCTGGAGACGCTGCCCCAGGGGCTCTTTGCCAACCTGTCGGCGCTGCAGACCCTCGTGCTCTCACGCAACGCCATGGTCCACCTCCCTGCTGGGGTTTTCCAGGGGCTGGCGGGGCTGGCGATGCTGCAGCTTAGCCACAACAACCTCTCCAGCCTGCCGGCTGGGCTGCTGGCCGAGCTGCCCCTCCTCACCGCCCTGGCGCTGGACCACAACCACCTGGCCCGCCTGCCCCCGGGGCTCTTTGACGCCAACGAGGAGCTGGCACGCGTGGGGCTGGCTGACAATCCCTGGGCCTGCGACTGCCGCCTCGCCTATCTCCTGGGCTGGCTCCAGGGCTTCGCCGAGCCCCTCACCCACGCACAAGCCTCCTGTGCCAGCCCGGCCGCTCTCCAGGGACGGTCCCTGCTGGAGGTCCCCCAGGGGCAGCTGGAGTGCCCGGGAGCGCCTGGCGTCCCCCGGGAGGAGGGCTGGGACGGGGAGCCAGGGGAGGATGCTCCGGGGCAGTGTACCTACAGCAACCCCGAGGGCACCGTAAGCATGGCCTGCGATGCTACGAGCTGCCAGCAGCTCAGCCTTCGCCTCCCTCCTCCTCTTCCTCCTCCTCCTCCCAGGCAGGCGGTGGGGCTGGGGCCAGTGTACCAGGGCGCCTGGGTGCTGCGCTCCCGCTGTGGCACGCTGCAGGTCAGCGTCCTTGTCACGGCGCAGAGCGGGGACGAGGCCACGTCACCAGGTCTCCCCGCTGCGTCCTAGAGCTCGGGCGGACGCCACTTCTACCTGCTCTTGCATTGGCAACCTCTGAACCAGGCTGGGAAACAGCACGCCGTCTGGCTCCGCTGCCCCCGCTGTGGTCACCAGCCATCACCGACCTCTCTGCAAGAGCTGGCCTGGCGGGTATTTATTCTCTATGCATTTCCTGTGTATTTCAAATGTAATTAAAACGCACGTATAACCAGTTCCCATGGCGGAGAGAGGAAACGCGCTGTTCCCCTGCCTCTGCCTGTGTATCCGGGGGAAGCGGAGAGGGTCGCTGCGGCCCGGCGGGGACTCGGCCGGGGCTGTGCGTGGCGCGGCGCGGCCCGGCACGGGTGCAGGGGCCTGGCGGCGGGTAGGTGCCGCTCCCTGGCGCGCTCCTCTCGGCCCGCGAGAGCTCGCCAGCCCCTCCGCCCGCCCCGCTTCCCTTGGCAGGGCAGAGGCCCCGCCGCGGCCTGGCACTAACCCCCAGGGCAGGGCTTTGGTGAGGGGTGGTCCAAGGGAGACGCGGGGGAGCGCTGCCGGCTGCCCAGGCGGGGGCCCGGGCTGCAGGGCGGGCGCCAGTCCGGGGCTGCGCACCGGCAGGTGTGTGTCGTCGTCCCGTTCGCCCCCCGCCCCCCGGCAGGGCTTGGCCCGCAGCCCCCCATCCTGCCGCAGGGAGGCTCGGGGACCCGTGGAGACGGGGCGCGAAGTCCCAGCAGCGCTGCCCACCCAGGGGATGGCAGGAAAGGGGGGTGCTCCCCGGAGAGAGCGGGCGCGGGCGCGGGCGGCCCGCCGGCAGAGCCCTTCTCCCGGGCGGGGCGGTGTTGCTGCACCATCTTGCGGCCACCGGGGCCTGGCCGAGCTGGGAGTAGGCCTTGCCTGGGCCCGGCCACCCTCCTCTGAGCCAGCCGTCCTGGCCCTGCCCGCAGCGCCAAGGGAGCTGGGGTCCTTGCTTGGGGCTGCGCCTCTCTGACAGCCCCTTCCCTGTGCTGCCCAGCCGCAGGGCCGGGAGCAGAGCGGAGGGCTCCGGGTCGTAGTAGCCCGGCCTGCCCCCCGGCAGCGGGCTGCCATCCCGGCCGTGCTCTGGACCGCCGGCCCCGTGGTCCCGGGGGGCAGGTGGGCAACGCTGCACCCTGGACACGGCCCCGCCGCCTCTTCTGCGCAGGGGACTGCCACCGTGCCGCAGCCATCGCCCGGGTGGCGGACGCTGGCATGGCCACCTCCAAGCCCGGACCAGGGGTGCTGCGGCTGGCTGCAGCTCCCCAGACCCTGGCACAGCTGCCGCACCTCGGCCTGGGGAGGCTGGTGTCGCTCCCGCTGTGAGCTCTGTCCCCTCGTGCACCCTGGCTTCTGCCACCCTGCAGCCTCCAGAGCAGCCTGGCAGCGAGCAGGGACCTGGACGCATACGGCATTGACGCCGGAAAGGAGTATGGCTGTTGAAAACGTGCAGTAGTTTTTGAGTGGTTTTAAATTTGCCAGGAAAGGTATAATGAAGCCCAGCAAGCACAAGCTGAGCCTTAATAAGAGCAGGTGAAAACTGAAGAGGAAATGTTTAAATGCAGTTAGCGCAATTATCCTTTGGGAAGCAATGGATGCTTTGTAATTTTAAGTCTTTGCATCAAACGGTGTTTCTTCCCACAAGATGCCCTGCACCGACCAGGAGCCCTGGGTGTCACCATGGAGGGGGCGTGTCTTCGGCTTGTGCTAAGGTGGAGGGGAGCACAACACTCAGCCCCAGCCCTACGGCCGTTGACATGTGGAGCCGTGGGGCTGAGCCCAGAGGCCGGGTGTCAGCGTATCTGTTTGGCCACAGATGTTATCCCTGTTATAAGCTCAAACAAATGGCTTCAGAGCAGCACCTTTAGCTACATAAGCTAGTTCCTGAGGAAGGAAACAGCTGAATATTTTTAATAGGAAAAGCTTTAAATAGGAAACTCCTTTCTGTTGTGTCGGTGGGGGTGGTGCCTGTGAAGCTGGTGTGTTACACTGGTGGAGAGGTGGGACTGCAGAGAGCATCGGCTATAAAACAGGCTGGTCTGGAGATCTTCAGGTTTCCCTGGCTGTCACTCGTCAAGTGATGCCAGCAGATAACGCCTTGGGGCGGGGTACGTGGCTGTGTCTTCTCCGAGAGGTTTCTGCAACAGCCTCCCACACCAGGGGCACAGCTCCGCTGCCTGTTCCCTGGCCGTCCCTTATCTCCCCATGCAGGCCTGTGCCCTGACCTCATGCGAAACCAAGCCCTGCGCCTGGGCCTTGGATAAAGAGCTGGCCAGGTGATGGAACCCCCGTCTGGTGGCCTCGCTCCTCACGTGACACGGCTCGCTCCGGCAGCCGGACTCATTCACAGGCGCTCGGCCAAGTAAGTGGTGCAAAAGGCTTTTTTTTCCTCTTTCAAATGTGCCAGGAGGGACGGCTCTGGGGGCTGTTGACCGTTTCCTTGCAGCGAGGAGCAGGAGAGGCTGCAGCACCGTGAGCTGGGGCCGTCCCTCCGCGTCCCTGTGCTGAGGGAGGGTGCAACAAGAAAGGAACCACACTGAGGTCCACCGCAGCCAGACGGGGTGAGAGTTCTAAAAGAGCTTTGCGGTTCAAAACTGTTTATTTTCATCCCGGTGCACTCAGTCCAGCCATTCCCACCTGCGCATTTAACCCATTGCGCGGCCCCGGTAGCTAGAGCGAAGCAGGCGCTTTTGCACCCGCACCCCCGGCTCCCATACCCGAGTCTCCCAGGGGAGAGGATGGGCAGGGATGAGCAGTGGCTTCTGCCCTGGGGAACCCCACGAGGCAGCTGGCACATACCTCACCTCCCATCAGTTTCTCTTCAAACCCAGTGGCTTTCAGCCTCTGTATTTGCTGACCTCTCAACATTTTTCAAAAAAATAACTTTTCATAGCAAATTTAGCCTCCCAGCCTAAGGTTTTTTTGCATGGTCAGCTTTGACGGACACCCAAGAAGCAAGCCACAGCCCTTTCCCCTGCTCCCACCCAGGGCTGTGAACCACAAGCTGGTAACTACGGTCCCAGTATGACGCTCACAGCCATTAAACCCCAGCTAATGTGTTAGCTGAGTGCTTCCAAATGACTTGATGGAAGTGGTGGGCTTTACATAGCTACTGGTGGGTGTGCATCAGTGACTTCAGTTCCTAACTGCAGGTTGGAGCCCTAAATGTTAGGTGTTGAAGAGTTTATCTGTGGACATTTCATAGTCTTTTAACTAGCCTTGCTCTAAAGCTTGGTTGTTGCTCACAAGTTAACCATTTCTGTCTGACAGAGCTACATAACGAAGTCCAAAATATGATGTGATTAGCAAAAATCCTGAAAAGGAGATGCTTAGAAGCCATATTTTAAATACCCCCCCCCCCGAACTGAGAGAAGCACCAATGAAATAGCAAGTCCATCCAGCACAGTGTGGAAATTCTGAGTAAACAAGGTCATCTGGTGTTGGCTGGCTTCTGGGACCCTTTCTGGTCCCTCATTAGCAAGCGCAGGGCTGACTGGTTCTGTTGTTGCTGTTGCCCTGCTGAGTAACTGGACCCACTGGGGCAGTGCTAATAGGCAGCAGCACTGTGCCTTCTTCACCCAGACAGATGCCAAGCCTACAGCCTAAACATGGGAGAAGGAGGGCCAGAGAACAGACTGTCCAGCCCTTGTCCCTCCTGGAATGTCTCCCAGTGCCAAGCGATGAGCTGGCTGGCTCTCCCTTCCTCTCCATCCCTCAGTACCAACAGCAGTGAACTTTTGTAAATGCAGCGTACGTTGGCTTGTATGTATGTTGGCTCTCTTTCTCGTAAAATGAGTTACGATAAGTGAATAGAAGAGTCCTGAGAGCTGAACGACAGTGTGGTACCACAGTTCATGAGCTGTGGACAGAGGTTTTTTTTGTTCTTCATAACTGATTTTTGCAATCTTTTTTCTAGGACAATGTACCAGTATTTCCTTTTCCTTTTCTTCCTCTCCTTCCATCCCCATAAATGCCAAGACCAAATCGTGGGTGAAGATCCATACGAAATTCCCAAAGACTACCAGGAGATCTACAGAGGGACCAAAAATGACATCAAAGAGATCCCAAAGATTGCAAAGCCCTTCATTTCTGAGATGATCTTTGTGCAAACCGGCATCACTGCTATAAGGAAAGGTGCCTTCAGGTACATGCCCAACCTGATCAAGATTTTGTTTATTGGCAACAAGATCAAGACAGTTGAACCTGGAGCCTTTGATAATTTGGTCAAGCTGAGGGACTTGGAGATCTCTGGTGCCTCGTTGGAAGAACTAGCTGTGGGCACTTTCCAAAACCTCCCAAGCTTGCAGAGGCTGGAGCTGAGAGACAGCCGCCTCAGATACATCCCCAAAGGCCTGTTTGATGGGCTGGAAAATTTGCGAGAGCTCTCCCTGCACATCAATGCAGTCCCTTCTCTTCCAGAAGGTGTTTTTGATTCGCTCGTCAATCTAACGTTTTTGGACCTGGCTAGAAACAGGATCACAGCTCTTCCTGGGGACGCCTTTAGCAAACTCCCCCGGCTGCAAGTCCTTCGGCTGTATGAGAATGAGTTGCAGGATCTCCCGGAGGGGCTGCTAGACAGTCAGCTGGGACTGCTGGAGCTCAGCCTCCAGAGGAACAGGCTCAGGGTGCTGCCACCCATGCTTCTGAGGAGGCTGCCTCACCTGGAGAAGCTCCTCTTGGACAACAACCTCCTCGAGTTTCTCCCATCTCAGGGCTTTTTTGGTTTAAGCAAATTGAAGCTGCTGACTCTGGGTTCAAACCACATTACAGAGCTCTCCTGCTGCCTTTTTGACACCATGCCACACCTGCGGGAGCTGGACCTGAGCAGGAACAGTCTGGCCACACTTCCAGACGGCATCTTTGTCAACCTCACATCTCTTGGCAAACTCATCTTGTCCCACAACCAGCTAGCAGCCCTGCCAAGAGGAGCCTTCACTGGGCTCAGCAAGCTGTCGGACCTCCAGCTGGACACAAATCATCTCTCTGCTGTGAATGATGAGGTCTTCGCTTCTCTCCCGAATCTGAAAACCCTCAACCTTCGGAAGAACCAGCTGCAGAGTGTGCCCCGAGGGCTCCTGGACCCCCTGAAGAAGCTCAGCTCAGTGTATCTGAGTGGGAACCCGTGGAGATGTGACTGCAACCTCTGTTACCTGCACAGCTGGATCCTGGGCAACAGTGAGAAGGTCAAATTGTCCGCCCAAGTGTCATGCAAGAGTCCACCCCACCTGGCAGGGCAAGCAGTGACATCGCTGAGGGATGACCACTTAACTTGCCCAGCTACTCTGCCTCTTTCAGCTTCTTTTACCCCATCTCTGCCATTCACCTCCACATCATCACAAGGGATGTCAGCCTTGCTGTCACCTGGAGCCTTGCCCACTGCAGTGCCAACCACGTTGTCATTGGCAGCCTTTCCCATCATGGCACTGCCAACCATACCGCCAGCTGTGGCAACCTCTGCCATGATGCCAGCGGAGGCCTTCTTCACTACTCCGTCACCAGCCATGCCGTCTAAGGCTTTCATCATCATCCCATCATCAACTGTGCTGCCAAAGGCCTTGCTTGCCACCCCATCACCAGCTGTGCTGCCCAACACCTCCATCACCACACCATCATCAACCATGCCGCCAAAGGCCTCCATTGCCACCCCATCGTCAGCTGTGCTGCCTGAGACCTCCATCACCACCCCATCACCAGCTGTGCTGCCAAAGACCTCCATCAACACACCATCACCCACTGCGGTGCCAAAGACCTCCGTTGCCACACCATCATCAACTGTGCTGCCCAAGGCTTCCATCACCACCCCACTGCCAGCTGTGCCACAGGAGGCCTTCAGCCTGCGTCCAACCCCAGCCACCACAAGCCTACAGCCTCCCGTGGCCCCCAGCCCAGAGCCGGCACTGTCCACTCTAGCTTCTGCTGCCACATCGGTGCCAACCATCCCACCGGCAGCCACTACCAGACAAGTGCCTCCTGTTTTTCTGGTGCCCATGGAGAGGTCAGCCACCATCCAATGGGGGACACCCAGCATCTCCCTTGTCACAGCCACCCCCACGGCACTCTGGCCACCCCCCAGGGCTGCTGCACCGGGCATAGTTCTGCTGGCCTCACCCTCCCCGTCCCACCATGCTCCTGTGCCAGGCAGGGATCGGGACCATGCCACCTCATGGGGCTTGTCCACGGTTGGCACCCAGGCCGCTCCCACTGCCCCCCAACACGCTCCCACCCCTGCAGGCACCATCCTGCTCCCGACACCTCCTCTCCCCGCTTCGCCAGACCATACGAGCCCCTGGCCAGCTTCCCCACCCCCGGCCCCCAGCCGCCATCACACCTGGGGCTTCGCCCTGCGGTCCAGCCCACGGCGCTGCCGGGTCTCCCTGGCCCTGGGCCTGGCCGCGCTGGCACTGCAGGCCGGCTGCACGCTGCTGTGGGGGATGCTCGTCCTTCTCCTTCACCAAGCCACCCGCCGCCGGGGCCGCCCCATGCCACCGGTGAGGCTGCTGAGTCTCCAAGCCCTGGCTGCCCCGGGGCCCCCCGAGCAAGCCCGGGTACCGCTTTGAGCTTCGCTGCCCCTGCATGACCTGAGCAACGCCCATCGTCCTCCTTTGGGGTCTGGAGCCGTGCTGGCCACGGGCTGCCTATGTCATGGAGTGCGGGCCGTCCCCCAGGGGTGGGTGTCCCAGCACCCAGGCTGTTTTGGGGTGCCTCTCAGCTGGCCTCTGGAGATGCTGTGAGCCTGGGGAGCCTATGCGCGGTGTCGCTGCCTGACAGGCCCTTCTGCCAAGAGACACTAGATGGCATCCCGACACAGGCGGTGGCTGCCACTGCCTGTCCAGGGCCACCGGGAGCAGAGAGGGCGGCCAGCGGCCCTGGAGGCACCTCACGGAAATGCCGGAGACCCCGCACCCAGCCAGCTGGGGACCTCGGGCACGGCCCGCTTTTGCTTGCAGGGCCTGCTCGGTGTTCCTGCCTGCATCTCCTCCCCGTCCCTGGCAGGTACCTGGAGGGTGCGAGCAGTCCTTGGGGAAGGACGTCCCAAGGCTTCCTGCCCTGTGCCCCAGCTTGTTCCCCGCGTCACGGTACGGGATGTGTCAGTGTCTGTACGGCTGTTGTAACACTCTGACCTCTTCCCCTCTCTTTCTCCCTTTCCTCCTCACCGATATTAAAGCCTCCTCTGCATCTTTGCTGTGCACTGAAGGACTGGCGAGAGGAGTATTTTCATCCTAAGGTTTTTCTCGGCGTCACCTGCTGCAGGGGATTCCTGTTGCTTGCTGGAGCGTGGGGTCCCCGGTCAGTGCTGGCCGTCAGGGACTGGTGTAGGACCAGGGCTGCACACCTTCCTGCAGGCAGTGGCACAGCGAGACAATAGACATGCTTTTCTTCCCCCTCTTAAACCTTATGCCCCCAGAACCTCTTTGCGATGCTGCCTGCCCTGGCTTCTCTGGAAGAGTATGTAATTCTCGTACCATAACTTCACCTGATGCTGAGCCCTGACTGCAGGCTGGGCACCCGCTCTTCGGAAGCTCGGGAGGAAGGGGCTAACTCTCCTCATAACTGAAGCGCTCATGTGTGCCTTCACCTCTGCAGTCCTGGGCTGCCGCCAGGGCCAGGCAAGTGCCAAACTTAAACAAAAGTGGCTGTTTCTGCAGGTTTTCTGCCATCACAGGAAATGCTGAAACTTTCACTGGAAAGCTTCAGCCCAGGAGATTTTTGAGCCGGTGAACACAGGGGTTGTTCCTGGGTTTGGGTCTCTGGGTACCTTATTTTGCTCTAGGCTCAGTGTTGACTTTGCACTCTGCCAGGCAAGCTGCTCCCAAATTTAATCACCCCGGTTACTGCAGGGTTGCAAGTGTCTCTCTTCAACTCCTCAGCTTTGCCAGTGGTGCCTTCTCTGTCCTGCTCTGCCTTTGGGTGCCCTTACACAGGGGTGGGGCATAGGGGCTGCGTGGCTTTGGGAGGTCTCAGGAGGGAGAATCACTGAAAATCCATAGTCTGGACATGTGCTGGGCAAAGAGCCGTGGGGAAGCGGCTCAGAAACCTCCTGGCTGGGGAGCCCCAAGCGCCCCAGTTGCCCTGCCTAGTGCAAGACCAAGGGAGGGGGAAAGGGGATTCGCATTAGGGTGTGTACCTGTGGCTATGCATTAGGGACCTGGATATACGTCTTTGCTAAGAGCCTGTGCAGTGTTACAGGCCCTTCGGCTGCTCCTTGAAGTCCTGCTGACGGCTGTGAAATACAGGAGGCGAGTGCGGGGCAGCACATCTGGGCGGGCTGGAGCGAGCGGCTCCGGCTCCGGGGCCAGGGCTGGCATGGCAGGTAATGAGACGCAGATGAGGGGGAGGGAGTGTTTTTCCTGGCAGTCCAGATGGGCTCGACTTAATACTTGATTTAGAGGGTTTGAAAGTGGGACCTGGCTCCTGGGGAACAGACCCCGAGCACTTCCTGGGGCAGTGAGGGGGGGGTCTCCGCTGGCTTTTCAGATATTTAATGGCCCAACGCAATCTAAACAGGGAAGTACTTCGAGGTGAGATTAGCACAACATAATCACATCTTAAAAGGTCTTCAGAGACACAAGGCACGTCCGCTCTCATATTAATTACTTGTTATTAATAAAGCTGGGGTCAGGCTAGAGGTGTTCACTCCGTAGCATGCTGATTCCCTCTTTGCAGAGCGGTGGTGTATCTGAAAGCAGCACAAAGCCCCACAAAGCCTCCACCTGTGCCCGTCCCGCTCCGGAAACCAAATGGCCAACATTCCTATAGCCACCTTTAAAACTAATTTGCCCCATAATACCCCAAAAGGGCCACGTCTTTCTAAGTGCCCAGAACACCTCTGAGTGCTGTAAAATAATAATAGCCAGGGTGTTCTCAGCACGGGAATTTCCTGCTATGATTGATTTCTAATTTGCAATGAAAATACAGCCGCCCGTGTTCCCGGGGCCAGGCTGGTGCAGCTGGCTCGCAGGCAGGAGTCGGCTCCCTCCAGTGCTGTGGGACAGATCCCTGGAGGGCTACGGCTGTGCTGGGCTGGGAGGAATTAGCAGCCGTTCCTATTTGCCCCTGCTCGCTCTGGTGTCCCCTGGGAGGGAAGGGACTGAGAGGCAGGTGAGATGCAAGGTGTCCTGGGGGTGATGTGCCTGCGCAGGCTGGCGGGGGGAACACGCTTGGGTTTCCTGATTGTTGAGCAAGAGCAGCCAGAGAGCACGCAGGGATGGGGCAGAGCATGGGGGATCTGCACTGGGCAGACCAGCATACAGGTTTGCTGCTTCAGAGCTGCACTCTGGGCGATGCCAAGGAGAGGCCTTCCTCCCGGCGGGGAGGTACGTGGCCAAGGCAGGTGCGCAGGGAGTGCACAGCCCCCCGCAAACCCTCCCCGCTCTGCTGTGGGCAGCCCTTTGCAGGACAGCCATTGCACTGAGTAGTGCTTGATGATTTTTTTTAATCTGTGAATTTCTCTGGTTTCTCTGAACTCAGGTAGGATTTTAGCCTCTGCAGCACCCTGTGGCGAGGAGTGACCAGGATTGCCCACGCACCAAAAGAGGCCGCACCTCCCTTTGCTCTCCCCCTGCTCGCTGCTCCTTGCACGGGATGCCCCTGGTTCTTGCATTGGAAAAAAAACAGGTGAGCATCCCTGTGTGGCATCTCCAGGCTGCTTGTGACACTGTAAACCTCTTCCCAGTTGCTGTGACTGCCTGAGGTCCTCGAAGTTAGCCTCAGGTGACAACCAGCTAAAAGCAGAGACAGGACACTCTGCATGCATTTCCTTGAGCAGTGCTGGGACTGGGGGGGTCTCCAGCATGGCCTAGCAGTCCCACAGCTGCCGCTGGCTTTCTTCCTGCCCCGTATAGATGAGACGTGGTTCCCACAGCCCTGTCACTCGTGCTGCCGTACCAACCTGTAACCCCTCTGCCCGTCAGCCCCGCCGGGAGCCCCCCGTGCTGCGGGTGCGGTGGCCTGTCCCTGCCACCTGCCTCCGGTCCCCTTCCTGCCCCTGAGGCGCCCCGTGGGCAGGAAGCACAAGCAACAGCCCTTTCTTGTGGCTGGTGGGAAGGGGGGCAGTGAACACCTGCATGGGGGGATTTGCACAATAACCCGGGCGGGGAGCAAACCTGGGCCTCCGGCAGGCAAGTCCCACTGCTGGCTTGCTGCTGGGAACCTGCCCTAGCCCACGGCCATGCTGCCGCGGCTTCCTCCCCGGGCACCCACCTTGTGTGCTGGCCCCAAACACATGCCATAGCTGTGCCGGGAGCGGTGTCTTGCCAGCTGCTGGTGTGGTTTGAGCCCCCACGTCTCTCGTGACTGCCTGCCCCGGGGGGGTTGGGGGGCCGGGGGCTGGCTGCTCCACGTGCTGCGGGCAGGGTGAGAAGGGGCTGGTTTGGCACCAGGTCCTGTAGGAGCAGGGAGGTGCTGGCAGTGCTGCCTGGAGAGGTAGGACGGGCAACATGGGACCTGCAGGGTGAGGACCCGCAGTGGGGCAGCTCCCTGGCAGAGGCAGCTGCAGCTGCTGGGATCAGCCTAAGGACCGGCCAGGCAGTCGTGTCCAGCACCCATCCATCCCCTGCTGCGCTCAGCAGAGCTGACCGTGGGCTGGCAATCATTGCTCGGTGTGCTGCTGTGCCCCCTCGATGCTGGTGATGGTTTTGAACACAAACGTCACTCCTCCGTGTGTCCTCTGGACGGTCTGTCTCTCTCTCCCCATCCTTCACCTGCAGCATCCCTCCCCGCACCCACTCACAGCACCCATCCAGCTGCATCAGGCTGCTCCTTGCTGAGAAGCCCTATGAGATGCATGGGGCAGGAGCTGAACTGGGACATTCATTTGTCTGCTTTGGCCTTGGCATCTCCCAACCCTCCTGCAAAAGGCCTGCAGCCACGTCCCACCGGGGCAGGAGCTGGACCCCGCCAGGGCAGCTGGGGCAGCAAGAGGACACCCAGGCATGGGGGACGGGGCTCAAGGGGGGGTGTGGGGCTGGCACCCCCAGCGTGCCCATCCTTGGTCCACCTGCTTCACACCTTGCGCTGTCCATGCTTTTATCCAAGATTTGGGCAGGGCAGGAGAGCAAGGGCAAGGAAAACCAGCCGGCGCATCCTCCCTTGGGCAGTGGGAGAACCCGGAGGGGCGGAAGTCGCCTGTTTGTTTAAGGTGCAAACAAGTGCTGTTAATCTGCTGCCTGTTTGTATTTCTTTAGAGCCCCTGAGTGTGGGGGGGGGGAATGGAGAT
This sequence comes from Sagittarius serpentarius, assembly GCA_034782735.1. Lineage (NCBI taxonomy): Eukaryota > Metazoa > Chordata > Aves > Accipitriformes > Sagittariidae > Sagittarius > Sagittarius serpentarius. The sequence continues at coordinate 28,441,871 of JAVKLA010000084.1, forward strand.
GGGGGTCTCCCCTCTGTGCAGGGGCAGGGTCAAGCTATTGGAAATGGAGGTGAGAAAACACAGAGGGGCAGCTGGAACCTGCTTTGGGAGGGAAAGATTTTTTTCGGCTATTTATGATAATTAGTGGGAAACGTTCCTCAAGCGTTTCAGATGATTCTGTAATGAAGTTGGGCCGAATGTTCCCGCTTTGTTCCCCTGGAACCATTAAAAATCCCCCTTCTTTGGCTGCCTTAATGCAATGCTGAAAAGGCACAATGGCATAAAAGTGGCTCTGGGCAGGGCGGCACGCCTCCTGCCCTGCCAGATAGAGCCCTTCAGAGCCCAGATTTTCTGGGTTATAAACCTCAGTGCTTGCAACGTTCATGCAAAGGCTGCTGCGGATCCTGCGCCTGGGGCTCCTTCACATCCCTGATGCCGGTCGGTGCGTGTGAGTGCCAGCCGGCCAGCACCACCAAGCTTGCGGCACGTTCAGGGGAAACAACGGCCGACACAAGCACGCCAGAGTGAGAAAGGGCAGGCACAGCGAGGGATGCCATCGCTCTGCTTTTGTAGAAAAGCTGCTTTCAGCCCATGGTTGTGCTAGGAGTTTGCTGGGGTGCAACGCTGTGCTGGGAGGGGAACGATCCCTGCACAGGGGGAAATGGGGAATCCAGCCCCAAGGAAAGTGCTTCTGAGTCAGTGCTGTTCTGGGTCAGATCCTGCCCTCCCGCTAGGACCAGGCAGTCCCCCAGGCACCAGCGCAGAGCAAGGTGCATGAAATCCAGCCGTGACTCTCTGGGTGGATCACTAGCAGGCTGCAAGAGCTGGCTCATTCACCTCTTGCTTTTAACAGTGGAAGGCTTCCCTGGCGTAAGTGATGAAAAGAAAATCCACCTGCCTGATCTCATGCATCTGTCAGCGCTGTTTCCCCAAGGATGATGTGTAAAGCTGAGCTCTCCTGCTAAAGCCATGATAAAAAGGGAAAATGTCAGGAGCTTTTAGCGTACTGGTGGGGGCTGAATGTGATGGTTTTCGGCATCCCCATCAATATTCCCATCTTGACTCTGGCCGGTGAGCTCAGTGTCCCGGGCTGGGACGCAGGGCTGCAGCTGGCAGGGGGGAGCTGCTCCCCTCCTGCCCCACCTTCGGCTGGGCGAGGGCGGCTGGGGAGCGCTTGGGCACCGGGCGCAGGCACCCAGCAGCAGCAGCACGACCCTGCGGGGCTGCGAAGGCGGGAGGGTGCTGTGCCTGCTGGCCAGGCACCTTCCTTCCCAACCACAGCCAGTGTTATTTAGACAGCGAGCGCTAACTGGGATCCCGTCACCCTCAATGCCCACCTGCTGTCCCATGGCTGGAGCTGATCTGCCCCGCAAAGGCATTAAATCTTCAGGCTGGGGGGGAGAGGTTAAGGGCTGGGGAGCACAGCTCTCCGGGAGCTGCCCCGTCTCTCCACCTCACCTGCCCTGGTAATTAAGCGATCATCTCAGCCCCCTCGCTCCTTTCCATGGGGGGAAAATTTGCAGACAAATTCCTGCCAGCGGGACATTGGAGCTCTCCTGGGCGGTGGGACAATGACACCTGTCACCTCCACCCGGGCCCGCTGCCGGCTCAGGCTGGGAGCACGGCTGGGGAGCCCAGGGCTGGTGACTCCAGGCAGCATGGGAACAGGCTAGGAGGGCTCCTGGGAGGAGCGGGAGGGCTCTGCTTTTCCCGAGGCAACGCAAGGCCCGCAGCGGCGGGGTGACGCAGTGAGCCCAGCCGTCAGTAGGCTGGAGCCCTTACCGCCGGTTTCTGTTACGGCAGTTCCCGAAGCACCGCTTGAATTATGATGCGGTTACCAATCCCCGTGTCTGTCCCAGCTATCTTTATTGGGGGAAAAATCACTATGTACACAGCAAATTTTCTTTGGGAGCTGGAGTAGAGGTATTTGGACACCTGCTGGCACTGGGGTGGAGTATTCCGCTGGTGTGTGTTTGCAGGCAAGGGTGATGGGTCCTGGGTGAAGTGTAGTGCGTTTGCTCTCGGAGTTGGGGACATCGGCACAGGGTGCTGCCTGCATCATGCTTTAAGCCTGCACACCGAGCCAAATTGCCCTCTTTGCAAAGTTCACCTCGGGAAACAGGCCATCTCGCTGTGTAAACGTGATGATACTGAGCCTTGTGGACCATGGCAAGCCTGTGGCTTCTTAAGCAGCACGCAGCAGCTGTGGCCAAGACACAGCATGTCTGATGAAGCAGGCAGCTCTGGTAACACCCCCCTCCCCACCGGCCCACCTCCACCCCTTCACTCTGCTTCCCCCCCCAGGTCTGGCCATTGCTTTCCAATAAATCATTTCCATAAGCTCTCGGCAGCGGCCGGAGACAAAATCTCAGGTACGGAGCGGCGACGTGCTCCTGACCTTTCCCACCGCCGGACAAACAGAGCCAGCAGCACGAGGCGGGCGCACAAAGGCGCTGTGCCGGCCGGAGCGCTGACCCCGCCGTGCCACAGCTACCTGCTGCTCCGCCACAATGGCCCCGCGGCCCCGGCCGGCCTGCCGGGGCGATGAAAAAGGGTCCGAGATAATAATGAGCCTGACTACCACTGCTCTCTTCAGAGAACCGAGTCAACTCCTTGGGAAGAAAGGAAAAAAAAAAAGAAGGAAAAAAAAAAAAAAGAAAGAAAAACCCCTCTTGGATAATAAAGAAGTAACAAATGAAGACTGAAAGCCTATAGAAGGCGTCTTAACCCAGCAAAGAAAAAAAATGTCAACATCTGTGGAGCTGTCTGCAAAAACAGACCGAACCCCTAATGAATACCCTCTAGAAAAGGCATTCACTCGAGGAAAGGCAAAAGGCTACATTTTTCTATGGAGGTATAAAGATTTTGATGAATCTGCCCTTTCCCTTTCCAGTGCAGTTGAACCAAGCGCTAATGTTCATCTTCAGCTGTATTAAAGGGTGCGGAGGGGGGGTGGAGGGGGGAAGAGTCTTGATCTGAAAGCTTATGAGGAGGGTGGATTTAGGGAGCCTGGATAGATGTCTGAGCACTAAAGCAAGGAAGAAAAGCAACAGGCATTAGAGAAAATACTGTTTAACAAGAGTTTCTTTAGTCAGCCCATTTGAGCAGAGACTGGTGCGCCATAAACGTAATCCTCTTAGTGCTGACTTAAACGTGTTTGTACAAAACAGGGAAATATAATATGAATGTAATAGTCACGTTTGCTAAAATGCTTAATAAAAAGACAAAAGTCCTTTATTTTGATCTTCAGCTCTGGTGCGGGCTTGGGGCACAGCAGATGTTTTCTCAGAAGTCTGATTGAAAAAAAAGAAAGAAATTCAGAATATGGCTGTGTCCCGGCTGGCTGTGCCACGCGGCACCACAGCATCTTCGCCGGGTTCATTGCCGGCGACGCCAGCCCTCGCCTAATGAGCCCCAGGCTCTCCGGTGTGCGAGGCGAGCCGCCACGGCTTTGAACCTATAAACGCTTGATGAGGAGCGGCTAGTAAACAAGGCGTGTTTCAGACAGGGAGGCACAGGCAATTTTCTTTACTGTCCCCAGAAGCTTTGCTGGGAGGAACAGTGTTAAGGAATAGTCCCCCACTGGAAAGGGTGCAGTTCCTCCTGAGCCAGACCGAGTTCCAGTCCTGGACTGTCAGATTCAGACCCAGCTGGAGCTGTTGCGGAGGGACCGTAACAGTCGTCCCCGGCTGCTTCCTACCTTGTGTGACAGACACAGCAGGAAAACCAATGGGTAGAGTTGCTCTAATCACCATCCTGACATCTATGCTAATCACAGACAAATTTTAAAGACATGAGTGAAATTTTGCAGGATTTTTTTGTTGTTGTTTGGTTTGCTTTTTTTTTTTTCCATTTCTCTGGAATAATCATGGAAAATGCTAAATTGAAATGGCAGTGTTTTGTTTTGACTTAGCTTTCTAAACTTTCAATTAGTGTTGATGCTGTACAGCCATACTGGCTAATGTTAAACATACTAGAAGTTCGTCTTGGGCACTGTTGGTATGTCACATTGTGAAACACCAGCAATACGGGCAGAAGATATGGTGATAAAATCAGGTCACTTTTCCAGATCTAATGGTTAAACATTGCTTTTCTACAGTAATTTTCAGACCTTTCTTCTGACCTGGGACAAGGAGCAGTGCCACAGTATCGGGCAGCTCACATGGTGGGGCAGAAAAGGGCATCTCCATAACTGCCCGTGGGCCAGCACGACCCCGGGAGCCTGGTGGGCACGCTGTGCTCCTCTTGGTTCTTGCACAGCACCGGGGAGCTGTTGATAGGACTAAAAGGGTGTATTTTCCTCTGCGTTTCTCAAACATACATCATCTTGCCCCGAGAAGCCGTGGTTCTCCCTTGGGCCCGCCCAGCCGGGTGCTGGCAGTCGGTGCTTGGTGGCCCACAGGACTTGGGTCAAAACTTGGGTCAAATCTTGGGTCAAATCTTGGGTCGAAGCCAGGGTTTGTGCTGCAGGTTTGGGTGCCTGGTCATGCCAGGGTGCCCCTACGATGCCACCTCCCGGAGATGGAGGGGTGGCATGGGGACAGGGCTGCTTGCTTTCTGCTGTGACAAATGTCAGTGCAAACTAGGTAAAACTTGCTTCCTGAAGACAATTTCCACTCCAATAGGAAAAGAAATGCCCCAGCGGTTTTGGAAGCACATCAGATGTTTCTGGTATGGCCCACAATGTGTACAGCAAACGCAAGGCATTTTCTGTGGAGAGCAGATATTTTCCACAATAACAACATATTTTGTTAAAAAAAACCCGTCATCCGGTCTCCCAATTAAGAAGAAAGAAAGAAAAGCTTTGAAAGCAGATATTTTCTGACTGCCAGGGTCCTGTGCTCGGGTGCTGCAGCAAGCAGGCAGGGATGGAGCAGCCCCTCCAGCTGCAGAGGAGCGAAGGGGAGCCCGGGGGGGGTGAGCTGGGCTGGTGCCCATGCCTGGCTCCTCTTAGCGGGTACGTGCGGTCCCGTTGATGCCCTGTCGTTCCGATCCCCAGCATCACCCAGCTCCTCTCCATCACTGGGCACCGGGCGGGGAGGATGACAAGTCCTGTGTTTCCCACACCTGCTTGGGAAGGTCTGCTGGGGCCACCAAGGCAGGTGGCAGCCCCAGGGAGAAACCGGGACATTTGGGGCCAGGCTGGCGGGGGCATGCCTGTAACGCAGTTCATCCAGATCTGTGCAGCTGGGCAGCAACGGCTGATAAGCTTCGGTGCTAGTCTTGGACAATCAGTCCTGGTTTGGGTGTGAAATGGTGAAAAAAGACTTAAAACAGCCAACTGGCTGCCTGCAGAGAATGGATGCATTTTTAGTAGAGAGAAAAAAGGAAATGGATTAATTATTTGGGTCCACCATCCCTTTTTTTGGAGGCTGCTTCCTTGTCTAAGGGAAAATTAAACACGGGGGATTTTTCCGTGGGGCAGGGAAGCTCTTGGTGCTTCGGGCTGCTCGCTCAGGCAGCAGTGCCCTTGTTCCGTGCTGAGCAGCAAACCCTGTGTGTCGCTTCTTCCCAGGTGCTGTGCAAGTGCTGGAGGAAGGCAGAACGAAGGGCATCAAAACAGAGCTGAGAAGCGGGCAGATACTTGCTGTCTCCCTGTCGCCCCTCGCACCCCGGGTCTGAACTTCCCCGGCGGTGGGCAGGGTGGGCAGCCCCAGGTCGGGGAGCAGTGGGGCTGAGCACCAGCGAGCTGGGTCTGCAGCAGATAAATGCAAAGGGCTGAAAGGCACAGCAGCCCCGGGGGTAGCGGTAGCATCTCCTTGGTGCCTCCTCCTGCTTTCTCCCACTCCTGCTTTGTTTCTCTCCCTGTTATCCCGATGGTGACAGCAGAGCCTCCAAACCCTGCTATGTTTCCTCCTGGCACACCTGGTTCCCGAGCCTTGTGTGCGAAAGGCACATTTCTTCACTAGCAAAGTCGTTACTGTAACGGGACCAACGCAGTTTACAACCCAATAAACCCCACGTCCTTCTGTGCAGGCTCCTCTTACGTGATGCTAATGCTTACAAGATGTACAACGCTGCGGGACAGCCCCGGTAACCAGCGCCCCAGCAAACAGCTCGTGTTTTACATTGCTCTGCGGCCGCAGCCTTTGCTAATTAATCCCAGGGACGAGCCTCCTGCTATCGGCAGCCCCGTGGCCGCTGGGCGCTGGTACACGCCGCGGCTCCCGCTCCCGGCTCCGTGGCAGAGCACGAGGCTCTCTCCTGCCTGCGATGGGTGCCCCCCACCGCAGCCCACCCTTGGTCCCCACTTCCGTCTGCAGCTCGGGGCTGTTTATAGCCCGGTGCCGGCCGCAGCTCAGCGGGATGCCCGGGCGCTGGGGGAAGCACGGCATTGTCTCGCAGCGGCGTTGTGATCACACACTGCGGCTAACGTGATTTACATCCCATATTCGACCTCTGGCGACTTCAAAGCTCAGGCGAGAGGGGGATTAAGCGGAGGGGCTGAGGCCAGGGGAGCCAGGGGGGGCCCGGCTCACCTTTGAGCTCCCGTCATCCCCTCCCCACCGGACCCGGGATAATCATCTCCCTTTGTGCTGCCGGGGAAAGCCGGGGTGCAAACACAGGGACCTTGTCAATATTGGTTTTTGAGAAGACTTTTTTTCTATTCTCCCATGTCTGGAGTTTTTGTACCCAAATCCCCCTGGGGCTGCCCAGTCTTCCCCTGGGAAATCGGGATCCCGGGGGTCCCCGCTAACACCAGCCATTGATTGAAATTTCACACCCACCTGTTTGCACACAAGATTTAATTTGGTTGATTCTTCATGCCCTTTTCCTGCTTAATCGTCAACCTATTGACCTTAATATTAAAAGGGGCTAAGGGCGAGGGAGAGAGAGACTACATTTCTGTAAGGGAACAAAAGCTTCCAGAGAATAAAGTAGGCAGAGCCAGCCCTGAGCTAATGAGTCCCCGCTGCACATGGGAGCAGAAAACCCTGCGTGCTGCCCTTGGCTGGTTGCAGCACTCCTCTCCTGTGCGAACGGGGCACGTTTCGCTGCCTGTCCCTTTCCTCGCTGCCCTTCACAGGACCCGCAGGCTTAAGGCCAGAAGGGATGGGAGACCACCCAGGCTGAGCCTGGGCACCTACCAGCCTGCTGTGTTTTGCTTTTCCCCCCCGCACTTGCGCAGGATGAACTGGCCTTGCTGAAATGCCTGCTGTTTGATGGGAGGCGCCGGGATGCAGGAAACTTTGCCCCAGCGATGCAGCAGCAGCAGCAGCCGGCAGTGGTCAGGAGCATCCCGCGCACCTGCATGGCGAGCGCCAGTCTGTGCCGTGCCCCGGTGCCGTGGTATGGCTTTTACACATGCGTCAGAGCAGCACCCGTGCGGCAGTGTGAAGCCGAGCCCAGCCTGGCCCCGCAGCCTGCACCCAGGGGTGATGCCGAGCCCCGCCGTGCTCCGGCGACCCATCCAACGTGCCCTGTGAGCTGGGGCTGGGCCAGCAGCCCAGCAGTGCATCCCTCTGCCCGGTGCGAAGCAGCCCGGGGCGAATAGCGGCCCCGGCCTGTGAACTAACTCGTGGACCAGCTCGCTCAGCCCAGGGGCTGGCAGCTGGCAGGAGCAGCACTGAGGCATGCGTCCGCCGTTGGGCAGTGGCCGGGCGGCCTCCCCCGCTCTCTGGGGGTCCGGCCGCTCTCACGCTTGCTCTGCCTCTGAGCACAGGCAGGGCAAGGGCAGGAGAAAAGGCTTTCCGTGTCAACCGTGGTCGGAGGGAGGCAAACACAGCCTTTAACCAGCCCGGCGGGAGGGAGGGAGGGAGGGAGGGACTGTCCATCCCTGCTGTTTGGCGGGCAGGATGCACAGAAACCCGTAGGGCAGGGCCTTGTGCTATTTTGCCGTCAGCCCCACAATGTTCCGGGCTGTGCGGGGACTGTGGGGGCAGCAGGAGGGGCCGGGTGGGCCCACATGGCCCCACGCGTGAAGTGTACACACCCACAAGGACCAGCACACGGCTGCTCCTTGCCAGAGGCATGTGTTCGGCCCAGGGGTGAGACCCCGAGCAGCAGCTTCACTGTGGGGGTACCGGCCAGCCCAGACCCCGGGGGGGCTCTGACCACCTTCCCTGCATCACCCTGTTTCACGAGTTTTCGGCAGTTTCTGCGCTTGCAGATGAAATCTGCCTGCTGGAAAACGAAAAAGGAAAAGGAGCTCTGGTTTTTTTTTTTCCCCTGCTCTGCCTTAGCTGACGTGAAACCCAAGCTGTGTGGGAGCCTGCGAGCGTGTGTGGCTGTGCTCACACGTGTGTGCGGCGAGCCGCCCATGTCCTGCACCCTGGCCAGGGCTGGGCCGGCGGGGGGGACATGCGGGTGCGGGTGCGTGTGCGCCTTTCCCCAGGGGGGCTGTTTCGGTCTGCAGAGTGCGGTCGTGTTTATTTAATATCTGACGTCCCTTCTGTCTTCAGCGCTGACATTAATTGCCAGACAATGAGCAATGGAGCCCAGATGTTCCCCGGCGGTGGCCTCCCTTCCTTCGCCAGTGCTATGCGGGTGATAAAAAAAAAATATCCAAGGGGGAGTCGCGTTGGGGCCGCTGTTGCTTCAGGGCCGTTAGTGGGAGCACGCAGGGGGCTTGCAGGTCAGTTCCCCCAGCCGGGGATGCCCACGCAGGGGCAGCTCCCGCCCCAGCCCCTCTGCGCCGGGAGCCGGGCACGGGCGGCGCAGGCGTCAGGGAGCAGGGGCCGTGCGAAGGGCTGGAAGTGAAACCCACTGGCAGACAGGCTGATCTCCGGGACCTCCCCAAGCGTCTCCCTGCCCGGACTGCGGCAAAAGGCTTTCGGAGGCTGTGCCCGGCTGCCGCGCTGCTGGCGTGCTCGCTTGCCAACCAGAGATTAACACTGCAGCCTGTCATTTCATAAATATCCTTACTCGCAAAACCAGAGGCCATTTTACAGCAGACTCGGCCTTATCGGAGAGCTGCAGTGCTCCTGGGGCCCCCACGCATCCAGCCGAGCACCCGTGCTGTGGCTCTGCGGCTGTGCGGGGGCTCCGGGTGCCCCCGAGATTTGTCCTTTAGAGGTGGGGCAGGATGGGTGAAATACTGCTGACAGGTTTGCGAGGGCTAGGCTGGGGAGAGGAAGGCGGTGTCCCCAGTCTGTCCCCCGCCATCGGCAGGACATGCCGCCAAGGAAGATGGTCGCGTGGTTTGTGGGGAGGCAGCCCAATTTCTTGGTCTGCCAGGACCTTAGTATGCAGCCGCAGCTAATCATTAGCCATTATTCTTTAATTAGGAATGAATTATTAGAACAAATGGCACTGGAGACTAATGCATGGGATGGTGTTATTTTTAGAAATGATGTCTGTCATGGTGGCATCACTTCCTAAAGGGACGTGTGTGACAGGGAGTGTAACCAGCAAACCGGCCTGACCAGCAAATAACCTCTTGCACGGTTTCCATATTGCCTTTTTAAACAGGAAGGGAACATGATACAAACGCTATGCGAATTATGATCTGAAAAGTTTTCCTGGCAGGTTGTCACATGAGTTGTTAGTGTCATTCTTTGACATGCACACTCAAAGGCCTTTCTGTACCACTGATTTAACCCTCTCGCCCCCTGTGACGGCTGCCAGGCAATGCTTTTCTTCCCCACCTCTCAAGTCAGCCCTTTTCTCAGGTACCCCCGAGAGGTGATTTCACACCAGTGCTTGAGCCGGGGCTCCCCAGCTGCTGAATTTTGGATGCAGCTCGAGGGGTTGTTGAGCCAGGGCAGGTAGGGAGCCATGACGCCCGGGCTGCCAGGCTGCGAAGCGGCTGAATAACCCCTCCCGTGCACCACCTCCTCTCCCCCGGGGCGCTGGGGCATCCTCGCCCCCCCAAAAACATCCCCGGCTGAGGCGAGGGGTGCGCAGGGGCCCGCTCGACTCGGTGGAGCTGTGCATGTGGGCGGGGGTCCCTGCCTGCGCGTGTGCTCATCCCCTTCTGGGCTGCCTTGGCTGCGGCTTCGCGCAGAGCCCAGCTGTGCTCTGGCCGGGGAACATCCGCTGTGGAAACCTGGGAGGAGCTGACAATCCCCAAAGATTGGCTGCACACCCGGCCAAGCAAGAGCTGCTGGCTCCCGGCCTAATTCGTTGCAAATGTGCTTCCATGTGGTTCCAATCTGGAGCCCCCGCTCCCCCCGTGCTGCCCCCCGGGGCTCGGCAGGGGCCGGGAGCAGCCGAGCGGGGCAGAGCCAGGAGCAGCCCCGATGATGGCCTGGACACGCGGCAGCCGCCCGCCTCCCTGACCCCGAGATGTGTCCCCCCAGCCAGTCCCCTCCTGGGGGGCACAGGGAACCTCCACCCCCTGCAAGGGGTGAGACCGGCTCCTGGCAAATTCCTGCTGGGGACACGATGCCCGGAAAGGTTCCCGCTGGCCCGCACCGCGTGGAAGGGCTAACATCACTCCTTTGGCACTTAGCCCGGCCCCAGGCATCGTCTTCCCATCCCATCGGGGTCTGATTTTCATCTGCCACTGGGTGATTTGTGGGGGCAGCAGTGGGCTGGCAGCCAGGAGAAGCCAGCATCCTTATTTAGCCTTCACTTTGCTCTCCCCAGCTGTCGGCCGGGGCTGCGGCTGCCCCCTCCCCAGCCTCGGGCACAGGTGGGCTCCCGGGGCACGGCACCCTCTCTGCCTTCCCTGCCAGCTCCTGTCAGGTGGGCAGGATTTGGGGCAGGAGGGAGAAAGGCTGGGTCCTGCTCACTGCACTCCACGCTCGGAGGCCTGACGGGGCTGCCGGCAGTGCCGTGTCGCTGCCCCCGTGCCCTCCTGCCTGCGAGGCTCTGCTGTGCTGCAGCCATCGGCCCCCCGGGGCAGTGCCGGTGACACCGCGTCATGTCACCCCCAGCGCGCTGGCTCCAGCAGAGATGTCCTCAGGCAGCACCGGGTTCCTGAGCCCACCTGTCCCTGCATTTCATTGCCGGACTTGAAGCATCTCCCCCAGAAGCAGGGCGGCTCTCCCAGCAGCCCCGGGCCGGCGCTGTGGGCACTCAGGAGCAGAGAGCTCCCTGCCTACGCCCTGCTGCACAGTCCCAGCACCAGCAGTTCCAGGCCGGTCTTCCCCTTGTCCCATGCGCGCACCTGGGTTTAATGTCTCAAACTAGTGCAAACACCATATATTCATTTCAGATCTTCCACCTGAGGGTCTTTCCCCATCTTTTGGGGTCCTTGCCTACATCCCGCGATGCCCCCTTGGTGCCACCAAGCAACTTCAAGCTCAACTTAAAATTAGTCCAGACTCAAACACCCTCTTTCCCGCCAGCTCATGCATTTGGAAGGAGATTGCATCAAAGCTTCACAATAATCAATAAAAAATTGCCCCATTAAGGAAAGCTGCAGCCCCTCTGCTCTCCTGTGTTTATAGCTGGATTAAAAATGCCTGGCACAAGGTTAACGCTCAGAGCATTGAAATAAAATGGCACAGAATGAGTTCAGTTCTCCTCAGGTTTCAGGAGAAGCCGGGTGAACCATGCGGGGGAGCGAGCGGGGCCAGAGCCGGCACCTGCAACAACATCTTTGGTGTCACTGCAGAAGCGGAAAAGGAAATGAGCAGCCAAGGAGCTGGGAGCAGCACGGTGGTGGGCGGGCGGGCTGGGCTGGGATTGCCGCCCCGCCATCCCTCGCCGAACCCAGAGCCCCCCCGGCCGGCACCCCGGCGTGGCTGCACTGCGGCTGCGGGCAGCGTGGCTCCCTGGGCAGCCTGCAGTGCCCGTAGCACTGGCAAGAGTGACCTGGACGCGTGGTTGCTGTGGTGGAGATGGGGTACCTCCGTCACCCTTTGCCTCCAGCCATCGGGGTGGCCGAGAAGGGAGAAATCCCCCCAGCAAGTGCTTTTGGATCCTGGGGAATAAGCGGCTCGGCTGAAATGCAGAAGCAATGACGGCTGGGGAGGCTGTGGGAGGATGCACCCGTGGGCATCGCCCCACAAAGGGCTTTGCCACACGCCGCCGCTGCAGGGAGATGCAGGGGTGAGCTTGGCCAGACCCTGCAGAGCATGGGCTGCATGGGAAGCCCAGACCCCACGGGACTGGGCTCCCTCCCTCCACAAAAAGCCAAGCTAACCCCTTCAGGGGGTGCTCAGGGCTGCTGTCAGCCTTGCAGGAGCAGTGTCGGGGTCAGCGTTGGGGCGGTGCGGGGAGAGCTGTTGCCTGGACGTCCTGCGAGGTGCGCAGCCCTCGCTGTGCCGGAGCACTGCCGCCCCAGCACAGCCAGGCATTGCGCTTGGCCTTTTAAGATCAGAAAGGTTTTTGAACTGACGTTAGCTCTGGTACGCGGAGGAGAGCGTACAGCAGGGTAATTAAAGTGTAAGAGCGAGGCTGGGTTTGCCTTTAATGGCTTGCAGCTGCAAATATTTTTATGTCTTCTCGAGCCCACTTGTAAGCTGTCTGGCTGTATTTCTCATCCTGGCCAATTAGATTCCCATGTGTGCTGCAGGAGTGAAAATACAGAAAGTGAATAATCCTCCAATTCTGCTCCTCGCTGCACAGGCCTTTGAACCTCAGGCTGCCGTGGCTCCCTTCCACCCCAGCCCCATTGCTGCCCCGGCCAGCCCCTCTGCGCCTGCCCTGGCTCCCCAGTTTGCAACTGAACTTCACCTCTAGCAAATCTGCCCGGGCATCACTGCGGTTCATCTTCAAGCCTTTCTGATCAAAGCAGGGGGCTTCCCCCCGCCCCCTTTTTGCCGAGTTTTACAGCCATTTTCCCTTTTGGATGCTGGTTTTCTGCCAAAAGTTCCACTCTAAAATCAAAAGGGGCAGTCCATTAATACGAGGCAGCTGCAACAAGTACACTATTGTGTTGTCTCTTCCAAGGTACCCGGGATTTTTAATAAACTGTGGGGCGTGGGGAGCTGGTTGCCTCCAAGAAAAGGGAGGCAAAAGGGGGGGAAGAAGGAGCTGGCAGAAACCACAGTGCCATAAAACGCAGCCCGGCGGCGCGGGGCCCTCGGCACGCTCGGCGCTGCGTGGCGGTGGGAGCGGTGCAGGAGGCACTCGGCAGCCTCCCGGCTCCCTTCCAGCTCCAGGATCAGGTATCGGTCGGGAAACGCCGCTCGCTTTGATCCCTGTGGGCTGACGAGGCTCTTTGCCAGGACCCACGCGGTGAAAACCGACTCACCGCCCTGGCTGCCCTGCACCGGGCTGCCCGCGGCTGCCGGGGCGGCTCGCTCCAGGGACGGGAGCTGCAAGTCCTGGGGGAAAGCGAGGGAGCCGGGCAAGGTGGGGTGCACAGAAACTGCTTGGACCGCAAAGGGGTCCCTGGGCTCCCCAAACGTGTGGGACACGCAGGCTGGGCGGTCACAGTGCCTTTACTACTCGCAGCCACCCTGGTGCAGGGAGGGGAGCTCGGCCCCCGCAGGGACCCCCTGCCTGTGGGATTGGGGCTGGCTTGTCTCTGTGCCGCGGTGCCGGCTCTCCAGCCCCGTGGTGCCGGCAGCCTCGCCGCCCCGCTCGGCACAGCTCTGCCCCCGCCTTGGCTGCCGGGCCGCAGCCTGTCAGCACCGCTCGCCTGGGAAATGCCAGGCGCATGGCTGGGCTTGGCGGTGGCAGCCAACCCAGCGGCATCCACGGCCTTGCCATTTCCCAGCCCCGGGGGGCTGCGTCCCTGCCAGTGCAGCCCCCTCCCCGCCACGTTCTCCTCTGCCCGGGCTGGGGGATGGCCTGCCGGCACCGCTCAGTGCCGGGGGGGCTGGTGGGACACTCTGCTGGGGTCAAGGGCACCCGTACACCAACTGGGAAGCTGCTAGGGAGCTCCAGTAAGTGCAATGGGGTGTAAGCCTGGAACAGCCGTGGCCGTCAAGACCCCAGCGCCCAGTCCCCAGTGGGGTTTGGGTCTCTCTGGGAAAGGTCTGTGTTATTCCTGATTCAGGCTCAGCCTGGCTGGGGAAGGTCCCGGAGACCTTCTCTGTCTCATTCCCCGTGAGAGACCTCAGCCAGGACCCAGCAGGGCTGTGTGTGAACCGCCTTGTCCAGTCAGGAGCCGTGCGTGAGGCCCCTCGAGACCGCCACCCGTGGCCGAGCTGCCGGAGCCAGGCAGGCAGAGCAGACCCCAGCCAGAGCTGCCAGATCGGCCAATTCGGTCAAGCACCCCTTGCTGCAAATCCCCACGGCTCCTGCCCTCCGCTCCCATGGGGTCCAGGGAGCACCCTGCAGCGGGGTGAGCTGAGGGCAAGAAGGCAGGTTCCCGCGCTGGGGTTTGGGAGCAGCGGGGCAGAGGGGCTGACCCCGTGGGCTCGCCATTGCAAGTCAAGGTGAGGACGGGCTGGGAGCAGATGGGACCTGCTCTGCTCGTGAAAGAGCGTTTCTGCTATTTATGCTAAGCGGTGGGAATGCTTCTCAAGCATTTCGGATGGCTCTGTAATGAGGCCGGCCTAAATATGCCAGCATTGTTTGTGCCGGACAATTAAAAACTCCCCCTTGCCACATTAACGGTGTCTCTGGTGGCGGAAGGGCCCGGGAAGGCGCGGGCGAGGGCAGCCCACAAAGCCCGCCTTTTGTTTCGTGCTCCTTTGAACCCTCTCAAAGCCCCCATTTCAAGGGGTGGCTTTTGTTTTCTTTTCAGCAGGCCTGAACCCAGAGCCGCCTGTTGTTTAGCAACACAGAAATGTGACCTTAATTGACTCTGCTCTCGGGTGCACTGTGTAAATCAC
>JAVKLA010000084.1:28456481-28469655 GCA_034782735.1 Sagittarius serpentarius
CCCCCCACCCCACCCCCCGCCGCCCCCCCCCGGCCCCCGGACACCGGGGAGCATCCTCCCTCCGGCCACTCCCGGTCCCCGGCGCAGGGGGACCCTGGCTCTGCAGATCCCAGCTGGCAGGGGAGCCGGATGGGAAGCGGGGCTGGGAATACTCCTGTCCCTGTGGCATAGGGTTTCCCATTTCCATGGGGGAACAGGGAAAACTCTTTCCCTCTGCTCTTCAAACCCCTTTTGCAGCCGGTGCCTCCTGCTTGTGTTTACAGTCCAGCTGGGCTGGTAAGCCTCTTCACCTGCCTTCCCCAGGACTCGCTGGGTTAAAGTTTATTGCAAGATGAATTAATTGATGATGATGAAAATGATTAAGCGATGAAAAGGTAACAACTCCTCCTGCGAATGTCTGGCACGCACTTAGCCCGACGACTTATTTGTAGGATACCAGGGGGCTGATACATTAACAGATATAATTTGCGGTCTCCCGAGGAGAGGTTAAGGGCTGGGAGCACAGCTCCCTGGGAGCTGCCCCGTCTCTCCACCTCGCCTGCCCCGGCCTTAATCAAGCGATCATCTCAGCCCGCGCCTTGCCGGCCCCCTCGCTCCTTTCAATGGGGGAAAAATTGCAGACAAATTCCTGCCAGCGGGACGTTGGAGCTCTCCTGCGTGGCGGGATAAAGATACCTGTCACCTCCGCCCGGCCCTGCCGCTGGCTCACGCTGGGAGTGCCGTTCAAGGAGCACCATGCTGATACCCTTATTTGATTATGCCTCTTCATGCCTTCCTCTGTGCGGGAAGAGCTATTCAGCAGCGGCACCGCCGAGCTCCCAGCACGGGCTGGCCCCGCTGCTGGCCTTTTGTTAGCCCCGCCGGCGGCACGCCGGGCGTCAGGGCTGCACGGGGGGCCCCGCGCCACCCCCCCAAGCCAGGGCTTTTCCCCATGCTTTGCAACAGGGCCCTGGCCAGGCTGTTGAATTTTAACCAGGAAACTGTAAAAACGAGGGGGAAAATAGGATTTAAATAGAAGCATGAACGGCTCCGTGAGAGAAGTGCTCTCTTCCTGCCTCTGCTTCAGCGTGCTTTTGGCACGATGGAGCTGCAGCTGCCCTGTACCTCTCCAGCAGGAGATCCCAAGGGCACGTTACTGGGATCAGCCCCGGGTGCTGCTGGCTGCTGGGTGATCCAGCTCCCTCGTGGCCTCAGGAGCTTTTGGTCGGGTTTGTGAACTTGCAGAGAGGGGATCAATTTTCCCTCTGCTCGGAAGCTCGAACCTCAGCAGCTGGCGTCCCTCTGGCACAAAGAGCTTCCGGCTGCAATCTCAACGTAAATGCCGTTTTGCAGATTCCCTGGCCAGAGCCACCCACCCCATGCCACGCTACCCACTGCTGCCGGACAATGCCACCTGTACCCTGCCTCGTGCCAAGCACCAGTGGCGGCCACCTCGCCTGCCGAGAAGAAGAGGTGTGCCCTCTGCAGCCCGAGCATTTAACGGGTCGCCCCATGCTGCCCCAGCCCCGCAGCCCCTCTGCCATCTCCAAAAGTTTCTTGTACCTTATGTTAAGGTAAAATACGCTGCTCCAGGTGACGCTGGGGTGGGAGCACCCAGCCTGCCCTGCAGCAGCCCCGGGGAAGGCAGCCTGGGTTCCTGCCTCTCCTTCTGGAGTTAATCACCCGGACTGCTAGAAATGTGGAGCAATCGGCCCTTGTTTTGCTTTGCCCTGCTAGATTAAAGTGCTCTTAAGTACCTGGCTTGTTATTTCTGCCAAGGTACTTACCAACCAAGGTCCTTGTGACTGTAATCAAGCTGCCTCTTGATCTTCTTCCTGATAAACTAAGTAGGCTGAGTGTCCTGTCTGCCTCCATCGGAAATGTCCTCAGCCCTTGTCGGGCTCCCGGGGTTTCTCTGCAGGCTCTCCAGCTTGGGGCCCAGCCTGCTTTGATGATGTGCATGGCCTCGAGCGTGCCAGGATTGGATCTGCTGGTGCAAAGTCACTCCCCTGTGCCAGCTCCTCTAAAACAGCCCTTATGTCTTCCAAAGCCAGTGGTGGCAGGGACGGGGTGGCTGCACAGACCTCCGGGCTCTCCCTGCTTGCACAGCTGCAAATCCCCCCACCCCGTGAAGCCCGCAGGCGTTGGGCACCTGCCCCCTCCCCACTTCCCCACACCAAAGTTTGCTCTGAGCATCAACCACACTCAAATCTCCCTCTAGCAAGTTCTGCTCCACCCAGCAGGAGCAAGGCTCTAGGGAGCCGTGCAGCAATGAGTGTGCCTGGGGCAGAGCATTTCTGGAAGAGAGGGGACTGTCCAGGCAGCCAGGGAGGGACCAGCGAAGACCAGCCCTTACCTGGGTGTGATGTCCATCTTCTGACCCCGAGCCCAGGTCCAGGCTCTCAGAGAGCCCCGGTGGGCTCCAGCGCAGAGTGCTGCCCATTTCTCCACCTTAGCAGCTGACAGCCTACACATGGCTGGCTGGAGAGTGGTGATCTGGGTAGCCACAGCCCAGCAAGGAAGACATCTGGGTCCCTGGACGCACGGTGTCACCTGCAGGAGCCCAGTCACTTGAGGCAGAGCCACGATGCACGTAGCGCCTGTGGTCTTTGCTGGCTCCGGAGTCGCTGTGCAGAGAGAAGTGCCAGATGGGCGGAATCACCGCTGTGTTTGTAAAGATAAAATGACACTCTGGTACTTAATTAATCGCTGATGTTTTACTTTTGACCAAAATACCCCCTTATTGCAGGTGTTTTGCAGACTGGGGCTAGCTCTTCTTAACACGTGCGTTCCGCCCTGCAGAGAGCATCCCCTGCTCCCCGGTGCCAGGCTGGCCCTGCCACCCTGCGCACACTCACCAGGCCGAAAAGTGGCATTTGCTGGACTCAGGTCACTGCCCTCCAGCAAAGGAGCTCTCGGCCGAGCCCCAGCAGCGTGTCCTGCCACCGGCACCTCCTGAAAGGGACCTTCCGCCGCAGCCCCAGCCCATTGTCCAGGGGGATAATTGGAGGGAGAAGTGAAACGGGGCTATAATGAATTCTGCTGCTATTCACTGGGGCCGGGAGGCAGAAAGCCTGCTGCTCCTGCCAAAGTGCTGAGGCTGCTACTTCCATTCTGCGGCCGGAGGGGAGGTCTCCGGAGGGCAGCTCGCTATTGAGAAGGCTCCAGGGTTGAAACAACACCCCGCGTCTGAAGTTTTACTCTTTCTGTGCAAATGTCCTCCGATGTGGCTGTGCACAGGGTCCTTCCCTGCAGGCTTGGCAGGGCTGTAGCCAAGCTGTGGGTGCTCCCTGGCTTGCACAGTGCAAGGCTGTGGCTGCACGACATTTCGGGGTGTCCCTGTGTCTGTCACGGTGCTGTGCTGACAGCAGCCTCAGCTCTGCTGCCTTTTTCCCCAAGGCTGTGCTCGGGGACTGCCCAGCCAAATCCTCATGCCCTCATTCCCTCCTCCCCGGGGTCCCATGCAAAGCTCCCTCAGCCATAGTGACCCCCCTCAGGCCCCAGACCGACGCCTGACCAGCCCCCAGCCCCCAGCAGCACAAGCACACCCCCCTCTACGTTTTTGGGGGTGATGGAGCCGACCTGGAGGGGGGACCCAGCCCGGGGTCGGATGGAAAATCTGTGCTGCTCTTTCCAGGCACCCCGAGGCTGCGAAGGCCGGACGCCAAAGCATCTGTGTGGTCCCTCCCGCGCGCAGGCAGAGCCCCGTGGCGGGCAGCTCCTCTCCCACGCGCTCCTGCCGGTAGCTGGCCGTCTCCAGACATCTTGCATCGCTCTGCTCAGCGATGCTGCAGCTGCTGCTGAGCTCCGGCTGGGGTCTCGCACGCCGGGGGGTGTGGGCGGCCCCCCCCCCCCCCCCAAAGCCGGCGGACCCTCCCGGCAGCATCTGGCTGGAGGAAGGGACCCTGCCAGGAGCGGTCCCCCAGGATGCCGGGCTGGCTCAGGCACACGTAGCCGGGGTCCGTGGTGCCTCGGCCCCCAGGGGAAGCTTTCTGCCAATTTGCCGGAGCCGCAGAGGGATCGGTGCCAGAAGAGTTGGCAACATGCACGGGGGCTGGCCTCCTCCATGCGAAGCCTGGAGGGGGTGTGGGGGTGCCCAGCTGCCTCCCCCGGGGCAGGGAGGCATGCGGGGCCAGCAAGCCAGCATTACAGGGCAGTCCCCAGGGACTGCTCCTGCCCTGAGGCGGACGGGTTTTATTTTACGTCCAGGCTCTCTTTAAGCAAATGCATAAGTAAATCCCTTCCCCTTCTTGCCCGTCGGAATGACACAGGTCAAACCTTGGAAGGGGATTTAGGGTTTTTGTCTCTGGCCTGGCAAACCAGGCAGGCACGCAATCAGCAAACCGCTGGCAATTACAGCCATCACAATTTTCTGCATCAGTGCGATAAACAAGCGGGCAGGGGAGCCCTGAGCACAGCACCCTGAAGAGCAAGGGAAGACAAACAGGACTTTGTCCCAAGGTTTAGAGCAGGCTGCAGGCATCCCCAGGGCTAAATGCTGTTCTTCCCAGCACATGGTGCTCTCGTAACACCTTGGCTCAGCGGAGCTTAGCAAGCTGTCACAAGCCCAAGGAGAGCCCTCCTGACCTCCCCGGGAAACGACTCCAGCGAGCAATAAACTGGCTCCTGTTTACTTGGGAGGGGGGCTCTCAGCGGGCTTTAACGCAGGAGGGACAACTCTGAGCTGTGAAATGGGGCTGACACTGGAGCCATCGCTGGAGCAGCCCACAGCCACCAGCAAGTGCATGGGCCCAGCTGGGGTCTGAGCCTCCCCTGTGAAAGACGGGGGGCCACGGACAGCCCGTCCCGTCAGATCTTTTCCTGTCCTGTTTCCCATGGGTGATGTTTAACCAGCCCCATCTGCAGCGTGCTTCACCAGACGGGCAATCAGCGGGCGATAAGGGAGCCCTGGCCCCGTGCAAGGTCTGCTTCGGGGGCAAGGGCGGGAGTGGGGAGCGGTGGCTGTGCCATGGGCTGCCCCGGTGCGGGAGGAGCTCCCCGAGAGGCGCCTTGGTGCTCGCTGTGACGCTGGCTGAGCAAGCACAATGCAGCTCATGGCCGTGCCCCTCTCCCCTTTGCCTGTCTGCCTGCTCCCACCCCACTGCCCTCGTCCGTTTGTCCAGCAGCGGGTGGCCGTGGTGGTCCAGCTCCTCGTCCCTCTGGGGAGACGTGACCTCGCTTACCCCGTGCCCAGCACCAGACCCTCTCTCAAACCTCCGGGGAGAGCTGACCCAAACAGGCAGCGCCGCGGGCAGGGGGCTGCCCACAGCCTCTGCCTGCAGCCTGCCCACACACAGCTGAGCCCAGCAGGGAAGGCAGTGAGCGCCAGCGCCGTCTGCGAGCACAAACAGCTGCTTGGAGCCCGCTCAGAAACACCAGCCCAAGCTGTCCAGCTGCCAGCCCCTCTGTTTCAGAGCACAATGAAAGCAGAAGGGTGGCTGACAGCAAGCCACCCCGTGAGAAGTGCAGAGCTCTATGCTGCAGGACAAGCCAGCGCCGACCCCACGGTGAGGAGCGAGGCTTGGCTGCAGGGAGAAAGGAAGCATCCGTCGGGCCCCCGGGGTCCTTGCCGTGAGACCCTCCTGTGGCTGCTGACCAGCCAGAGCCCTCCCCTATGCAGAGCTGGGGATGAGGGCTCCAGTTTACCTGTCTGTTCACCATACATGGGACTGGTTTGGTTGGGAACACTGCCTAGTGGAAGGGTTTTTCCCGATGCATCATCATCCCAAAGCTCCCCCGTTCCCTTCCAGGCTCATCATCTCCTCCAGCACGCACCGCGATGCAGCCCTGAAGTATGTCCTCATCTCTCCTCCATAGGCAGGAAGGGCTCCGGTATTGCTCTGCATTTACATGTTGCAGTTGAACCCCTGAGTACAACGGGCCATTCGCTCTCCCCTGCCATAACCCAGATTCATTTCACTGCTGGGACAAAGGCAGGTTGTCTTCCAGGTTCGGAGATGAGCCTGTTGCTGATGGAGGCAGGGATGGGGCTCAGCCTGATGCTGGAGCTGCAAACAGAGCCAAACGTTTCCCAAGCCCGGCAGGATCAGCCTGTGTTGGTCCTACTTTATACTGGTTGTTAGCCTCAGTGAGGACGCTGCGGGGCTGTGGTGGGCTCAGGCCCAGAACTGTCTCCCCTGTTTGGCAGATGCCCTATGAGTGTTGGCACTGCCAAAAGAGATGGGGGCTTATCTGTGCCTGGGCTGCAGCAGGGCTGTGGGAGCGAGAGCCAGGCAAGAGACATAACTGCAAGGTTCAGCATGTGTCTCTACATCCTGCTCCCTCTCTTGGTACAAACACTGTCCAGATTTCCAACGTCAGAGGGAGAGACACCAGCCAGATTGTTTTATGGTTTCAAGAACTCATAATGTTTTCCAGAGAACAGGGCTGCAGCCCATCTTCTGCAGCAGGAAGAGCCATGGCAGCCTCCAGTCGTTGCCGGCAGCCCTCTGACCTCCTCAGCAGCCAAAAAAACCCTGACAAAACACAGGGCACCCTTGGAAAGGCTCTTGAGAGGCACCCCGATGCACCCACATCCAGAGCGGTGTGTACCGTCCCAGTCCCTGAGGACCCAAAGCAGAGAGCAGCCTCCTCCTGGTGCTGCCTCGGCAGACGTCTCCCTTGCAGGGCAAGCACGTTCGCTGGCAGTCCCCGTGCTGGCACGGCTGGGCAGTGCGATGGGAGCCGTCAGCCCGGGGGTGGCATGGGACCCCGCCTGGGGGGAAGGACCCAGCAGAGGCCCCGCCCTGGGGGCTATTTTAAGGATGAGTTTTGGTGAGGTGCCAAGCAGCAGTAGGCTGGATTGGAGACAGGCTGTGTTTCCTCAGGGGTCTGGGAGGACACAAAGGAAGACGTGGCTTTGCAGGGAGTCACAGGGTGACCCAGCCCTGGCTCCCAGCCCCTGGGCCACCGCATGTCCCAATCCCACGGTGAGGCTGAGTCCCAGCCTCTGCCCTAGCCGAGCTGCCTGAGCCACGCTTGTGTGCTGGCAGGCTCGTTACAGCAGATCTGCTTTTAATTAAGCGGGATGCCGCTTTTGTACAGCTGAATCCCTCAGGAGTTTGGGTACTGAGCCTTCGCCCTGCGGCCGGGCTCCCGCTGCTTCCCCCCGTGCGGTGGGCGGCAGGTGAGGGGAGCCGGAGCCAGGGGCTTTGGAAGCACGTGCTGGGGCAGGGCATCCCCCCCCCCGCACAGGATGCCAGCTGTGTCCCCAAGGTGACAGGGCACGGTGCAGGCTGTGCCATGCCCTGCCACGGGTGTTTGCTCTCCTCGGGCCGAAGGCAAAGCCCAGGGCTCTTATCGTGCTGGGCAGATAAGAGTTAATGCCCCAGCAGTTGTGCTGCGCTGGCTTTATTGGCAATAAACCCTGGCTAGAAACAACTTCCTAATCATTACAGATTGCAGGTAGCCCTACCTCCATGGCTGTCCTTCAGCAATAGCACCTCTGCCCTGCCCTGCCCTGCTGTCCCCCGCACCAAACACACCGGGGGCAGCCCCCCTCCAGCCCTGCACCCCTCTGGTGCCGCACAGTCCCTGTGCCACCCTCGCTGCCGCGCTGGCACGAAGGACACTTGCCCCCAGCCGGCTCCCAGCGCTCACCTTGGGTGCCAGCCCCGGGCTGAGCCACAGCTGTGCACGAGAAGAGCGGACCACAGCCTGCGTGGGTCAAATCACTGTCCTGGGACACTTGCAAGGCACTGTGACGGGGAGCTGGTACCCCCGGGGCACGGCTCTGCTTAGGCAGGGGACGTCGAGAATCGCTCCTGCTGCAGAGGCTGGGAAGCGGAGAAGTTTGTCCCAGCTCAGCCAGGAATGCCATCCCCATCCCCAGATCGTGGCGTGGCCACGATGTTTAATGAATGGGAGTGGAGTCATTTGTCTGGGCTGACCCCCCCAGGAAGTCTGCGCTTGGCAAAACAAACCGGGCTTTTGTTTGACTTAAGTAAAACACGTCACCCCTGTAAATCACAGGTCCCGTTCCCTGCCCTGCCCCAGGGGCAGCGGCAGATCAAGGCGGGTGCTTGGTGCAAGCC
Organism: Sagittarius serpentarius; assembly: GCA_034782735.1. NCBI lineage: Eukaryota > Metazoa > Chordata > Aves > Accipitriformes > Sagittariidae > Sagittarius > Sagittarius serpentarius. Next base: position 28,464,494 of record JAVKLA010000084.1, read on the forward strand.
CGAGCCACAGGCTGCCCAGGTTTGGGCAGGATCTGGCCCCACCGTCAGGCTGCGTGCCCTGGCCGGGGAGCCGTGGGGCTCGAGCATCCAGCCATCCCCAACCTGCTCCCACACCCACGACAGGCAACCCCCCCGGGGAGGTTTGCAGGGCTGGTCCCAGGGTGCTCTTGCCCTGGCACCCCCAGGCCAGCCCACCTCGCTCCCCTCAAACGTCAGCCCGGCTGCCAGGCTGCTTTTTCACCATCCCCATGCTCCCCGCAAGCTGGATGCCTGGATCCCAGCCCAAGGTCGGCCGAGGGCCGCAGGCCCTTGGCACGAGCGAGGACGATGGTTGGGACAGCCGGCCGGGGGGCCACGCCGCCGCGGGGCCGGGTCTCGTCCGAGGCGTGCGGGCGGCGTGCGGCGGCGGGCTGCCGGCGTTCGGCCTCGCCGCCTGCCAGCGGGGCCCAGAGCGGGCTCGTGTGCCGGCGGCGGCGGCCCGCTCCCTCCCGTGCTCCCCACGCCGCCTGGCAGCCCGCCACCGCGCCGGGGGTTCGCTCCTTTCTCACGACCTCTCAGGTTCCTGAGCTCATCTGGGAGCTATTCATTTCCTGCCAGAAAACAGCCTTGCCTGCTAAAAAAACCACCTTGGCCGCAGAGCGGCCCAGGGCTTGGTACGAGGGCTCTCCCGGATTAAATCATAAAGCTCCGGCTGTCTGGGTGCAATCAAAGGAAGGGTGGGCGCGGCGGGGGGGGTGTGTGTGTGTGGGGGGGTACAGGGGCCCGTGCCATATGGTAGCACTTAAGAGCCAAGGAGGAAGCAAGGAGGGTTTTTTGCGCCACTTGCAAGGAGTGTGGGAAAAGTTAATTGACTTTAATGACAGGTTTCCCGGGACAGCAGCAGCCGCTTATGGAAGGGAGCTGCAGGGACGTGAGGGGCAGAGGAGGACGTAAGCCCCATGGTGGTGGTGGGGGCATGGCAGGGTGCTGGGGGCATGGCAGGCAAAGCCCCCTGCCCGCAGACCCCCACGCAGGTGCGCTGCAGGCAGGGATGGAGCACTGCTCCCTCCAGCTCAGCAATCTCCGTGCTGCAAACGCACGCACCGGATTGTGGCAAACTGCTTACAAGCCCAAGAGCGATACTCTGAGGGACAGACCTGGGTCCAGCCCTCCCTGGGGTCCTCCCTGCTGGCAGGCAGGGCTCACCAGTGCGTCCAGGGAAGCCAAGAGGAGCTGCATCCCGTCCAGCCGCAAAGAGTCCAGTCCCTTTTCCTACCTGCCCTGCACAGCCCTGGGCAGGGTCATGGCCAGACAAGAGGCCACCATCCAGCAGCTCAACCCTGTCCCTTCCCTGACACTCCCCATCCCTCCCTTGCCCTTGCCTGCTCATCCTACAGCATCAGTTTGAAGGCACTTGTGCACCTGAAGAGCAACTCCTGCACATAATGATCCATGGACCCACAGCCTGCATTTGTCATCCCAGTCTGTCACAGGCTCAGTGAATCGGCATCAAGAGCACGGCTCCTGGGAATTGCTCTGATCCCCTCAAAGCTCCCAAACTCAAGCAGATCTCTCGAGTCAACAGGCTGTGGGACAGAGTAAACACAGAAAGCTTTAGAGAAACCAGTCCAAGCACAGCATACCTGCTTCAAACTAGGCTATTTAAACTCCATTAGCAAATAGGTTCATCGTTTCTTTCACTCCTGGATTTGCTATGTGTTCTCCATTAGTCTACAACAAAGTTGGTTTGGAAAGCGCATTAGGGAAAAAAAACCAAGTGCTTCAGCAGAAAAGGAAGACTCTGCTAAGCTGGAGGAGCCTCAGCCCTTACAGGTGATGCATCAGCTCCACGCAGGCCATCCAGCAGCAGGAGTTGGTCTGATGCGATACCGAGACAGATCCTGTGAGCGTTCCCTGAACACCAGGTGGGCTCAGTCCTGCCCTTGGTACTTCCAGCGCAGAAAGGTGACACCATGGCCAGTAGAAGGGAAGGCAGGCTCAGCCTGTATGGCTACACACCTGCCTAGGGACAGCAAATCCAATATTCCCAAGCCTGGCACACAAAACCTGCCTCCAAGATTCCACCGTGACGGTGGCAACATAGGCAGGCCAGCAAGGTACAGGGAGACACAGAAGGGGAAGCTGTTCTGCATCACCCAGGGAGATCAGTCCCTGCAGCCCCTTTTAGAAGACAGCTGCCACTGGCCCCAACCTCATCAGTACACCCTGCAGAGAGAGATCCTGGACACTTCCCCCTTCCCTCCCCCTCCAAAATCCATCCCAAGAACTATTTTCAGATCAGGAGGATGTGTTTGTATACAGGGAGAAGGGGGGGAAAGCTGGGGAGGGATTCAAACCCCAGCAGGTTTAATCTGTCTGGTCTTGCACTCTCCCCTGCTTTCATTTCCCCAGCACCTGGATACAGTCGAGCACCTGGCTTATCCGGACAAAATCCAACAAGCTTTTGCAGCAGGATTTGGAAGGAATCCCCAGTGGATCCTGGCATGTTTTAAAGCTGTCCGCTCTGAGTTAGGACTTGTTGAGAAGGGCGACGCAAGCCGTAACCCGAGGCTGCCGCTCACGTCTACCTAGGGCTTGCATCTTGCCTGGAAACGGGGCATCCCCAAGTCAAAGGCGTCAGTTGCCGCTCACAGTTACACAGATAATCCGCACAGCCCCACATCACTCCCCCAGACACATGTTTTCCATATAATAGCAGAGGAAATGCCCAACTCTATCAAAAACACATGCAGAGCATTAATCATCAAGCAGAGCCTGGCTGGTGCTCAGGGCCAGGAACAGCTCTGCGCTTTTAAGTCCAGGTGGAGGTGGTGCCCTGTGCCTGCTGCTGCCTGTCAGCCAGGAGACAGGAGCACTCGTGTCAGGCTTGTCCCGCAGAGAGCCGCTGTTTTTGTAACACGAGAAGCTGGCAGGCACCACTCTCTAAATCAACTGACTGAAGTCATTCGCGATTTATACCGTGGCCTGGGAGCAGGCCCCTCCAGATCCAGGGCAGGAGGCTCACCCGGACAGCCTAGACTGGGAGCAGGGCTGTCAGGCTCTGTGCCGAATCTGTCTCGCTTTACCAGGGCTACTCCACTGCATCAGCCGGAGGAGCCAGGAAGAGAGCAGAGGTGCCTCCCCTCAAGGCATTCACCAGCTCTGCAAACATAAGCTCTTTTTAACAGGTCTGATCAGTTGAGCTGCTCCCAAGGCAGCAGTAATTACCTCTGCCCCGGAGCAGGGAGAGGGGCCAGGTGATTTCACAAGAGGACAGAGGGGACAGAGGGCCTGAGTGACAGCTCCAGCCTGGAGAGCAGGACAAGGCAGCCCTGGAGCAGCACGTTCCACAGGCAGTCAGGAGCAAGCCAGGAGCTGAGCTGCCTCCTATGCACACATGCTAGCAACTCCAACTTATCTCCAAAGGCCTTCCAAAATGGAAGAGACACTTTTATTTTAAGAGCATTCAAAAAAAAAAAAAAAAACCAAACCACCCCAATCTTTGGTGTCACATAAGGAAGGGGAGGGAAAGGAGAAAAAAGATCTCGTGTAAAACACGAAACACTGTCGAGGGAGTGCTATGGTACAAAGGCACAATCCAATATGAACATATAACCTATGTACAGCCGTGCCAGCAGCACGGGGTGTGGTACTCAGTCCAGTCTGGTGCCCGCCACCCTCACCAGGGTCTCCAGACCGAGTCGGCTGTGCCGGGTGGCGGGCCAGGCGGCGAAGCAGCAGTGGCAGCCGTGGGTGGGCCGCCGTACAGGGGCAGCACAGCACCACCAGGAGCAAAGGCGGTGCTGGGGATGAGGAAGGCGAATTGCCCATCAGAAGCTGGCAGCAGCTGGAAGCCACCGTACACCTTGGCTGCGTCGGCGCCCGGCTTGCAGGGCATGCCTGGGAGCGGCCCCGCACCACTGCCCGGCGGCACCAGGGGTGGCCCAAAGGCTGCGGCTGGTGGCAGTGGGGGTGGTGGGGGGGGCGCGGGGTAGTTCATGGCGTTGATCTGGGTCATGCAGCTGGCCAGGTGGCCCAGAAGCCGGGTGCGCACCTCAGTGTTGACGCCCTCACAGGTGGAGAGGAACCGTGTCACCTCGTTCATGCACTCGCTGAAGCCGGCACGGTACTTGCCCAGCACCGTGGGGTCTGTGCTCAACGCAGCTGCAGGGGGAGAGAGGCGCACAGCAGTCAGCAGGCTCTGCAGGGGACGGGAACATGCAGCCCACTGGTGTTGCATCCTGCAACCCACTCCGAGCCAGGAATCCAGGCAGGGAGTGCAGCCCCTCCAGCAGCATGTCTTGTGCTCCTGGGTGCCCAGGAGCTGGACAGAGAGCACAGCCCCTCCGGCACCAGGGACCCAGGTGGGGAACAGACAACCCCTGGGAGTCCTCCTGTGCCTCCTGCCCTCCCAAAACAGATCCAGGTGGGGAGCACAGCTCTGCTAGTAGACGGGACCCGAGCCAGGACTGCAGTCCTCCCGGTGCCCTCCAGTACCGGGGACGCAGACGGAGAGCACAGTGTCCCCCACAGCCTCCCTGTGCTGGGGATACAGGCATAGAGCCCGGTGTCACTCACTGCCCCCCAGTACCGGGGATGCAGATGGGGAGGGCTGTGCCCCCCATAGCCCCCCAGTACCCGGGATGCAGGTAGGGAGCCCACTGGCCCCCTGTAGCAAGGATACAGGTACTGAGCACGCTGCCCCCCATCACCCCCAGTACCGGGGATGCAGGTGTGGAGCCGGGTGGCCCCGTTACCCTCACTACCGAGGATGCAGGCAGAGAGTGCGATGCCCCCAGCCCCCCCGCCCCCCCGGGGGCTCACCGGTCATCTGGGCTCGCTGGAGGCTCCGCAGGTGCTTGACGGTCATCTCCAGGATGTCAGCCTTCTCCAGCTTGGAGTGCCGCGAGCTCTGCGGGCACAGGCGGGGCTCAGACCGGCCCGGCAGCGGCGCCGGCCCCGGCGCGGCCCCCCCCCCGGGCTCCCCCCCCTCCACCCCGCTTACATCCTTCTTCAGCGCGTCCAGGATGAGCGTCTTCAGCTGCCCCAGGCTCTCGTTGATGCGCGCCCGCCGCCGCTTCTCCATGATGGGCTTGGAGGACTGCAAGAGAGGCGGCGGTCAGCGCCCGCCGCTGCTCCGTACGGCGCCGCCCGTCCCGGCGCCGCCCGTCCCGGCCGCCCTT
>JAVKLA010000084.1:28470341-28514040 GCA_034782735.1 Sagittarius serpentarius
CTGCGCTGTGGGGGGCCGCGGCCCCCCGGGGTGACGGCCGGGGCGCGGCGGCCTGGGCCCAGCTGTGGTGGCCGGAGCCCAGCGACCGCGTGCGGGACCTGCCGCGGCCCCTGGTTCCCGCTGCGGTGGCCTGCGTCCTCCCGCGGTGCCCTCAGCGTCGCCGTGGCGGCCTGGGCCTTGCCACGGCGGTGCCTGCCTCTGCCCCCGTGCAGGTGTCACGGAGGCCGGGCACCCTCAGCGGCCGGCCGATCGCCAGCAGAGCGTGCGGCGGAGGGCAGGGCTGCGTGGTGGCACAGGCAGGGCTGAGGGAGGCCGTTGTTGTGGGTTCCGCTCCCCGGCGCTCGCACGCGTCGGTGGCTCGGTGGCGGCGGATGCGGTGGTGCGTGTGCTCGCATCAGCGGGCGGGTGCGAAACCACAGGGTGGTGCCTGTCCCTCGGCCCGCGCCCAGCCGTGCTTCTCCTGCTACCTCCAGCTGGTTGGGACGGTTTGTGGGTTACTTTAAAAAAAAAAAAAAAAGGCAGTATTTTGCCTGGGGACTTGAATCTTTTTTTTTTTTTTTCCCCTCCGCTTGACTGACTTTCTCACACTCGTATTCCCATAGTCTGCCAGCTAAGCCTGAGTCATCCTGCCAAGAACTAGACCTGGCCTATTCAAAAATGTGCTCGCTCGCTCGCTCTTTCTCTCTGCCTCTCTTTCTTTTCTTTTTTTTTTTTGAGTGTACACAGTAATGTTTTTCCACCTCCTCCAGTACCTGATCTGCACCTGTACAGGGCCAATCCCACACGTATCACCTGATCTCGTCTTTTCAGAGACCGTGAGAAAAATAAAGTTCAAGAAAGAAGAGACATGTTTGCAGATCTCACTGGTGCAAAGCCCTCGTCTCTGCAGAGGCTTGCCTGCTGAGCCTTCAGCGTTTAAAAAAAAAGGAAAATAAATAAAAGGGAGAGTGTCATGTTTAAAACTGCAGAAAAGTACAAATCCAGGCTTTCTTTCAGCTCCTTGCTGGAGCCACAAGCCTTTGATTTAAAAACAAAGAGCAGCCTTCAGCGTGTAAGATTTAACTTCAAATGAGCAATATTTGACGTAAGCTTCAATTACCTAGACATTCGGACAAACTCAAGCGACGAAAAGATCGAGACTGCAGTGGGAAGTCACTACTGAAAAGCCTTTTCACAGTCACCTTTATGGGGAAATTGGAGACAACCGATCAGCATGAAAACTGCAATACATTTCTGGAGAGCCTAAAAAGTCCTTCAGTGGACCAGTGTTTTTTCTAGTGCCATTTGCGTATATTTGGGGGGAAAAAAGGAAAGTTATCACAATTACCGAGCTGGTGTTCCCCCTCCTGCAGGGATTTGCAAAGGGCTGAGGAAATGCCGAGCTGGGCAACCCAGTCCCTCCCGGCCCGGAGCGAGAACAGGCTGCAATTATGTCCATGTTTATGGTAGCCGAGGAGCTGCTAACCGCCTCTAATTGCCGGCAACAGGTCGGTGTCTCTGGGGGATGCGAGTGGGGCAGGCAGCGAGAACAGGCTGTCATGAGGGGTTGCCAGCGCTCGCCCACGCCGAGGACCTGGGAAGTGCCTGGCAGCGGCTCCCTTTGCCTGCGCTCCCACCCTGCCGCAGCCCAGCCCCTGCCTGCTGCAGAGCCCACGGAGAGAGTTTCGCTTTTGGGGTATGCGAGGAGCCAGGCTGTGGGGCACTGGGCCTCCAAAAGCATCGGCTTCAGTGGAGGCTTCTTGGATCTGCCAGCCGAGCACTGCACGGGGCAGCGGGGAGGCAGCGACACGTGTCCCCGCACCACATCGCCGCCGCCGCTGGCCTGCTGCTGTGAAATGCCTTACACGTGTGAGGGTTGTGATCCCCAAGCGGAAGCGTGTATATACATGTGTGAATTCCCCAGGGATCAGGAGAGGAAGGGGAGGATTTGCATAGAAGGATGTCTCTGGAAATGGAGTGGCCAAGTTTAGGCTGGAAGGAGGTGGTGAAGGGGTTTGTAACTGTTGAGGGGACCTGGAACAGATCCTCTGGGCTTCTCCAACCCTGCCTTTGCTTGTGAAAGAGGTGTCAAGGGGGTGATAAAGCCCTGAGATAAGGGGCTGCCCCAGAGCCTGGGGTTTCCCTTGTCCCACAGTCCTCTGGCAATGTTTTTTTTCTTTGCTGAGGCAGTCATCTTGGGTTACAAACTGGGAATTGTCCAAAACAGATTTGGGAAGAACCTTTAGGCAGCGCATTAGGGCATTAGTGACTGGCAGAACATCTTGGAGGAAAAACATGTTGGCAAGAAAATTTAGAGTAGTTCTGGACACGGGCCCAGGGGTGGGAAGGTGGAATAAAATAGGATGCTGCCGCTGGTGCGGCACGCAGGAGGCGAGGAGGTGGCAGGGCTGGCTGTGCCTGCTCTCCGGTCCTTTAGGAAGCAGCCAAGATGAGCAAAATGTGCTTCTGGAGAGCTAAGAGACTTAACATCCAAAGCTTGCAGGATCCTAAGAAATACAGAAAATAGAAACCAAGTTGCTTGTAAGAGCTGGGGTACAATCTGGAGCTCGGGAATGGCACACCAAGCCTTTCCTCTTTGGGTCACGGACTGAAAACCTAGCCTGGCTGCAGCTCAAAGTTGTCACCACCCTGAAGGCTGGAAAATAAGTACTATGTCCCAGGGACATGTCCCTGGCTCAGATGACTCCTCTGGGCAGCCCAGCATACATGCCTCCACTTGTGGTTCCCATCCCAGAAGCTGTTGTGCAATCCATGCCCAACTGGCTCCCCTGGGAGGTGTGGTCTCAGAAACTTTGGGCACAGGTTTCAGGGTTTATTTCCCATCCATAAATGTTTGCCAGATCTTTGGGATAAGGTCACTTTCAAACTGACTTCCTGACAAAGCTCCCTAGATGAAGCAAAGCTTTCATGGACATTGCCCCCCTACACACCAGGTGTTTATTTACACCCATTCATATGCTGTATTCAAGGGATGTACTGAATGGCTCCCATTTTAGGAACAAAACCAATGGGAAGTTAATTGAGTACCGGTGTGGCAGCAAGAAAAATGGGAAGAAATTCTAAACATTGCTAAACAGAAATCTTTCCTAGTAGGATGGGTAGCTGCACACCAAAAAGGAGATCACCCTTCCCACCTTTTGAACAATCAAATGGATTCACTAACCTGCTTAGCCACGTTGCCAGCGGAAGCGGAAGGGGAAAAATGGGAACATCTGTTAGAATGGTTACATGTTAAACGAGGCCATTCTGGAAGTAAAGACCTTTATAAAGAGGCAGTTAGCAGAGGATGGTCTGTGACCAGGGAGCTCTGTAACACCGTTACCTCAGCATGCGGCCTATGCCATACACGATTAGGGGAACATAACCCTCTCAAGAATCAACCCCTACACTTAAGGGACAATAAGGGACTGTGGGATACTTGGGAAGTAGACTACATTGGTCCTTTTTGTCTCTCAGAAGGAAAGAGGTACATATTGGTAGGAGCTGAGGTAATTTCTGGACTAACTCAAGCTGAAGCTGTCCCACGAGCAAGAGGACAATATACAGTGAACAGTCTGAAATCATGGTTTAGCTGTTTTCCTAAACCCAGAGTTATTCAGACAACGGTAGTCACTTTACTGCTGGGGTGGTCCAAGAGTGGGCACGAGATGAAGGGTTACAATGGATTTTCCATACCCCGTATTATGCCCAGGCAAATGGTATTGTAGAACGTACTAATGGACTCCTTAAACAAACCCTGAGACCACGTGACCCTAGACAGGCACAACGAGTATCTGATGCAGTAACTAAAGCCAATGGACGCTGGGGAGGAAATGGTTGCCCTAGACTCACAGCTTTTTGTCCTAATCCTCTGTCCCTCTTACCTGGAACCAAGGAAAATAAGAACCCAAGGAATCCATTGTATTATCCAGGACAACCACTTGTTGTGAATTTACCCACTGTGGGACAAGTACCTCTAGTACTGAAAGCTCCAAAAAATCTGTATGCATGGGTAGCTGTTGATGCCCATGGGAAAGATCATCGAATCCATACTAGATGGATCATTCCATCCTTATAACCGATTTGAAGTTGAGCCAAGTTGGTTTTTTTATCTGATCTCTTGCAGACGGAATCCTGAGATCAACAGAAGAAAAGGAGGAGGGCACTGGGGAAGAAGACTTGTCTTATGTCAAGCTGGAGTGTCCTATAATAGTTATTTTTATTGTATTTGTAATTGTATGTTATGATCATAATTGGCCTTATTGTTGAAATAGAAACAGTTAAAAATGGCATTTTTAACCTGTGTTAGAAAGATATGCCTTGGTTTAATATGTGTGTATGTGTTATGGCAAATCTATTGTTGGAATCAGGAACATATCCAAGGTAAAAATAAGTGAACCTTATCAACTTAAGCCACCCATGGTTTGGAGGGTAACTTAGTTCTAACCTTGATAAAGGGGTCTGCAACTGCCCTCAATGAATCTAGTATTACTGCTTGCTTAACTCTGCCTAAATCTGTAGAAGATCCCCTTCCTGTGGGTATTCTTCCCACGGACATAGCGGGAAGTTTGCTATGACTGTGGAATACCCGGGGTATCATTAAAATAATGCATCCTTATTCCTCAGATAGAAGGCGAGTTCCTGTGCAAATTAATCAGCCATTTAATTTTTCTACCATCGATAACACAACCTGTACATATTATGAAAAAGGCTTAAACATAACTTTTACCTGAAGTCAGATCTTATGGGGGACAACCGATTTGCGACCCTGGGGACGAGCAACTAACATCCTACAGTATAATCAACCTATAAATACAACTTGGTGTATACAATGGAATAGAGGACAAGATTGTCCCAAGGAAAAAAAAAACAATGATGATTGTGCCTGGTTTGGGCTGGATGCTCAGGGTTTCACGCCATTCAAACCACTATTTTCTTTTGGCTCAGTATCAAACAGGTCAGCGTTGTGGTCTTGCCAAAATGTAGTAAATTGCTCTAACTGGAAACAATATGATTGGGTCAAATATTATTGGCCAGTTTATATCACCTTAAAAATGGGCTGTTTGTGCCAAAATCACAGTATATCATATAAGGCAGTGAGTGCAGATTCTGCACCTCATAATGACTGTCATGTTGCCTCTGGTGATGCTCTAGCCGGTTTGATCTGGCCTGTAATGATGGTAATACGTATATTTCTTTATGGGATTGGGTTTATGGGATTTATGGGTACTTCAATGTACCTTGGGTCTCCCGACGTTATGTCCCATATGGAAGCGGACTTCTATCCGACCCCACTGGATAACTCACATGAAGCAGGCGAAGGTGACAGCGGATGAACAGGTAGAGGGGTGGCACGACCCAGGGGCCGCCACCCGCAAGGCCTGGGGAATGGAAGGACTCTGGGGATTTGGGCGTGCTACCGTGCGAACACGATTATGGTTAAGTAAGTTAGCTTATCAAGCAGAAAAACTAGCTAATGCTACTGAAATTAGTATACAGTTGCTTATTCAGCAATTGCAAGCTACATCAAAAATGGCTCTTGAAAACTGCATGGCACTAGACTTAATGTTGGTACATCAAAATGGTCTTTGTGGTTACTTGAACCTCTCTAATACTGATTGTTGTGTTTATATCCCTAATGTTACACTGGAACTTAATGTCCAACTAGAAAAGATACGACAAGTAGCAAAGGACACACGTGAGCTCCGAGAATCAATGAACAATAGCTGGCTTTCAAAGGTATTTAGTTGGTTTGGACTTGGTGTCACTGGTTGGATCCAAAGTTTGATGCAATTTGCGATGATGTTTATTGCAATTATAATTATCATAGGTATCGCAGTATCTTGTATGAAATCAAGTATAATGAAAGCTGTTAACATATGAATGGTCCAACTAGCTAACTATACTCCCTTACAAAAGGATGAGGAGGACTTAATTGATGTCCTTAATGCTGAAATAGCTATTTAAGATGGACTCACAGGATGGGGGAAGGTGGATATGGAAACAACAGAACTGTAAGGCAGGAAAAATCCGTGATGAGAGTACCCAGGCCCAAACTATACATGCAGTCTGGTCTGGAGGCGTGGAAATCCATTTTCTTGCTGCATATGCAGACCCCAACTCTGGCGAACCAGGGTAGCATAGCCATCAGCTTCGGCATTAACCACAGGGGCCGCGATCAACAACCATGAGCAGCTTCGTATAGCTTGGACCCCCAGGAAAGACGCAAAAAAGGTACTCTCCCGTCATGACAGAGACACCATCCGTGAACTGTACCACCAGAAGAGTCGCAAGAGGAGAGGACAAAATGGACAAAATGTATACAATTGTTGCACTTCATTTTGGGGCACTTATTTTGTTAGCTATTGTTGTAATTATTCTTTTAATATATGCTTGTTTGCCTTGTGATTATCACTGTAAGCAATCACCTTCTTCTTCTAATCCCCAGAGCTGTAAGCAAGTCCTCAAAATCGGCCTCAGTCACTTTTCGGTTTTGTAAAATCAGTTAGATTTAGATACGTTATGGTTGCAAGAAGATGTTGTTAACCAGCATAGCTACCGTGCAATGCATGTACATGTGTTGTCACTTCTACTTCTTCTATACCTCCTTCTGACCTGTACTTCTTCTATTATATGCATATCACCCCCGTGGACAAAGACTACAAGGACTTCAGAAGATGGTACCAATCAGTGTTTAAGCCACAGGGTGGTGTGCTGGACAGAAGCACAGACTTTTGTCTTAAACATTTCTTGGTACAAAGGAAATTGCAAGCAAGGACATTGCAGAGGAAACTTCAAGCAAGGATGTTACACTGGTGAATGCTTCTTGGTACAGAGGAAACCACAAGCACCAGTTTCTACAGAACAGAGCCCTGCGGTTAGACACCACGCGATTGTCGTGTGGGTCCCAAGGTCTATGTGGCAAATGTGCCGTTGCTGCGGTTAGACACCACGCGATTGTCGTGTGGGTCCCAAGGTCTATGTGGCAAATGTGCCATTGCTTTGACTACTTACACCACGCCCACCATGCATATACATGAAGTTTCTTGGAACCGGGTGGAGATTTTGGGACTTGGACTGTATAAAAACGATACTGTCGGAAGCTAGGGGGGGACCCCCACCGCCGAGGAACACAAGAATCAAGAGGACCAATGGGATGCCGTTGGATCCATGGGTGATGATATCTTCTTCATCCCTCTCTCTCCCCCCTCCCCCCTTTCTCCTCCTCTCTTTGTCTAATTGTGAAAGACATGTTGCACGGGATTTGGTTTTGTAGTTGAGTTGTCCAGTTAAGTAGCTGCCATTGAGTTATTGCATTTCACCTCATGCCTTGCATGTTGTATTAATAAATTGTTAAACTGGTTGCCGGGTGTCATTTCACCTTAATTCAGTCCAGGGGGGTCATGAACTTGGTCATTGGTCCCAAGGGGAGGGAGGTCATCCTAAATGGCTCCTTTCGGGCCACGACAGCTGCCTTATATATACCCTTCTTTTAGAGATGCTCTTTCCATGCAACATGACCAGCATTCACCAGACCGTGAATTTGCAATCTGCTGGCCGTGGCAGGGCAGTCCCGCTCCAGCACAACAGCCAGTATCTTTGGCAAGATATAGCAGCTCCAGGCAGAGGGACATACAGCTGAGTCTGCATCCCTCTGAGAACCAGAAATAAATGCGTAGTCACTGCTGCGCTCCGGAGAGGAGCGTCTTTCGGCTGTCATCCTCTCCCTCTGTGGTGGGAGGTGTTGGCAGTTAGAGCCGAGTTATTTATTTATTAAGATCCCACTTGTGCTGCTGCCTGAGGCTGCTGTCTCTGTGCTGGAGCCGTGGTGTTTGCGTGCTTGCAGGGCAAGGGGACGTATATGAAAATACTGTGAGTTTGGCAATGGTGGGGCTGGAGGAGGCGTGCAGGGCTCATTGGCACAGAAAATGTCCCTGTTCCAAACACCAAGCAGAAGGCATCCTTTTGAGAGCCTCCAGGCGAAGGTGGATGTGCATCAGCTCCACGTCCAGTCCCCAGCCACGTTGCTGCAGCACTCGTGTGCTGAGCCATATGTGATCCCTGGCATGCCGTGGTTGTAGGAAGCCCCGCAGGCTTTTCCAGAACACGGCTTTTAAGTCAGATCAGACCAGCAGTGCGGTTTGCAGCCCAGCTGTGTGCAGCTGGATCAGCGCGGCTGGGGGCGGGAAGATGCAGGCGGGAGCGTGGCGAGGTGGGAGCCTCGCCAGCAGTCCTCAGCACAGGGAAACTGCTCCTGGTGCGTCAGCGTGCCCTGGAAGTCCCGGCACACAAGCCCTTGTCCATGCCCCCTCTGCCCTCTTCCTGGCCCCACTGGCACCCACAGCCGAGGGCGGATGGGAGCCAGGGCATGTGGCTCTCTGGGGACTCAACCTTCACCGACTGCAGGCTCATAAATCCCACAGGGCCAGCCCTTGACCGTAGAGTCCGTGCTCCTCTGCAGAGTGATCAATCACATTTTCCAACATGATTCCTTTTCCTTGGCGTTAATCAGTCCAAGAAAGCAGCCTGGACCGATCACTGCCCCGGAGCTTTCTGCTGAATTCACCGGATGATCGTCATCTTATTCCTGATGCCTTGAGTCGGCAGCCGGGAGAGTGGTGTGTAAACTGCACGTTACCCTCAAAACCCTGGCAACCACAGCGATGCAGCAAGAAAATATTTGGGACCTTTGGGAGGTGCTGTGACAGGCAGTCCTGCCTCGCACTGTGAAGCTCAGCTGAGGGCAGTGCAGGCAGGCAGGCAGGACAGCCGGCACAGGGGCTGTGTGCCCCGCCAAGGCAGGGACAGAGGTCTCAGCCTCGCTGGTCTGACCTGGTCCCGGAGCCCTTGGGACACCAGGCATTTCCCCTTGACAGATGGGATCGGTCACAGCTTGCCAGCCCTCCCATTTCCATTATTCCCATAGTCATTTATTCAAGAAAACACAGGCTACTTCAGGATGCAGTGCTTTGCTACTGCAGATTAGAGCCTTTGCACAGCCAGCGCCTTTCTTGAAGTGGCAAGGAGATGGACTCTGATAAATCCAGGGTAGGATGAATCATTTGCACTTGGCGCCTATCTCCCCGTTGTCTTCAGTTTTGTTTTAGCTTGGCAGCGTTATGGACAGAATTAGCCTATCTTACTAATATTTTAATGTATATATAATTTGAATGCTGCATTCCTAAAATCAATATTCATTATTCAAGGTGATAGCAGGGCTAAAATTAGTCCTTCAGCGATACCAAGAATATCAGGATAATCATATGTTATTAGGATTACCGGCCTCATGAAGACACAGGTCTTCATACGCGTGGGTGGGGCAGCGGGGCAGGGTGCTAAGCTGCATGGCAGCGCACCCTCGGCATCGTCCCTGCCGCCTCGCCGGGGAGCCAGATCCCGCCCTGCCTCCCGCCCGTGCCGGTCCCGGTGAGCCACCCGAGTTAGGCCAGAGCTGAGCGGCGGCGGCAGGTGAGGCGATCTGGGGCGGTGTGCCGGGGGACACAGGGATGGGGATGGGGGGGTGTTTATTTTTCTGCCCTGGGCAGTCAGACCTGACGTGGGAGGTGGTGATTCGAAATCCTCGGTTAACGCATTGTGACAGCAGAGCAGGGTGCGTGCTAGGATGGAGTGGTTTTCTCCCTTATTTTCCTTCCTCCTCTTGCTGATTTGCAGCCAAGCCCCTCCGTTAGCCCCTTGGCCACTGACATGCATTAGCAAGGCGTGGGATTTTTGGAGAACTCCTGTGCATTCTCCATTTGTTTTGGTTACGCACAGCCGCATGTGTGCTAGTCCAGAGCTGTGTGCATGCCTGGTGCTGGAGATAACACTGGAGAATCGTTTTTCTCATACAAGCTGGAGGAAAGGTGGAGATCTTTTACATGCTAGTCAAGAACTGATGTGTTGCTAATTGCTGTAATAGGAAATATTATCCCTCAGAGGATGTTGTTATTTTATAAACAAGGGGATAATTTACAGCTCAATTACTTAAATCATGAGTTAATTGCTAAGCGTAATGAATAAATGCATTTGCAAGTACAACATTTAATTTCCACAGATTCCAGTAGTCTAGGCATTAAGAGGCAGATCATTATTTGATAAGTAATCTGGAATGTTGTATGAAATGATGTTTATTTTTACATGTAATCCAAACGATGAAATGTCCTGCAATGAGATTTCAAGGGCCTTGTCCTTCTTCCCCTGCAACAAAGGACGGTGTTTTCATCAGCTGCCTTAGAAATGTGTTCTGGCTGCACAGGGGAAGGCAGGAGTCCTCCAGGAGCGACATGGAGATCAGAGTTCATGCAGGTGAAATTTTTTAATACTACAAAATGCAGACAGAATATAGAGACAAAAATCGGGGACATCTGTGGTGGGCTGAGAGGCTTCACATCAGTGTTAGCTGACGACAGGATGACTGCGGGGCTGTGAAAAGCAGAGGTAGGACCTGAGGAGGTGAGCGGGGAGTACTTCTGGTGGCAATAGGGAGCTGTTACTGCCACGGCCTGAGCACCAGCGAGGCCTCGGCTCTGTGCAAGGATGCAGACAGAAGCAGCAGCAAATAAACCCAGCAAAGGGGGTATTTGCAGCCCACTGCTGGCTGTGCATGCCCGGCAGCCTCTGCTAGTTCTGCAGGAGGCTGCGGGACTTTGTGCCTGTCGCAGGCAGGTCCCATTCTGTGGGGCGCAAGGAGCCCTGCCCGCTGCCTGCCCGCTGCTGCGCTGGCTGCCGGAGCCGGGGCTGGCTGCCACTGCCCCAGTAAGAGGCCCTGCAAACAGCAGGCACCTGCACTTCGGTTGCTGCTATTGAATAATCTTGGGCTACTGGTGCCCTTTCGCAGGCTCATATCTTTATTGGAGGCTGTTAAAGCCAAACCTCCCAACAGCAATAACATGACTACAAAGCATTTCTAAGAAAAAAGTACGTGGGAATAAGGGAGATACTGAGATCCCAGCCAATTTCAGTACAATACAAGTCTGAAGTATCCTTATAAAGTTAACAAGTCAAACTTAAATGTATACAAGGCTTAGGAGCATACAGGAAACTGGATCAACCAAACCTTCAAAGGCACATCATTGTCTTTCAGAAAGTCCACTGAAAGGCTCCTGCCATAAAAAAGGTGTATTCACATGGCTGATACAGTGATAAACCCGGTGGAGAAATGCCAGCAGCCAGAGCGGGCAGGGATGCTCGCTGCAGGGACATTACTGTGGTCCAGTCCGTTCTTACAGAGCACTTTGTCCTGCTCTCTCTGCTGCTGCCCCACAATAAAATGGGGGTCTTCTGGTGTAAATCTGGGGAGAGTTTGGCAGGTGATTTCCTCCGAGGCAAGCAGCAACCCTTGCCCCTGGCTTTACAATAGGCGAGCCAGCCTTTGCCATCCTGCTGCTGGAGAGAGGCAAGAAAATAATGCTCATGTGCTGCCTGACACCGTCTCCATCACACTCCTGAGCAGCACAAGCCACAGCCAGGAGTGCAGCACATGGTGGTGGCTTCCCTGTCCCCTGTGACATAAGCACTCTGGATGCCACAGGCAGGAGAGGTCGAGGAATGAGCTAGAAGAGGCTGCTTGTGCTGCACGCCCAGGAGCTCGTCCCTGCTTTCTCCTCGGAGCTGAAGGTACCTGTGGATTCGGAGCATGTGTGCTGTAGGCACCTGGAGAACAGGAAGCGGAGCTGGAGGGGACCTCGTGGAGTGTTGCAATGTGGAAACTGTGCCAAAAGCTCGCAAGCCTGCCCCTATTTAACTCCCTTAAGTACCAGATTAATGGCCAAATGTGCTCATGAAATGCCAGAGACCCAGAGCTCATTCAGCCTGCCTCGGTGGTGTCAGCCTGGCCAGTTTATCATGCCTGATCCTTCCTTCTCCTGTGTGTTATTTGTGGGTAGCAGGCTATGGTCTGCCTTCATAACGTGCTGTTGTGTGTTTATACATTTTACCCATCTGTTCGAAAGCAAGAAGCAATGCTGCATGACTTAAGCAACCAGCCACGCTCTCTAAATAGCAAAGCATCCAAGCAAGCTAGATTGCAAACCATCCAAAGGCTGCAACAGAACAGCCGATAAGTGTCAGGAAAATGCCTTGCCACAGAGATTAGAAAAATCAAGGTCATTTCATGGCTTGTTTGTGAGTGGGAAGAAAAACCAGCCTGATTTGGTGCCTCTGAAGAGGCCAGCAGATCTGGGATCTGTGTTGCAGGACCTGGCGTGCAGGAATTCATAAACCATAAGGCCTTGTGAAAAAGAATTTTTAAATGAAATGCAGTGTCCTAGCAAAACACGTCTGAGACATAAAACAAAACCAAAGTACAAAATGTGGTGTTTAAAGGCTGGATTCTGTCTCAAGTGAATAGAAGCCACATGCAAGCATCTGAGATCAGATTTTGGCCTGGTTTGAAACTGTGCTTGCAGAGGCTGCAGCGAGAGCAGGCAGAGGAAGGCTCCATCTCCTTTTATGATCCTCTAGACCAGACCAGCTTTTCTGCGCTTCCCCGAGAGCGAAAAGGCTTCTGACACCAGCCTCTGCCTGCGTTAGCTCCTCTGCTGCAGGACTGAGGGTCCCGGCGCTGCACCGGGCAGCACGGCGGCTCAGCTGCCTGCTCCACGCTACATGCAGGCAGCAGCGAGGCCGCTTCCACCTGCCTGAAAGCTGGGTCCCGACCTGCACCTCCGTGCCTGTTGCTGCCCGGGGCGGATTTGGGGCTGGTGAGCTCCCAGCAACACCACTGTGCACTGAGTGTCCTGCAAAAGTGCTGGTACCAAGGCTTAACCTTTATTAATTAGGGAGAGGAAGAAATAATGCTGGCAAAATATCGTCAAATACTTCAAATTAATGATTAATTCTAGATAGAGTGATACTGTTTGATGTGGTCTTTGCTGGTTTAAACAGGAGAAGGGTGATTCACTCTAAAGGAATTTATAAAAACACAAGTATTTGCTCATGGACAATAAATACTGGTGCAGATAAAAAGGGGGATGAAGTGTTCGGCGTCATGATAGCAACTCCGCTTGAGAAAACTTTTGACCTTCTCACATCTTAAATCAATGCGCCCCCACCTCGCTCCTCTCCAGGCCTGCCCGTGAGGCCAAGGGGACGAGTGCGTGGGAGCACCCTGGGCTCTCCACGGGCTGCGCCACTGGCCGGTCTCTGCCGTCTCCCTCCTGTCCCCGCAGAGAGGCTCGGGCACCCGCTGACGCTTGGCGAGGGGCACGGGGCAGCACCCGACAGCAGTTTACACAATCTGTGTACACAGCGTAATCTGTCAATTTGCCTGTTGTAAATGCAAGCGTATAAACCCGGCGCTGAAGCTGCTGTGGTTTACAGAGCTGCCCCGCCTGGGAAACTGAGATTTAGACTGCCCGCTGGCGAGCGAGGTGTCCCGTCCTGTCCTGTCCCATCCCCTCCCGGCGCGGGCAGGCGGGATGCCCGGGAGAGACGGCTGCAGGCAGCAGAGAGCCCATTAATAACCCAGACAGAGCTGCAACAGAGGCGCCGGCAGCGCTACGCGTGCCCCACGGCACCTGACAGCCATCGGATGCGTACCTGAAGGAGGGAGCATGCTATCTACCTTTCCCGTGGGAATACGATGCAGCCAGGATAACCCTCGGACCTTGCTGGGGCTCTGCCAGTGCCATTAAAGTGTTGACGTCCGCTGATTACCCTGACGTGATGCTGGTTTTATTGAGACAAGATTAGCCACTCACACTTTGAAGGGAGGCCGGGCGCACACTGCTCACTGGCTGTCCCCTGCCAGGAAAGGGCTCCGGAGCCTCTTCTCACTCTGGGCTTTTTCCTTTACAAAAATCTATCTAGTTTTGCCCTAAAAATAACAGTGTGGGGGTGAGTGTGGGGAGCAGATGGGGCAAAGTCTCTGAGCCTTGCCCAGGTGCCGTGGGTGACCGGTGGCATGGGGTGGCCCGGGTCACAGCACCTGGTGGTGTGGGGCTGATGGAGCGGAGCCGGCGTTACCCACGGAGGGGCTGAGCTCCTACCTGCAGCCGTTCCCGCGGCATCGCCTCACAGGCTGTCAGCGAGCCTTTCATCACAGACCCTACTGACATCATCCTTTCCAAAACACCTGAGCTCCTCGTGGTCCCTGTGCTCATAACACTTGGAAGTGACAGCAGCTTCTGGTTTCAATTAACCCAGGGGCAGTTTGGGGACTATCTGACTGAACAGGAGAGGAGGGGAGGGGAGGAGAGGGGAGGGGAGAAAAGGCCTTTCCGAGCAGTGGCGATGGAGTGGGTGGGTGAAGAACTCCTGAAAAAAGCAGATGGTTTCTCTCTTTCCTTTCTCCTTCTTTTCCTCTTTTTTTTTTTTCCCCCTGAATCCTGTGGAACAGACAACCCAACAGCACATTTTTCACCATCAAAGCTTTGCTGAAGAGAATTCTCCACTGGCTACTTCATTTCTTCCTGATGTTCACAGGTCGTAAAGCAAACAGCCTCTGGAGGACAGGGAGAGCAGATCTGTCCCGGGGTGACAGCAGAGGACCGGACCGGCACCCTTGGTGCACGACAGCCTTTTCCCGGCGGTTGCCAGCCCGGGAAGTGCACACGCGTATGCCTTTGGACGCTGGGTACCAAACACGGCACCGCAGCCGGCCACTGCTGACACAGGAATCTGGGGCACACAGAGGTTTGCAGACATCCATGACCTCCACCTTGGACTTCTGCACAAGGATAAAAGCCGTGAGCAGAGGCTGCTTGCAGCAGGGGAAAGCAGGCACCAAAGTCCCCGGGCCGGCCCCACTAACTAGGTTTGCTGCTGCTGCCCGGGGAGGAGAACACACTCGCAGGCCAGCAAAGGCAGGTCCTACCTGGCAGCCTTCCCGTGGTCAGGCAGCAGCCAGGGATCCCAAGTCTTGTGTCTCTGGGAGATACAGGGAGGGAGGAAGCCATAATCCCATGAAATCCCAGCCCACAGTGTGCCGGTCCCTTAAGTTACTCACACTCATTTGCAACATAACATGTTCAATGCCTTTTGGAAGAAAGGTAATTAAAGGAGGAGGTGTAAAAGGAAAATAAGTTTGAAGGGCAGGCAGGGCTAGAGAGTTCTGTCATGCTAATCTGAGATCTGCTTTTTTAAGACACCATTTTTAGACCTGGCAAGGCTAGCTGATTGCTGCCCCCTGCAATGCCCATGGCAGCGCTGGCCGCACGGTGGGAGGATGCTCTTTGAAAAGGAGGAGTGGGAGTTCAGCCCAGGAGCTGCAGCACGGGGAGGGACAGGAGTGAGGGACGGCGACCAGTTGTGCCTGGAGGGCTGGGGGAGGACACTGGTGGCTCTGGTCTTCACTAGTGACTTGGAATCAAAGAGGAAGCATTTGCTTGCAAAATGTTTTTCCCCAGCCAGGGAAGTGAGATGCGGAGGCCAGAGTGGGGCCGGGAGCCGCTGCCCGGTCCCCCGGGGCTGCCTGTGAGGGCGGCCGGCCAGACAACGTGCTTGCTACACGCGTGCGGCCGAGTCAGAGGAAGAAAACTGCAGAAGGGAACAACAAAGCTGCCGGGAAGACAAATGGGGCTGAAATGATCACTGGGACCGGGAGGGTCTGGAGCAACTCCCAGCAGGAGTGGCAGCAGCCAGAAAATAACCTCATCACTTGCTGGAGTCTGAGCCACATATGAGAGGGACGGGCTGGCGTGGGCTGGCGAGGGACGGGCGTCTCCTGCGCTGCGTCTCTGTGGCTTCGTTCACCACAACTCATGCGGGAGCACAAGCTTGCTCCTCGCCGTGAGCCTGCGGAGGAGGCACTGGAGGCAGAGGCGAGGAGCAGCCAGCCCCACAGGGTTTATCACCGCGTACGTGTCGAGCTTGTCACCTCTGACACCAGCTCTATGCCTTGAAGATGTCCCTTGCCTAAGGAAAAGGCACTTGCAGGCTCCATACGCTGGACGGTGAACGGCAGCAACCTTGGGTTGGGATGTGGGTTGCACTGAAGGGACGGCGCGCAGCGATGCCACCCCATGCCGTGGTGCTGCCAGTAGTACAGAGCTGCAGCTCTGAGCTGGGTCCGTCCCCACATCCCAGGGGTCCAGGGAGCTGCTGACCCAAACACGGCAGGTTTGGGGTGAAAGCAGGCGATCAGTGAAGGTGCTCCAGCCCCTCTCCCCACATGCCATGGGGATGTCTGGTGAGGGTGAGGACACCACTCACCTCCTCCCCACCTGCACCCTGGGGACCCATCCAGCCCCCCCGCCGGACTGGGAGCAGGGGCGGCACGGTGAGGACGGCCGCGAGGCTCGCTGGCAGCTCGGCACAGCCTGACGGGGCCTGGAGCCAGCCCAGCCAGAGAGTTGATGGTTTTCACACCCCGTCAGCCTGATGAACGGCCTCGCTCCCTCGGCACTCAGCGCCTGCAAGGGTCAATTACAGCGATTACTTCAAGGAGTCAAACCGGCTGCTGGCAGCGCTGGAGAAAATCTTTGTTTCGGGTTCGGCTCTGTCACGGGAAGGAAAGAAGTGCCTGAGCGTGCGGCGAGAGGTGAAAGATCCCTTGCTGTACACAGGGCAAAAGTCAGGGGGTGGCCGGGTGTTTTGGGGGGAGGAAGGTTCCCCTGGGGCCAGCTGCCCTGTTCTGCTAGTGCAACTCTGAGCAGCAGTTGGGGCTTGTGCAGCCCCCAGCCCCGCCAGTGACTCAAGAAGGGCCTAAAAGCAGACCGATGGTTGTAGGGAGAAGGTAATGAGGCAGTTAGTGGCGGAGAGAGCCTTCAAAAGTGGACGTGGTGCTGTAACATGAGAAACAGAAAAGAGCAAAACCCTGGCAAGTTAAAAGTGAAGTCACAATAAAAGCGATTTAAAATTTGGGGAAGAACTTGCTAAAGGTATTAAAAGCTGAAAATAAACACGTTTGCATACGTGCCAGGAGCAGGAAACCAGCCAGCGAGCTAGTGCAGGTCACGGATGATGGAGGCACAAACAGAGCACCCAGGGAAGGCAAAGCCTCAGCAGAAAAGCTGAAGGGTGGCTTGAAGATCAGGGAGGATGCTCGGGCAGTACCCCCATGGCAGCCTTCCTGCAGGGCTGTGCCAGGGGTCCCGTCCCACAGCAGGGGCCTGCTGGAGATGTCTCCCAGCAAAGCAAGGAGCTGCAGAGTGGCACGTGTCCAGGACGAGGCGATGCCAGCCCAGCCGGGGTCGGTACCCAGCTGCTTCTGCCAGCCTGGGGCAGAGGGTAGGGAAGTTGACACGAGCCGTAGCCAAAGGGGCTCAGGGGATGTCACGGCCAATTTGGCAGAAGTCATCTATAACAGTCTGGGTCAATACAGTGCTTGAGAAAGCTTCAACATCACCTTGCAGGAGGAAGCCAAGCCTCACAAATCAGCCAGGTCACCAAGTGCGGGGAGCAGAGCGATGCGCCGGTCATGGGGCAGTGGCACTTCCAAAACGGTTTTGCCCCAGCACCTCTCCAAAAGCCCCTGAATGCCCAGTGCACTGGAGGGACATTTGCCTTGCAGGGAGAAAACAACTGGTTAAATGACTTGGGGTCACCAGATGTAAAGCTGACTGCTGAGCATGAGCCCACAGTGTTAAACTTCAGGCTGGTGAACTGGCAAGTGAAATTCACTGTGATAAAGGCAAAGCAACAACCCACAGAAAAAGCAGCCCTAACTAGCCACGCAAAACTCTGACCTCCTCTTCAGCGATGCTGGCTGAGAGTCAGAAGAGCAAGTGTAAGTCGTGATTAGGAAAGGAGGAGAGAACAACTAAATAGATCCTCCTCTTGAGTATGATGTGCAGCTCTTTCTTCTCAAAAATGATGTGATGGGAATAAAGGAGTATGAAGAAAGGCCTTAAGGATGCTTGGGAGTAGAGTCTGGAGGCATGGAGAGGAAAGATCAGGAAAGATCAGGAAAGATCAGATGTCCAGGACATATAAGTTTGGAAAAGCTGAAGGGAGATGGTAAAGGTCCCAGGATCCAGAGTGATGGGTGGAGGGACAGCTGGCGTCAAACTGGGAGCAGTGAAATCACAGTGAGAACAAGTCCAAAACGAAGAGGAGGAAGCCCTTGCTTTCACCAGGCACTGCTCAGCTGTGACACCCTCTGCCACAGACTGTTGTGGCAGCCAAAAGCACACAAGGTGGGGAAAGCTGCGCCCACTGATGCTCTGAGTCAGCCTGACACACCAACTGCAAGCAGCTGGGAGGGAGCTCGCTCACACCCGCCCCACTGCCCTGCTCCCCCGCCAGCCCCCTCCCCGTACCTGCCGCTGTCACAAGCCGGGTGCTGGGGGCTGGCACCACTCCCGCAGGAGCAGGAGTATTTTGGCACCTGGTGCACTGTGAGCTGGCGATCCTTGGCCTGGGAAAGGGGTGAAGGAACCAGAATACCAGGCCGTAAGCTGAGCTGAGCATATGGAGGCAGCTTCTGAGGTGGAAAGAGCTGGGCAGGGAGCTGTGCCCGCTGCTTTGCGTCCCACGTGCTGCGCTCTGGCTCGGAGCTGCTGGGCAGAAATCCTCCCCTGCCTGCCACTGCTGCCTCTGCTGCACACTGCCTTCACCCCTCCCCGGCTTTTATGAGCAAGAACTGACCGAGGTTTTTCTCTGTCGGATTGAAAAATACCTTGAGTCAGGAAGAAAAAAAGGCTGAGCCTGCGCCTGTGTTGCACCGGAGCTGTCCCAGGCATCTGGGCTGTGGGAGCGGGAGGCACAGCCTGGTGCACCTGCAAGCAGGGCTCGGCTGTCGGGGCAACGCGTGGCTTTTGGCAAGCTGGTTTTTTCTGGTGCAAAGCCATTTGCCGCCTAGAAGGCTGGCCAGCCCTGCTCTCAACCTGGAGCAGTGGCAGGAGAGCTCAGCATCCTCTGCAGCTCCACGCCAGCATCCAACCCCCCCCAAACGTCCAGCCGCGGGCAGCCCCCCCGGGCTCCTCCTGCCCGCAGCAGGCAGCCTGGCCGGCGCCCGCGCCCGGCACCCCACCACCCGCCCCGGCTGCCGCCCCCGCGGCCGTCNNNGCCGCCGTCCTGCACGCGAGGGCCGGGGGCAGAGGCCCGGCCGCCGGCATCGCTCGCCCTTTGGGGTGCGGGCCGCGGGGGTGGGATTTGCAGAGATTATGCCAGAGGAATTACAAAGGAGCAGACTTTCCCACAGACGCTTCAATCGCCGCTCTGAGAAAGTGTGTGAGCCGAGGCGGCCCGCCTGCCTCACGGTGCTTTGGGGAACGCACAGGAACAGCACACACGGTTTTTAATAATTAAGTAACTTTAATTGTCCTGGGAAAGCAGCGCTTGCCTTGGGGCACTCTGGGCAAACTCATAATTAATGTTACCGGGAGAGATTACGGGAAGGAGAACTGAGAAATGATTCACTTTTGCTTTTTAAGCCTCTCTGTGTTAAAGCTGTATTACCCCCCGGTTTAAAGCCTCATTTAGCTGTGAAGAAAACCAGTGTACTCGCCGGGGGGAGGCGGGGGGAAGGAAGGCAAAGCACCCTGACAAATTACAAACAGCCGCGCCAGGCTCTGCCGCCAGCCGTGGTGGGATGGGAGCCGGCAGCCGGCGCGGCTGGGAGCATCCTGGGTGTGCCGAGCGGCACCGCGGCGGAGAGCCCGGAGGAGCGAAGGATGCTTGTCATCAGCCGGGGCCTGGGCCCGGGGCCGGGGCGTGTGTGTAATTCCCACGTGCGCCTTCTTGCTTGAAGGCTCCAAAGGCAGCTGCCTGCGCAGGAGCTGCCAGACCGTACCGGGGCAAATGCTGGTCTCTCCCAGTCCCCCCAGCAGTGCACCAGAGGGCCAAATCCCGGGGAGCCTGAATTTGGCAAAGTGCAACCTCCTTCTTGGAGTCAGAGGGTGACTAGCCCTTTGTAAATCCGATTTATTCCAAGTAAATAAAGTAAGTGTTTAGCACCCTAAACCTGGCCACGCTCCTCTGCCGCGACCTGCTCCCAGTCCTCCCGGGGCCAGTGCTTTCCTGCGGCAGCGCACCCCCTGGCTCGGCCGTGCAGCGAGGAAGTGCTCCTCCGGGACGTGCCTGGCGTGGGCGGCCGAAGCCCCCGTGTCGGGGCACCTCTCAAGCAAGCTGAGCCCCGGAACGCCCCCGGAGCCCCCCGGAGCACCCAGCCCTCCTCCCCAGGCAGCTGCCTGCCTCTCCGGGGCTGCTGAGCCGGGAAGGATTCATTCAGCTCACAAGCGATGCTGCGAGCCAGCACGGCCCGAGCCCCACGGGGAGCCCAGCCGACAGGCTTTGCTGGCGCGGCACAAAGAGGTGGGCAGTGACGGAGGGATGCAAATCCTTCCTGGTGTGCGCGTCGCCTCGATCCGTGGTGCTTGCTGGCGCGTTTCACCCACTTTAAAACCAACAACCTATTGGACTGGAGCGTCTCTTTTCTTTCTTTTTTTTCCTTTCTGTTTTTTTTTCTTCCCCCCCAAAGCAAATCACTGGACTCACACAGGACGCAAGGTATTTTACTCTATAGAAATCCTTTTTTCAAGCAACTATGTCAAGAATGTTTTCATACTTTGGGCTGGATGGGAAAAAAAAAGGGCTTAATCCCCTGAGATGGTTATTTCTCTGAAAACAGACATGCAAATGCTGGACTTGTCAAACCTTAAAATGTTTTCTTTATTCAGGGAATTACTGCCTGCCTGCTGAGCCCGGGTAATGCTGACAGGCTAAGCCCGGGGCCTTGGCAGCAGAGCATGCAGAGTGTGGGAAAGGGCGGCTGAGGCACGCGCCAGATAAGATCATACAATAAATGATACAGCCCTCCGGAGCACACGGCCACTTTCATATGCAAACAGGCCTCCTGGTACACACACACATACACACACATACACACACACACACATGCACACGCACACGCTTCCCAGGCAGGATGCAGCACCTTGCAGCACGCCCGGACAGACGCACCCATGCATGCACATGGCTGCATGGCTGACGGGGCAGTGCCGGGGGCTGCAGGCGTGGGGGGCTGCAGGGGGCTGCAGGATGGGTTTTGCTCAGCCCAGTGAGCATCCCAGGTGCTGAAGGAGGCAGGATCTTCCCAGTGACCCATAGACCAGCCGGGCATGTTCCCTAACTGTCCTCAGCGGCTGCTGGTGCCAGGGTTCCTGTTGCAGCTGGGGGGTGGTGGCTTGCAGACCCTGCTGGAGCCCTGCGAGGAGGGGGAAGTCATCACTGAAGCACTTTGCTAGTTATTTCTTCCGACTGTGGGGTAAAACCTGGCAACAGGACCCAAATGGCTCAGAAGGGGACAAAGGCGATCCAAAATGCACTGGACTTTTAACTGCATTTTTTTAAGGTAGTGCGTTGCTTTTGGCCCAAGTGAGGCTTTTTGGTGCACGTGCCTGGGGCTGCGCAACGCAGCCGCAAGTTCTGCCCTCTGACAGGAATTCATTTCTAAACAGAAGCAAAGAGCGTGACCCCGCTGATGGGAGCCGCGGGACCGATGGTGCCATGTCCCTGCAGCCCACGGGAGCAGTGCCAGCCTCCCCCCAGAGAGCTGCAGAGCCCTCGCTTGGACCATTTTTGCTTTCTTTGCAGTGTGAAAACCTGATTCAGCCGGGACGCGGGCGGGCAGGAGGCTGGTGTGAGCCTCCCTCAAGCCCTAAGTGTGGCACCTGCACATTTGTATAATAACCCGGTGCCTGGAAATCTGCAGCAGGCAGTGGAGAGGAGCCATCACGGGTGACAGCAGTGGTGGGTCACACAGCTGCCTGCAGCTAATGACCCACGCTCCGACTGGTGCCGGGATAGAAACGGTGGCTGCTGAGCTACCGAAACCACAGCAAAAGCCACCGTGGGAGGGAGCCGCAACAACAGCAGCACTCGGAGCCAAAATGGGCTCCCTCAGGGAGCCAAGTGCCACCCGAGAGCAGCGCTGGCACCAGCCCGGGCCCCCATGGGCTGCCAGCGGTCACCCTCTCCCATCCCATCATGGCAACATATCCCACTCCAATGCCACCGCCCACGTGTGCTGCTGGGACATGTTTTGCGGGGAGCATCGCTAAGTTAATCTCAGCACAGCTCCTCCTAACATGAACCTAGTTTTCGGCACGGTTATGGTTGCATTTTTAGGGCATGCAGGAGCCTGAGTGTGGGGGCAGAAGGCTGCTGAACACACGAGAGGTGGCAAGAAGAGGTGACCGGTGATGGATGGCTGCCCTGTGCACCCCCAGGGCCCTGCACGCTCGCAAATCACAGCTCCTCACTCCTTGCTGCTCTCAAGGTAGCTGGGGAAGGGGGAGAGGGAGGGCGGGGGGGGATCCTGGCGTCTTACTCCCGGCTTAATATGGTGCATTCACACAGATAATCTGTCAAGGAAAAAATGAGCCAACAAGCTATCTATTCTTGTCTGCACTATTTTCCCATGTCAGAAACAGGCTGGGCTGAAAAATGTAGGTTTCCCCTTTCATCTTGCCTTTCAGAGCCCCTGAACAAGATGCCTTTCTTTGCCAGCGCTTGCTGAGGAGATCTTGCCTCGAAGAGTGGAAAAAGGGGCTTTCTTTTTCTTTTTTTTTTTTTTTTTTAATATCTATGTCCAGGCCATGCCAGTGGCAGGGAAGTGGAGTAGCTTTTATTTTCACTGAGAAGCGAGGGTGCCATGCCGATCTCCGCCTTGATCTCCTACCATTGTTACTGTCTCCACTAAGCTGAAGGGGGGGGGGGCGACAACAAACATTTCCCTTCCACTGCAGGGAGATTTTATTTTTAACTTGAAAAGAAGTGCCTGGGGAGGCAAAAATAACGTTTCCGCAGGTTAGAGGCCCCAGTGAATGAGAGACAAGTGATGAAACGCCGCCGTACCCTCCGCTCAGCCATGTGGTGCCAACACACCAGTGCCGGACACCCAGCAACACCCGTCCTTTCACGAGTGCTGCCATACCGCTGTGATTAACTCCCATTTCTCTCCTCCCCGTCCCAGCCAGGCCTGCATGTCCCTGCCAGCCAGGCACGCCACGGTGGAGCCTCGTCTCCCCCATGCCGGTGGGGTGGCAGGCAGCATGAGGGCGGTGGCAATCCTTGCCCTCCTCTGTCTGGGCATCTTGGGCTCGAGTGCTCTTTTTATACAGTTGCTTTTGTCTAATAAAAGCAAAAAATGTGTTTTTATAGTCTTTGTGGTCTGTCTTTCATTAATTACATTTCTTTGCGTACTTGCTAGTTTGTTCTACTTCAGTGACTGGCAGCGTCCACCAGCTCTCCAGCCGCCTGGGCTGTTCTGCTGGTGCTGGGCTGTCTTTGTTGATTTATGGAAGTGGTTTTCAAAAAATAATATTTGAAATGGCCAGGTAACAGCCAAGTGCAGGGAGAGGACGTATCGGCAGCACTTGTATAGCAGCGAGCCAGCTATCTGGTTTCTTCTAAAAGCAAATACTTTAAAGGGGTTTAGGCTATTCTGCTTCCTTCACTGTTTTGAGAAGGACTGAAAATTCTGGTCCCCTTTGCCATGGTTTCCCTGGCCTGGGGATCACACATGGCAAACAAACAAACCTTCTCTAAGACCCGATTAGTGGTGTCACTGGAAGCTTTCGTTATTTTTTTTTTTAATGTATCTTTTTGAAGAAAGAGGTGGATGCTCTTGCCTCTGCCTGATGCAGGGAAGCAAAAAGTCAGGCTGTATCCCTCCAGTCTTGGAGAAGCCTGCCTCCAGCTTCATGCTGGAGACTAGATGTCCCTACAGCCAATAATGACACACAACCTTACTCAACCTTTTTCCCCCTCAGCTTTTCTTGGAGGTTTCGTGAAGATAAGCGGAAAAAGGAGACAGAGCTCCGGGAGCAAATAGTTTTGGACAACCTGCCAGGGAACCAGTTCGTCTCTGGGGGATGTCTAAACAGCATCCAGACATCCTGGGTGTTTGGTTCCGAACTGTCACCTGTATTGAGGACAGGGGAAGAAGCTCCTGTGGCGAACACTGCACCAGAGATGGCCGAAAGCTCGGGCTGCCGCGAGCTGCGGTGCCAGTCCCTGCGCTGGTGAGCCTCGCTGGTGCCCGCGGTGGGTGTGAATGCAGGGCCAACACCCACAGCCATCAGAGAGCTGTCGGAAGAGCTAAAGGGCACGGGGATGTGCTTCTCCGTCAAAATGTTTCTGAGGCAGGGCTGCTGGGAGGAACCGCAGGGAAATAGGGAGCAGACAGAGCAGGCAGCTAATTGCAAGGAGCAAATATACATAGGCAAGATAAAAGAGAGTGTTTGCATCGTCTGGAACCCCCCGGCCATCCCAGGTTTGCCTCCAGCTGTTTGGCGAAAAGCTCTTTGCAGCCTTTGAGGAGGTCATGGTTAGTCTGGAATCAAACAAAAATAGCAAGAGAAGGCGAGCAGGCAGGGAGGAAGGCATGAAACCAGATCCTTTTGACTTTTGGGAGGACTGGGAAACTTGTAAATACAATTGCCGGTGGTGGTGGTGGTGTAGCACTGTGATTGTCACAGATTTTGCATGACAGTACCGAGACCCCACCTAAGGCTGGAGCTGCTCCAGGCTCTGGAGAGAACTCGTGGCCTGAATACAGAAAACAGGAGTGGAAACGGGCAAGAAATGACTTTCCCACAGGCAGAGTGGGGCAGAGCTGGAGCCGCCATCCCCTCGGTACAGCCACGGCCACCAGCTGCCTTGCCCAGGCGGCAGGGTCAGGGCTCAGCTGCGTAAACACGTGGGGACCTGGGCAAGAGCCGGAGCAGCCCGAGGAGCTCTTGGGAGCTCAGCGTGCCACGTCCGTGGGAGCCTGGCAGGGCTTTGAGATGTGACAGCGGGGCAGGGACGCCCGGGCCAGCACGGTGTCAGCAACACCACCAATTCGGTCAAGTCTTTGGCCCTGCTGCAGAGCAGGGTACCTCAGCACATGAAACGCTGCCATCCTCCTTGAACCTGAGCCTGGGAGCTTCCCCCAGGACACGGGAAGGGGGTGTCAGGCAAAGGCAGGACCATTCCCAGCCTCCTCTGCCTTCCTCCCAGCCAGCTGGGTCCTGGTGTGATGCAGCAGGGACTGGGACGCGCGTGTCCTTGCTTTGGGCTCCTGAAGGAAAGGGGCTGAGGCTGCAGGTGCTCCATGGGAATGAGCATCGCAGCCTCCGCAGGGTTGGGAAACTGATGTTATCGCAAAGGAGGGTTTGCCTCAGCACAGAGGTGAGGAGCAGCCCACTGCAGCCAGCCCCGTAGCCACTGCCCCGGGCCCTCCGCCAGCTCTGCGGGGTGGAGGCCCCAGAGGGGGCAGGCTGGGAACCGCCTGGCCCGCTCCAGCAGACGGGGCTGATGCCGGTCACGCCACACTGTGAATCGCCAGCCGCGGCGTGCAGCCGGATCCTTCACCCGCAGCGGCCAGGGCAGGGCAGGCACCAGGTACACCTGGGTACACCTCTCACCTCCCGACGCCGGGGCCTTTCCCGGGCAAGGGCAAGGGCTGTGCGGGGGCCGGCGGGGTGCTGCTGCTCTCCCTGGGGCACAGCCCAGCCGTCCTCCCCAAGCCCCCGAGTCTCCTGGCTGCAGGCAGGCCTCTGAGCAGCCGGACTGCCGAAGCCCTGGGAGATACTTGCCTGGCCCTCCTGGGAACCTGCAAGTCTTTCCATGGGCTTGGGAGCTCAGACCCCAAACCTTCCCCCATGCACGGGATGAGGCTCCGAAGTCAGCACAAATTCCGAAAAAATACCCCATGCATGTGAGCAAAGGCTCACGCGAGGGCAAACCTTGCCTGTAAAGTGGACCCTGATCTTGGGCAGCTGCTGCTGCGCTGCTGTCCTGGGAAGGACGTGGGGACGCCCTTTCCTTCCTGCACCAGCAGCTCATTTGTCACCTCTCCCGGTGCTCTGCCAGGCTGCCCCGGCACCCACTGGTGCGCTGGGACGCTGCCAGCCCCCGCTCACCCCCTGCCAGGCTCTGCAGGCAAGCTGGCCAGCCCGCGTGGGAGGCGAGGCTGGTGTCCGGCAGGATCAGCCTCGCTGCTCTCCAGGCTCAGATGCTTCCTCTGAGCACCAACACCATCCCACACGCACATCCCGCCTCTGCTCAGGGCGCAAACGCCGAGGGACGCGAGGGGTGATGGGGCAGCGCAGGGTTGACGCCTGCGCTGCAGGCAGGGAGCGCAGGCAGCCGGGCGCTATGCTGCAGGCTCAGCAAAGGCAGGGCAGGAGACGTGGAGCAAAATCCCTGGAGGAAAGCTTTGCTCAGCACCTGCCTCCAAAGGGTTAAGCAGCTTGCACAAACCACCCGGGAGCCCAGGTCTGCTCTGCTCCCTCCATCTCCATCGCCCTCCGAGGGCCGGGTTGGTGCCAAAGTCGGAACCTGCTAATCAGCAGCTCCCAGCAGCGGCAGCCCTCCGTCTGCCTTGACTCCTGGCCAAGCGCGGCCGAGCCTGCCGGCGCAGGAATGTGTGAGAGCCATGTGTCACTTCTCCAGACTGTGGGAAAGTGCTGCTCCAGTGAACTCACAGCAGCTGCCCTGCCCCAGCCCGGCCGCGCCGCGGGAGAAACAGGAGCCGAGGCTTGCAGGCCTTGGAACGGCGGTTTGCTCCCGCTCGTTTCCGTGCGGATCTGCTGCCAACCCCCAGCCCCGCGGGTGACAAAGAACATGTGAGCCCCCAACGCCTGCCGTGGCCACCGTGGATGGGGAAGGAAGGGCTGCTGCCCTTTTTTTCCTTTAGAAAACAGTCTTTTCCCCCCCAGTTTTTTTGTTTGGGGTTTTTTGGGTTTTTTTTTCCTACATGAAGGGTGTGGGGGGTGTTGACAGGAGGAGCAGCAGCCCGGGGAGCCGGGAGCTGCCCCCGCGCTGCAGCTCGCACCACCTGGCACTTGTACAAGACTCTTCGTCTTCAAAGCCCTGGGCAGACAATGGCCCCTTTCAGGCCCGCGGTGCCTGGAGCCGGCCAGGGCCCCGGCCGTGGTCAGTCTGCCCAGCGTGGGGCTCGGCCCCAGCTCCCCCACAGAGGCATGCCTGCCCCCGGGCTGCAAGGGGAAGGCAGGAGATGCTGGGTGCTGTGGGGGGATGCTCCTGCAGCCCACACCCCAGCTCCTGGGCGAGTAGCCAGCCCCTCCCTCCTCTCCAGCATCCTCCTCGCTTGCCATGGCCCTTTTGGGCATCGCAGCAGCCGTGGGCACGGCATCTCCCAGAGGGGCTTGGCACCGGAGCCCCAGCGTGGCCCTCAGCTCGGTGTGGAGGGGGTGGCTGCCTCGCTGCGGGAGCCCCGACGCTGGCAGCTCTAAACTCACACAAAAGCAAGACCAAGTGGAATAGAGGGTGGGGAACGGCCCGTCCCCTTTTTCCCCCCAGCCCCCTGCCAGGGGATTAATTGCCGGCCTGGGGAGCAGGAGAACTGGGCTGGGGCTTGGCAGGAGGGCAGCAGGGCAAAGTGCTGAAGCAGCACATTCGGTGGCCGGCTGGTGCCCCCGCGCCTGCCCTCCCTGCCTCCTCCTCGCTGTGCTGGCCCCAGCCGATCAGGCTCCGCAGACAAGCATCTATTTCTGCCCTCATTTTCATCTCCTTCTCTTAAGCCTGCCATGGGCTCTCGTTAAAGCTGCTTGCTGGGGACTCATTAACTTGGCAGGCTCAGTGAACTCAGATCAATTAAAATAAAGCTTCTTAGCTTCTCTGCCCTCCGCTTTGCTGCAACGTTGCCCCGCTCTCCTACTCCTGTCCTAAACCCAGACCAGGGAGAACGAGGATGACGGTCCCCAACCCACAGCACATCCTGGAGGTGCGCTGCCAGCCCTACGTCCATCTCTGCCCTAGCTCCTGGCCCACGTTACCACCAGTGACCGGGTGCCCTCCCTGCTCTCGGGGAGCAGGGCTGGTGAGAGCCTCTTCCACAGGAAGCCACAGCTCCCGTTGGGGCGGCTGAGGTATTTATAATGTCACGAGCAGGGCAGGATGGCTGCAGTCCAAAATTTCACTTTGGTTTTTAGACACTTTGTCCAAGAGACGCCGACGTGCCCTCAGCCCCTGCTAGCACAGATGGCCGTGGTGCTCCTTGCTGGGTCCAGCACTGAGCTTGTCCCTGCAGACCCCAAATGACATCTCTCACCTGGTCCCCCTAAAGTAAGAGCAGTGCTCAGGAGGCAGAGCCTGCTACCCAGACCCTGGGCTGCCCAGGACATGGTCCTTGGCCAACAGCCATGCTCAGATGCCCAGTTCACCTGAGACGTGATTCCACAGCTCTTGCTGTATTTAGTTAAATGTTATGATAGGTCCATTGCCAATGATAGCTTTAAGGGGTAAGAAGAGAGGCAGAGCCACTCCTTTTTCCACCGAAAATTTCTCTGGATGCCCTGCAGCCAGTAGAGAGCTGGAATATCCTTGATACTGCCCTGCTATTGACTTCTTCATGACTCCAGTCAGCCTGTGGTGCACCCTTTGCTATTTCAGAAACCTTTGGAGAGCAATGATAACTACCTGGTCAGAGGAACACAAATTCAGAAGGTCAGGCAGAAGCAGAGCTTGGGCTTTCAGCCCGTTCTAAACCTGTTGACCAAACCCAAACAAACCAAAGCTCTAATAAAATTAGTTCGGAGTCTTTCCTGGACTGCATCCATGCGAATTTGGAGTCTGCTACAGACAGACAGACGATGATATTAGCGGGTGCAAAATGAGGCTACGGGGTGTTAGAGACCACGGGCCAAGCCAAACGTTGGATGCGAAGGTTCCCAGGCTCTGGGAAAACTCCGACCCAGGCACTGACTGAGCAGGGTGGCTCGGGCTTATCTCTGCAAACTGAGGACAGCAGTGCCGCCCCTCTGGCCCTTGGCTGTGGACGAGCTCCAGCAGAGTGAGAAATTCTGGGGCTCCATCCCCCCCACTGGCACCTTTCTCACTGCTTGGCCACAACTGTGATGGCTCGCAGCCTTTCTTACTGTGAGGACAACGTCCATGTGTCACCTGCTGCAGAGCGAAGCTGTGTCCCCCCAAGAAGCGAAGGCAGACCCTACTTGTGAGCCACGCCTGCCACTCTGCTGCTTGCCTCCAGGTACCCCCACACAGCCTCTCAAGCAGAGAAAACGTTTGCTGTTGGCATTAGGCGTAGACCTAAACTCCTTGCCTGAAAGCCCTTGAAGCGGGGCAGCTTGCATGAGGAGGAACTGAACTTGGAAGCTTGGGGTCAGCAGTTTCTCCTTGCCAGAACTGAGCAAGAAAAGCAAACAGCTCCTCCAGCCCTTCTCTGGTTTGGGTTTTGTTACGCTTTCAAAACACGTCAGTCAAATATTCATGAAGGATCAGCCAAGTCTTTCTAAGGCTTGCAAGCTCAGTTTCAAATGAGCGTTGGCCTTATTGACGCTCTGCGGAGGTTTGATTGTACTGGAAGGAGGAAGAAAAGTGGAGTGTGAGGTTTAACCAGCCCTCTGCTATGGCAGCAAGTCATCTCTTTAGTGTTGGACCAGCTCCCTCTTAAAGGCAGGTAGGGCTCCCCTTCTCTCTCTGCTCTGCCCCTCCTCAGTGATGCACTGGAGCATGTATGCATACATGCATATAAGTGCTAATGACCGTGTTTATGTACCAGGGGTATTTGCTGGGCAACTTTTGACTGTCACGGGGTGCCAAGGTGGGAAGCGTGAATTAGCTTGCTTAAACCTCCCCTGCATTCACGGAGGAGCCCGGCAGCACCCAGGGTCGCCAACGCACCGTCACCAACCGGCTCTGCCTGGCCAAGCGGGGCAGAGCCATCCCATGAGAAAGGCAATGGCCATGTCCTTGTGTCTGCAGAGAGCACCCTGCAATGTCAGCTGAAGGCTCAGAAATTAGAGGCAAGGAGAAGGCAGCTGATGGATAGTTTGTAATTTCGTAACTCAGGAGTTTGGGGGTGCTAGGGCTTGTCAGGAGCTCTAAAGATGAATTAACCACTTTTCAAAATTTCAAAATTCCTCATCAGGGGACGTCTACGTGCTTTCTTCGTGTTAACTAAATACCCATCCCCTACCAGCGAACTAAGAAATGGTGCATTGTGCGTGCCTGGAAGGGCTGAGCTACAGCACAGATACAGGGTGGAGCTGCTGGCTGCGTGTGTGTGAGCCCATGTTTTACCCTAAATCTCTCACAAAACGATCCTGCAGCCTGTCCCAGTCCCACTGCTCTGCAGTGTCCCTTGGCTGGCTTTTGCACAGCGCCGGTGCAATGTGTAAGGAGTCCTACAGCCGGCTGCCAGGTGTGGCTCCCCTCCATCGCCGGGTGCCGGGCTGTACGCCGGGGTGCTCCCGGCCACCTCCTCCGTGTGCGGGCCCGGGTCTCCCCCCGCCCTTGCTGCCGGAGGTGCCACCACGCAGCCTGGCCGGGCCGCTGAAGGCACAGCCGTAGCTGCACGGAGCACGTCCCTGTCCCTGCAGCTCCCTCCCTTCCAGCCAACTGGGAGGTGGCGGTCTTGGCAGTCAGGGCAACAAAAGTGCCGACAGGGAATCGCCGGCGGGCCGAGGGGTCTGGCAGCTTCCCCTCTGCTCTGACCTTAGCTGCTGAGCGGGGCCCGTCGGGATGACATTTCTCCTCGCTGCTGATCCCTGCTTAGCGGGCACATTGCTGGGATGGCAGAGCCACCCTGAGCTCTTGACGCCTGGCGCGGCCCACGGCTCAAATTCAAGGCACCTGCTGCCGTAAGGCAGCCCTGGAAAGCTGGCCAAGGGGCTGTCGTGGTTTGAACCCCCGGCAGCGGGCTTAAAACCCTGCAAGTGGCTCCTGTACCGCCATGCGCAGCACGGGGAGTGCAAGGGGTGGCAAGC
This sequence comes from Sagittarius serpentarius, assembly GCA_034782735.1. NCBI lineage: Eukaryota > Metazoa > Chordata > Aves > Accipitriformes > Sagittariidae > Sagittarius > Sagittarius serpentarius. The sequence continues at coordinate 28,500,941 of JAVKLA010000084.1, forward strand.
AGGACAGCAGGTCCCGCAGCCCCTTGGCTACCCCAGCACTGCAAAAAGTCAGGTGCCTGGTGAGACACCCGTGGGTGCCCGGCTGGGAGTGGGGGTCCTGCACCCAGGGGCAGAGGTGCCACCTCACCCTGCAGCCCCCACGCTGGGTTGCTGTCCCCAAGGGGCTGTAAGGGACTGTCCCCCCAGGGGCTTGTCCCACCGCAGGGAGGAAGGGACTGTCCTCCCCCAGCCCCACCGGTTTCCCCAGCATCAGCACTGTGTCACCATGAGTTGCCTGTGGCCGCTGGCCCTGGGAGAGGTCTGGGGGTCACCATTACTCTCCCACCGTGACAAGGGAGGAGCAGGATGCTGTGACAAGGATCCAACCCTGCCAAGTCCTGGGAGCTCTCACCTCTTTGGAAAAGGAGGGACTTTGGCTGAACTGGTCAAAAATAACCATTTTAGCCGGAAGTTTTTATTTTTTAAAATATTTCCTACTCTAGTTTCCAATTTATTTTCAAAAGCAAAAAACCCCCGAATTGTTATCTTTAAAAAACCCTGGTTTTATTAAAATACTAGTGTGATAAAAAACAAGAGCTATTTTGTGCCTGAAAGCTTTACCCTAAAGCCAAATGCTTTCTATAACAACTACTTTTTTAATACCAAAGAATTTTCGACCAAAAATAGTTCTTTGATGCTACATTTTTATTTTGGTCAATCTTTGGGCCTATCCTTAATCTGAAAGCATTTCAACAAATCATTTGCAAATAGTTCCTTCCAGGATGGGAGAAAACCGAAAATGTGAGAGCAACAGCAAGCACAGGAGCTGGGGTGTGGAAGGAAAGCCAGGACAGCAGGGCTAAAGCTTGGCTACCTTCAACCAGATACCTCCAGGGGAAGGGATGGGAGGAGGAAGACTTTAATGAATTAGTCCCGGGCATGCTGGAGCATTTCCAGTTTGCAAATTACCACTGCTTTATTAGGCTCTAATTCAATCCGCTCTGGGGCATTGCCTGCAAAAGCCTTTTTGAAGAAGAGCGGTGGGAAGTGTCCCAGCGTGGGGCTGGTGCATGGTCTGTGGTGGCACATCCCTGCCCGTGCCAGCCCTGGCTGGGGCCCATTCCCCATTCCCCATCCGGCAGGGGAGGAAAATGTGACCTCAGGGTTGCTGGAGATCCCTGGTTGCATTAAGTGACCTTGTGGCATGATAAATCCCACGAGAAGAGCTTGACAGTGGTTTAGATCCAGTCACAAGAGGATTAACTCTTTGTGGAGAGAAGGAGTGTCTAAGTGTGAGTGTGCAAACGTGGCCCTGCTGCACACCCACACCTCTGCCAGCCTCCAGGGACAGCCGAACCTGCCCCTCTTGCCCAGGACACGCAGGGCCATCCATGCGAGCTCAGCACTACGGGTAGGGGCTCGCCGTGTCCCAGCTGCCGGGGACAGTGCTCCCGTACCAGCACGCTGTGGGCACCACTGGGCATCTGCAAATCCACAAGCCCTTGCAGAGCTGCACAGCGAGGGCGGGGGACATGGTGCCCGCCCGCCCCTGTGTCCCAGCTAGACATGCACACGTGTGTATATATGTATGTATGTGTCTGTGTATCTGTAGGACTAGGTTTGCTGGAAATTTGGGTCTTTTTGGCAGCCTGGGCAGCAACATCTGGGTGTGGGGCCGGGGAGCCTGCCCCATCCCAGCACAGGCAGGGCAGAGTGCCCGAGCCTGATCTGCACTGGAAGAGAGAAGAGGCTGAAAGCCTTGTGAAGCCTGTGGCGTTAGCAGATCTGCCTGTGTTCACAGCAGAGCCCCAGTCCAGCAGCAGCCCAGCCAGCCCCCTCCCCGCTCCCCATGGGGCACTGTAAAAGCCTCCCAGGGCCATTTATGGCCCCTGGGGAACCCTTCCAGGACCCACTGGGTAGAAGGGGGTTTTCCAACGCCATTGTTCTGGGTTTGCATGGAGGTCTGGCTTGCACAGACTCAAGTGCATGGACAGCCTGCAGCCCCACGGCACAGACCTTGTGCCAGTGAGGAGTGTGTTGTGGGCTCCACAGCACCCCAGCCTTCCAAAAGCCCCCTTGTCCCTGTAGGAGTTGAAAAAGTAGTCCCTAACTAAAGTGTGGCAAATTTGGTTTTTGGCTGAGAGCCTGCAGGATGGGCAGAGTTTGACACAAAACCACTTCTCACTGTCACCCAGCAGCATTTCACCCATGAAGGGTGTATTATCCATGATCAGACATTGCCACCCCCCAGAGATGCCCTCTCTCCATGAGCGCAACTCCTTGGTTTAAAACTGGATGATTTCCATGGAAGGAGAGAAAAAAGGAGGTGAGATCCTACAAGGGGACTAATAAAAAGCACAAGACTGGAAAAGCCTGTGCCTAAACCCTAAAAACGGGTCAGCCTTGGCTTTTTCTCCCCGCACGTGGCACAGTGTCCCTGCGCCTTCGGAGTTCACTTCTGAGAACGAAACGCTCTGGCAAACAGGGTGAAAGGAGAGGGTGGAGAAGTGGGAATGAAGAGGATGAATGGGACGTATCCAGCCCTGCTCTTATCTGATGGCTGCTGAGTGAGGCATGATGAATTCCCCAGCAACAGGTCTGTTTTGTCAGGAGGCCTCTTATCAGATGGCACAAGCGCAGTGGTCTGGCCATGGCCATTAATCACCCATCAGCAGCTCTCCTCCAAAGACAGAAGTTATTGCCCCCTCCTTTTCCCTGTTGGCCCCAGGCCCTGCTCCCAAAAGCTGCAGGGAGAAACCTCCACCCAGCCAAATCCCCGCCCCCCCGCCCACCGCCCCCTGCTCGCAGAGAAGCACAGGAGATGTCCCCGTGCTGGGACACCCCAGCACCCTTTGGATAAGGGATGGGGAGTGGGTGGGAGTTGGGGGAGAACAAACCATCCCAGACCCACCATCCATCTCCCCCTGCCTGTGTTGACTGGCCAGGGAGAGACCCCCCGGGGACCTCCTGGTCCCCATCCCCGAGCTGGAAGGAGCGGCATGGGCCAGGAGAATGGGGTGATGGGGCACCCCGGACTTCCCGATGGCTCCCCTCGCCTCACCTCTGCCAGCACAGCAGAAGCTGCAGAGCCTCCGGCACGGCGTTGCTAACACCAGGGGCTTCGGGGAGCGGGTTTGGCCGTGGGTTTGGCTCTCCCACCAAACCACGGGCCCTGGCACCCCCCTCGCCCGTGCTCCCTAATCCCCAGCCCCCTGCTCTGTCCTCCCTGCCCAGTTGCTGCCGGCTGCTGGGGGCTGAGCAGGGCTCTCCGCTTGCTGCGTTTACACCAGCTGCTTGTCTGCAGCTGGTGGTGGGCGATGGGCTCTGCAAGGCGAGCTCGGGGAAGCTCCTTTTATTTTATAAGCTGTTCCTGGGTTAGCTGGGACTCAGGTGTGCAGCACCCCCCCACCCCCCCACCCCCCGAGTGATGGGGGGACAGGAATAGCAGCAGCTTTGCAGCCACGAGAAGCGACTTTAATGCAAAGCAATTTCTCAGAGCCCAGGGAGAAGATGTGTATGTGCGTATGTGTCATCTTGTAATGCACTCGGGCATATCAGAGCCCCAACATCAGGGTGACCCAAAAGGTGAGGGGACACCGCATGATTAAGGATGCCCCTCGGCCTGTGTCATAACCCCTTGCAGCACCTGGCCCATGCACAACCCCAGACCCCGTGGGGACTACCAGTGGGCTGTAACCCTGCAGGGCTGCAAACTGCTCCAGCTGCAAGACAGTCCCCGCACGTCACCGTGACGGCAGACCGGACGGAAATGCTGGAGAACAGCTCAAACATGGGCACAGATCAAATATTGGCAGGGGGAACTGGCATCTCTGAGGCATCCAAGAATGAGGGTGGCATTTGAGAGGCTGCAGAGATGGGGGAGGCCAGGGGAGAGGGAGGAGGGGGATGCTCGGATAGGAGGTGAAGGAGACACTGCACCCCATCTGGCCACAAGCACCCGAGCAGGACCAGGAGTGGCTGGAACCCGGCTTCTCCGAGCCTGAGGAGTCACTGATCCGCAGGGACACCTTCACGCAGCATGCAGCTGCCCCTGTAAAACCTCCTGTAAGCCTGGAGCGTGCAGGGGCGAGGTTGCACACGGGAGGCAGATGGGTCTGGCTTTGGGGTCGTGATGCCTGGAAGCAGAGCAGGAGCTCTCCCGCTCCAGCGCTCCGCAGGGTGCAATGGCAGTGAGACATCTGCCCCTGGCCCTGGCCGCAGCGGGACCTAAAGGATGGAAAATTTCAGTCAGGAGGAGAAAGGAGGGGGGGTTGGTGCCAGGAGCTGTCGGCAGTGGGTCGGTGTCCTCTTACCTCCCTCTGCAGCCGCGCCAGGGCTGCCGGAGAAGCCGTCTGCGTGCTGCGGATCTGGTGCCATCAGCATACGGGTGACATTTGTCCTTCGGTCACACTTTCCCCATGCCCAGATGGTGCTAAGTCCTCTCTGTCCCTGTGTCAGCTGAGGCATGGGACGGGGATGCCAACTCGGTGGCTGAGGCTGAAGCTGGGGCAGCCGCGGGGCTGCGTGCGAGGGTTGGGCAGGCAGGGGGGTGCAGGCAGGGGGGTGCCGCGTGCGGCTCCTGCTTCAGGGAGCTATGCACATTACCCCTCCCTGGGAAATTTTAAACCTTGTCATCTCTTTTTGTAGATGGGCCAAGGAAGGTGCTTTTTCCCCCCCAGCAGTCATTTTTCTTTTCCTTTTTCCATGCAACCTCATGTGGGACCGCTGCAGCAGTGGGCCACTCTGGGATGGGATTTATTGCCACCTTTAACGGGGGTTTATTGCCAGAAAACCCATCCTGGAAAAGCAACAGTCCTTCACCCAGGGGCTGGCTGGAGGTGAGGGCCATCTCTGCAGTGGCGATCTGTTTGCTCAGCTCCCGGGGCATCCTGGGTTGTGCCGGCAGGGGCCAACACGGGCCCCCCTGGCCCCGTGCCACGCAAACATGATGTCACACGGAGGCAAAAAAGCCGTGAATGAGAGTTCATGGCAGTGAGTAATGGAAAGCAGTTGTCCCTTGTAATGTTGCCTAGCCATAAAATGTCAGATAGATGTAAAAGTTATAAATACATCAGAGAGCAAATAATTACAGCATGGCATTAACCCCTTGCTTCGGGAGTGCTGCTTACCTCCCCGGGCAGCTCCCAGCACCGGGGAGATGAGCCAGGAGCAACCTGGGGACGGGACCCGAATGCGTGCAAACTCCCTTCACTGGTAAGTGCTGAGCCGCTGCTGACGGCAATTTGGTTGGGTGCTGGCGCTCGCAGTGGGTTTCAGACCTGTCCAGGGCATTGCTGAGTCTCATGGGTTGGGCATCTGAGCATGTTGCTGTGTTGAAGGACGGTCTGTGCCCCGTTGTGTGACGAGCTAGGTGAAAGCCAGGGGCAGACATGTGCCCTGCCGCGCTGACCGTGGGAGGCAGCATCTGAGGACACAGCCCATAAGGTTTTGGGGGAGTATGTTCTAACGGCAGGGATTTTCTCAACACGTGGGAGGAACAGCCTCCTCTCAGCTGCATAGCCGAGCACCACGGATGGGTGTGTTCATGCACCTCCCAGTGAACACGTATTGAAGAAGGACCAGGAAAAGTCCTGCAGATCCCCACTCCAGCCACCACTATGCAAACGGCACTGGCACAGCCCTCTGGACAAGGACGTCGGAGGTGCAGTATCCCCTCAGTACCAAACCGATGCAGCGTTCCCAAAGCAAGGGGCCGTGCAGGTGCTCAGGAGCAGCAGCTGGAGCAGGGCTCCTACTGAGGACCAGCACTGGCAGAGGGGCTGGGGACACCGCCCTCAGTGCTGAGAAGTTACCCTCCCATCGCTTGCCATTGTGGTGGGATGTATATATATATATATATATATATATACACACTCATATATGTATATATACTCATACATCTATGCATGGCTGTCACAGTTGAAGCAGACCCCAAATCCTTAGAGAACATTCCTGAGAAACCTCTCACTTCTGCAGTGCCAAGACTTCAGAGCATGGTCTCAGAGCTCCAAAGGTACGGCTGGAGGGTGAAACACAAGCCTGGGTGAGGAATTCCTGCAGGAGGGTTTCAGAGAAGGGCAAGATGCAGAGGAGGAGGACTTGAAGGAACAGGTGCAGGCGGTCTTGCAATACTTACCCGCGTCTACAAATACACTAGTGGAAATAGTGAGAGGAGCAGAGAGCAATGATGCAATAAATCTTTTAAAAGAAACAATAAGGCCAGGACAGCTGGCATAAAAAGGAGCATGTTCCCTTGGCTACCAGTGACTTTAGGAATGAAAAAAGCGGATTGGGTGAGGGACAGCGTGGTGGCAGGGGAAAAACAGTGATCCCAGAGAAATTTAAATCCTGGGATCCTGAGAAAGATTCCTGGGCAAACTGGGTGCTTTTCAAAAGGCTTGGAGGAGAGGTAGTCTCTGTTTGGAACAGCATGTAAGGAGAAGAAATGTCAGAGATTGCTGCACTTGAGCAAAATATTGAAGGAAGAACAGCAAAGAATATATGAAATTTGGGGTGTACCGAGGAGGGATGGGAGGAGAGGGCACAGAGCGTGCAAGCGTGGAGGAAAACTACTCATCTGAGATCCTCCGGGTGCTTCACACATGGGTGTTTCTTTCCAAAACTCCGAAGGGCCTAACCTTCAGCCCCCAGCGCCTTAGCCAGAGAAGTGTCCCACCGCTCTGATACCCAGCTCCATCCTTAGCCCACCGGATGTCTTGAGTCTGAGTATTCACTCCGTGAAAATCCAATTCCTTCTCTTTCCAGATGTGAATCTGCTACTTTTTAGTTTCTTTGCATTGTCCTCTTGGTTTGGTGCTGCAAGAGACTCTAGCAGAGGCTCCTGCGGTCCCCCTGAGTCTCCCCTTCTGTTCATCGCCCCTTTCCAGCACGAAATGAGAAGCAGCTTCTCTCCAGGCTGCCCCCGTGTATGCCCCCAGCTTGTTCTCTTGGCTAAATTTCAGTTGAGGAACATGCTGGAACGCTAAAGCTGTGGTAATGACTAACACACTTCTTCAATGGGATGATGCTTTCCGAATGCACCGTGCTTTACAGCTACCATAAATAATGAAATCAGTATTTGTAAACTATACTTTAAGGAATCCATTCTTTTCCAGAGATTTCAAAAGCATGTCATTTTCCAGATTGTGAAGTTTGCCAGTTCATCTATTTTTAGAAATTCTCACTCTACTGATGTGGTCAAGACAGTCCTTAAACAGAAAAGGGTGGCTGCGTGCCTCAAAGGTATAAACAGCCAGACATGTGATGGGAAATGCTTCAGAGGTGAGTGTGGCAGACTCGTAGACATCAAAGTTGTTGGGTGGTGAAACTGCAGGGACAAATCAGTGTGCAGGCTGGAGAAACAGGCACGGAAAACCACCTTAAAAGTGACTTTTCTTGGAGATCTGAAGAGTCCTTAAAATAGTCTCCTGTCCCAGGAAACGAGACAGATCCTGCAGAAAACTGGCAGCACGGCCTCAGCCAGTACCGGCACTTCCTTGGGAACCTTAATTTGCGTAAACATAAAAGTGGGAGGAAAAAAGCCGAAAAAAGCCAAGGAAGCGGGGCTGTCTGTGAGGCTCCTCTGGGCCGTGCATCTCCGCCAGACCCACCAACCCCCTTGGGCAGCTTCTCTAGCATCCCCCCGTCCTCATCTCTCAGCCACAGCAGAGCCCCGAGGGCTGCACAGGGATTAGGGACAACCCTGCCCTACACAGAAGCGAGCTCCGTGGTTGTGATAAGGGAAAACAAACCCACACCAAAGACCTCCCAGTATTTGATACCTCCCAAACTTGGTAAGGTCATGGATGGAGCTGACTGTGATCCTGCTCTTTTCCCTGCCAGCTGGTTGCCTCCTTGCCTCCAGTCCAGCACAGCAGGAGCCTGGTGAAGTTGCTGGGACTTGAATGCTCTTTGAGGCCTCTATTCCTAACTTGTATAGTATAAAACAACTTTTTACTGCATTTAACATTTTAAAGACGCTGTTCTGTCCTAAGTGATAAACTTCCTGTGTGCATGCTTTTTTCCTATTTAAAGGCTGTTGACTCTTTTGGTTAAAATACATGTATATATTTATTTGGTTACTAGATAAAAAAACTGGGTCGTGCCTTGCTGCTGTTTACTTCTCATTTTGATTAAGATCATGGATTTCAAGTATTTCTCTATGTATTTCATTTGAAAGTTCATACCTTTGTCTTCCACTTTTCAGCCCAGATTGTGACTTTCTGTTCACCGTATAAAACGCCAGCCCCACAGAGTGGGGGTTCCTCCTGCTCTGTGAAGAGACCTTGTCCTAGTACAAGATGCACCAGCCAAGCTCCACTGGAAGGGGACTTTCTGTGCAATTTCAGATCCCCTCTTGGTCACAGGGAATGCCTTGTCCCCAGCTGCAACTCTTCTTGGGTGCTCCCAAGAAAGATGATAAACCCCCCTGAGGCTGCACAGGACCAGTGCCACCTTGGAAGGAAGGTCCCCCCTGACTCTTGCAGGTGCTTAAATTGCCTTTCGACCTTCTCTCCACTAAGCTGTGTCCCTTTTGCCTCTCATTGCAAGGCTTGCCTGGCCAGGCCCTTCCTTCGGCCTCTTGCCGTGTCCCCACATCCTTCTCCAGGTGCCGATCCCAGCACCTATCACTGCGTCCTTGCAGCTCTCGCGCCCTGCTTGCTTCTTCCCCAGGCTGCACGACTCCTTACGCCTGAGCTGGGGCTTTGACCCAAGATGACTCCCAAGTCTTCCTTCGACTCGTGACTTTCCCAGGCACCACTGGCTTCCTGGCCTCCTGGGCTGACCGTGCCATTGTTGGGGACCCGATAGGTGTGACCCCATTCCTGGCTGCGTGGGGTGAAGTGCACACCATGGGGCAGCCCCCCTGCCTGTGCTTTCAGGCACCGGGAAGACCAAGCGAAGGTGCCCAGCACCTCACTGGTGGGGACAACCCTGCACCGCGGACACCGGGCTCAGGCATGGGCAGAGCTAACGCAAGGGTTTGCAGCTCCCCTTGCAGAGCTCACCTCGGCTTTGCTCCGAGCTGCCCGGCTGGGATGGGAGGCAGCGACCCACAAACGCCTCCCCGTGTCCCGGTTCCCTCTCAAATATGTCTTTTTCAAACCACGAGACTCCCATGAAACCTGGCCCTGCTCCAAGGTTCATGCGGGCGATGGTGGGGCGGGAGGAGGAGGGAGGCAGAGAGCAATCCATAACCTTTGTAGCACTCTCGAGAGCAGCTGTCTGGCAAATGTCAAGCACTGTCTAGGGCTATTTTGGGCACTTTATTTTTATAAAGGATGCTTTGAGGTGGGGGAAGGGCACAGAGACGGTTTTCTCATTGCCAGCACCTTAAAGAATAAAACCCCAGGGGGGAAAGTTCAAGGACGCTCCTTGGTCATGTGGCCGATGGCACATCCCGCTGGAGTGTCCCTGGAGGCTCTTGGACAAGCAGGACATCGGAGAAGGGCCTTGGCTTGTCTTGCGACTGGAGACCTCCACAAGGAGCCCAATTCCCTTGGGATCCAGGGTGAGGACGTGGAGGTGGCTCATGCTGTGGACACGACCTCTGCATGCAGCGTTACTGCAAAGGGGGCCAGCGCCCCATGCTGCCCAGCTCCCCAGGAGGACTCCTGGGTGAGAAACCAGTGGCCTTTGAATGTCCCTCCTAAGGAGTCTCATAAATATAGTCTTAATTCTGGATGTTTTCCACTGCTGTCCCGTGGGCCCAGTCCTCCAAGCCCCCAGGAGCCCTCAGACTCCTTCGCTTTCAACAGAGCCAAGACCCGGAGCCAAGATATTACACGAGGAGGAGCACAGCATCTAAAGATCCTCTCCTGAAAGATTATACAGCGCGTAACTGGAACATCCAACAGGAAAGCGTTCTTGTTGACAGAAGGAGATGTGCTTCCAAGAGTGGAAACAGTTGCAGAAAGTCAGTGTGTTTGTCTTTGCAAACTTTTCCTCTGGTGAGCCTGGAAAATAAAGTAGTTCTCATTTGTAATAGTTGGAGGGTTCAGTCCCTCCACAACACGCCTGTTTATCAGAAGCAAATGTAGCATCGAAGAAGGAGAAAAAACACCTCAGTATTTTTTACTATAAAATGTGACATGGTGTGTTTAGTGTTTTCAGACTGGCTGGGCCTGATCTGTCTTAGGAAGAAACTAGGACCAAACTCCCTGCCGGGATCTCATAGCCATCAGTGGTTACTTGTGAGAGCACTGGGAAGATGCTCTCTGGGTACCCCAAGACCAGCAACCACAGTACCCATCTTACCGAGGGACAAAGGTGGAACCGGGGGCTACAGCCCAGCCATCGCACATCCCATCTCGGAAAAACGGTGTGAATAATCCAGGGCAGTTTTGTGAGCGTCTGGAAGTTAGCGCGGAGATGACCAATACCTGACATGGCTTTATCAAGAATGAGGCGCATCAGGCCAAATTAATTTCCTCCAGCAGCGGGGTATAACAAGCCCACAGACGGAGGAGCAGCGGTGGCTGTGGGACGGGAGCTGCGGGCAGGCGCGGGGTGCTCTGCCTGCCCTGCCTGTAGGGTGGTGGGGGAGTGGGGCCAGGCAGGGCGCCTGGGTGTGGAGGGAGCAGGGGGACAATATTGCGAGCGCAGCTCTCAATGGCTCACTGTGGGGCTGGAAAGCCGCTATTGAGCACTCCCATTAACGGCCAGCGTGGAGAAACAGAGAGGTTATTTATTAAATTTGCATGCCATGCAAGGCTGGGGCCGCAGACAGAAAAAGGATTGTGGCAAACTGGAGAAATGGGATGAAAAGCTGGGAGGAGGCTGAAGGAGCGGGGTGGGGGGAGCGTGCTGTGGCGTGCTCCTGCGAGAAGGGACGCGGGCAGGGGAAGATGTCCCTCGGGCTGCTGCCTGCTGCCACCTCCGCTGCAGCCCTGGAGCTACGGAGGGAGCCCCGAGAGATGCTGCTGACTGTGCAAATGCAGACAGGAGAGGTTCCTGTGCAGCCCTACGGAGCCTGTGGTGCCTGGGCAAACGCAGGTGACAGTCACCCACGGATGCCCACCGCATCTTGGCTGGAGTGGACCGGACCAGCTGCGCTCGGCCAAAGCTCTGGCGCACGTGATGTGGCATGCAATTTATATAACTTTATTTCACAGTGCTGTGGTCTGAGCCATTTCTGTATTAAATGGAGTCGGTTTAGCGGCAGAAGCTGTCAGCACCAACTGGGTGGCCTCCCTTACAAACAGCAGTGCAGGCAGGGTAACCAAAACCCTTCTGCACAGGTCCCAGGCAGCTTGTCCTGCTGCAGCGAGGGAAAGCACGTACAGAAGAAAAAGGAAGAAAAAACTGGTACCCAACTGCAGCAAGCTGCTTTCTGCAAATGCTGGGATAAGGTATGGCTTAAAATTAACTACTGTAAGTCATGGTGCAAAATGAAACACAAGCAAACACGTACCCCCAGCCCCTGCTTGCAATTTGGGGAGGATGCTGAAGGGGAGATGAGGCCACAGGAAAGCCAAACACCCCAGGGCTGGGAACCAGCCGGAGCTGCGGGGCAGCTGCCAGCCCGGGCAGGGATGCCTTACACCCGCAGCAACTCTAAACAGAGATGGAAAAGGGTTAACTTTGTCTTTGTCAGTCTGCACAGCCAGCCTGGAAACAACCCCCCAGGTCCTGTTTTTCTGTGCTCCCAGAAGAATGTAAACCTTTTTAAACAAGCCCCAAACTTTTTAGCAAAGGAAAAAAAGAAAGAAAGAGAGGAAAAAAAAAAAAAAAACCAAACCAGCCCAAACTGTTAATTTGTGGCAAACCCCAGCCATCCTCAGATTGGTAAGAGAGAAGCCCCAGGGGAGGCACTGAGACCTGCTGCCGGTTCAGCCCTCCGGCAGGACGTGACCCCCTTCTTGCAGCCCGGAGAGGATGCCTGGTCCTGGGGTGGGGGCCGGCCGCATCCTGAGCCACCGTGGCCCCGCGAGCGCTCGTGCCGAGCGTGGGGAGCGGGACCCCAGCTTGGCGGCGGGCCGGGGTCACTGGGGGAGGCTGGGGCAGGGCAGGAATTTGCCAGCGGGTGCTGGCTGCCCGGCTGGTTCCCCAATGGCGAGGCCATGTGGTTTTCCCCGAGCTGGGCGGTGGCGGGGGCATAAAAGGAAGGCTTTGAAAGTTGGCGTGTGACGGGGCGTCCCCCCGGGGAGTGGGGCGGCAGCGAGCGCGTGCGTCTGCGAGCGGCCCTGGCCGGCCGCCACGCTCCTTTCCGTTTATTTACGGTGGTTTATCAGGGGCTGCGGGCTGCGATAAAGTTTATGAAAATAAAAGGCGTCTCCAGCAGGCCAGGGCGAGAGCAGGCCCTGCCGTTGCTTTCCCACACTGATTAGGATCTGGGCAGGCTTCGGCGCTCCAGATCTCCGATGAAAGCAGCAGGACCGGCAGCACTTCCCTTCCTGGCCCCTGCTCAGGGCCAGAGGCAGCGAGAGGTCAGCGCGCTGCAGGCTGCGCACCACACGGCCTGCGCTGCGCCTCGCACGCTGCGCACCACGCACCGGGCACCGCACCGGGCACCGCGCCACGCACGCCCCGCGCTGTGCGCCGCGCCACGCACCCGGCATCGCGCCGTGCACGCCGGGCACTGTACGCTGTGCGCCCCACCATGCACACTGGGCACTGGGTGCTGCACACTGGGCACCGTGCGTGGGGCACCACACCGTGCGCACGGGGCACTGTGCACCCCACACCGGGCACCGCACCGTGCACACCAGGCACCAGGCACTGCACGCTGCGCCGTGTGGCACAGCGGGCATTGGGCGCTGTATGCTCTGCACCGTGCACCACGCCATGCCCATTGGGCACCATGCACTGCACACTCCGTGCCCCACACCAGGCACCACCCCAATTCCCTGCGCTCCCACACTCCTAGGACCTGGGGAAGGAGCTACAGCCTTTCCCTTTGAAGGAGCTCCTGCGTGTGGGGCAGTGCCAGGGGAAGGCATCTGGCCGGGATGCAGCTGGGGCAGGACCGGGTCTGTCACCTGCGGGCAGCACGGTCCCTGCCCTTGCCGGCAGGCAGCCATCCCCATCCCCGGGACGCCGGCCAAGGCCACGGCTTCTTTCCGCTGATTGTTCGGTGGCGGCAGGGTCACGGCTTCCACCCGGTCACGAGTATGACCCTC
>JAVKLA010000084.1:28514116-28538578 GCA_034782735.1 Sagittarius serpentarius
GGGGCTCCGGGGAACAGAGTATCCTGCAAGTAATACCTCCGAAATTCACCGGGCTGCGTTACCAAGCAGTCTGGGCAGAAACACTCAGGCAGATGAGGAACAAAACTCAGGCAGCCTTACTGGCTGGAAAACAGGAGTCTGATCTGACTGCTGCTGGGGTCAGGAGGAATTTGAGCAACGGCAGTAACAGAAAGATCCATCCCCCAAGTGCTGCCAGGCTTGGAAATGTTCAGTTAAGTGTGGGTTTTGTGGGGGGTGGTTATATTGCTCCTTTTCACCTCCAGCACACTCTGGAAGAGGTGCTGGGAACCGAAACACTTACAAGCATCTCAGGATGAAACCTCAAACCACACAAATCGCGCTTGGTCTGGGGTTTTCTTGCAAGCTCGAAGCGCCGGCTGGGTCCTCAAAGGAGCTGTGAATCTCTGAATGAAGCTGGCTCGCAGCTCGAGGTTTGCAAGAGAAATGCAAGTCCTCCTCCCTGCTACCTTCTCCCCTCTTATGGGCTGTTTCCCTGCTTGGAAAAATCAGGTGGATGCTCAGAGCTGGAGCTTAACCTTGTTTCGGGTGGCGCAGGACCACCCCCGGCACCCTGGCAGCCCCCCCCCGCTGCCACCCTCTGCAAACCAAACAGCGGGGAGGGCTCTTTCCTTTCTTACAGTGAGTGTCAAGATTTATGGGGCGCTGGCACCACATCAAAAGCGAATTCAGTCATTTACAGTAAAATCAAAGCGGGTAGAACAATGAATATGAAGCGAGGTTAAAACACCTTGTTACAGGAACAAATTGTGCAGCTGACATCAAAATAATGGAATTTATGTCCCCACGGGTTGGAGCCAAATTATTTGCAGTGACATTTGTCTGAGCGTGAGCTCCAGGAGGGGTGCTGGATGCTGCCGCCGAGATATTTCGGGGCCAGGCAGCAGCCAAGTTGACACGGCAGAACGGCAGGTGTGAGCAAGGTGGCCAGGGAAGGGCTGCCTGGGGAGCCCAGGGCTCAGGATCAGGCCCCTTCCATCCACCTCCCGTCCCCTGGGGTGAGATGGCATGGGGAACCCCCTGCGCCTCCTGGGGCGGGCGGTACATCGCCTGTGTGGTCCATGCAGGATTTGCCCCCGCCATAACGCACGGACGCATTGCCGTTGCTGGCAACCGCCCAGGAGATGCTGCCTGCTTGGCAATGAACTCAAGGTCTCCGTAACCCCAGAGCCATGTACCGGGTGTGTTGGAGTCTGTCCTGCTGCATGCCGCTTACTCGGGGTGACCCCCAGCCCGGGCGGCGTCGCCAGCTCCTCAGGCAGCAACCAGGATTTCATCCTGCCCCCCCCCCCCGCCCCCGCCCCCGCCCCCTGTTCTCTTCCCAGCATTTTGAGGCACCACATCCTTTTTCCTTGCCTTCCTAACCCCGGGTGGGCTTGCGCATCTCGCATCTGTCTGACCCTGGGATGTCCCAACACAAGACACAGCTGTAAAAATCCACCTACTCCTTCCACCTCCCCCCGGCATAGAAATAACCCCACTGCCATCCCCCCGGGCGTGGGTCGGGGCTGCCCACTGCCCCCCAAGGGGCATCCCACCCCGTGCCCTGCCAGTGGCCCCGTGCGAGTCTGGAAGCCCCTCGTGCGAGACCGGCCATCTGTGGGAACGCAGTGCCCAGGCAAGCGACATGTCCCCCCTCCAGCGGCTCTGCCTGCGTGCGGCGTGGCTGGGCTTGTTTTGAAAATATATTGTGAAGCACTTCATTGCTATGGAGACTGACTTTATGGACAAATAAATATTTGGCCCTTTTCCCTCTTGCCTTAAAAGTCTCCCCCCCTGCATCCTTTTGGCCATGTTTATATTTATTGCAGGGTCTCTCTGCTCCGTCAGCCTCATCCTCCTCTTCTCCCCATGCAGCACATCTCTGCATGTCCTTCATCACCCTTCAGCCTCGTCCTCCTCCTCACCAGCCTGCAGCTCGGTGTTGTGGGGCCCCTCCAGCGTGGGAGACAGAGGCTCCCTCCCACTGCAATATTTAAGCATTTATGCATTTTGGGGGAACTGAAATAATTTTATCCTCTTAATTCTTGGGATGTGCATCCCAGCAGCAATGACGCGGCTGGTTTCAGCTTTCCCTGTCCCAGCGCCGGCTCCTTGGTTGGGCCCCACGTGCCACGTTTCCATCAGGATGGTCCCATCACGGTTGCTCCTCTCTGTGACCCCCCACATTTCTTTTGGGCTTTTGGGGGGTTTTCAGAGATCTGGTAGAAGATTTTGCAGAATCTGCCCAAGCAAAATCTTCCACCAGATCTCCTGAAAACCCTAAAAAAGCCATTAAAAATAGCAACTGGCAAAGCAACACCACCAGTTCACCAAGCAGGGGAAGGGGAGGCAGGACACAAACGAACCTCCTTCATTAATAAATCCTAGCAGCTGTGGAAAGTTTGAGGCAAGTGAGAGCACCCAGACAGAAAATTAAAAAACTAATAAAGTCCTCAGTGTGGGGGCACTGGCATCAGGTCAGCTTTACTTCTCTAGGCACCTCGTAAAGAGACATTCCAGGACACTAACTCATAAGGGAAAGCTGCAGGGGTCAAGAAGAACAGTGGAAAACTAACCATGGTAACTCAAGTATACTGGAAAGGCAGCAGAAAAACAGCAAGGAGTTGGGGTTTTTTTCTTCCCCTCCCCTCTTTTTTTCCTCTCTGTTGGTTGTTGGGCAAGCAGAGCCTGCGGGTCAGAGAGGCACGGGCATGGCGGGGCAGGAGAGCAGAGCCCCAGCAAAGAGCCCAGTGCAGCGGGATGGTTTGGGATGGGGACCCAGAGCACGGGCTGTTTCTGAGCGGGGACCAGAAGCTGCTCCCTGCCCTTTCCCTCACGCTGCCCTCCTCAGCTGCACCACTGCTGCCTGTCTGGGGAAGTGCACTAGCCTGAGACCATATGCCGAAATGCAAGATACGCTTCAGTGTTAACTGTAAATCTAAATGGTGATGCTTTGATTTCATGGGGGTAAAAAGCCGAAAATTATTCCTTGATATTTTGTATTTCTTTTTATGCCCCCAGGCTGGTGCTGCAGCTCTTACCCCTGGAGCCTGCTCCCTGCCCTCCTGCTGCCCACCCCAGGCTCAGCCGGCCTCTGCCCTGGGCTCTCACCCTCCCACTGCTGGCGGGGGTCTCCACGCCAGCCCCAGCACTGGGGGAGGCAAAGCAGCCCCACGGCATGGACATGGCTCCCGGGCAGTTCCCACATGGATTCAGTAGCTCCACTGGCATCGCAGGGCTGCGGGGTGATCACCGTGGGGGTGATGTGTAGTTGAATGGCAGGAGACCAGCACTAAGCCCGGTGATGGAGGGAAGGGAAGTTCCTTACGGGAGGCTGATGGGTGCTCCTGGGCACCTACCGGGGGAGCAGCATCCCACCGGCATCACCCCAAAACACAGGCTGGGGCCATGACACCCCCTCAATCCCTGGATCCCAGGGACCGCTTGAAGACCCAGCCCTTATTTGCAAGAGCCGGGGTGACTTTGGGCAGCTGGACCACCACTCGTGCCAGCGCTGATGGCTGCCCTGTGCCAGGCTGGCGTGGCTGTCACCAGCCTTGGCCCCTCCAGCCACGGGCTGCCCCACGGCTTCAGGTACCTTCCCCTGGAAGGAGGGTGGTGGTGATGGGTGGTGGGAGAGCACAGGGTGCGTGTGGCCGGGGAGGCTGAGGATGCTGCGGCTGCTGCTGTGCTGCTAAGGAGGGACTCTGGGGCTCAGCTGGGTTTGGGTCAGGGTCCTGGCTTGGGGAACAGATGTAAATCATTTGATGTAGTTTGCTTAATTGAGCTCTTTGCAGGGGCTGCCTTCTTAATGGGATGATGGCACCAATTACCTCATTAGGAGAGCAGGGCAGTTTTTAGCGCATATTCTGGCAATGTCTGAGCACTGTCCTGACCATTAGCCGTGCCAGGGGGAGGTGGGGGGGGGATACGCAGCCTGGGGTGGGGGAAGCTGCCCACCTGCAGCACTTCTGCATGGGGCCAAGGATGCCTGCAGCTGGGCAGGGGAATGCGTGTGTACCGCCCTGCAAGGGAAGCTGGGTGCCGCGCTGTCAGGGGGCCCGGCGCTGTGCCCAGGGGCTTGCTGGCGCCTCTCCCTCTCCTCTTTTCCAGCCTTCCAGGTGGAAAGAGTAAGGGAAGAACGAAGTCTTGCGTGCCCCGGGAGGTCCTGCTCGCAGCAAAATCCCAGCCTGCAAGTGCTCTTAGCAACTCTTTAAAATAGGCAAATGCTTATGTGTCAAGAGCAGCTTCCCAGGAGCGGGAAGGGGTGGGGTGAAGGGAGGAGGCCTGGATGCGCGTTTGGTCCATGACCAGGCAGCCCCTCCCGGGAGCAAGGGGCCGAGGCAGGGTCAGACCCAGGCCCAGCACGCTGCCGTCCAGGGGAGCCCCTTACGGGGCTCCGGCTGCTGCGTAAAAACCTTCTGCCAAGTGCTGGGCTCCTGCCGTCCCCAGGCCACAGCTGCGTCTCGGGCACCAGGGTGCTCAGCTCTCAGCCAGGCGCCTGGGGAGGGCCACTACGGGAGCACGGGGACAGTCATTGTGGAGGAGAGTGAGGTGGCTTCCTGTCCTGGGCTGGTGGCCAGAGGCAACCAGGAGTCCCGGTCCCACAGCCTCACCCTGCCACAGCTCACCAGCGGCTTTGGTCCCTGGCTCTGGTGCTGCGCCTCTGCTTTGCCTCCTGGTAAATTCACCTCGTTGTTCACGTTGCAGCACGCCTGGGAGCCCGGGATCCCACGGTGCAGGTGCTGGCCAGGCAGCCCTGCCCTGCCCTGCCCTGCCCCGCCCCGCCCCGCCCTGCCCGCCCTGCCCGCCCTGCCCTGGGGACACAGCGCTCTGCCTGCAGGCAGGCCGGCACCATTCACACGGGGCTTGCGGGGCTCCCAGCGCAGCGCTGCCGCCCGCACAGTTTACTGAATAAGCTCCCTCGATTTGCACGCGGGTGGGAAGCAACGTGCAAGCGCGGAAGCAGCCGCACCGAATATTCCAGCAGACAGCCGCGGGTTTCCCGGGCTTGCCGGAGCCCGGCCTGGAGGGCGCGTTCACAGCCGAGCTATAAACCTTGCAAACGGGCGTTTCTAATGGAAACATTGACATAACCTGCAGCTGACAGAGCAACAGCTCTGCTCACGTTAAGCCTGCGTTTTCATCCCTAATCCCCCCAGCTCCTGGCCGGTCTCCAAAAGGGACCCGTGCAGCTGGCTGAGCACCCCTGGGGACACGGTGGGGCGGCTGGGCCGGGGCGGGGGTCGCATGGGTCCGGCGACTCCCCGCCGTGCCAGCCCCGGCCTGCCGCACCGCAGGCGAGGGGCCGACGCCTGGTGGGGGGAGCCCCTCTGCTGCAGCGCGACGGTCCTCTGCCACCAAAAAGGCGAAGAAAAAGGCAGAGCGGTTCAGTTGGTTGTAAAAATTAATGAGTTCAGATACAGACTTGCTTTATTCCGGTCCAGCTGCGTAACCACGGCGATTGTGTCCGGCACACTAGACAGTTACATCAGCTCCACACCCCTGTACAATAAGACTCTGTTTGATCTCAGAAACAAGATCAGACTCCTGGGCTTTGCACATCCTGCTTCCTACATATGTAAAATCATTTTATTACCAGCCAGGAGAGTTCATCTAAGCCGCTCTCGCTGTGCAGCTGATGTGGAGAGAACATGCCCCTGTCTGCACTTCTTTTACCAGATGGAGATCTGCAGAGAGATTTCAGAGCTGCTACTCCTCGGAATTTTATTGGGGTTTTTTTTTTAATTCCTCATCTTAGACTGGAAACTCTGGGGCAGGACCTGAGTCTCCTCGTGTGTTTGTGCAGCCCCTGCACAGTGGGAGGTGTGTATGGCTCAGCTCTCCTGAATATAAGTGGTAAATAAGGAGCCATGTGTTTTTGCTTGGCTTTGTCCCCTTTTGTCTCATCTGCCCAGGAGAGGAAGTTCCTTATAAAAAATCTGCTCTGCTCTTCAAATGTCTCCTCAAATCCCCCCTCTGTTTGTTAGGTCCATGAGACACTGGGGAACTGTCCCTGTATTCAAACATTTACCCTGCCCCACGTGAGTAACCCCACTGTCACCAAGGCAGTTATGAATATGCCCAAGCTGCTACAGCACCACAACTGCCAGCTGCAGCACCACAACTCTCTTTTGCTGATTACGGATTGCTCAGCAGCATCACAAGGCACCAGCTCCCCTTTAATCACAGCTATTCCAGTTACACAGTCCCACCGATGCTGCTCTGCCGCTGGCCCCGCGTATCCTGGCTGCTGAGCTGCAACACACAGACACTTGCTGTTGCGCTGGGTGGCAGAGTTGCATCCCGGGATGCATCTGCAGCACTGATGTGCAGCATCACTGCATCCCGAGATGCATCTGCAGCACTGGTGTGCAGGGAGGGTTGCAGGGCTCACCCAAATGAGAGCACACTCCCAAAGAAAATATGCTTTTCAGCCCAGGCTTCCTCTGCTGCTGATGTCTGCAGGGCTGCGTGGCCAGAGCTCACTGACTCACAGCACACGGGTCACCCGGCAGCTGCCAGGTGGTAACTCTTATTTACTGCTCAGTTGTGGTTGGACTTAAACCAGCAGCACAGGCGGAGGGAGGGGAAATCCCCTCCTTCTCATCCCAGCCCCATGGAGTCATCCAGTCTAACTGGAGCAGCTACTCTAAGTGCATCTAGTTTAGGGCCTTGCTTCATCCCTGGCTGCTTTCTTCTAGCTCAGCTCTCCTGGTTTTGTTAAATTTCCAGTCTAGAGGCTTTGAAGGGTTCTTACAGCTTTGAATAAAGCTTTTGGAGACCCAACCCAGGTCACACACCCTGTAGTTCACAGGTGATAACACTAGGACAGGTCTGTTCCGCAGCAGCAATGAGAAGCAGTGCCAGTCCATTCCAATTTGGAAAAGAGAAACTGGTGACCCAGTACCCGACATAGCAGCTATCAGCATGGGCACAGGCATCCCCATCTCACACAGCCCTGATCATTCCCACATCCCTCAACTCCTCAGTGCCTCAGGAGCCCCGACCTGCTCAAATCAGGCATGACAAAAGAGGCTGCTGAATCTTTTTTGCTGGAAGCCACTCCTAGCATATGTGCCAGACCAGATTAAAGTTTAGCTTCCCCGTAAATGTCCCGTGAAGACGTTTGCTGATCAAGTTGTGCACCTAGTGCAGGGCCACCATCCTGACTCACATGTGATGGCAGTCCCCCGTGCCTCCCATCCTTGCCCCCCGGGCCCATGAGTCGAATGGGGAATCTCGTTCTCTCCTGGAGGCCTTTCTCTCCAAGCCTTGGTTTGGAGAAAGTGAGGCTGGCACTTGTGCAATGAGAGCTGCTCGCAGGAGAAGAGGCTACGGGAAGCTCTGGCCATCAGGGTGGACCAGCACTGTCACCAGCTGGTTTCTTTCTCTCAACAAGTGTGTATTTATCCCATCACCGCCAGGATAATTGCCAAAGATTTTGCGTGTAGCAATGACTTCCTCCTTTCTGGGGTGCTCCACAGCTCTTCCGGCAGCTTTCCAGGCGATTTTCTGCTGTGGATCTCCCTATTTTCTCTAGGCCCTGCTTTTTGTAAGCACATTTTGTCCTCAGCTCGGGACCACATATACGTGTTTTCACAAGCAAAGCAAACCAGAAAAAAACCCAGCCGCCCCTCCAGCCATCCCACCACAGTGCCGGAGTGCCTGCCATTTCCAATGGCTTTTCCTGTTGTCGGTTTGTAATTACCCCAGGATGCCATTCCCTGCATTGCCCCAACAACAGGGATTTAAGGCCCTGCAAAGAGCAGAGCCACCCGGTCTCCAACCCCCCCCAGGTTTACAGCCAGCATCGTTCTCATCAATCATCTTCTGTCAGATGGGGAACTTGAGCAACCCCAATCCAAACTGGAATATGGAAGGGAGGCCTTCCCCATCCCACCCTCCCCTTTTTGAGAGCCCAGCTCGAATAAACAAAACCTGAAAGGACCAAGGCAGCTCAAAAGGAAACTGTAAACGATCCCATCTGTGAGTCTTGGCGAATATCTTCTCCAGGAGGGGGGTGTGGGGCAGAGAAAACAACTTGAAGGGTCCTTTTTTATTTTCCTCAGAAGGAAATACCATTGCATTCAAACGTTGCTACTGCTCCAAATGTCATTCCAGAGCCCACACCCGGGCTCCTCCTCAGACAGGTTTCTTGCTGGAGACGGTGGCAAGAGCCTTTGGGAGGTTGTCATTTGCAGGGGTAATTGACAGCAAAGCAGGGCTGAACACAAGTGAACTGAACTTGGGGTAGGTGTAGATCAGGAAGCAAAAGCAGATACGTGCAAAAGTCATTTTCTATAGTGAGAAATGTGTTTTGTAAGACAGTAAACGAACATCTCTGCTCACACTGGAGAACCCCAGCTGGCCGCATTCCTGTCCATGACTTAGAGGCACTGGTAAGTTCACTGGATCAGGGTAGAAATCTCTGGGTGCTCAGCTGGCTCCTGATGCTCACAGCGCAGCGAGTGGCGGCTGGGGACCTCGGAAAAGGCAGGTCCTGGGGTGGCAGCCGGGAACAGCAGCACCTACACTTAGGCAGCCAGCCTGAAAAGGTTGCTTGCGCCCAAGTTTAGAAAGTCAGGATAACCCAGGAGCATCCAGACACCCCTTGTCCTTTCCCCATTCTTGAAGCCTGCCTCGTTTTAGGTTTTCTATTTTTCAGGGCTACAGGATGGTCCATTAGCCCTGTCCCCCACATCCCTGTGCTTTCCCAGGCAGCGTTTCTGCCTTCTGGCCCCAAACGGGCAGGTTGGGCTAAGCACTTGATAAGGGATATTGCAATCGCATTGGCAGCCTCGGTGCATGACAAAAGCACTGGCGATTACAAAGCAGCTTTGTCTCCCCAGGTTTCCAGCTCTATTCCCCAGTCTCAAAGGCTGGGGATTGTCAGTAAGGGCCCTTCGCATCTTCAAAGAGCAGGAGCAGTTTCAGGCTCAGCCTCCCGTAGGCTGGAGACCCCAGCAATCCTACCCCGGGGGAGTCTGAAACCCAGGTCTGGGCTGTGGAGCAGGAGTCCACGTGTGCCACAGGCATCTGGGCAGACGCCGGGGGATGCGCTTGGGAAATGCTCTGTACATCACTGACCACCACTAGCATCCTCTGCTTGGTTTGTTCAGGGAATCAGCTGGCCAGAAACTGGTGAAGAGGGCAAAATATCCCAACGCTTTTGACTAACAATTAGCCTTTAAACATGAGTTAATATTTAATTGTGAATTCAGCTTTCAAGCATGCCAGCAAGAGCGGGGCATGAATATTTAAGACAACGTTAATCGTGCTAGAGATGGGAAGCTGAGGCAGGGAGAGGGGACCGGCAGGTGATGGAGGGCTCAGGCTGAGGACTGAGGACTTTCTGGTCCTTGCAAGGATTTCACTCCAACAGAGCGATGCTGCTGTGGCTAAACACCAAGGAGGTCCTGGAACAGATAGGAGAGAGAAGTCGCTGGAACATACTTACCATCTTCTGGTGGTCACACTGCAGACAGCGTGCTGAAACATTGGCAAGTACCAAGAGAGTCACAAAAATTATTTGAAGGCAGAAATGAGTGTTCTGCAGTGAGACTTGCAGAGCTCAACCGATTTTGTGCAACCCTGAAAAATGAGAGTTTGGTCATACGTCTAAAAGTCATGACAGGAAGAAGAAACAGAACAAATATTGAATTTAGTAGAGAATGTTATAACAAGACACAAATGCAGAAAAGGGAATTGGGGCACAGGAAAGCAGGCATTTATCTTTAAGGGATAGGGTTAGAAACCACTGTAACAAGCCAGGAAAAGGGAGAGACAGATGCTCAGTCCAAGGAGAGATGCTTTTCTGGCTCTTCCTGGGCTCAGTTTAGGAATTTCTGGGCAAAATCCGACACCTGTGAAATCCAGACCTTCCACCCTGAACACGTCCAACCAGCTCCCGCAGATGTAAGCTACACAAGCTCATAGGCCCAGGGAAAAAATGAGGCAAACAACATCCTGGAGCAGGATGGGCAGGTAACAGGAACCGGTCCTGAGCTCCCCTGCAAGAAGTGGCTGAGGATGAAGTAAATGGGTGTAACTCTGGTGGGCACATGCCCCCTCATTTGGTGCCAGGCTCTTCCTTTCCACCATCTTGGAAGTGCCACCCCTTCAGCTCACCAGGCGCACATGTGGCTGTCGCTTGCCCTGGGACATGGAGCCTGGCGGCTCCCTGTCCCCTTCAGCAGCACTGTAAAGCAGAGGGGGACACTGTTTTTCTGCACCTCTGCCTCTGCTCGTTAGCTAATGTGAAATAAATCCCTTTCATCTTCACACTCATTTTCTAAGGATAGTAATCCCTTTTTGTGTGCACCCACTTTAACTGCTCCCAAACTGAGCTGTAATTGTTGATAGTAATTAAGTTAATACATATTTACAGCCATGTAGAGTCATAGAAGGTCTCCCGTAGTTTTATTTGAGGCATTTTCTATAACCCACTATAAAATCATTAACAAGTTGTTCAGTGTTAATTGCCTCCAATGCCAATCTTGTCCCCTTGCCTCCGGACAAGGCAGGGCAGGCAGATGGCTTCCCCTGCCTGGCCCGGGACAGCCACTTTCTTCCCGCTCACACCCTGGCTTTACCGCAAGGCAGAGGCGACCGTCACCTTTCTTTTCTACTCTGTTGCTCCAGTTTTGGCAAATTCATCCCTGTGGCCAACTTTCCAAGCCATTTGCAAGAAGAGCCTCGTGAGGGCTTACGCGCCCCAAGTCCATGCGTGCCATGAGGATGGGGGAGCGGGACCCCGGGAGAGCAGGGACAGGGCAGGGCTCGGCCTTGGCCCCTGCCTGCAGCTCTGCCGAGCACCATGGCAGCAATCCCCCCCCACCCCCGTGTCAGATTTTCTGCTGCTTGCATTTGTGCTTTTGTGCTTGCCAAGAGCCCCAAACCACTCGGCAAACAGCGTGTGTGGCGAGAGATCACTGCGTGTAATCTCCGGGCGAATCTCCCCATTATACAGTAGGCTAATTAACTCCGGGCGGTGGTACAGGGTCATGATGAGCTATCGGCCCCAGGAATGTCCTCCCCGAAGGGAAGTAAATATCACCGCAAGAGTGGGGAGCCCCTTTCTGTGGCAGTGAATCCTGATAAAGAGCTTCACTCCATTCTCCTGCTGCTGGCTCCAGCTTAGCGTTTTTAAAGCTAATTCTCCCCCACGCTAATCTGGAGGATCCATTCAGCCCAAAGCTCAACATCTGAGTCTATTTGCCAAGCGTGCAGCTGTGTCAATTTGCAAAGACAAAGGAAAGCTCCTCTGTCAACAGGTCGGGGAGCTCAGGTAGCACGAGCGAATTGAGGGCAAGAAGTCAAAGTGGTTTCACAAACCATCAGACCATGCTTAAATCCCATCCAGCCCGAGAGGCCGGGGCAGTGCAAGGGATAAAGGGAGCGCCAAGGAGTGGGCTGAACGGCCAGGGCTCTGAGTCCGCCAATTAGTGCTCTTAAAGAAAGATAATTAGATCTGCTCCATGGAAACCCCAGAGGAGGCAGAATGTAATTTCCATTTGGGCTTGTTTTAATAAAAGTTAGAAATGCCAGGAGATGCCAAAATTGCATTATTGGCAATATGAGCAGGGCCCTCGGTGTGGGGTCGAGCAGCTATGGGGCAGCAGGAGGGGACCGCAGCCCTCTGGGACACAGGTGACCGTCTACTCCGTATTCGTGCCCAAGGGATGGAAGGTGAAAATTTTGGAAGTGAATACTTCCAGATAAAGAAATCCAACCTCTTTTAGAGGCTCTGCTTCTCCGGCAACTTTTATTTTTAGGAATTACTCTGCACAGGGGCAGATGCTGTGGAGATGCTTAGCAGTGATGTGCTCTGAGCCGAGAGCAGGGCTGGGAGCAGCCCTTCCCAGAGTGCCTAGGACGGATAGGCAAGGAAAGGAGGAGGGATCCTGCTGTCCTCTGAGAGAGCACAAAGGAAATAAGTCCCAGTGAGGAAATGGGACTTCTCACCTAGATCCTTAATCTCAGTGCCATCAGGTCGGGGAGGTACTTATCCCTGTTTCGCTCGGGAGGAAATGGTGTATCACCGGGGAAGTCAAGTCTAAGATTTTGAAGTGAACCTGTGGTTTAGGATGCCACAGCCCAGCCTGGGCGCTCCTTAGCCGTCAGCAATTGAGGACCTTGGCACTACAGAGCCCCTCGGGCTGGTGGCAGGGACCAGCCAGTGTTTGAACGGAGCATGGGAATATCTGCATGGGCATCTGTAACCTTCAGGGAGTTACTGAGAAAAGAGATAAGGAGTCATCACACAGCCAGTGTGTGAGAGGATCCCAAGTGTCCTCATTTCTAATGATCTAAACTAATTTCCTGCAGTTCAGAGATTACAAAATAAGCTGTGTTTGAGCAAATTCATTTTGCCATTGAAAACTTCCCCATAAGAAAAACTTCCCCTGGAAATAAAGGCAGTCTGAGCCTTTCTTTGAATTTTTAAGAGAAAAAATAGGAGTCTGGCCCAGAAGGATTTTGCTGAAAGTATACTTTTGCCTGCAGGTAGACACTGCAGGTGGGAAAGAGGAATTTATAAGAGAAACAACTGGAAGGCTGAGAACAGCCGACCGTGGTTGATTTTGGTATCAGTCGTGCTGTTCTCACCCCCAGCAGCCGTCCCTCCCTGTGCCTGCGGAGCAGGGAGTGAGAGTTTGACTTCAACCGGCCCCATTTGGGGGTCCATTAGGTAAATATTTTCAGATGTGCAACAATAAACAGCATTAAATAGCTTTAACGCGTGCACTTAATCAAAATACACATCACATATGCTCTAGGTGTATCTCTACTGAGCAGAGAAAACAGGTGAAATCTCATGTTTGTGTTATTTCGTGATAAGACGTCCAAAATAATATCCTGCCCAGCTATGTCTTCATTCTAACACAAATTGTCAGGGCACATGTATACAGATGTATAAAATTTGACCAGATGCTACATTTTTCTCTTACAGTTAAGCGTATTTATTTTGATAATGTCTGGCAATATAACACCTGTAACGTTAATAAACACAGTCATCCCTTTCAAATACATTTTATACCTACTGTACATTTTTATTTTGAGATAATAAATCACATGCATAAACCTTATTAATCATTTAAACAGCCCCTTAAAACACTGCTGAAAGGATTTTCCAACTCAAACACCTTTTAAGACGCTATGACATCATGTCTGTCGGGACATTGTTATGCAGCGAAGATTGCGAAACATTTTCCCTTCATAAAGCTGCCGTAATAAAGTTTGTCATTACAGTCATTAAATTCCTATTTTCTTCTCTTACCTTCTTCCTTACTCTGGAGCTACCCATTGTCAGGGAGAAAACCTGCCATGGTGAAAAATTTGGGGGTCTAATCATCAAGTCTGCCACAAAGCAAAATACCCATTGATTTCAACAAGAGTTATCTGCCAGTCTGTCTTATATTAACTCCTGGGGTACTTGGCTTCTCCTGGGCAGGCAGAACAAGCGTGGAGAGAAAGAGGAAGAAGAGATTCCAAATTCTGCCTGGAAATGGAGAAAAAACTAAGCAAATGCTGTTGTTTCATGGAACTGAACATCCCAGGATGAACCAGTCCTCACTGGAAGTCTTTACTTGTGCATCTCCTGACCTACAGGAAGGTGCTGGCCCAGCTGACAGACTCAGCAGAGGCTTTGCCTTCTGAAGAAGTGCAAAGCTATGTTTGACTAAGCTAAAAGAGAGCGCAGAAGATGCACGTGATGAGTTTTTATCCATCGGAGGCTGCAGATGCTTGGGTTGTAGGAGCTTCTGAGTGAGCTCAAAGCCCTGCTAAATATGATATTTGGAGTCTCTTTCTCCTATTCCAGGAGCTGAGCTCTGCGCTGCTTTGGGCAGCCCCAGATGGGTGCCGCACGCCCTGTCCCAGCGGTGACCGCCCTTTGGTGGTCTGTGAAACCAAAACCTCCGACGTGTCATCGCTCTCCTGTGACTCAGACCCACTCTGTGCTTCCTCCCTCATCCCGTCCCAGAGGAAGAGCAGCACACATGCAAATGAGCCTGTTGGGTTTGGCTGCTTCCAGAAATGCTTCTCCTGGCAGATGGTCCCTGCTGGGGAGGGCAACGCTGCAGAGTGCATCACGTCCTGCAAGCGGGGACGCGAGTCTGGCAGTGCAATGAGGAGAGCTCCTTGCAGAGTAGTTTCAGACTCAGTGTCTCAAAGCTCAAGGCTGAAGTGTCCCCTGCATGCACACATGAAAATTCAGCTCAATTCAAACCTGTCAGTCTGTAGAAGACAGCTCCGCGTGGTGCAGGGATGTGCGTGCTGCTGGGTCGTCTTAGCAGAGACCAGAGCAGAGCTCAACTTGTCTGACCCCCCAGCTTCCCAACTGCCCTCCCAAATTAGCACACACAAAAAAGCCTAAAACAAGCTCTGGTCTAGCCCAGCTGCAGGCCCTGTAACAGGTTTCCTTCTCAAAAAATACCCCAGCCAACTTTAAGCCA
Organism: Sagittarius serpentarius; assembly: GCA_034782735.1. Lineage (NCBI taxonomy): Eukaryota > Metazoa > Chordata > Aves > Accipitriformes > Sagittariidae > Sagittarius > Sagittarius serpentarius. The sequence goes on from JAVKLA010000084.1 coordinate 28,528,594, forward strand.
ATTACCAAGGAGACAAACACACCTGCCTGATGCTAATTAGAAGCCATCTCAGATGCCCAGTGCTCCCAGCACGGAGGGGCTGCACCCCTGCTCCCCTGCCAGCCGCACTACAGGTGATGCCAGGGGTCTGCCTTTTGGCGGGGGGGGGGTGGGGGGGTGGCAGCACCTCCTGCACAGTAACTTGCATTCCTGACTGTCTTCCTTCTCGCCCCAAAAAAGTAGGCAGAGCGCATGCCCATCACTAACCGAACAATTAAGCTATTAAGTAGCTCAGTTAATAAATTCAGATTTTGCCCTAATACATTTCTAATGACCTTGTCTAATAAATTCAAAGCAATCTGGGAAGAATGCTTGTTGCCATATTTTAAAGGTAAAAGTGAATTATGTTTGCTGAGAGGGCAAAGACAGCCGCCTGTGATTTATTACTATCAGTCACTGTATCTTTCATCTCTTTAATTATTTTCTCTACAGGCAGCTTCAAAAGTGCTCTTGAAGGCTGAATGGTGGGCGTTTTTCAAGTTCAGATACTTACTGCTTAGGTCTGAGCTGTTGTTTTTGCCTTCCTATCTGTGGCTTCAAATATTAATCATGGAAGCTGCAATTTAGTTTGCTTAGGTTGGACTTAACGCAACAAATGATTTTGCATGCTTGGTACCCTACCAGAGCCAAATGCCTGAAACCTCTAAGGTTTTTGTCCATTGGTGATATTTTCCAGTGGGAAAGCCAGCAACAACTACCAGCCTCCATAGAGCTGACTGGGTTTATAACAGGATTTAACTTTTGTAGTCAGACTATAGGCAGCAGTTTTGGGAGCAAGTCTGAAGGCTGCTCTGGCTTTACCGGGCGAAAAGACCAACTTTTCCATTCTTCCCAGAGCAGGGAGCTCACCTGGCTTTGACCACGCAGCCAAAGGGGAAGGTGAACTCACTGTAGGAAAACCCGAGGCCAGGACAGGAGAAGCACAATTACATGAGGAAATTAATCTGGTTTCCAGAGGGAGAAAGGCAGGAATGACTGCTTGAAAGCCCCCCTTCAGCCGAGTGACGTGGGGGGATTTCCAGAGAAGCCACGTGGAGTTTGGCTCTCACATCCCAGAAACAGGGGGGGAGCTGAGTTCATCTGTCACTCACGTCCTCCGGAAAGCCCAGCCTAAAGCAGTGGGGGGATGCTAGTATTTATATCCTCGGTCTCTTACATACCCCAGGACTTCCTAAGATTTTAGAAAAACGTATTTAATCTTTGCCCAGCTTCCAGTCCCTAGCCAGGGCTCAAACTGTGGGAATTTAGTCTGCCAGGACTGTCTTCCAGTTATTTCCAGGTAGTCCTCAAAATGGGCCTGGCTGGGATTCAGACAGGAAAAACCATTTCTACAAGATTTCCTGTCTGGCTTTACAAGCCCAAGAGGTCTGGAGAACACTGAGGAATCATCCAAAACCTCGATAAGCGCCTGCCTGACTCACGGACAGGCTGGACGTTGAGGATGTAGGATGATACATGGCTCGGTCCCTTGCAGAGAACCCAAAACTGCCTGTCCTGAGATGGCCCCGGCTCCCATCGGAGGCACTGGGGAAGGAGCAGCTCCAGCCCAGCCAGGGCTGCGTGGCCTGGAAAAGGGTTTGTTTTCCAGACCTCCCCGCGGGCAGTGTCGCAAGGGCAGGCTTGCATACACTGCCTTCCGTGACACGGCCCCGGCCTCCGGCGTCTCACTTGGTTCAAGTGCTCTGCGCTAAACAAAACACTTGGTAAGAAGCAAGGAGCTTCCAACAGGTTTCTTCTTCCCCAAATCCCCCCAGTCCCTACTCTGCTCAAGCATGCGTCTTCTCAAATAACATGTCCCGTTTTGAGTCTCTATAGCCAGAGGAAACTCTTAGTAGCATTTTTTGGGGTCAGTTTTTCATGACTGAGACCTAGTCATGCAAACAAAGATTTATTTTTTTCTGACCAAAACAACATTAAGGAGAAAATTCTTTCCCATGACTAAAACCAGGCGGGAACTTTTCAAGAGAATGTCAAAGCAGAAAGTTTAAGGGAAAGGGTCAGTTTAGTGTGATTTTACGTGCAATATTCTTTTTGTATTTAAAATGGGAAAATGTACACTTCTGGTATTTAATGATTGTCGTGCAAATACATATCATGGTCTTTACCAAGACAAGGGTCCCTGCCAATTCTCACTGCTAGCTAGAACCTGTGCTAGCACCAGTTGGGATTGTATTTGACAGCATCGTCTGGCTTACGTGCTAGTTTTTATCATGAATGAGGCTAGGTGCCTAATAATCATGAGTATTCAAAGCCAGTCAAAGCTCAGCAGTCCTGTAGCAAATGCCTCAAAGCTCTGGGCGTATTTAAAAAAGACTGAACACCATCACCCAGCCAAGGGCCAAGACGCACTAATGCCAGGACCTTGGTTTTACCTTTGATTTGAAAGACAGTAAGCAATAACCAAGGCCACAACCTCTCTTTAGAGGAGTGTGTTAAAGACTGTTTTCAGCAGTCTGGCTTCTGTCCTTGCAGGTCCCCCAGCTAAAGCGGTGGGAACGCAGACTGAGGGGCCCGTTCTTCTGAGCTGCACTAAAGGGTGAGGACCCGCTCCTGGCAGTGAGGGGCAATACCTCACCTCAGTGCTGGAGACCACTGCTCCATTCATTCCCATTATTTCAGGGGATACTAAAAGCAATAAACTGACTTTCAAACAAGTTTCCACCAACAAAGCTTTGAACAATTTGGCAGTCAAGCTCAGAAGAGCGCAGAATATTGCTCTTACCATTTTCTGCAATGACGTTATGGCCAGAGATGCTCGTGGAGGGAGCCCGAGCTGCTGCACTGCAGGAAACTAACCTCTCCGAAAGTGGGTCCATGGCTCGGCTATCCATCTGACTGTCCAAATAAAATGCAGCAACAATGGAAACGGAATTCATTAAAATAGACATGATTTTATCCTTGTTGGCCTAACCTTGGTTCCTTGTACATTGAAACCTTCCATTTGTGGGCCTGGACATTAACAGATGAGTTATTAACTAGCCGTGGCTAATTATAGATAGCTGCATCACCTTTTTAAAAGAGAGGCATTGTCAAGGCCAGCTAGGGCCAAAGTTGAAGTCTTGTGAAGTTAATCTTATTGTAAAAATCACTCAATAGAAAATATTTTTTTCCCCTTCAACTTCCACTGAAAAATCAATTTTATGGGAATTTGAACGCTTTCTTAAAGTGTTTGCAAAACAACCAGCAAAGCAGGGCAGAGGTAAAACAGGTTAGTCTTTCTTCGTTGTCTGAGCTGGCACTGAACAGCGTATATTGGTGAGAAGGAAATCATTAAGCCTTTAAACTTTCTTTCATTTAGATGATATACAATATTGTTAATGAACACAGTTACGGGCATTTGCCTTCCCCAGCTGTATGATTTTTCACTTAGTACCACGCTTTTAATCTTCCCACAGACTTAAAGAATTGTTATCCCTGAAAGGAAGCGAGACCTCCCTCACTGGTGAAGATTTAGTTTGCTAATGCGTTTTGATGAGGCAGGAACACAGCGTGGAGGAATTAAAGGAATAATAAAATAAACACTTCTACCCACAGAAAGAGGAACCTACCCTCACAAAGCACCCCTGGCTGGTTCATGGGTGGGTGTCCTGCCTCAGGGCCACACCAGAGCCTGGGGTCCTCCTAAAAAGGCTCAGCAGCGAGGGCAGAGCAGGGTTTGAAAGGCATGAATGAAGGGAGGGGGCTAGGCTCTGGGGTGGTGGAAGCCAGCATTGGTGCCTGGCCCCTGAGCCCGCGCTGATTTCGCTGTGAGAATCCGGACCTCTCCAGAAAACCTGCAAATGAAGATGTGTGACGTTAGCTAAGACTTTCTAATTAGATGGAGAAAACAAATCTGCTCCACCCCAGGCAGCTGCAGCTCCAGCCAGCATGTTACTTATTAGCTCAAATTATTATTATTATAAAAACCACTTGACTTTCTTGTTCAAAAAGTAAAAAGGGATTAGTGGGGTCTCTCAGACAGCTCTCCTCAGACTAACCTCCAGCATCTTAGACAAAGGCTCAACCAGAACAGAGGCTTTCTCAGTCCAAGGACAAAACAGACCCCAAACGGCTGTGATAGAAAGTCAAAGGCAATGCTCGACATGGCACTCAACTCTGTTTGCTGACTTTTCCTAATGCATACAAAAAAAATTCAGTCCAGATATGTCACTGCTGCCAATTACCCAGGGCAACCGCCGGACCCTGGGACGGGTAAATCAGTGGAGGCACAAGGGAAAGCTGCTTTCTCCAAACCTGAAGTATGTTGAAGACCATAAAGGCAAGAAGCACATCAGGAAGGATTAGGGGCTGCAGAAAAAAACATGCCAGGAGGACTCCGAGCAAAGGTCGGTCCCCTCTGCCCACCACCCCTCCCGGCTTGGGCTTCACCCAGCTCTGCACAAACCTGTCCCTGGGGAGGCTGCACCCCAGCCCGCTCCCATCAGAAGACTGGGGAAAGGGGGGCCAACTCATCAACCAAACAAGGATGCCAGGAACCCCCTGTAAGAAGCCCAAACTTCAGCAGTGAGGGGATGTGGCTGCCTGGAACGTCGAAGCCTGCTTTCCTCGGGGCAGCAAAGCCCTGGGCTGTATGAGACCAGGCAACCAGGGACGGTGTTGGCAATTTGATTAAAAATTATTTGATTGGCAAATCCAAGTTGCCTGGGACTTGGTAGATAATGAGCCACATCTTTGGCATGAAGAGCTCTCTTTAACCTTAAAGTATTTTCCTGTTAAGCAAATTGCACCACACGCATCCCCATCTCTGCCAGCTCTGCTCACAGACTAAAGCTCTTCCCAGTTTAGCAGGTTGAAATGCTGAAATAAATGGAATTCAGCAATTTGTATGGAAATGCTCGATTTGTCTGAACAGCAGCGGTGTTTTTAATCACCCAGGCCCACCACATGTGGCTGGGTGCTTTGCAAACTCAGTCCTGGGGGTAGCAACACCTCCCTGGATACAGCCTGAGTCTGGAAAATGGCTGAGCCTTTGCCATGGTGGTTTCATCACCCCGTTCTTCGGTCCTTATGGGGAAAAGCTGTGCCTCCCAAAGAGCCCACAAAGGACCGCAGTAGTTTGCATCGAAACGATTTTGAGAAGTGTGATGTTCTGCTACTCCCTTTCTGGGCTTCACAGCAGTGTGTGGTGTGTAATGGTCCAGAGAAAATCAATTGGACACTGCATTTGAGAGATAAGGGTTGGGATTTTATTCCGAATAACCTGGTGACCCCAATCAATCTCTCTCCCCAAACCTTCTGAAAGTTTGATACTCTAGTCTGCAATTAAGCCTCCACAACCAAGAATTGCAGCAGATGTTCCAGTCAAAACACCTTTATTAACTATTTATTTTTGATGCATATCAGGAGATACCACCCAATGCATTTAAAAGCAGACAATAGGTTTTGCCTGACTGGTATGTGGTCCAATTAAGATTTAGAGTTATTTTTCACCTACTTTTTAAGTTTTCAATGTTTTTAAGCTGATAAAACTAAAATAAACTATGAAATCCCCCAAACTTTCCTCGTGATAGTGACTGTGAAAAGAACTTAAGCCAAACCGTCGCAGTGTAAAGAATAGAGCTTGAAATGTGAAGGGGGTACGAGACCACTCCGTCTCCCTTTCCTGACAGAGAGTGGGGCCGGGATGATGCTGGGCACAGCCGGGTGCTGCCCCGAGTGCCGGGGCGCACACAGAGCTTCTGTTCCCCACCCAGAGGTCTCTCCGGCCCCCTTGCAATCAAGCAAGGAGCCGTACCTGGTGAGAACGGCTGCTGCTCAGGGCAAAGCAGGTGCTGGAGACAAAGACAAGTCCAGAGAACAAGTATTGAACACAAAGGTTAATTCCTCAGATAAATACACTTCTGCTGAGCAAAACTTAAGCCTGGGTCCTGTTCTGGGATGCCTCTGGGCCAGATGTTCCCATCGGTACGTGCTGCTGCGGCTGAAGGTAGCACATGCCCTCCTCGTGTGCTTTAGGGCACAGTTAGCAAGGGACAAGAGAGGAATAAATCCTGTGCTTCTCGGGCAGTGAGAGGGCACCCAAGGAAGATGTTCTCCAGGGCAAGCACAGAAAAACTCTTTCCCACAGCTGCTGCCTTCAGATATGGCTGGGGCGCTCCCCAGTGCAGCAAACTCCCGTGCACATAGGGTCACCCCACCCCATGGGCCAGGGCTTCGGCTCTGCACCATGCAGTGGCAGGACAAGAGCCCTTGAAAGCCTTTCCTTGTCTGCTGAGCAGCTCAGCCCACAATCCCCCCACGCCTCCTGCATATGCAGCAGCCATACGGGCGGCCACGCAGGGTCTGATCCTGAAGTTCCCAGGGGAGTTTTGCCTGGTGGATATCAACGTTAGTGAGTGATGCCCATTTACGCACCAAGCACAGCCGGCTCTGCCCAAGCCAAACACTCTCAGGCTGCCCCCATCCAGGGCTGGGGGAAAAAGGGGCCTTTGGCGGGAAGGTGTTTTTCATCACCCCGAGAACTGTGTCTGATTGCATTGTCGGAAGCAGCAGGTAGCAGTGAAAGGCAGGGTCACTCCCCTGACCAGCCTCAGCCCCTATTGTGCTGCCTTTCAGTGTGAGCGAAAGGTCAGCCCGGCAGCCCCGGCTCCCAGCCTTCACTTTTTTGTTACGATTGTCACAAGGTAAATTAATCAGATTTACAGCATTAAGCCTTGCCGTATCTTGAGCCTTTCAGTCCTTTCTGCCCCCAAAACTTCCCTCATATGAACAGGCTCTTTGTTTATCCTTGCCCATACAATCTTCATTTGGTGATGGGGGAGCGGCAGAGGGACAAAGACTGGAGAGGAGAGCTGCTACCCAGCAGGTACCCTGTGGCAGCAGCGCTCACTGACTGCCCGAAACATTGGCAGTTGCATCGCCTCAGATATTTCTTCCCAGGTAATCAGCTGGGGAAGATCCTGTTTTCAGAGCTGTGGTGTCACTCACACGTCTTTTGGGAAGAGTAGCTGCCCCTCCAATAAATAAAAGGCGAGAGCAATTCCGCAGCAGGGGCAAGCTGCCACCACCGTGAGCACAAAGCACAATTTATGTCCCTCTGGTGTACCTACAGCATATGGGACCACTTACACAGTTGTTTGCCTTGGTCAATGGGTCTGCAGAGCCATTGGGGAGCTGGGTCTTATTTCACTTTCTGACGGGGATTTGGAAATGGCTGGCCCTGCAGCCAGCACGGGGCTCCCCAGCCGTGCTCCCAGCATGAGCCGGCAGCGGGGCCGGGCAGAGGTGACAGGTATCTTTATCCTGCCACCCAGGAGAGCTCCAACGTCCCACTGGCAGGAATTTGTCTGCAAATTTTCCCCCATTGAAAGGAGCGAGGGGACCAATATGATCGCTTGATTAAGGGGCAGGCGAGGTGGAGACAGGGGGACTTCAACAGACTGTGCTCCGAGGAACTCCCCTCCCTTTGGGAGACGGCGATCCACTTCTCCCCGCTATTTCACGCTCATAGGATCATATCTACGACTGCCAGCTTTGTCAGCAAGTCTCATTCCTGCAGAGCACACAGCTTAAAAAACCCTGTACTTAAACTATCCATATGGAAAAGCAATCTTTAAAGAAACAGCAATGAAACTAAGAGAGAGTAATAAATGCCACTGCAGTGAAACTAGCAGCCAGAGTGGGAAAGGGTGGGAAACAGTATCAGCGACCTTATCTTCTGCAGGTGCATTTGATTTTGATTTGATTATCCTCGGGGCAACTCATAACCATGAACCATAAAATACATTAATGCATTTGTTTTGAGCAATGGCATGCAGATAAGAGAAGGTTTATACACCACATTTGGATGCTGTGTTTGTACCGACTTTTCTGCTTTAAGTTTTCTAACTTTTACACAAAAAAATGAAAAGCAAGATGACGGTACGAGATGTGTACATTCAGATGACCTCTCCATAATCAGAAAACATTTAGTGTGTATTTAAATTTAAATAAGGGAACCAGAATACCATCCTGAATTCTCCTCATCCATCCCTCTTTGCAAAGGAACCTCTTCCCGAGACAGCTGGCAGGCTGAGCGCCTTCTCTCCAAAAATAAGCAGCGTGGGTGAGTTTGCACGTAATCTTTTGGCCTGGTGCTGATGTGTAACCCAAAGACGCCTATAATGTTTAGAGCATGAATGGTGTCATGTTGGGTGAAAAATGAGACCTCACGGCAAGCCGAGGATCCCCCATGACAGAGACGCGACCTGTGAATAAAGCCAGCAGAATCACTTCCTTCCCCAGTGCGGGGGCTGTCCCCCGCACACCCTCCGGCCACCCTCCTCCTCCCACAGCCCCAGCCCAGTGACTCGTTTAAACTGAGAGGACTTCAAATATCTAGGTCGCATCTTCCCAAAAGTCAGAGAGGGAGGGTGAGCCTGGCATGAGACGGTATCTCTGCTGCGCGTCTTGGGTGGTGGCAGCAATTCATCCCCAGATAAGACGCAGGTGAGAGAAATGAATGGATTTTTAATGGAAAATATGGTCCAGCCTCGAAGAAGAGACTCATTTTTTTTTGGTTGTTGCTCCCTGCATCCCCCTGGGAAAGCTCTCCACCTCCGTTTGCCCATCCAGCACACCAGCTCTGCCTGCCTCACAGGAACGAGGTGTTTGCAACAGGTTTTTTTGCATTTTCAGATGAAAAAGCCTTAATCAGTATAACATATTTCCTAACAGAAGAAAAAAATAGATGTGATTCATGCTTTCAGGCTCGTGTCTACTTAGAGGTTTTGCCAGCATACATCAGCTACAATCATCATGATGTTTTCCTCAAGATAAAAAAAAGAAGAAGAGGGAAGAACCGGCATTCCCGACTGTGCCTGAATTAAAGAAATGGTGTCATTTTTTTGGCTTTGTCATTATTTTCATTTCCCTCTTCTCCCTCTCCCCTAGAAATTATTAAATCATTAAAATGATTAAAAAAATACCAAAGCAGATGTCTGGCCTGTTTGATCTCGAGCCTCAATGTGGAAGAAAAAGGAGTCAAGACTCTGATTATGGAAAAAAAAGTAGAAGAAAGAAAAAAATTTGTAACAGGAAAGTCATGAAGGAGGAGATTTGGCTTTGATCTCCGCACTGCACCAGCTTTGCTGGGCGGGGGGATCTCTGCTGAGCAAAGCTGGGCTGTTGTGCGACTGCTTTGTGGGATCACAGGGGCAACACTTTACACCATCTGCTCAAAGGCAAACAAGCCACTCTGACCAAGATTTCCATCCTTGAGGTACAAGAGAGCACGCAAAATATGGACTTGATGTGTGTAGAATGAAGGTAGACCTCAAATCACGGATGCTATTTTGACTTCTACACAACCGGCCTCATTCAGCTGAAGGAGACTGATTAACAGGCTGCCAGCCTTGGCTGGCTCATTCGTTTTAATTTGTAATTTGTATACCCTCCTGTCATGGTTTAACCCCGGCCGGCAACCCAGCCCCACACAGCCACTTGCTCACTCCCCCCTGATGGGGGACAGGGGAGAAAATTAGAGGAGTAAAGTGGGAAAACTCAGGGGCTGAGATAAAGGCAGTTTAACAGGTAAAGCAAAAGCCGCGTGCACAAGCAAAGCAAACCAAGGAATTCATTCACCACTTCCCACGGGCAGGCGGGTGCTCAGCCATCTCCAGGACAGCCGGGCTCCATCCTGCCCAACAGTGACTTGGGAAGAAAAACACCGTCACGCTGAACGTCCCTCCTTCTTTCTTCTTCCCTCAGGTTTGTATGCTGAGCATGACATGATATGGTATGGGATATCCCTTGGGTCAGTTTGGGCCAGCTGTCCCAGCTGTGTCCCCTCCCAACTCCTTGTGGCCCCCCAGCCTCCTGGCTGGTGGGGTGGGGTGAGGAGCAGAAAAGGCCTTGGCTCTGGGTAAGCTCTGCTCAGCGACAACGAAAACATCCCTGTGTTATCAACACTGTTTTCAGCACAAATCCAAAACACAGCCCCATACCAGCTACTATGAAGAAAATTAAC
>JAVKLA010000084.1:28538678-28558886 GCA_034782735.1 Sagittarius serpentarius
CACTGTTTTCAGCACAAATCCAAAACACAGCCCCATACCAGCTACTATGAAGAAAATTAACTCTATCCCAGTCAAAAGCAGCACACCTCCTCTTTGCCCTGCTGCAGGGAACGCAGAGATTAGGAAATGGCCATTAGAAATCAGAGCAATGGCAGCAAAGAACATTAGCAGGCACGCAGTTAATCTGCTCACACTGCTCCCAGTAATTTTCAACAGTCAAAAGTACGCTGGGAACGACAAGGGGTCATTTCTCATGTACTGGCTGCTGATACACTCTCTAGGTATGTGGAGAGAGATTGAGATTTCGGCTGTTTACGTTTTCACCAGATCTCCATCGGTCTTTTGCCTTTGTGGATTTGCCATTTAAATCAGTCTCCAAAGGCTGTTTGAATTGCTTTCTAGCTTGAAGGAAAATGATAAAATCCTGAAGATGGCCTGGGAGCAGGACATATTACTCAAATCCCTCCAGAATTTGGCAGTTCTGATAAAAATAAGAAGTGGTACCATGGTGTGTTTGGGATTGCCAGCTCCTCCCATACCTCCAACCTCAAAGCACCACCAACACACTCCAGTCCTTTCCTTAGCAAGACAGCGTGACCCAGGCCAGAGAGACAAGGCAGGAACTATCCCCTGGACCTGTTTTTGTTTGTCTGAGAAGCAGCTATAATCAGAGAAGGCTGTAGTGAAAATGGCCCAACCTTACTTATCACACCTGCTCCTTCCTGGACTATGGGTTTTACCTGCTGCTGGCAGGTATCTCCCAAGTGGGTCAGGCCCACAGCTCCCCCCTCTGAGAGCCCAGCTTAGAGGTTTCAGAAGGAGAAAGAAGCCCCACAAAATGCAGAGGTGGGGAAATCTGCCCCACACAGATCCCACCTGAAGTACTGGCAGTGACTGACTCAAGCTGTGAGTCATGTAGCTTCGTATGTCTTCAAGGCATCTTTTAGGATTAAGCAGTTTCAAGTCTACATGGCTGAAAACAAAGGATTTCTTCTTTTTGTCAATGCAGCTCCGGGAGACAGAGCAGGATGCTGTGATGTCTTGGGCACCAACACCCAACTAAACTTGTTTCTGACAGCAAACCCTCTGTGGCTGGTGACTGTAGAGCGAGCTATGGGTGTCTGCATCCATGCAGGACTCCTAGACAGAAATTATTCTTTTCAAACACTTGTGTTGAGCCAGTTTCCAGGAGATGATGCTATGGGAGAGTGATCGTCCAGCAGGATCCACATTCCCCAAACTGTTCTGCCCTTCAGGTGCTGGATGCAAACAGCTCGGCGCTAGCCGTCCCACCAGCCGTGGCTGCCTCTCTGCATGGCAGAAAATTTGCCCTCAGGAGTTTGAATGGGAGCAGACCCGGCCGGAAAATCTGCCACTTGGAGTATACCAGGCATCTCATTTTCCAACTGGAAAAGTGTTTTACTTTAGCCCTGCTGATGAGAATTAATTGAAGACACATGTTCACAAGACCCAGAGGACATCTGTGTAAGCATTCAGTGAGAAGATCAAGACTAACTCACACCAAGAAGTCATGTGCTTAACCAGCATCACCTGCACTGCTGACTACGGACGTGTAGGAGGCCGTCTTGGGGTGCCAGGACACCCAGCTTTCATCTTACCCATGCAGGGAACAGCCCTGACTGCCCCTGGGTATGTTTTCAGCCATCATCTCCGTTGACATGCAGCCACCCCAGAGCAGACAGTGGCACTTGCTGAGAGCAGCTGCAGCCACCGCGTGGAGAGGGAGCCCGTATCTGCTGGGACAGGCAATGGGATGAGCAGAATTCAAAAGCAGGCGGCTAATACAAAAGATCAGCAAAGCACACAATAATTACAGCTACGCAGAGCTGTATCGGCCAGCTGGGAGACGTTTCGAGCTCGATGTGGGCTGTGGTGAGACTTTGGGAGGGATGACTCAGGGCAGCCAGCTCCGCGTGTGCCAGCCACGTGCCCTGGGAGGGTCCTACAGCCCTGCATCAGCCAGGGGAGTGCAGACACCCCCTGCGAGGTGGCAGCCATGTAAAGGGCCCCCCCAGAAGGTCAGGGCGGGGACAGATGGGAAATGGTCATTTTTTAGCTTGGAAAGCTTTCCTTTTGGGTGGATCTAGCATAAAGGTGGAGGGTTTTTTCCCCGCTTTCCAAAACAAGGCAGCAAACAGAACAAAACTAAAGTAAGAAAACCTCAATCACACCTGGTCAAACAGAGCATTTAGCTCAATCCGAGAGAAAAGATTTTGTTTCCTTTTCATGTGTTTCACTTATGGTGTTTTTTTTAAATACTAAGCTCATTCTTTCATTCAAAAATAGTAAATTTGACATTTCACAGTGGAACACCAGCTCAACACGATGCACAGAACTTTCTCAATTGTTACATTCTTTTTTTACATTTATTCTCCACTTTTTTTCCTCCCAGATTACCCACTGAATGTGATCCTAGCTCATAAATGGCTTCAGCCACTGTGAGCTTTGGCCACGCTGCCCTTTCACTGAATCAAAGACCAGCTCACAATGTCAGGCAGCATTACTGCTGCCGCTGAGAAAAGGTATCTTCTTATATTTCACGAGCATTTCTGACACTGTCTGAGAAGTTTGGCCACTGCCATGCCCAATGTGAGACCAAATTTTTCAGACCTGAAGGTCCCAAATGGGGCTTTTGGGTAGAGTTTTGGGCAGCTGAAGAGAATGTCCTACAGCCAGGGCTGTGAGGGCAGACGAGCCAGCACCGATGCGCTGCTGCAGCCTCCGTCCTGCTGGTGGGTGCTTCCCGCGAGGGGACAGAGCGGGTAGAAAATATGGGGTTTGCCTCATCAACGCTCACCAGAGCTCATCTGGAGGCATCCTTAAGCAGTCAAAGCAACCGGTCTACTTTGAGCTAGTTTGCACATGGAAGTTAAAGCAAGTTAAGTCCAAGTGTCAATTTAGAGTGCGGTTGATCAAAGAACAAAAACGCAAGACAGCGTTACTCCTAGCTAAGAATTTACCCCGCTGTCAAGTGTCCTCCCCAGCACCTCTCCCAGGCACTGCGATCTTTCTGTGGTTGTCACCAGCTGAGAGCCAGAGGGCAGGGGGGATCTTCTGCTGACGGTGAGTTGAGCACACACCAGTGCTATGAGCACAAGCAAGTCTAAAAATGGGGAAGCCTGGGAAGGAGCACCGGGCAGATCACCCAGCCCTCCTCGCCTCTTGGGCGGTGGGAGCAGCAATCCCTCCACTTGCTGCTGCGGGGAACATGTGCTGCACAGGCCTGGCTGAAAAATGTGGTGAAAACTCATCCAGAAACTTGGTGCAGAATGGACTGCTTTAAAAGTGAGATTTTAAGGGAATAGTTTCATTGCTGGAAAAGCTTCCAGCCCCGAAACAAGAATTATTGCTCAGTTTTTGTAAAAGAAAGCAGTAAAAGCCTTTCTGTGCACAGATCCCAAATGTAGGCTTCATCCAGCTGTGTTTCTGTAGAAAATGCTTCTCACTCTCTTGTCTGTTTTGATGTTGAAAATACCTGGTCTTGCTCACTGACAAAACTGCACCTCATGGACCCCCTCTCACTTCCAAGGAAAACAGCATCGGATACTCAGCCAGGGAGTATCTTAGCACCTCTGTCTCCTGTGGATTTTGCCGCGGGCTTTAAGGGGAGCAAGACCCAGCCCAGAGCCCCCAGCACAAGCATTTGGAGTCGGTTTGCTCTGCATCCCAGTCCTCACTTGTTAAGGCTTAAGGAAGAGAGGTGTTTAAAGCCGAGGGCTGGTGGGATGAGCTGGGGCTGTCTCTGGGCACAGGCAGGAGGGGCTGCAGGCAGCCCCCGGGGAGGCAGCCGGGCTCCGCGGCACAGCGGGGAGACAGCGGCACTGTCCCTGCCAGCTCTGTGTCCCGCAGCGCAACGCAGCCCTCTTCTCCCAGGGGCTTACTCTCCAGCTCCGTCTGCAGAAGCCTCCTGGGCGTGCAGGAAGCACCTCTGCCCTGGGGCCATGAGCAGCACAACCCTTACTTTGGAAAGGAAAGCCCTTACTCTGCTGGCTGGTTTAACGCACAAGAGCCTGCATTTCATGCTACGAAGCTTCTGCTTGAAGGTCTGTTTAATACACTTACATCAACAGCTTTCTCCTGGTTCTCATAGACGCAAGTGATGTAAATGCAGCCCAGCCCAAGGCACGGGAGTGTGTTCTTGGGCCAGAGCAGCTGCAAGTGGTCTCCCAATGCACAGATAAAGCCTGAACCACTTGGACTTTATAGTTGGACCAAAGCCATAAACAGCTTCAGGAAGACCTCAATATTGATGCTTGCAGCCGGGCCACAAGTATCCTGGCAAGAGTGTGCTCCTGGCCGTGTCCCGGTCAGCACCTTCCCTGGGCAGGGCGAAGGGGCGTGGGGCAACATTTCTGCCAAGCTGCGATGGGGGGCGCTGGGGGTGCCTCGCAGGCTGCGTGGGAAGTGGTGCCCGGGGCTGCCTGGGGGACTTCCCTCCGCAGCGCTCGCCTGCCTTTGGGACCGGAGAGCGGAATCCAGGTCCGTCTGCCCACGCGCTCCCGCTCCTTCCTCACCTGCTAGCGACCATTCTGCCGTTCAAGGTGGCATCTGAGCCTGCTTCAGAGCAGAAGCGGAGGCACACGAAAACTGAGTTATGGAGAGACTCCTGACAGGCTGGCAGCAGTCTCAGTGACTCACTAACTTGTGATTTCCTCCGTGGTGGTTTTCCAGCACAGCTGCTCCCGGCCGCAGCACATGGTGGAGCGAGCACCGTGTCATTTCTCAGAAGGCCAGGCTATGTGGGCAACCTGCGCATCACTCACGCAGATCCCCACAACAAACTCCAGTAATTGCCTCGGAGGATAACAGGCCGTAAATCTGGGCAGCTGCACATGTGAGGCACGCATGGTCTGGCTCCTGGAATCAAAGCGCGTGTGTTTTTGCTGTTTGCAGTGGCTGAATGTGTTTCTCATTCTGGATTCCCCTTTTCAGAGGAAACTCCCTCCATCCTCCTCACTTCTCTCATCCTCTTTATGAGAGGACCTCAGGCAGTCTGGAAACACGGGGAGAGGTTTACACCATTCCTGTGAGACGTCTCGCAACTGCTTCGTGCCACTTGACACACAAGGAAGCTACACACAGAGCAGTGGTGCAATTTTCTACACAGAGCTTGCGGGAGATGTTGGAGTAAATTGTAATTCTCTGGCTTCCCAGCCCCATCCTTTTTCTCTAGGTCTAAAACCATAGCATTTTTATTGTCCACAAATTTGACTACAAAATGCCCAGACTGCCTGGGTTACCGATTTATTTGCAAACCTGAAACTTAGCTCTGCGGTCACAAAGTTATTTTGCGCAAACTCAAGGCTAAGGTTTGAGTAAAAGAAGAAAGAAATCTTTTTCTTCACAACTCCATGGAGGAGGAAAAAAAATGAAATTTAAAGAGGTTTTGTCAAACAAAACCTAACCTGGCTGGTCCAGGAACCCTGCACAAAGGGGCATTGTGCTCTGCTTAAGAAACAGCGAGTCCAGTCTGTCAAGACTGTGTCCTGTGCTGCCAGCGAGTTCAAGAAAGCTGGACTCAGGTAGCCAAATAACTTGATGACTTCATGTCTGAAAGCTGGGTAAAAAGTATCTTCCTGCCTCCTTTCCATTCCCACTTCTTTATGGAAGGGACGTGGTGGGACAGGATCGGACTGCAAATACAGCTGGTAGGAGCGAGAGGGAAAACAGAGTCAGGGGAGCACGGCCAAGAGCAAACCCAGCTAAGCGGGACGGATCGGCAGTGAAACTGCCGGCGGGGGGGCCCGGCTCACCCGCAGGGATGACCAGCTATGAGCATGGGGAGCAGGAGCAATCAGAAAAAAAAGCGTGGCTGTTGAGATCAGCAACTGGGAGCAACAAATGCACGGGGATGGCTCTGCGATACACCGTAGTGTGCCACGAGCCGTCCCTGGGGTCGGCACTCGGACGCGTCCGGTGTGCTGCTCGTGGGAGCGCGGGCAGACCAGGGTGAGCGGGGCGCAGGCAGCGGGGAGCTGAGCACGACCGCCTGGGCTGTTGCTCACAGCTGCCAGCGGCAGCACGCTCAAAGAACACTGCCTGTGCACTCGGGAGGATGCCGCTCTCATTTCTGGAGGACTACTGGGGTTTCCTGACTCACATGCTTTGCACTGTCCTCTCTCCCCAACATCTAGCAATGCACACTGTTCCAGCTCACGTATTTCACTCGCTGCCTGAGAGCAGAGGGCACTGTTCACTGAGGACCAAGAAAATATTAAGCAGATCTCCAGGTATCTTAGTGGGGGCTTGCATTTAAGTGCCTTAGTAAGGAGCCCTAGGAATGGACTCTGCCCCTTGGGAGCAAATCAGTGCCTGTTCCCATGTGACGGCGAAACCAAACCAGAGCAAACAAAAGCAGCAGCTCAGATCCCGGTGCAGCATGTGCGCACATCACCAGTATGGCATCCATACAGTCTCTTACTAGCATCCTGGGAACCTGCAGTGTACAAAGGGCTGCCAGCATCAAGATTTCTCAGCCCAGCCTATTGCAAAGACCCTCAAGCAAAACAAGCGATCTCCCAGAGCTGCACGTTGCACGTGGTCTGGTCTCTCCCTGCTGTGCTGGCTTCCCGTAACATACCTGAGACTTCAAGCCACGCTTTAAACAAAACAGCTGTTTTGACCACTTACAAGGAGGCAGGGAACCCAGCCACGCTTTTCCAGCCATGGAAACCACATGAAAAGCTCTACAAGCGACTTTCCCCAGCATTCCCACTCTCCTTCATACAGGCCAATCCCAAGGATGGCTTGGCCAGAAAAAGGAGATTTGCAGAGCTGCATGTCATAAATCCAGGGTTTCATTAACATTCGCCAGAGGATTTTCTCTCTTCTAGGAGGGTGCCTGAATCATCCTTGATGTGGGGTTAGGGAACAAAAAAGGCCAGGTCTTTATAGTCAACAGTATTTCTTCTCTGTTTCTCCCTGATGAAACTGTTAGTTGGATTTCCAGATCCCTCAGAGGCAGATGCCTCCTTTAGTGCATTTGCCTAAATCCCTCCTATGCTTTTTCATTCTTTCTGATATTCTTCCCCTTTTGTTTTCAGCTTTTCTTTTGCATTTTACTGCTCTCAAGCACAGCAGAAATACTGTTTCATTTATAGCTATAATTACCTCTCTGGTGTCCATATAAGACTGTTGATTTAGTCTAATTTGTCGCCTGTGAAAAGTCCCCCTAGAACATAGCAGGATGAAACCTGCAGGTCATACAGGAATGATTTTAACTGTCTAAACAGCTGAACAGAACACAAAGCCTTTTCTACCAGGTTTTAGAAAAAAGCTGCAGCTTTAACAGGGAATTCCATCTCCATGGATGAATTTACAGGTTGTTTTAAAATTACGGAAAAGTAAGCACTCCCTGCTTAGTGTTCCCTGGAATTGAAAGCACTCCCACCACGAGCATTTCTCTTACAACTGAGCAACTGTTGCACTATGGAAGTGAAAACTGAGGGTAGCTTGTTTGGTCTGGGACATTCAACAGGACCAAGGTTTGCAGCTGCAGCAAAACCTGCTGAGAAGATCCTGTATCATAGCTCGAGTAGGTCGGCTACATAACACAGACCTGTGGTGCCAAAGTAACCTCCAGAAGTTTTGGGAGAAAGGAGCGGGAGCATGGGCAGGCCAGAGATGGGCTTTCTGGGTTTGGTGGAGTGAGGGCACAAGCCACCCGTTCAGCTGAGCAGCAGCAGGGCTCGAGGAGATGGGCTTGGCGCCTGGGCCTTGGTCCTACGGCCCTGGAGGACCCTGGGATGGCGTTGCAGATGAAATGCTGCCCTGGTTTCAGCCCCTTGGGAGACCTGCCAAAATGAGAGGCCTCCTTAAGCTTCAGCCTGTGGAGGCTGATGGTGCCTTCTGGAAGACGTGGGTCTGCTTCCATCAGGCAAGAGAAGAAAAACAAACAGGCAAACTAAAGAGATCTCCTCCGGGATGAAGATTTCTCAGAAAGCCCTGAAATGATGCTGTGTAGCAAAATATTATCCGCTTACAGAAGACTTTTGCTCGTCTGGTGAAAATACTGCGTGTGGGCTTTCAAACGTCCAGTTTAAGAGCTGGCAGGCACCAAGAGGCCTGTGAATACATGGCAGAAGTTTCTCTTCAGCTAGAAAAAATCCAACCTCTTGCAGCTCTGACTCAGCCTTGATTACAAGAACGTGCAAATGGTGCCGGGGATCATCACGCTTCCTCCAGCTCGCTCACCCCTGCGTGCAGGACACAGATGGCAAACTTTTGCCGTGCCCTGGCCCATACCGTGGTTGTTTCCACAGCCATCTGCAACGTTCGTAAAGGACCTAGATGGGCCCACGTAGTCTTGGGGACTTCGTTTCATACTGCGCAGGAGGTGGGAAGGACAGCTTTTGTTCAGGCTGGCCGGGGATGCGGGTCGCACGGTGAGAACAGTGGGCTGCAGGCGGCTGTGCCCTCCCACGTACCAGTCACCGCTCCCACATCAGGCTCCTTGCCACCTGTGCAAAAAAAAAAGATCCACATGTAAAAAACATCCTTCGCTGCTTTAACAAGGCTATTACAGAATAGTTGATTTACTTCATTATGCACCACTTGCCTTCTCCCTTGCTTTTGGGCTACATTAGTAATTTTTCTCCCTCTGGATTAACAAGATTTGTTTTTCTGGTAGATGCAGAAAAACTGCATTTTGTTCCCGCTCTATTATCTGGGCTTCCCATTTGCCATTATGACTGTTTACCACTTTTAATGGCTGCTCCTTTCTCTCCTCACCACACGACAGATGAGGGGTACTGCCATATCCCGAGCAATTCTGCAGACCAGCAGAGATGCTCCTCTCAGAGCTGTTCCCAGGCCGGGGCTCATCAATAGCTGCCACACTGTGATTGCCGCTCTGTGTCAGCTCATTTACCCCAACTTGTGCGTTCAGCCCCTTTCCTACAGCACAGCAGTGCCCTTGGTATCTCTACTAATACAACCAGGGCTAAAACCTGTCCTTTTTTGCCCCAAACTGGTATTACACAAAGCTGATTTCATGTTTGGAGGCAAAACTCATATTCTTCTCCTTATATTTAAGCTCGACTGTGAGAAAAGCCTGTAGATGAATGGGAAAGCGTGATAGCAGTCAGAGTTGCATCCCCTTCAGAAAACCTGGCTCCAGTGTGGTCTCAAGCAGGGCTCAGCCCCCTGCAGTGAGTTGCTCTGCCAGGGCTGGCTTAAAGGATAGACCAAGCAGGCGTCTACCCCACCCCCAGGAAAATCTTGGGCTGCTAAAAAGCAAGCTTGCTGAAGTAAAATATTTATTCTCAATTTCCTGTTAAATTTGGCAGGAACAATGAATTTTTTCTTGTAGTATTTTATTAGGAGATAGGGATTTAATGGGAAAACCCAGCAAAATATAATCTGCCTCCCCTAGAAAACAGGGTAAGTCCAGGGCCACGTTTCCCCCTCCCAGCTTTAACAAGGACATAGCCCTCGGCTTTACCCTTGGACATTGCAGAGAAACCTCTGATCCGGTGGCTGGAGGCACGACTTCACAGCCAGCAGGTCGTTAGCAACAAGCCCCTCAAAAATACCTTGAGGAATAGCATTTAGGGAAATTAACTGCCTCTGGCAAGAGCAGCACAGCGCTAAGGTCACCACGTAAGCCGGCTTGCCTGGCACTGCTCTGGCCTTTGCCAAGCAAGCCAGACTCGCAGCCAAGCTTTCAGACAGCAGCGCAAATGCAGTCCTGAAACGGCCTCTGGCTTGCAGCAGGCAAAGAGGGTAAAACACAGTGGCTTATTTTCTAGTCAGAAAAAAGCTACAGTGAAATACCTTTGTGCTGCTTGGACAGAACTGGTAAGTTCTTTCTTTTCCCTACTTTCCTTTAAAGCACCAGAATCAAGTCAAAATAGGAATGTGCATCAGTGACCTGAGTGTAACAATAGACACTGCAGACCTCCTCACTTAGGCTTGGTTGTAAACCTAGTGCTTTGTATGAAATATTACAGAGTGATTCATCACAGGGTAATTAGGCTTTAGTCCAAGTGCAGATTTATCCACTCAGTGATTAAACCTGTCCTGGTTGCTAAAGACCTCTTAATAACAGAGGCACTGGTGTTTTGTTCTAATTTAGAACATTTAAGTCCCACATCAAGCTATTAACATGAATAGAATGTTGGTTTATAACACAGGAAAGCAATATAAAGCTATCAGCATTCATTTTGCATTGGGCAGTGTGAAAACTGTCGCATTTACCATGCCACCACCTTGCAGGATAGGTCAGATGAGCACAGGAACTGCATGCACCCACCAGAACACAGTTCATCTCAGGAAAGCTTTTGATAGCTCCTTGCCTCCTCTTTTCATCCAAGCATATACCCTTCCCTAAACCTTTCTCCTCAGAGCCTTTTCTCTAGGAGCACAAGATTATTTGCAGTACGAGAGGGCAGCGAGCTAGAGGCTCTGTGTCTCCAGAGACACCCGAGTCAGTCCTAGGCCAGATGCCACCCACATAGGTTTATCTCCATTTTCTCTTTGGAGCCTGTCATTAGAGTCCATCACTTTTCTGTTGCCCTAAGTCTGATCTCAGAGACTCTTCTCACCTCCCTTTCTTCTCATCCCTAACACTGAAGCTCCTGGACTGCAGCCAAAGTCAGAAAGCTCCCATGCCCAGCAGAGCCTCCCTGCCTCAGACCTCCCCATCCCCATCTCCCTTCCATAGCAGCAAGCCAGGCTGCTCCCCCCATCAGCTTCTATAGCCAGGACAGCTGTGCAACTCACCCATGTCAGGTGAGCTCAACTACCCTCAAGGTGACACACCAGTGGGCCTTATTTTCCAATTTTGCAGTCCCTCCTCTCGGTTTAAATGTAGCTTTTCACATCAGGCACAGCCGAAGGCCAGCAAGATCTGTGCATCCTGTGCTTTCCCAACAGCCAGTGAACCAAGAGCACTCCATATCTATAAACAGTCACAATGCAGGAGCTCACCCTGCTTACACCATGCAAACACTTCTTCTGCACTAATGGCAAGCTTGTTATCGCCTTCCTCGAAAGATCCCACCTTTTACTTCAGTATGCAGAAGATGAATGCAGTGAATGCAGAGCCCTTTTAGCAAGCAGCCTTATGAATACTGTGGGTCCTGCAGAAAATCTGGGGAGCACTGGCAGATGCACAGCATGGGGGGAGCAAAGGGACTTGCAAGGAACCAGGATTCACTTGGGAAGTAAGTGCCTATCCCTCTGGCAACTCAGGGGCTGCCAAATACAAGCTCCCCCCATTACCAGGAAAGCAGCTGGCTTGTGCACAAGGGAGGAAATCCTGCTACCTGTGAGCTTTCCATTCCTTGCCGGGGAAAGCAGCCAGGGCTTTGCACGCCACAGGCCAGACTATCGCTGGGCTCTCTCCTGAATTTCTAGCTAGCATGACCTAAGCCAACATAACCCCGTTCCCCAGAGCAGCGTGTCTCTGTGGGCAGACTTGCACAGTCAGGCCGTGCCACCCCTTGCCGGCAGCACTCCTGCCCCCCCCGGGTCTGGCTCCAGCGAGGAGCCCCAGGGTGCCAGTGCCTGGGGAGTCAGCTCTCACAGACAGCATTTTTCACCTTGAATTTGTTTGCCCCAAACCAATCGTGAATACAATGGAAAGTTTCATGCTGTGCAAAAAGCTCCTTCCCATAAAGCAAACATCTACGGATGGAAAGTTTTCATCCAGTCTAATGTCAGAGCTGGGAAAGCCGGGCTGCACAGCCACACCAGGAAAGAAAACCCTGCAAACTGCTGTGCCCACGATGCAGGGGAGAGGAGGAGACAGTTATATGGGAAGCAAACAAGTGTGGTGGACAGAGATCGCCCTGCAAAAGTCCAATCTACAGTTGTCGTCCAGTACACCCCAGTATGCAGTCCAAAGTGCAGGTCTTGGTCTGTGTAACCTGCACGAGCTGATAACCATCTCCATTTGAAAGGACCCCCCCTCCCCTTTTCATCTCCATCGATTTTGTGTATTTAATGGCTTCAAAGACACTTGTGCTACCGGGCTAAATCTTGCCTAGTGAACAAGATAACCATCACTCTGCACCAAAGCCTGCAGCAAAGTCAATATTGACAGAGCTGCCCTGGCTGCATCCTGCCTGGCTGGGGCTCCCAGGTGCGCAGTGAGGTTCTCCGCCGGGAACTGCTCAGGTGGGGACTAGTGGAGATTAAAAAACAGGAGCCGCAGAGTGTGTTAGACAGGAACGGTGACAGCAACATGAGGTTTCACAGTTCCTCAGACACAAGCAGTTCTGTCGGCTACCAACATATAGGAAAAGTTGTGCATGTAAATCACTTTCAGGTCAATGTGTGCCTTATTGGTTTTAATAATCAGATGCAATTGGAAAGAGCCATCTAGTAATTATCCCCATGTTACAAGAAAACACACATAAGCCATAGGACATGACAACTCTGCTGATGGAAACAGTCTGTAGCTTTACTTTCTCTTTCTGCCTCACGCTATTTTTCCCTTGTTCCTCTAACCCAAACACATGTTCATCTTCCAAGTGGTACAAGGCTTTCTTTGCAAAACTCCCAGGTAGAAAGGCCAGTCCCTAGGGGTGCAGACCCACTGGAGCTGGTATCAACCCCCAACCTGATCGTCACACCTGGCTGTGGTTCACCTCTCACTATTCACTCGCAGCACGCTGCTCACAGGCTGTGCTTAAGGTTTTATGGTCCTGCAGCATGCGGGAAATACTCCCCCAGGGTCAGACATGGAACAACTAGAGGCAGGAGGTCTGGGGTCAACCCCAGCTCTCCCAGAAGCACGTTGTGTGGTGCAGGGTGTCTTGTGCACAGTTGGAAAGGAAAGGCAACGTTGGGTGGTTTAAGTGAGGGATTACACACCACAAACAGCAAACTTCCAAAAACCAACTGCTACAGATAGTTTGCAAGCAGCTTCTGCCCTGAAACAGCACTTGAGCAGTCCCGAATGATACATGTTGAAAGGAAAAGTCAGTTCAAAGAGAAACAGTGATCCTCCCGCAGGGAAAAAAAACCCCTTAGGGGGGGAAGAGAGATAAAGATCAGAAACAATTAAAGAGCAATGGTTATTGAATATACTACCCCTGTGGTTAGGGCTCCTAAATCTGTTTATTGGGAGAGGGATGGGTGTGACGAATACAGCATAGCCAGAAGCACCCAAATTGTTGATGAATTGTGAAGGGCTCTGTCAAAACAGAGCTTGTCTACAAGTGGAAATCCTAGCGTCCCTAGCATTACTGGCTGCTCCAAACAGGAAACCTTTAGTGTGAATTTCATGGTAAACATCTATCTCCAGCATTTAGTTCTGCCCTTCAGAGTGAAGACAGGAGAAGTGAGTTTGTTCAGCCAGAGCCTGTTCTGAGTCCACCGTGGAGAACAGGATTTGTGATGAGGTCTGTTTTCAGGCTGGACTCAATGGTTAACCAGTCAGATTAATAAATGCCAGAAGGAGGAAATAACAGGCAAGTTAAACAGAGGAGAATAATGTCTCCCCACCTGGCTAGATAGCAAAAGTTTACAAGAATTCTCTGCCTTGTGGATAATTCTCCCCAGCTCTTATTTAATGTTGTTTTAGAAGAGGTGATTGCAGCATCTGTCCGGTACAAAGATGGTGAGGCTTTCCATGTCAGCATGGTCCTGGAGGATCTCAGCCATTTCCTTCTCTCTCCCCGCTTCCTGGTGGAAATGAAAGATGGGACACATGCCAGCTGGCAGGAGTTCTTACTTCAACAGTAGTATCTGATGAAGGATGGTTGGTTATAAAGCAACATTTCTTTTGTTTCATAGGAAAGTATTATATTTTTATCCATTTACTGCTGAAATTTTCATTTTTTAAAAATTATTTCAAACTTCTCATTGGAAATGCCTGCCATTTGTCCAGCTCTTGCAGAGCAGAGGTACCCAAGCACTCGTCTGGGTTTGTAAGGAGCTGGAGAGCTGTGTGCTGCCAAAATAAGGGGTGATTCTAGGTACACGCAAGAAAACCAGGGGAACTTCCAGTGGATGGAGGTTTGGGGGACGCTTTTCATTCCTCTGATCCACACTAATCTGCCTGCTGCCCTTATGTGAGGATATATTTGAGCATTTAGATAATAAAACCTCTTGTTCTTCATGCTTGGGAACAGAGTTCAAAATAGTTACACAGAGCATGTCTATAGTGAAGCTGACTGTGTGACTATGTGGAGATGCAGGGACACTCGTGATGCTGTCAAACTCTCTAGCTCAGACATCATCACAGACAGATGAAGGTCCTCCTGGGCCATCTGTCCTGGTAATTACCTTGCTTTTGGGGAGCACTGTGCTGTGCTCTGTGCCACAGTGAGAAGCTCGCTAACAACAGTTCCCAATTTCAAGCTATCCAGTGTATTCACACACACTGCCATCGCAGCACTGCCTACAACACACAGCATAAAGCTTTAGTGACACTTTGTCACGTAAAAGTCATGCAGGTAAATTGTGACTTAGTCCTTACACATACATACCTTCTTTCAATTTTGTTGCAAGAGTCCATAAAAAGCTGGAAAAGCAAGAGACTAACATGAAATTGAGCCTGTTCCTGCTAAAATTCCTGGTCGGTTTAGACCAGTGGAAATGTGAAAATACGCTCCATAAAATGAAAAAAAAAATATCTGCTACTTTCTAGGGATTTTTCTCTCTACACTGGCTGCTTTTGAGTATTTCAGTCTTCTCTCCCAGGCCGGACTAACAGATGGCTTTCTAAGACACATTGCTGACTCTACCCACCGAGATGCTGAAACTGATGAACCAAAGGAAAGCCAGTGGGAAGTAATTCTGGGACTCTGTGGGCTACTTCTGCTACACAAAAGCCCATTGCTCCAGCTCTGTCCTGAACACAAACGCAGCATGCCCCATCCCTGCATCCAGCAGCCGCCACGTGCTCTCCCCACACAGAGGATGATGGCTTGTGCCCGGCGGGCACGGGGGGGACTGGCTTCTAGCTGGGACAGGCTCAATAAGACTCTTGTCTTATTCAGGCTTGTGCTCAATTGCATCCTGGAGCTCTGGAGCCCTCCGCTCATCCTGACACAATCCTGGGAATGAAAAAGATGACAAGGCACAGGAAATTTTTCTGTATGAGCAGAAAGGATGCGGGGATTATACTGTGCTCTTCCAGCTCAGAGAAAGCTGCTAGAAAGGGAAGGATAGAAACTGTTTAATAACTGTTGTTTACTGAGGCCCCAAATATTTAACAATAAACTCGACAGTAAAGTAAGAAAGGCAAAACTCAAGGTGTTTTACCTGCACTGCCAGCTGCTGTAGCACATGGAGAGACAAAACTGGGTGTTTAATGAGGAGACGACACTAACCTTTAACGCTGCTGAAAAAAGTGATTGTTCTGTAAATAAGAAAGCTGCTGTATAATATATTCAGTGATTTTTTTTCTTTGGGTATGTGAACAGCTTTTGATTTATTTTTGTGTATCTATTTGAAATATTTCTGTAGTCTGACTGAGCCTTGGTTTAGAAACAGTTTTTCAAGTTCAGTGCAAACACTTGATATTCAAAATTAGAGCAGCCTGGTTATGTTGGATTGGACACATAAGTCAGATGTCAAGATTTCTTTGGCCAAATGAATGCAAATCTTGGAAATGTTTCAAATGGTCCTTTTTATAGGTTTCAAACTCACTTTAGGTAAACATTTGCTAATGACTTCAAATTGACCATGCCAGTAAGCTCATTTGCTAAAAATGCACCAGAAAATGAATACAAAAGGATTGCAAGTACTGCAGTCAGCTGAAATGCAGACCTGAGCAGACTTTGACACTATGGAGATCTCTGTCTGGCTGCACAAAAATTCAGAGTGTCCTTTCAACAGCACTCGTCATTTCCTTAGCCTACCATTGCTACGATGTGCTGAAATCTGCAGCATGTCTTTAAGTCACGCAGCTCTGAGCATTGTGCAGCTCTCTTATCACATGCTGTTATCACATCGGGTGTATCAAGTAACAGGGAAAATGCATAGGGCCTGCAACAGGAAGGTAGTCCTGCATCAGAGTGTTCGTGAACTCATCTTTTCTTTCAAACGAATTAATCCAAAGTATTAGTCACTCTTGCCAAAGTATTGATCTGCCCTGCTACTGGTGACACTCACGTGCCTGGGAAGCACGAACTCCAGTCTTGCAGTAGTGCCTACATGTCACCTTGCAGGCTGCAGCTCTTTTACGTCATCCAGAAATTTTGCTCATTGTAGCTATAGGCAGCTTGCCTGCCTTTCATTTCAGTGCACAGCACCCACCTCACTAATGCTTCACGTCACTATACCCCTCACTCCTCAGTCCTACGGCTGAACAGGACCCACACCAGAAATGAACCATGAGTCAGGGGTTGCAGAGTTACTCATACAGTGAATCCACATTTTACATTTTCAGCCTGAAAATATATTTGTGCCGAAGTCCTTTTGAGGCTCTTTTCCATAAGCACTGTTTGCTCCCCATTGCCTGGCTGCAAGGGAAGGTGCAGAAGCTCATGCAAACATGACATGACTGGATCTATTACATTCATACAGTGCTGCGGCTCTTTCCATAAGCACTAAGAAACAGAAAATACAGGAGCAAAACCACACGAGCAATGAAAAGTTGTAAGATCTCTGAAGGAAAAAAAGCTGCCCTCCTCAGAGCCTTCATCCTAAACCGCCCTTGCACCCCCTCAGTCTTTGTCCCTAGCAGCTGAGTACATCACTGCAAGGGAGGACAGTCCCGCATAAGAAGGGCTGTAGCCTGGCCCGGGGCTGTCACCCCTCATCCAGAAAGGTGACGCTGAGAGCCCAGATGGCTCCGTTCATGCAGCCCCTGGCTGGCCCTTAGTGCCATACGGGGCCAGACGCATCAGGGAGAGGAGCTGTAGGTGCGGCAAAGGCCACATTTGCAATAAAATCTACTAAGCACACATTTTATCTCTCAGTCATAACAACAAGCTCCTTTCCTTAGACACCTTCTTTTTTTTCAGTCTATCTGTAAAAACATGAAGCCTTTTTTGTGACATGGTGGAAACGAAAGCACACAGAGCCTGATATTTAAAGCTTAAGATATATTGGCTTAATCCTGTCAGAACTTTAATGTAGATTATATAGGGACAGGCAATGACCAGAGGGAGGGAGAGAGGTGTAAATAATCCAGAGGAGTGTGGACTTGTTGGCAGGGTGGATTTATGCCCTGTCTTAATAAAGTGCCCTTTCATCTCTGGAACCTGGGCTCAGAAGCCAGTCTAGACAGGAATTAATGGGGCTCCTTCTCCACTTACAGTTCTGAAGGTTTCCCAACACCCAGTGTTCTCAAATACAGCAGGGAAGTGCAGATTTACAGGATACACCGTGAGCTCAATAAGCCATGGATACTACTATTTGCAGTGAGCTTTTAAACACAAGCTCTGACCATTCACCCACGATGGTCTGCTGCTAGGCCAGGAGACAAATTAAACTCACTTACTACAGCCTCTTTATGTGATTGCCGCCCTAAGACGAAGCCAAGCAACTGGGAGCCTGTTGTAAAGAGATGGACTAGGGCATGCCAAGAAAAGAAAATACTGGTGTGCATTGCTTTGGACCAGGACTTGGTTCTGCCTAGACGCCGTGCCTAGGAACAGGAGTTACTCAAGGCAATACAGCACTAGGGCCTGTGGACGCTGAATTGCATGAAGTCTCCTTTGGTGAAGGGAAACCGCTGACTTCTTTTCTGCTTGCAGTGAACCTTCCCTTCTGTTTGATTGTTCTCCTTAGGCATCCAAAATTGTAGGTGGGAATGGAGCATTCAAAAGCATTTCTCAGCGAAGGATCTGGGATTTCATGGGAGCGTGCAGTCAAGAGAAGCAAGGAAGGCTATGAGCAAAAATGTACACATTCAATGTGACTTAAAGTATTTAAGCAAAATTCTTTGGAGAAAGGTTTGTTAGGGATTATAATTTCTTGAACTCATCAATTGCTGTTCCTGGGAAATGTGCGCATCTTAAACTCTCATCTCCAGCTATGCACAAGGACCCCCAGATGCAAAGACATTCAGCTCCTAATTTTACAGCTGTTTAATTTTTAGCAACAGGAGACAGAGAGCAGCAGGATGCACTGCCAGCTATTAGGAAGCTCTTTTATTATGCTAAATTTGCATCTTGTCTAAGTACAAGGACTCCAACAAGTAAAGTCAGAGCCAATTAAAGAAAAGGAATTGGAGAACAAAGTGGTCTCTAAAGGCACAGCAAGAGGTAAGAGCCCACGGTATTTAGTGATGGACAGAGCGACACGTTCTCTTCCCAGGGTATTCTACAGACATTCGGACAGTACAGATGGAGGTGGCCAAAGAACTGCCTTCTGAGAACTCAATAGCTGTCTGCTGGGCAGAAAGGCTAGCCCAGGACTATGCAATTTGTAAACTCTTAAATTAAGACATGAAAAAGTCACGGGCAATATATAAGCAGTCCTCTGCATGATATTTTATTCTGTCTATAAAGCCTAGCACTCGGACTGGAAGAACATTAACTTCTCTTAGTGACGCGTGCCCTGGGCTGCCCAGCGTCATGCCCAGGGCAGCAGGAGCCCTCTCCTTCCTTCTCTTCTTCCCTGCAGGGTCAGTTTTATACGAAAGCTCACGGCACTGCTCCATGAGGGTCCCGTGCCTAGGGAAGGAAGGGTCCAGAAGCTTTGTGTTTGAGGAATAATGGCTGTGGGAGCAAGAGTGATACGCACAGCTCCATCAGTTAGATACCAATTACACTCTTTGCCCCAACCCAGGAACCTCCTGGGACTGCCTCGCAAAGCAGGGGCTGCTACTAGGGAACTTGATTTAAATGAGCTCCAGGCTAAAATGCAAACTAGCTCCTGGCCTGGTGAAGAGCAGTGTTTCCTCCCCATGCAAGAACCAGCAGTGAGACCTTGGGAGAGGAAGCATCCAAGCTCAGCTAGCTCGCTTGGGGAGTATACACTTTTTGCCGTCTGCTGAGTTGTGCTGTCTGTCCCAGGTGGGACTCCTCAGTTACAGCAGGAAATGTGACAGGGGTTAGAAGTAAGGAAGGGTGTAGAAGAAGATCAAGGGCTTCTTTGTCACGCAGCTTTTTGCGCATTAGTAGAATTCATTAGTGAAGTCTGATAATAAAGAGCAGTAATAAAGCACATTAGACCACCTCTGCGCCTCCAGAGCCGTGCAAAGCTATCCTGTGGCAGGGTGCAGCTTTAGGCTGATTTAGCTCATGTCTCAATCTGCAGCCAGAGCACAGCATTTGCCTGGTAGCAGGGGAGGCCCAAAAGAGATGAAGCCTTCCTGCCCTAAGCAGAGCTAATGCCAACCAGTACAACCCTGTTCTCCCAGCTGTGTTCTCCCAAGCCACTCGCCTGGGTCAGCTGTGACTAAGCTGTAGCACGAAGGAGTGCAGGCAGTACTGCGTGCGCAGGGTGAACCTTACCTCTCACTGCTACAGTCCCAAAGCTTTCCCACTTCCATGGAGGCGGGCTGTGCTTCTTTCTGCCTGATCCCACTCCACAGACAATTTATAAGCTGGCACAGGCTCTTCGGAGAGAGTACCATGGATGCTCTGGTGAGTTCTGGGCTCTGTGGTGGCCAGCTTTTGGTTCCCAGCTTCAATCTTGCCCAGGGCTGGGTGCTGTGGTGTGGGAAAAGCGGAGACAGGGAGGCAACAGAGGTCTGCAGAACAGAGGGAAAATCCCCCATTATACACCCCCTCCTAAGAGCTTCTCCCCTCTGTGCTCACATGGCAATTTAAAACTTCCCACTCCCTGTAAGGTAAGGAAAACACAGAGAAGTGGATGGGAGGTGGATGGCATTTCATGCAGTGGGACAGCTGGGAAAGCCCCAGGGCCTGACCTGGCCCAGCACCCTGTGGGTGGCACAACCGACTGCGCTGTGTGTGGCTGATGAGGCTCTTGATGTTACCCCCACACCACCTCACTGCTCTGCAGCGCTTTCCATCCACCCAGGAAGACTCGATACTGTCTTGGGGATCTGTTAGTAAAGGACCAGCCTGCAAGGTCTCTATTTACAGCCCTTTCGGCACCTGCAGTTTTCTCTGCTGGGCAAGTGAAGGTGTCAGGGGCAAGACCTAGGGCACTTTTTCACACCAACGTCTCTGCAGTTTTTGAGCCCAGGTGGCTGCCACTAGCACATGCGCACAAGGCAGCCTTTTCCCTGTCACTGCCGATGGGAAGCTGTCACCTGGTACTCCCGCACCACTGACACACAGTGTCCCCTTCTGCCCCGCTCCCCGCAGCTCT
>JAVKLA010000084.1:28558986-28583421 GCA_034782735.1 Sagittarius serpentarius
GTGTCCCCTTCTGCCCCGCTCCCCGCAGCTCTGCCACCAGCTCGGCGCAGGGCTGAGGGGCTCTGCTGGGGGGTGAGCCCTGTGCTGAGCGGGAGCAGGAGGGGCTGGGCTTTCTAAAGAGCAATTTGGACTTACGGCCCCCCAGAGCGCACAGGCGATTTGCACAACTGAGCAAGATGCCGCCCATTGTGGGGCAAAAGGGACTGGCTTTAGCTCTTCCTCCCACCTGCACTGTCCCCTCCAGCGCCTTGCAGATGCTAATTCGCTGTGGGAGAAGCTGCCTCCAGACCCAGGGATGGGGTGCAGTGAATTTTCCTGGCTCCCTCAGCTCTGGCAAGCATCCATCAAGCAACACTCAGGGATATGTGTCCCCAGCAGCTGCAGGTGTTTGGACCCCAGCTCCGGTGTTGGACCCAACGCTGCTGGGCTCTTGGTGAACTTGTAGGGAGGACAAGGGGAAGATATGGAGTGAGGAAATGTGAAGACATCTAAAAAGTGTGATAAACCTGGGGCTGGATGGGATGGACCCTACACCATAACGAGACAAACACAGCCTGTGCCCTGGGAGCAAACGTAGCCCAGCAGAGGTGGTTGCTCTTCTCTGGGTTGGCCAGGAGCAGAAGCGAGAGGTGCTGCAAAACCCATGATGCTCTATAAACCCTGCACACTCACAGCCCTCTACCCTGTCAGACCAAGGTAAAGGGACCTGGGAGCAGAGGAGTCCCTCCACTTTCTTTACAATCCCTTAACAGCCCTGGCACTTCAGTCCCACTGCTAACTGCCCACTTGCCTTTGAGGACAGTCACGACTGCCTCTCACTTTCAGTCAAATGAAAGGTGTCAGAGTGTGCCAAGGACGGGTGGGTGCTTTCTGGGGGTGTCCTTCAGGCTTCACAGGGTGCCATTCCGGTGCTGGCATGCTGCCTTGAGCACAGCATATTGACAAGGCAGGATCCCAGCTCAGGGGAAGGGGATCTGGGTTATCTGGGGAGGGAGAGACACAGTTAATACCAGCGTTTGGAAAGGAGTGTGGAGCTATGGATCCAGTGCGCGTGGGCAGCAGTGGGGTCTCCCCGGAGGGACCTGCCTTCAGCCAGCTGCAGTTGAACCTTTGGTGCCAAAGGAGCAACTACTTCAGGAGCTTGAACCCATGTGAGTTAAAAATTACTGTTAATCACTGGCCCCTGTAATGCTGAAAGTGCTGCGTAACAGAGGAGGTGCATGCATGAAACAAATGACTACAATTCCAACAGTGATTAAACTGGCAGAGGTTGTATCCTGTAACACAGCATTATGGAAGACAAGGCAAACAAGATTAACCCACATTGACAAGGCATTTATCCACAGCTAAGAAGAGACCCACGCCACAGCACCTCTGTCCCACAAGTTTACACCAGCCCACAAGAGTCTAATCCCTCATGGCCTGTCAAGCTATTAGGCAAATCTCTGGCTCTCATTTGCCTAATCCAATAACCCCCAGCTTCATAAGAAAGACCTCCTAGGGGGCCTTAACAACCATGTTTGTTAGGCCTTATATAAGTAAACAAAGCTCTGAAAGCCAAGCAGCTTCCTCTCTCATCTGGGATCTCAGCACCCTCTTAACCTGGAGATAAAACCAACCACACTCAGGAAAGGAGGATGTGTTTATAACAGGTTGAGTTCTGCCTCCACAATAAGCAGCATCTGAAGGATTTTGCCATCA
The DNA here is from genome assembly GCA_034782735.1 of Sagittarius serpentarius. NCBI lineage: Eukaryota > Metazoa > Chordata > Aves > Accipitriformes > Sagittariidae > Sagittarius > Sagittarius serpentarius. Next base: position 28,560,688 of record JAVKLA010000084.1, read on the forward strand.
GTAGCTCTACACTTAACACTTGCTGCAGAGGTGCCAGGTACCTGATTTCATCCCAGAGCCTTCGTATCATCAGGGATTTATTGCACAGCCGATGGGATCACAGTGCTCGTTCCCTTTTTTGTCAGCTTCAGTGGAGGAATGAGCAGTGTTAAAGCATCCTTTCGAGACCAAGGTGCTTTCTGTGCATGTGCGAGCATTGCCAGGAAACCTAACACTTTCACAGGCTCGTACACCCAAAATTACAAATGCTTTCTTGGAAGCCCTCTAAACATTTTGCTAAATCAGACCACTGGCAGTGATACCCCTGACAATAAACAGAGTGCAGGTGTTTTCTAGTTCTTGGACTTTAGGACACCATCACCTCTGCTCTAGGGATCTATGCCTCCCTGGTGCTTTGGCCAAGGATCCAAACTGTCTTAAGGCTCTCTGGTTCTCCCAGGGCTGAGAGCTGCTCTTATCTCTGACACATCATTAACAATACCCTTGACAATGTGGTTTGCTCCAAAGACAGGCAAATCTTTAGGGAGGGTTCAGGCAGATGAATAGTCACTCAAGGCTTGGCTGCCTACCAGTCTTAGCCAGGCCTCTGGGGATTTGGAAACTAAGCTGAAAATACCACAGGAAAAGGTTTCCTAAGGGGCCTTCTCACACAGCTGAAGTGAGGCTGGGGTCAGGAAACCACCTTCACATTTTATCTCACTTCCTCCACAACGTGCATTCGCAAAGGCAGAGCAGACAGAGTGCGCTTTAAGGAGAAACACATGGCCAACAACATAGAGGTCCAGCGAGCAGGAACAGAAGGACAAACACCTCAATGGAAGATGACCCATAGACTGATACAGACAGGCACTGGGGTGACAGAGACCCCTCAGTCTCTCCTGGCTTCCCGCTGCCTCCCCCCAACCCTAGGCAATTTGGAGATGAGCAGGTTGTGGAGGCAGCAGAAGAGCTCTGCGGAGGTGCCACAGGGAACACCTTAAGATGCAGGATGAGCCTTTGCTCTGCTGTCAGTGCTATCCCTCTCCATGCCACCATCTTGGCACCGTACAGGCACAGAAGGTGCGCACGTATTTCCAGAACTGTGCATGGGCTGGCAAATCCATAGGGCCACAGAGTACCGGCAGTCAAAGCCTGTCTGCCCTGGGCATGATGGGGGTCGGCTGGCTGGGTCCTTACCTCTGTAGCTCATCTTTTACAAATAGCATCATCTCTCTAGGTGCTCACGCAAGGCTGTGCAACGCATGGAGAGTAAAAAACGCACTTCACTCTTACACCACATGCATGATGATTTCAAGGGAGAGGGCAAGACTAAAAAGTGAGCATTTTAACTTTAAAATGTAAAAAGGCTTCAAGACTTTTTTTGGCCATCTGCACCCCCAACCTCTGCCCCTGCCGAAGCTTCAGGCATGTAGGTATGAAACATTACGTGTTTTCCAGGAGTCTGGAGCAGAGTTCCCTCGGAGACTGGCGGTGAGCAGGGACCTGATCCAGAACTGTAAATCCTTCACATCCACCAGTTGAACAGCTGTTCGGGTTAGGTCTCATTTATATGCAAAGCAGTTCAGCCATCAGCAAGGATCTCTAATGATGCAAATCAGTCGTGTGTCATCCTAGCAATGAAAGTCAAGGGAGCTGTTACTTGCTTGAATCCAGCACATTTCAGCAAAAGTGCCATTTAGTAAAAGAAAGGGGATTTTTACTGTGGAGCATGGCCCACCACCCTCAGTCACTTTCCAGCTGAGATCACAGCTAAATCGCTTATCTTTACATTTTCATACAAATCTGATTATCCTTGAACAGCTAATTGTTTCATAAGTGTCACTTGGAAGCTATCCATTTCCAGCACAAGTAAAGAAATTGCACTATAAAACTGTCTACCTTCGCCATGAGTCACTTTAGCACATAGGATGAATATTTGGCACTCTTCACTTTTTCAGATTAACTTGCATATTTATTTTGGAAGAAAAAAATGGACAGCTTTAATTCCTTCCCATCAGAATTCCTCATATTTGCTTAGCTTATTGAAACTTTTTAAATAGACCTTACGGTACGTGAGTATGTTATATAGTGACTGCTGGTGAAGGAGACATTCACATCTCCTTTCATGCAAAGAAAAAGCAGAAAAATATCTACAAGAGTGTTTGATACTTTGTTAAGAGAGTCAGTAAACCCTACAGATTATGTCACCTGCCATGAAGAAAGGTTTAATCCCTTTGGCTGAGGCCATGGAAACACCAAGAGAGGACTTAAATTCAGTGTTTCCTGGATGGAGTGTGTTTCTCTTCCAAAGAGAAATTCTAACATGTTGCAACTAAATTTCTTAAAGATCCGTTCTGAGCTAAGCTGGGAAAACCCTTGAGAAAGAAAAGAACATTTTGGTCTTCAGAAAGCAAGTCAATTTTCCAAGCACAGGAGTCAGTAATAAAATTCCTGCAAATGGTAATTGAATTATCATTTCCATATTACCACAAAAATTTTTTCCTGTATAAAACAGATATTTCCTCAGCTGTTCACTCAGTCTGATGAGAAGGGAGTTATACACTTTTGCAAAAGGATATCACTTAGCCTGTGGAAAAAATTTCTGTGTATTCTCCCAAGCATGTGACCACATATATTAGTTAAGGTTTAAAAAAACGTCCAAGTTTAGCTCAGCATCAGTTAATTATACAGTTAACATCTTTGGAGTACTATCTAAAACAAAAAAGTAATGTTCTTCTAGGTGGGCCTGATCTAAATGTCATATCCAGGAGCTGAAACCTAGAGCTCTGATTTCAGTTTTGCTTTTTGCCAACTAAAATCCTGCAGGGTGGAGGGACTGCAGGAAGAGGAAACAACAAAAGTCGTGGGTATCTCCAAAGTGCCGCTGGAGTTCCAGGATGAGGTACGTGCCTTTTTCCTTTATGCTAAGTATGCTTGGTCAAGTCACTTATCCCAGTCTGCAAAATGTGGCATTAATTAATAAATGGCCAGTGAAGAAATTGCAGAGCAATATAAGCAAGTGGTATATCATTACAAGAAAAGCTTGTATCAAAAGCTAATGTTTTTGTAAATGTAGGCGAAATGGATCTATCCAGTGATCTACGTGAGAACTTGAAACCTATAGGACATTGGAGGTACTTCATGCAGGCAGGATCCTTTGGTGCTAAAAGACGCTGCCTCTGCAAGGAGCTACATGCCCTCCATTCCTGTCAACTGAAGTGAGGGCTGTGGGTGCTCCTCCCTCCCTAGATCAAAGCCTAAAATTGTCAATTAGGAAAACAAATGTCGGTACTAGACATCTTTTGTGAGTGTCAGTTCAGCAATCACTTTATTACAAGCAATTTTAGTATTGAATGTAGCGCAATTTCAGTAATTTAGCAAAGTACAATGATTGATTAAAGTGCTTGGTGATAGACATTTATTTCACCTCCTGAAACACAATTATTATGCACTTTACTCAATAATAGTGTCTTGTTCCAACTAAAATACATGTTGTGTAATTCTTTAAGCTATAGAATCATAGCAATTAGAGAGGGAAGTAGCTGATCACATCACTGATTCCAGCCTGTTGCCAGCCCACAGTTGTTCCCTGCCCCATATTGGCCAGAGTTTCACCCAAACTCCTTCTGTTTATATGTTTCAGTGATGGATTTAAAAAAAAAAAAAAAAAAAAAGGAGGCTTCAACCACAAGTGAAAGATTCAGCCTTTTACTGCAGAAAATCCTGCATATTCACAGTGGGAAGGGTCTGAGGGGTTTTCACCTCCTTCTTATGGCAGACGGCTGACATACTTTCAACCAGAGTGTTCTTCAACAACCTTTTTCTGTGGAAGTGGTTTTGCTGAAAAAATTTCCCAGTTTCCTTTCTAAATGAAAAGTATAAGCTTTTCAGTCTGAAATTCCTCTTGTTGCTTTTTGCCTAATAACAGCTCAGTATTTAGCATTTTCTAAAACAGAAATGAAAAGAAATTAAGCCTGACTGAAGTTTTACTCAAGAAAAGCAATACAACTCCTGACCTGTACTTGCAGAGGGGTGGTTGGGATGTGTTTTGACTGCTCTTTTGAGGGAGCTCAGCCACCCAAGGCGTCTCACTACTCTGGAGACCAGGGCCCTCTCTGCTCTCAGAGGCTAGGTGCTCCTTGCCACATCCCAGAGCAGACGAACAGAGCAGACACCCAGAGCCTAGCATTTTATTACATGTACAGATATACCTGCCTGCATTTCCCATGGAAACTGCACTTGTGCTGCTGGCTTTGCGCCTTCTCCGTGTTTACCCTTCGGTCGTATCCTTGAGAGCAGGTGCAACCTATGGAAACAGCACATTTTAAACAAATAGAAGAGAATGTCTTGAGAAAGCAAGCTTTCAACATGAACTCATGCAAACAGCAGGCCAGAAAAATCTGTGCTGTGGAGGTGCACTCATCCAAACATTGAAAAGACAGACCAGCAGGGAGCTGCACGTGCAGTCCACACCGCAACGGTGTGGCCATCCCTTACAGGTGTTGCCCAGCTGTGGACAGGCCAGCGAGGAATTACCGAGGCTTGGCAGTCCCAGCAGGGCGCTCAGGGTTTGCCATGCAGCCAGCACTGGCAGAGGACATGATGTTGAATATGACAAGCTCTCCCATCACAGATAAGCTCAATTAGTGAGTTAAAAAAGAAAGAAATGCATGTTTCTTCCGGACAACTCAAGCAAGCAAGCAAAGCCACAGAATATATCACCCATCCATAAGCCCCGTCCTCACTCCATTGTCCAGCTCAAGAAGCAGCTTATTACATGCTATTGGAGTCAATAGACTGCTCCTGGTGCAATACTTGTCTGTGCAAGCTGGTATTAAGCTTGGGCCTATGGTGTGCTTTTCACCTGTATCTCACCAGCTCCCTCAGCCCTCCTGCCTGGTTATCCTCCATTAAGGCTAACCTGTAACTCAGCTGCACACAGAAACATGAATACAAAGATGCACCAGTACAACTTACCCAAAATTAAGCACCAAACTACTCCTGTTGAATTTTAGAGGTTCTGAGGCTTTAGCCACAGTGTGAATGCCTGTGAATCTGGAGACTGGGGAAAGAAAAAAAACCCCAAAACCAAAAAAACCCTGGTGCAACTGTCAGGTGCCATTCAGCTCCAGCCATGAAGTCACAACATTTACTTTGTAGGGCCATGCCTGTGTCTTGTCAGACGCACAGCATCTCACAGCACAGGAGCAGGCTCTGTTCCCAGCTCTACCACAGATTTCCCGCGTCTGTCTGGAAAAAAATCACCAAGAAGCACATCTGAAAAAATGTTACACGCTCAGCTCCAGACATTTGATCTAACACCTGGCTTAGCTCTCAGGGGCACTGGACACTGCAAACACTGTTGGCTTCAACTGGGGTACTTCTAAAATCCAGACCTGATGGGCAATGGGGATGGAGGGAACATCTGCTTCTTCACTGCGCTACACAGACTTCACACTACGGTACCTTTTCAACCAAGCTGTGTACAAGTCAAACCAGTTAAACCAGCGAACAGTTGCTCTTTGTTCTGCACACATGCCAGAACATTAAAAACTCTCACAGTTTGGCACCGAAAAGACAGAGACCCAAAGCTAGAGCCTGCTTTTGGAAACAGGAGCTATAAACTCTTTCACTTCTGTTTTCCCACGTGTAAACAGGGGATGCCAATTCCTGCCTGCTACTTAGGACTCCCAGGCATTTGCAAAGCACCGAGGGCATCCCGTAGACGACATAAAAGCAGCTTGCAGTGCTTCTTGCTTCACCTGTTTTTGAGAAGTTAGTGAGGTGCTGGCTGGACACTACTAATGTTTCCTATGTCAAGCACAAAATGAGACACTGTTGCACGTGCTAGAAAATAAATTACTGTTAACCACGGTGAATACAGTGGCTGCTTTTTGACATTTCATCCGGTGCATTATATGCTATCCCAGGCAAGGGGTAAGTAAGTGTCCGCAAATAGTTGAACACTGGAGATGGCTTTAAAAGAAGAGAAATACAAAGTTGCAAAACTGTTTCTCTGCCTTGCCAGACTTCCTTGCACATAGCTCTCCGTGTAGGCGTTTTGAGGAGGAATTCGCCTGCGATAGTATTTGCGTTTGACAGGTGCCTTGTTGGAGCAGCATACCTGCGTTGCATGCACTGCTACACACAGCAGGGCCGAGCGTGCTGCTCTGCGGCGGTGGTTTGTAAGAAGCGAGCGTGGGACCACACGCTCCAGCCAGTATCAGTAGTCTGAACGTGTCATCTCGGGTAAGCAGGCAGAAACATGCTGGTTATTCACCGCTGATCCGTCCCGACTCTGTGATTTTGCTGGCGCCCAAGGAGCCATATCTTCCACTACAAGAGACCTGGGAATGGGCTTGATGGGCGATGTCTGCTGGCATGGGGAGAAGGGCGGCCTTGGAGCTCCTCCTGCACGAGGGCGATTGTGGGCACCACGGATGCAGCCAGCAAGCACGCCTATCGCTCCCCACCTCCCCGGGGGCGAGTCGGGCAGCACACCACACGTCCCTCACTGTCACGCTCCACCAGGTCTGCTGGGACACGCCACAGCCAGGGATCACTCCTCACTGGGGCTTTTTCAAACAAGCAGAAAAAAGTGAAATGTCAAATAAAATAGAGTAAGAAAAGAAAAGTGGCATCTTGTGCTCCTCTGGTCTCCTTCATTCCCAGGAGTCTCTGATGCCTTAAAACAGTGGCGACGTTTCTGAAAGCAAACCTTGTTGATAAATGATGCAGTTATTTATTTTGCAGAAAGCCAAGATTTGTCACGATGCCGTTTTCAAAGTAACACAGCATCTAACAAAAAGAATCATAGGCAATTTACTGCATGACACTCCATTCGTCTCAGAGGAAGAAAGACCTTGTTTGACCCTCTCAGGATTTGAACCTGTAATTCCACTGAACCAAGGGCTTTGAAACCTGAAGCTCAGCAGCTTTCTCCCTGAAGATAAGACTAGGTTTTCCTGTTCCCCATGAATCACCACAACCCTGCAGACTGCTGTGGAACATGGGTTCCCCACTACACAGGAAACACCAGCATCTGTACATCCCATCAGCAAAAGGTGACCAACATGACTGTGCAGCCATCCGTGACACTGTCCGCTCCTGCCAGTGCTCCCAGGTTGGATGCTGACGATGGGGGAATGAGATCTTGTACACGGGATGCATGCTGCCTTCTCAGGGCTGCACACTTGCAAGCTGCTCCACTGTTTATGTCCACTTCAGCTTCCCCTGAGGCATCTGACAGGCAAACAGAGGTTTTTTCCTTGCCTTAAAAAAAACCAGCTTTGCCCCATGCTACCTGTGCTAGGGTACGCTTTGTTGATTCACCAGGATCAATGGGTGTGCATCCAGAAGCAAGTGCAAGGGTCACTAGTGCCATCCCAGATTTGCATGATTTTAAACACAAGATGAGAAACTCAGAGCCGATCTGGGAGCTCTGCCTAGCCTAAATCCCTTCTGCCCAGCCCAGCACCCTGGAACTTCTCCAGCTGAAAATGCAAATGCAGAGACAAACGCAAACTTTGCAGTCTGGATCAGCACCTTGCCTCCTCCGAGGAGCATGGCCCCATTGGTCTGACTATCAGTTCTGATGTAACAGCCAGGCATTGCACCAGCGAGGACCTAAGAGACAAGCCTCATGGCTGCACTATTGTTATGAGGTAAACACACTGAATTGCTCAATAGATCCTACAACGATCTGAAGGTGGAAGGACCTTGCTTTCATCTGCTGCTCTGCTGAATATCACACCCACGACCAGCAAACCCATGCTGATGCAAAAGGGTAGCAGCTGCTCGGGGCGCGGTGGCCGTCCTTGGAGGGAGCGACCCTGAGCCGGGCTGCGTGCAGGCACCCCTGTGCTGCGAGGGAGGGCTGGCTCTGGCAAGCCAGCTACTCCCTCGGCCACTGGCAGTGCCGAATTGCGGCAGCAAGCTGAGCCCAGAAAAGCACGCAGGGGTTTCCAAGGAGAGAAGCATGCAGTTGTTGATAGTGTTTTCTCCAAGGATTACCCAAATCTGCAACGAGTTGTAACAGGCTTGTCATAAATTTGCCCTGTCAAACCCTCCCTGGAAGAGCCTCTCCTGACACCCAGGAGGGCAGACCGCCCACCCCGGAGAGGAGGGAAGGAGGCTGAGGTGGGTAACCAGACACTTCTTCGCTGTCTCTTCCCTCTGCTGTGCGTTCACAGCAGCCCGCCACCGGCACGTCTTCAGAGGTCGGACACCTTGGGAGGATGGCCGCTTGCCAGGCAGGCTGTGGGAGCTGGGCTTTCTGCCCGAGACAAGGCCACAGGGAAGGAGAGGCTGTCTCCTGCCCTGGGTGCTGAACACCCTGCTTTTCCCCAGCCCTTGGCCAGTGGCTCGGACGTACCACCCGTGCTGTGGTTCACAGGCCCCCTCTGTAGGCCCAGAGGCAGAAAACCCATTTTCCATCCCCGGGGAGAAGCGCTGCCCTCACACACAATGAGGAGAGCAACTGCCTTCATCCCGCCTGCAGGTCGCTTTAAAGACCACACGTTCACAGCAAACACCCTTAGCAGTGAGGAAGGGCGACCAGGCAGGTGGTATCAGGCTTTAGTCTGCAAAAGAAGGAGGGGGCTGCTGTTAGAGCACAGGCCAGGGAATTAGGACAAGCAGGGTGGCATCTCTGCCGACAGGCCGGGCAGCCCAGCAGGCATGGTGGCAACCCACGTCTGTGTGAACCTGATTCTGCCTAGCTCAAAGCCTCTCTGGTGAGGTCTCCCGTGCTGCGCTGATGCTGTCACACTGGCATAGTGTGTTCGTGGGAGACCTGCAAAGCAGCTCCGAGAAAGACTTATTTTCCCCACCAACCACCCCACTTTTTACAGCCAAGCTGAAGTAAAACATTTCCTGATGTTCTAGTGTGGGGAAACAACATTCCCCTTCCCATTTCGGTCATCAAAAGGACTGGAAATACCAAAGAAACACAGGTAGCTCCCAGGAGATTTTTCAGCTGAAGGAGACATGGCAAGGTTCTGGGGTGGGAAGGGGGGATTCAGGCCAAGCAGGGCTCCCAGATCAGCTCCACGTGCTCCAGAGAAAAGCATCCAAACCAGACCTGAACTGCAGCGTGGAAGCAATTTGCAAGACTCAATCAGAGACCAGCTAGCTCTACTTCAGCACAGAGACAGCGGAGTACCCCAGCACACAACCTGCCAGGCAGGTGTCAGCAGCATCAGCCCTCCTCTCCCCCTCTGCCCTCTGCGTTAGCTTCAGCTCCTGCCCAAGCAGGTGAGCCACACCAGGCTGAAAACCTGCATCTGCCAGTCCCACGAACCTGGGGTCAGAGCAAGCTGCTGCGAGATACCTGTGCCTGCCCTGCCCCAGGCCCCCAGCACTGCTGCGCGCAGTGGGACCAAACCAGGGCATGCTGGTTACTGACAGGGCTTTAGCAGCAGGAAGAATTAGCAAAGAAGCTTTTGTGGCCTTCGATCTTAATGAGATTCATTTCCAAAAAAGCCCAGGGTCTCATTGCTGTTTCGAAGCAGAAAAGGATCACCTGAGGACTTTGAAAGGGAAAGAGGTGCTTCATTAGCACTACAAGAGCAGAGCTCAGCAGGAAGGGAGATGGGAGAGTTGAGCCCAGGCCATGCACATGGCAGGGCAGCCTTTTGCTCCATCCGTGGTACCGAGGGTCGAGTATGCTGGATTCCAGGTTAAAGGAATACACGCTTGTGTAGATTCTTCTATAAGCAAGTGAGATGCCACTTAAAGGTCACACTGAAACTGGCCTCTCTGTGATTCCCTAGGAATAAAATAGGATTTGCGGCTATAGTTATTAAAGAAAAAAATATCAGAATTGCTGTTTAGGCTGCACATAGCCTGGGATCTGGTTTCAGGGGCTTCGCAGGAACATTCCATGCCACTTCCAAGGACTTGTTAAAAAATACTTCATACCAGCAGAGTTCTGTGGTATTTTTTTCCAGCTAGTCCTGCAGGCTACCATGGGGAAATTCACTAGTAGGATTTCTGTAGGACTCTGACTCACATAGGAACTTTTATTACTGCTTTTAAATATTTGACTGCCTTTTGGCTGCTGGCAGAAAAGTTATTAAATGTTTTACCAGACGTGGCCAGAAATTCTTTATAAAAACATCTTGGCTTGGCATAAAGCATATGTCTCTACTTATCTCCGCAGCATGTGCTCAAAGCTTTCACATGTCCCCTGGCAGTGGAAGAAACTTGGGACCTTCGTGTTTCTAGGCTGTGGATAAACAGAGCATCCAATGTCCTGTGCTCGTGTGAGTAAATCTTCTGGTATGCAAATAGTCCTGCTGCAATAAGCAAGATATTCAAATTTGCAGGACTGAAGAGGCTGGGGCCCCAGTACAGACTCTAGGTTATGGTTCATATGCACAGCTCTGTGGCCTGATCCTGCCAGGATCCGTCTGCTCAGCCACTCAACCCTTACTCAAGGGATTAAATTGAGTGAGGAACTCTTACTCTTGCAAGTAGTCCTGCTAATGTCACCAGGTCGGGTGACATTTTCAGTACTGCGTGACACGTTGTTTCCTTGCTCAAAGCCCTTTCCCCTCCATCATTGTTTTTTTCTCCCTTCATCTTCCTCACACAAATTAAGATGAAACAAAGAAAAAGCATCCCAGAAAACAGAGCAAAGACGAACTCTGTCCCAGCACCGCATGGAAGAAAGCAGGAATAAAATCACTGGCTGTTTGTGCTTTCACAACAGCGGTAAATCAGGATGTTCTGCTAAAGGGGCTGTTCATCCCAAGTACTTGTGCCTCTGTTTTGTTGCTCTACTCCCTGATTATTTTGCCCTGTGATATAGTGATCAAAAGCAGTAGGCTATCCCTAAAATTGCCTGCTGCTTACCTGCCTAGATAGTTGTACTTCAGGAAAGTAACAAATACAGCTTCAACTTCTCTGCACCCCTCTGTGGGCATCCTGGAGCTGAACACACCTGTAGAGGTGATAAACACAAGTGGGTAAGTGCAAGGAGAGAGGATCTGCCCCTCAGGGGCAGAGCAGGCTGGAAGCAGCCCCATTCCTACTGCCTCAAGTAGGGGTATGCCCAGACTGTCCCCCACTTTACAGGGGTTACCTCTAAAAGAATGAAGTCTGGTACTGCTAACCGCCTAACCTCAGCAGCTCAGATTTGCTGGAGATTTCATGCTCAAGCAGCCAGCCTGCTCTAGGCTCCTTCCTACTCCTGGCACCAGGGCTGGAGTGGAGCAGCTTGGAGCTAGCTCAGGGCTGTCCCTGCGGGCTTCGCTGTAGGCAAATCTCACGTGTTACACAGCTGTCAGTGAGGCTGAACTCTGGTGTAATGCAGGGGAGATTCAGGCCCAGCCTCTGATCTTCACCATTTCATTGCAGATGAACCTCAAATTCCCACATTTCAGTGGCTTCTGCTTGGGTGCAGATGGCAGGATCGGGCCCCGCTGGGCTAGAGGTGCAGAATGGCTATTTAAGGATTCAAAAAGGCTCACAGGTGCCCTCCTGGGTGCGAACCCTCCCTGCTCCCAGACATGCGTGTGCACTGCACCGACGCGCACCTTCACCAGCTGCATCCAAACCATTGCTCTTTGCACTTGCGGGTTACCGCCAACACCCACGCAGGCCCAGAGGAGGGAGCCGCCAGCCCCGCCGCATCCATCTATCGAAACCTGAGGGGCAGGACGGGTTTGGTTTGCAGGCTGTTTCCTCCCACGGGTCCGACAGTGCCCCGAGCAGCCCTGCGTGTCCCGGGGAGCCAGGCAGGGCAGAGCCCGGCGTTAGCAAGGGCCGCTGGTGCCCTCTGTTGTCACGAAGAAATAATAGGAGCTGCTGAGAGCACGAGTGGGACGTGCCACCCACGACGGGGTGCGGGGCACCCACCTCTTTGGGCTGCAGGTGCTGGGACAGGGCTGAGCCTGGCAGCTCCCAGGGAACAGCCCGGGCTGACCGCAGTAAGAGCTTAGTGGGTTTAGCTTTATGTTTGGGCGCCATTGGCACCCACATAGGGCAAGAATGGCTGCTTCTCACTCAACTCCTTCGTCTCTGAAGGGATCTGCTGCGTCAGCCAGGGGAACTCAGAGCATCCCAGGATATTGGTTCTGCCTTCCTAAATAGTTACAGGGATGCATCTGAAACAGTCCATGGAAATCACGTCCAGGTTTCCCAACTAAATAGTACATGTGCAAAAGAATCTGCTTTTTCTTTAAAAAAGGAGTGCAGTATTGCAGTGGACGAGGGCTGATGCCTCAATACGTGCAGTGGCACTGAGTAATCTCTGCTGAGAACAGGGTTCAACCCCTGCTGCCCAGCTCAGTGAAAAGCTGCCAATTCACACGTTGCTTTTCACAATGCAAAAATACCAGCATGCTCCAGCACCAGCTGCTCTGAGCACTTCTTTAGTCTGGGCCCAGGACCACACCAAGTACTTGTGGGGCTGTAAGTGCTGCTAGCCAGGAACCTCACCCACAGTGCTGGTGCCGCTCTGCCTCCTCCCACCTTCACCCTGCAAGCCAGGCCACCAGCCATAAGGACAGGCAACACTTTCCTGGGCTGGCTGTGGGATTTCAGAGCGCCTTCCTGGTCACCCACATCTCAGTGCACTTGTTCATCATCAGCTGAAGCTGGTCCCACCATCTGCTGGGTGAGGCTGCGGTAGGGAGAGGACTAGCAGGCAAATCAGGTTTGAGTTAGGGTGATGGGGCCAAGTCTGAGTCCAGCTACTCAAACAGAAGAGCCTCTTTTTGTCAAAGGTACTGAAATCTCCAACACAGGGGGCTCCAAGGGGGAGAACGTGCCTAGAAAACCTCATCTTAAACATGTGGCTTGTGATTTTCTTATGGTCCTGGCCCAGAGATCCACAGTTTGGGCTCCGCAGCCTGGGGCCCCAAAAGACACATCTGACAATCCACCTTACAGCACAACGTCCCCCCATCCTCTCAAGGGGTGGAATGCCTTGCACCAGCCTCCAAGCAACAGCAGAACCCCAGGCATCGCTCAGGCACAAGGTTCTGGGCTCCGCGAAGCCAGGTTGCAGCCTCCCACCCCATTCCCAGGTATACTAGGGAGCTTGCATTCCCTACTCACCTACAAACAGGGGCCCAGCCCTGCTAAACAGACATCCATGTGTCTTGGAGAGTCCTCAGGCTCAGATGCGTTTCAAGGCTTGGAGATGATAAGATGATACAGCCATCACCTTAAAAATTAAATAGGAAAACAGGGTCTTAACTGGAATAGACAGATTTGACTCTATTCAGAGCAGAACAGACATCAGCAAGAAGTGGCTGGTTTCCACCTCCGCAGCAATGGTCAGCTGTAATTTGTGTGCACATCACAAGGCAGCACTAGTTAATTATTATTTTAATACTAATTTATTTAGCACCTATCACAAAAAAACTCCTTATGGTCTATAAATGTTTGTGTAATTAAGTCTTAACGTTAATTGTTATTGGAGATGAAAAAGTGCTACCTGGTCAACGCAGTATAAATTTTACTCTTTGTGAATTATCTCTGGAGAGATGCAATTTCTCCATATTTGTTATTAAAAATAGCTGGAACAGTTGCAGCCTCTGATTGCTTGTTAACTTCTTATTAGTAACACAGCTCAGGAGTTTCAGATGTAAAAGTTACATGCTGTATTTCTGAAGTTTGGGAACAGTATTAACAACATACAGGAAATCTCTCCTAAAAATTGCATTGCTTCCTTCAAACCCCACAAACACTCCTGCCTCCAAAGACCTCATCCTGAATATCTATGGGAATTACAGGCCAAGGAGGGACAGACACAGCTGGGGCAACTCACCAAGCCGTGAGAATGAGTATCAATCAAATACTGGGCAGTGCTGTACCTTAAGGACAGATGACCCTCCCTAGAAGTCAGAGTCTTATCTGAGAGGGCAACAGGACTCAGTTTTTCACCAAAGGCAAGTTTTTCACACAGGCTGTCTTAAATTCTGCATCACTGCTCAAGCATTGACTCACACAGCAGAAATGCAAGGTAATACAGCGATCTGGCCTGTTCCCTGGGTTCTCACCAGAATAAGCAAGAGCAGACCTTACACTTGTCATGCCAGCTGCGAAACCGGACCCCAGCCCTGCAAGGTGCTCCCTGCAGCCAGAGCATCTCCGCATGGGCGGTACTGCTCACAGCAGAGGCAAGCGCTGTCAGCCTGTACAGCCTGCCTTAGGAACTCCTAGATCAGCACAGTCTGTTTTATTTAACAATCCCATTTCCTTTTCCTGAATTTCTGGAAAGAGCCTGGCACAGCTCCAGATTTTTCTCTCTAAAGTGCAGCCTACACATGGAAATAAAAACATTTAGAAAGGGATTGGCCACGCTAATTGGCTGAACACCTCCAGCAGTGCCGAGACGCTCAAGGAGCAGAAAGAGGTGTGGAGCTTCACACCTTCTCCTGTAACCGCAAAGACAGCCCTGCTTCCAGCGCGAGGTATGTTTGCTTGCGCGTTGTCTGCCCCAGAAGCCTCTATCTGTCTGTACCGACGCCCTGCGCGGGGCTGCGGGCAGGGACCGCGGGCAGGGACCGCGGGCAGGGACTGCCTGAGCTCCCAGGCCAGACAGAGAGCTGCACACCCGCACAGGGACAACGAGGTTTAGGAAGGATCGATTTCATGACAAACCCCGCGTGGGAGCACAGCACATGCAGTGCCCTGCCCGCTGTAGACCACACAGGTATGCAGAACTCCTCACAGTGGCCCCAATATCATTTAGACCAAGTAAACGCTAATATAATAAATAACAAGTAGTTTAATTGCATTGTGGAAATGGGGGCCCTGATCTTGTAACGAAATCCTCATGGACACCCCCATACATCTGCGTAAACCACACAGGACCAGGCAAACTGCTACAAGGATCCCGTTGTGGTGTTACAGTAACTTCTTCAGGATGTTTGTGGCTCCATCTGCATCCACATCCCCTGAAAGTGCATTGGAAACGTCCCCTCCAAAGGGCTCATCCACTGCAATAATTTACAGAGGGGAGATGACAGCGGAGAGCAAAACCCTGGCTAGAACAGTGCAAAGAAGGACCCAGAGTTGCTCTTTCATGGTCAAGGTTACTGTCTGTAGTTTGTTTGAACTTCCAGGGTCTGAGGCAGCTGGGACTCTTCAGCCTGGAAAAGAGAAGGCTGAGTGAGATCTTATCAACGTGTGTAAATATCTTCTGTGAGGGTGGAAAGAAGACGGACCCAGGCTCTTCTCAGTGATGCCCAGTGAAAAGACAAGAGGCAATTGCACAAATTGAAACACAGGTTCCTCTTAAACATAAGAAAACACATTTTTACGGTGAGGGTGGCCAGATACAGGAATAGGTTGACCAGAGAGGTTGTGGAGTCTCCATCCTTGGAGATATTCAAAATCCAACTGGACACAGTACTGGGCAATCTGCTTTAGCTGACCGTGCTTTAAGCAGGGGGCTGGAATAGACAGAATTACCTCTGACCTCAGCCATCCTGTGATTCTATGAGTAGAGATTAAAATTAGAATTAATAAAAAATTACAGTATCATCAAAAAAATGGAAGAAGCTGTTGAACAAGGCATACCACAGGTACTTCGATGGATGCTTAAGTGAAATCTTCTTGGCTTACAGATGGTACAAGATAACTGTGCTATGCTTTTCTAGGTCCCAAAAGGCAAACAGGGACCAAAGGCAAGTGAAAAAAAGGAAGCTCGTAGTTATCAAGCAGAGGCCTTTCACCTCTCAGGCTGCTTCCTTCTGAATGGGACAGTCAGGCCAAGCCATTGCTAAACATATATTTTTAGGATGATGATCTTGAAAATTGTATTTTTCAAAATAAAATTTCCTTTTACCAGGAATATTTATCGTGTACTTCTTTCAAAATAATATGCTAAATATAGCCTTCAGCCAGTGCAGTTTATTCTGTTTAAACCTGTATTTCTCCTGGAAAGTAGGATTTATATGAAAACTCAAACATTTTTGTGGGCTTTTAGATTCACAGGTTAAACATAGAGTAAAGCCAGGTATCTCCCCATTGCAGTTAGAGAAAAGCACAGAATTCTTGGCATTTTAATCACCCCATGAAGATCAATGGATGATTTTATGCTTTTTTGTGGAGAAGGACAGGACAGGGGGAAAAAAAAAAATCACATATATCGATTCCCAGGCATCAGTGAAATGAATAATAGGGTGAAATGTCCTACGTAAGTTCTTTGCAGGTCTTGTGAAAGCTGCCTGCCAAGGAAATGTAGCTGTGCATGTAGGTTGTGATTATGCTAAAGAGGCACTAAATTAGTACATTACATGCCCCATTTAGCACTACTGTGCAAAATCTGAGAGTGCTAATACATTTTGTTTCTAGGGTCAAGAATCATTAAATAATGGATTCATGGTCATTCATTAGCCAGGAAATTAAAGTTTGACAGCTGCTTTTCAGTTCTGATTTCTCTTAAATGGCAGTATTATATTAGAAGGCTTTTTTTTTTTTTTTTTTTTTTTTTAAAACCTTCCAGGCTGTAGATGCACAGTATCCCTAAAGTCAGTATCCCCAAGTCATCCAGCCAGACTTACAAAGTAAGAGTTCTGTATGGCTTTGGGGATTATTTACAAGGGATGAAAATGTTGCTATTTGTACTGAGAGTAGTTTCTTGCTTAGCTATATGGCTGTAAATGAACTGGGTTTGGAGTTGTAACTCCGCTTCTGCTAGGTTTGCATTACAAAGGAGTCACACATTGTCCAAGCAGAAACAAGGCCCTGCGGTCCTCTGTGGGCCACCAATCCCAGGAGAGCAAATGGAAGTTACGCATGTGTATTTAGAGAGAATGAACCCTTTCATTAAAACAAAGGGAGCAAGTAAACCAACAATCTTCAACTCTCAGCAGGGATCAAGGTAGGAGAAACCCTGCCTGTCCACTAAGGTAGGCACGTAACACGGGGCTCAGGGAAAGTCCTTAGTAACCCTGACAAAATTCCTTGGATTAGGGTCTCCATTCTCTGAAAGCCTCTGCACGTGAGAAGCCTCCCTGAGCTCAATGGTACAACTCACGTGAATACATACCACGTCGCAGACAAGCGTTTGCCAAGCCACCATCCTGCTGACAAAACGCATAGTCCAGGGGAGAGATTAGCTGACACGCGACATGGCTTTGTTCCTCACTATCTGCCAGCAGCCGCTGCAAATATATAAGCAGAGACATTCCCCTCTTCTGTTTTTCAGTCTACTCCTACTAAATTTACATCAACAATAGGAAGGATCTTGCTTGCCCATCCTCATGAGAGCCATGTTTTATACCTCCATAACACTGTTCTTCCTGACATGCCTCAAAGCGTTTCATACACTACAGCCGACATTTGAGCATCCTAACTGTCGTACGGAGCTAACCCTGATTTCCTGTGTGAATGCAACTAGTTAGGTGCTGATCTCTCTGAAGAACAGGTACCTCTTTCTGTAAAAAAGCAGCACTGAAGTGGCAGCTTTGCATGGGAGAAAAGCTTAAGGAGGGAGGGGAAAAAGAAAAAAAGATACTTTTGGAGAAATTGAGGGGGAAAAAAAAAAAAAAGAGAAAAAAAGAGAAAACCCAGCAGCCTGGAGCCTTCTATTGATCAGAGCCCATGGGCTGCCTTTGATTAATAATCTCTGCATCAATACCAGAACTGATGTAATACCCAAATATGTTGCATTAAAAATGCCAGCATCCCATTGGATTGATCTGGTTATTTGTACTACAAGAGACACTCAGTCCCAGTCAGAAGAACAGTGATATGACTGACTGTATTGCTAAATAGGAAAACTTAGAAAAAAAGTTATTTCACATTCTACTCACCACAAAACACTGTCCCTCCCAAGCAGGCTAGCAAATAACCCCCTAAACTTACTAAGTACATCTGAAAAACTAGGACACTTACAGAGCAGAAACAGACTAAATCCAATAATTTATTCATTAGAAATTATTTCCTCTCTTATAAATTGGTATAATCAAAAGGCCATATTTTATAGTGATAAAGCATAGCGCATTTCTAAAGATCCTGTGCTCTTTGATAAATTTATGCTGAATGCATTTCCCTTTTGCTGAAATGTTGCTGCCCCCAGAGAGCAGAGCAGCAGACATGGAGCACTACCAGCTTGACTTTGGGTTTAAGTGCTTTACCCAGTCCTATCTTGGAGGTCTTCTGCACCAGAAGGACCTGCCTTTACCCTCGAGGATTATTCAGCTGCCCTAAAACACCTTGCTGTTACTGTGCTCCCAGCCCCAGGGGTGACAAGGTGCAGAAGCTGGGCCTCGAGCATGGTCTAGTTAGAAGGAGCTGAGTGGGGATCCTGCCTCTGCGTGATGTGATCCCACCGGGTACCTCCAGTGGGTACCTCAGAGCCTTCATGGTGTGCAATGTGTCTTGGGCCCCATGAATATATTTCCACAAAATGCAGCTGGTGGTCTGTCATAACTGGGACATAACTCCAGGAGCTGCAGCCCTCCTGAGAACACACGAGTACGCAGAAAACACGCAAATACCCAGATCCTCAAAAAAACCCCACAGAGAGCTGCTGACATGCAGCTTTGGTGCTGGCAGCCTCGACGCTACTTTTTCAGTCCCTGCTCCACTCCCAGTTGTACTCGCTGGCACAATCACAACTGAGCAGAGACAGGGACCCGGACAGCCCTGCTGTGCTGGGACCAGCCCCCATAGCCCCACGGTCAGGTACGGGCATGTTGTGCCCTTTCCTGTTGCTCCTTTCTGCCCCGTCACAGCCATCCCTCTCAGGCAGCATCTCCGGGCCACGTCTCACAACTCTGGCAATTATTCTCTTGCCAGGCTGTGAAAAACCAACTCTAATTAATGTCTTCTGGAGAAACCCCCTCCCTCTCACCCTAGAAAAGATGCTGCAGGAGGCAGATGTACAAGCCCAAGGCGGCAGGGCGGAGAGGAGGGTGCTTGAAAATGCTCCATGAGTCTCCTGGGCCGAGCGTTATCTCCTGTTTCCTTTGAGATCCCACAAGAGACAGCCTTCCCAAAGCAGCCTCTGAGGTGGCCCATTCGGCTTTTGTCTCCCTCAGCAAAAAAATTTCTGCCCCAGCGGCTCCGAACAAGGCTTCCATTAACTCCGTCCCCGCGAGGGCAGCACGTGGGACAAAAAGCCCAACACTGCGTCCCGGCCCTCAGACAAGCCTGGAAACAAACGTTGCAGGAATTTGTCAGAATAAAATCACCCGCTCGGTGTCACCGCATACATTTACCTACCTCAGCGCCTATTCAGGGCCCTTCCAAAAGGGCAATATTAACAGAGAGAGATCGAACACCATCTCTATAGCAACACCACCCTGGAAAAATTATGGTTGCCCCAGCAAAGGAAATCCCTGTTTTAGGAGCCCCACCAAGTCCAGGGGTTAGTCCTGATTTTAAAAACAATTCCCCTTCGACTTACTTTTGTTCCTTGCGATAAAAACATTTAAGGAACAAGAGAGCGGCAACCTGAGCGGAAGGGGAGCGATCAGAGGATGCCCAGTGCAGAAGGGATGTACAGACCCGCGGCGTGCAGGGCTGCAGCACGCACTCCTGTCAACGAAGTAAATCACCAGCCTGCTGCTGCGGGGACCTTGCAGGCAGGGAGAGCTTTTCCGGTGCTATTAGACTTGCAGCAAATCCCAGGGCACAAGTTATCTGGATGCTGCACCTGAAAACTAGGATGAAAAGCATAAGTAAGAGTTCCAGTTTTCATTAAATCAATAATCACCTCTTTCCCCTCCAAAAAAGTTCTTGAAGTTAAATAAAGTGCCTTTAAATTGTGGGGAAAAGAAAAGCGTGAAGAGCAAAGAAAGCTGTTAGCATAAACTGCAGGAGGAAAGTGGGACTCATTGAAATAAGAGCTTGATACCACAGAGGGTATTAAAGCCAATCTAGCCAAAGATCCTTTAACTCTTTAAATCAAGGGGGCAGCTCTGCTGTATGTGGGGTAAAAATGAATGAGAATTTAAATATGCCCCAAACTAGATGAACACAATGCCCCAGTTTGTGCATACAGAGACGTGAGCCTGACAGCAGTGACTGGGTGACTAATGGGAACAAGCACGAGAAACAGTGTCATTTGGGGAAATCAGCCCACGCAGCCTCCATGCAGGGTTTACACGTTGCAGAGCCAGCAGCAACTCCATCTGCATGCTTTTTATGCTAGTGGCACGATCCAACCTTTAGTCTCTGGTAATGCTTTCTGTGTTGGAAAGCAGTCCAAACACTTGGAAGTTTGGGTCTGAGGTGATGAATTTCTAAATTTAGTATGCAAGAAGCAGTTCTGGAAGGCAGGTGGTCCAGCAGCCTCGCAGACAGTTCCACTTCATGATTCCTGACAATTTATGACATTGATCTGCATTAAAACCAAAGGAGAAAGCTTGAAATAGCCCCATAATTATGCTGCAGAGAGGCCTTAGATGACCTTCCATTAACACCTGCTCTGCACTAAATGCTGAGCATCAATTCACACCAAGATAAAAACTGGACTTGTAGCTATGTTTAATATGACATAGCTCAGCACCCCACTTCCAGCCTGGCTGCAGATTTGTCCACCTGCACACCAATATCCTAGTGAAGGTATCCTGAGTCATGGGAAAGGCTCAACAAGCTCTGCTAGAGGGATGTTCGGGTGGACGTCTGGAGGAAAGACCCTGAAGTGCGCATCTGAGCTGTGGCTTCATACAATGACTTTCTCCCACCGAAGTAAAGAATTCCAGGTCTAGGACTACCATAACTTACTTGTGGCTAATCTGCCTGTCCAAGCTCCAGCTGGAAAGTAAACCAGTCCAGCTGAAATACTGCTGGAAAGTTTAATGCTTAGCAAACGCATTTAAGTCCTGGGAAGGCACGAGCTAAGTCAGTTCAGATAAGTAAGGGGAAGTCTACTTCTAAGATACATTTGTACAGTTGTATTTCACGTATGCTTGCAAATAATGTGTACTGTGGGATGGTTCAACAAGTAGAAAAGATAAATTGTAATATATTTACACTTCATGGTTTCACTAGGGACAGCATGCAGCAGTGCCTTCTCTTCTCCGTGGCTCCTTACTCTCACAGATACACCAGATTCCTCACTCTGCTTGCTCCTCTACCCTTCCCAGGGCTCTGGGCTCCCCCGGCTCCATATCACTTGGCCCAGCACCAGCAAGATCCTTGCCTGGAGCTCTGGGATTCCCCCAGAAGAGAGAGCGGAACAGGTAGAAAAACACTCCAGTAGAAAACCCCACTGAGTGGCTCACAAGACATCATATCCATGGCCAATGCACAATCACAGCTCATAACAGCAAACAGCCCCCTCCAGATACCTGCCAAAAGCTTTTAGAGACCAGTACAGTCCTAAGACATGCTCCCTTCTTGGTCTCTGTTTCTATCCTGCCAGATATACTGGATAACCTTCTCTGCAAAGTGATTCTCTCAGTCCCAGCGGTAAGAAATATTTAGAGGCCGATGCTGCATGTGATAAACAGCACAACCCTTGGCAGCAGTAAGCCAGACCTTTCCCCTCAGCTGTGGCCATGGCTTCTCCTTATTAAGGTCTTTATGTCATTAAGTGGCCCCACTGGGAACAGCAGAAAGCACAACTGGGAACATTAATGAAGATCTACAGCATTACAAGGAAAAGCTCAATGAATCAATGCCTCGTGCCTTATTCCCATGGCTATGACCTGTCCCCATTAGTAACAGGAGAGGGTTTGAAATGGGAGAGACCTCCCCTTCTCCTCTTTCTCCCTTGAGAGGTCTGTACCACTCAGCACAGATAGCTGCTTGCAGGCAACAAAGGTGATTCTGGCTGACTTGTTGCCCTCATGCATCCCTTGTGTCAGTCCTCACCCTAATGGTGCAGACACCAGCAGCTGGGACCAACACTGGCTCTATCACACATCTCTTCCGTCAGCTGGCGGCAGCTATGTTCACTACAAAAGCAAACACCCACCTTCCCTTGTGACAAAAATGAGCCATCTGTTGGGCACCGGGGCTCAGAAGTGCAACCAGCAGGAAATACGAGGCAGAAAGGTAGGATTAGGAGGTTTTAGGCTGCTTTAGGAAAACCCAAAAAGCATGCATAAGACACCGGCTTGCACAGATGAGAAGCAGCTCTTCCCTCCTGAAATTAAGATCTGAGGCACATGTTCAAAATGTACCATAGGAACCCAGGTGCATGGCCAGGGGATTAGGAAAGGGCTTTACACCTGCCCACATTCACTCACAGCTGGGTTCACACACCGATCAAATAGCTCTTAGCAGTGGGAAGGACTGGGTGAAGGAAGGGGTCAGGGGGTGAAGCTCCATGACTGTTGCAAGGTGATTAAGACAGACCCACCTCAAACACAGCCATGAGCGTTCATGTTCTGTGACTGCCACCAGCATCTCTCTTCCAGTTCCCCTGTCCCACTGCATAGCTCTAGGGAATGAGGACTGCGCGAGAGGTTCCTGCACCAATACTCTGAGGGAAAGGACTGTCTGCGGGAACAGACCTATGCTTTTCTGCACTGGGTCACACCATAGGGACATATGGGTTTCTATCTGCAGTAATAAAGATTGGTGAAAAACTTGGAAACTTGATCACATTCTGCCCATATTTCACATACGTGCTTAGCAAATAAACCAGGAACCCTCAATTGCTCAATTATGTTAAGTCTATACTTAGGGTCATTCAGCAACAGGGCATGGAGGTACAGACACGTACCCATCCATGGCACAAAAGCAGCTCCAAGGCTGTCTGCAGGGAGTTATTCTGCTACACAAGCCCTGTTTTTCCCTTTTCTTCTTAGTACCTAGTCCCGTATTTCTGGGGGG
>JAVKLA010000084.1:28583521-28630564 GCA_034782735.1 Sagittarius serpentarius
TATTACCGTTTTTCTGCCCCCCCCCCCCCCCCGAGAGTAGTGGCAGGCACTATATGAAATGAAATAATTTTGCATTTCTTTGCAAGGGATTTTTTCTGTAGGGATAAGAGTCCCCTCTCCACCAATGATAGTATGAGAGCTCAGTGTTCATATAGGGCAGCACTGAGGACGCACAGCAGTAATAAGGCTTATACAGAGGGCAGATCAAAGCGGCTGTGAACCTTTAGAGCTTTCTAGCAGGCTTGGCAGGAATCTTTATGGCACACCTGACACAGGTCCCAGGACATTGATAATGATGCTCACACTGGTACCTGTCAGCCCCATCCACCTTTCCCCAAGATCCTGCTTTCTTGCGAAATGGATTACCAGTAACAGTTGCCTGTGGCAAGGAAGAAACAAAAATTATGGATTTGTCTGAGCTCCCCATGAGTGTATGTCAGGCAGTCACAGCCACACCCTCCCAGGCCTGCTATGCTTTTGATAGCAAAAGAAAAAAAATGGGGAGTTGGGCTATGTGGTTTCCTTGTGAGCCTGCTTACCTCCCCACAGCAAGGTAGCAATTTACCTGTGAAAACACGTAACACTTCCCCACCTTGCCTTCCCTTAGGCACAAACCACAGCTCCCGCTCTCTCCAAGCCCTTCTCTTCCTCACCAGCCCATCAGTGCCCCCTAGTCCACCAGGCTCCCATGGGTGACCAGCATCACGGAGTCAGCCTTGATATGGGCAGGATTCCTGCCACTTGACTCAGTGTTACCGACATGGTGGCTAGGTCTGTTCCTCACAAGAATTCTTTCCCCAAATAACCCGTTGGGTGACTTGCACAGCCGGTATCAGGGAGCTGCAGCTAGGGACTGTCCGGTACCACACATACATTTATCCAAGTTTGTCCTGGCCTTGCCCCCAAGGCCATTTAACCTCAGGGATTTAAAACCTTAGAGAGTGTCAGCCTGACGGTACCTTCCCCTCAGATGGAAAACCCCAGAACAAGACAGTGCAAAGCAACCCCTTTCAGCAGCCAGCAGCTCCCAGTCCAGGAGGGCCACAGATCTCCCTAGAAGAGGAGGACAGAGGTGCTTAATCTGTTTTGGCCTCTCTGCTGAAAAGCGCAATGAAAGAGCCTGTTAGCAACAGCTCACGCCAAAATCTGCCTTTAACACCACTACAGTGACCAGTGCTGTTAGCAGTGGTCCCCCTGCCCCCTCATGAACACCTTGGGAACAAAGTGCAATGCCAGGTCCAGGAGCCCAGCTCCAGCTCATGCTGACTCATTATCTTCTCAGCCTTGTTTAGTCTTTGTCTCCAATGTAGATGGTAAACTCTCAGGGGCAGCGACCATGACTTAGTTCACCGAGTGCCAGACAACTGCTGGAGCTCAGTTAATGATGGGACAACTCCCATAGGCCCATTGTCTTAAGAGGGAGTTTTGGCTAAGTGAAGACTTCAGGGATTTGCCCAATAATGTCAGTAATTCAGGATGCACTTAAAGGCACATTCAATGTGCCTTTGCAGCAACATCCTTGGGAAGTGAGCATTTGTACTCCAGAGCACAACTGCGAGGAAGTCTAATATTAATTAGGAAGAAAACTCAAGGGCCCTGAATAGGCCCTTATAACAAAAGATCTTTTATTGAATAACTGTAGAGGAGTGCAATGCCAAAGTTTTCATGCCAAAGTAACAATAAACAAACTGCAATTAATGCTTTTAAGACCAGTCTGTAAATTCAATCTTAGCTTAAACAAAACAAGGAGCTTCTAAAAACATCTTTTAAAAAGTGTAAGAGGAAAAAGGAATGAATATAAACTTAAATAAAATACACAGGTTGATTCAACCTGTTTCAGCTGATAAACGGCGTGGTACTTGTTCTGCACCAAAGTGACACTTGACCTCTATATATCTTCTTAATGAAGTCAGCAGAGAAAGACACCCAGTGAGCCTTTGTAACACTGCAAGCGAGCTGCAAGCTGGGCTTCACTAATGGGAGCTGTCGCCTGGTTTTTTCCAGGTCACAAACTAAGAAGAGCAATTAAATCAAATTGGAGGCTGTACAGATTGGAGCAAGCCTCAATAGACCAGGTACCTAAATCATTAAAGACATAGTTCTTTTCCATGATAAATTGTTGAGGAGAGTGAAACATGCTGCTGGTCATTAATCTAGGCTAATCAGCTTGAAAGCTGGGTTGTTTTATTTAGTAATTAACTGGTTATTTGAAAAAAATGATACATGGCCTATAGAGCTGCCATCTAGCAGATAATAATGCAGAGCAGTGGGGAATCTCTTGAGGGCAATTCATGCCTTTTCAATTATAGCCATTGGCAAACTGAAAAATGGCTCTAGGTTTGTATTGACACGTAGTGAAGAAACACACTCCAATGAACATAGCAGGCATCTTGTTGCATGCTGGTAATTGCTCTGGCCTGCCCCTTACACAAACTGCACTAAAGCAAACCAAACATTTTGGAGGTGTCCTTCTTCCCATCCCTTGGATTTAGAGTTAGTGTTTGTCAGACTCTTCTGCTGGAATTGGAGGCAAAGAGTGGCTGTGTGTCGAGGCTCAGGTCTGCAATAATGGGGGTCCCAGCATACTCTTTCACAGGTAGGGGCTGCATCTCCCCACATCGATGCACAGTAACCAGTCTGAACTTCTCCAGAAGTGCCCCACGGGATCCCTAACTGGCTGAGACGGAATGCAGTCTAAGCAAGGAAGCTGAAGCCTATCTCCTGGGGAACCTGCTGAGCAGGGACACCAGTCGATGAATCCCTGCTGTCCCGCATGTTTCTTGACACACAAAACACACAGGACTGGCTCTCTATCTTTGTGCTGCAGCAAAATCAGAGTGAGAAACTCTCTTTGCAAGAACATACTGTAGGAACAGTGTGATAATGCTCTGAGAGGAACTAGCCAGTCCTATCTGCCACGTCAGTGAAAGGTCAGTGTCTCTCAGACCCAGCCACAGCTATGACAGCTTTTTTTCACACTCGGCCTTTCCAATCATTTTGCACAGGGCACCTAACTCCTTTGCTCTAGACATGGATGTATAAACAGCTTTCCTTTTGTGACCAAGACAGGTCTTTTAGCCTCACCAACAATTGCTTCCAGGTGTCAACAAAAAGCCGCTCAAATGCAAGGATCATGTAAGTGAACCACATGTCCCCAGAATGGATTTTTGTCCTTTGTTAAATACAAAGGACAGGAGAGAGGTTAAAATTCTGCTGGAAAAAGGCCTCTGGACACAGAAGAAAACTCCATTAAGTTATATTGAATACATAGCCAACAGCTCTGGCTCAAAAAGCTCCGGCTCAAAAAGCTCCTGAACCACGAGCTGCTGGCAGACCACACTGGAGTATCATGCTCACTTGTCCTGTTTTTCACTCTACCCTAGGCATGTGCTGCTGGCAAATGTTGGAGACAGGATACTGGGCTACCCGGACCAGTGGCCTGACGCAGCATGACTGCTCTTTTGTTAGGTATGTTCTCTCCCTTAAGATTCAGAGGAAAAGAAATGTATGGCTAACACAGCAACAACAGGAATCCAGGCTGGAGGGAAGGGCATCACCATTAGCAGGCAGGTAAGAACTCTGCAGATATTTGGGCTTGTTGCTCAGTCACTGTATCTAACCAACTGTACTCCAAAAAATATTTCCTATTTTGAGAGCCTTTAATGGAGATTTTGGAGGCAGGAGGAGAAAAGAAAGAGTCTGTTCAATGGGGCAGGAAGCAGCATCCACCATGCAGAACGAGCATCCACCATGCACACAAAGCTTGCAAATACAGGCCACGCAGGGTTATTAAACCTGGTCGTGGGGGTCAGGAGAGCCCCAGAACCAGCAGCATCCCACAGAGCAAGCAAAGCAAGCTCCAGCCAGCTTAAAAAGCACCCGTTAATGAAAAACTTTACCAGGAAAGCAGATCACATCAAGGCCACACAGAAGCCTCAGATCCTTTAAGCTGCACTTTGAAGACCAGTGGTAACAGACCGACAGATAAAGGCAAGGTCACAGGCCATCAAGACCCCCTCCAACATAACGTGCAGCTGAGTTAGAAAAAAGAAGAAAAATCATTGTTGCTATTTGACTAAACGTTATAAACTAAAAATAGCTGAATATCTCTGATTAGGAGAATTCCCAGGGCTTACAATCCTTGCTGCTTGGGGTCCAATTTTTCTCTCTTTTATTACGGGCGTTAGGTTTTGGACAATACCAGGGCTACAGAGGGCATATGTTAAGTTAGTCCAAGCCTGCACCATGCAAACCTTTGCACCCTGTGTGCTACTTTGTCAAATATTTCTGTCTCCAAATGAGCTGTAAAGGTTGCAGTTTTTCTGGCAGCAGGCAGCACAGCTCCCATTAACACATTTCACGAGTATAATTTTCAACAGTATTAATAATTGTCCTCATAAAAGTCCATGAGAGGAACTTAATGGACTAGACTGTTTTTATTTCCATGAAATTCCTGCTCTTTTAAAAGCTCTCTGTGCCTGGATTCAATATTTTCTACTTTCAGACCTCGATCAACTGCTTCCAGGCATAAACTTTCTTACTTCAAGTGCGCTAATGCCAAATGAAAAGCAAAGTGATCTAAAGTTCTGCCAGATCCTGCAAATTGGGTTGAAAGAGTCAAAGATGAAAGGGGTGCACCTGCCAGTCACCCTCAGATGACCAGGGTGGGACTCTGGGGAATCATTAGCTCTAAGCAAGGATTTTTTGACTGCAACATCAGCCTTTGGAAATGCCCACTGCAAGGTCTATCCCACAAGGGATGGCAACTGGCTGGATATGGCCACTACAGGTGTAAAATCATGATCCAGTTCCAGACCAGGATCTTGGGCCTCGGGTCAGGTAGTAGAGGGACAGCAGCCAGGACTGCTGAGCTGCGTTTGCATGTTTGGCTCATTCAACCGCCCTTAGTTTCCACCAGCAAAGCAGGGTACCATCTCTGCAGGCACAGAATACTCTGATCATTGAAAAGCAGCCGCACAAAGTATTCTGGCTGAAGCTGGGAGAGTCTGCTTAGAAACCCAGCTTCAATACCTTTGCTTAGGCAAGGAGGGAACAGAATTACTAACCTCTAAGTTCAACATTCAGTCATAATTAACACTCTGGGGAAACACATCCAATTCAAAACAGCTCCTAATTCAGCAGATAAAAGGCAGAATGAGATCTCAGTGCTAGAAGCTACAGCATGAACTTAGTCAAAGTACAGCGGTAATGTTTATCAATGACAGTAATAAGCTTAGCAAACTTACCTGGTGACAAGATCCATCACAGAGGATTTTTACATCAGCCATTAATGTTTTTGTTAAATCAGCCCTCAATGTATCTTTATTGCAGGTCTCTTTTACCCCAGCCAGAAGTTAGAAGTTTGGTGCAGATGATCACAGTGACCCGTTCTGGTCTCACCACCTAGAAATACCAAGCAGTAGGAATTGTAACACTTGTAACAAACCGCTTACAAGTGGGTAATGGATTTTTATTCGTTCCCTGATGTCTCTAAGTTGCCCAGGACAGTGTTAACAAGAAAATAAGGAAGAAGTCTAAGATGTAAAAATACTTTTCTTTATGAAGTATTTATCTTGCACTGGAAAATGGCCTTGTAAAACAAACAATCAAACAAGAAAAAGCACAAAAACGGGGACTGGCTCAAATACTTCACGCCAAGGATCACTGAACTCCTTTGATTTCCAGTGTCAGTGGAAACAAACAGCAGGAAAAACTTCATTTAAGTCAGAGGACCCCTACCCAAGCAATATCCAGCAACCTTGAAAATCCAAGATCAATGTTGACAGAAAAAACCAAGATGATCAGCGGTGTGCAATATACCTCAGAATCTCTCCCCTGTGGACCAAGGAAACACCCTCACCTCAGGTGTATCTTAGACGTAACAGGTCTGTTTTCAGCTTATTATAAATGAAACCAGCGTGTGTTATATTGAAAATGTTTGCTTGAAAAGTTATACAGCTGGCCAACCCTTTTCTCTTAATTATCACCTAAATCCCTCCGTTTTCTATGTGGGTGTTTGACTGGGACAATCTTTTCTGGGTTAATTCTGCCCTTGTTCTGCATTAGAGTAACTGCAAGCAAACTTCACAGCACTGTGGAATTACAGTGATGACCAAGCAAAACATAACTAACAACAGGAATGACATACTGGAGGACCTGAAAACCTGAATACTGGCGAAATTACTGAAAAGAAAAGGAATTCCACAAACACTTGGGAATTGATGCCATAGTTCTCCCAAAAGGTTTTTGACTTAGACTTTGCACACCTCCTCAGTCCCCTATCATCTAACATGATGTGATTCCAAGGGGATCCTTTTGTCTCTTGCCTCTAAATTAAGCCTTACATACAGGAAAGCTATTTCCAGAAAGCCTCAGAAAACGGGGATTTCAGACACAGCATACTTCAACAGTGAGGAATTTCCAGAGAAAAAGGCCATACCAAAGCACTGGTTTTAGAATTCTAATTAGCAAAAAAGGCAGCGTTGTATTTCTCATCAGCCACGTGGGTTTGCACAATTAAAACACAATAGTTTCTTCCAGGGCTTTGTTGAGGTCCAGAATAGCCCTATGTAAGTGTGCAGTGTGGCATGCCATGCCTTTTCTCTTCTCTCTGCAGGTCTGTCAGCCCAAGGCAGCTCCTCTGCTCCACACAAACCTGTTTCTCCCTGGCTGTTGGAAAGGAGTTGTGGTTTTACTTTGCTGAACTTGAGCAGTGTTTCTGATAATGTCTAGGACCAGGTGTTGGTAAACTCCAGGAAATACTTAGTTCAGGTCACACTGAAGCCTTTGTTCAGTATTTCCTTAAAGCAGAAAGCAATTTTCACATTAGCATTTATTGTAAAATTATCAGGTCCGAAGAACCTGACAAATTCTGGAAAAACCCTCCTGTGATACATTTTGGAGGTTCACGAATGAATATTTTTGATAGAGAAAAGGTCTTATTCAGGGATTTCTAGCTACTTCTCACCCTAAAATCAACTGTGTGGTAACAACCCCTAGAGCAAAGAGTTCCAAGCTGAATGCTTACAATACACTCCGAATATGGCTTAATGCGCATTTCCACTTTCTCTGAAGTGGAGTTGATGGAGGCTACGTACAGTAAAGACTGCTTGGTTCTTCTCCTTTATAAATTTCTGATTATCAGTGGCTGAAAAAACATTACCAACATGTAACTGTTAATGATAAAGTTTCTTACGCTGGTTGGCTGATCCCAGATGATTTCATTGTTGCTGTTGAACATAGAGTGAAAATGCTGAGAATCTCTAAGAGCTTCTTTACTTAGGAACTGGACTTCAGATTTATTAGGAGAAAAGTCTAGTTCTCATAGTTTCTTAACAAAAAAATGGCCTTTTTGGGGTTAAGATACAGTTTTGGATTATTTTGAAGAATACATTTGAAGCCATCAGTTTCTGAAGGACCAGAGATAATGAACCAATGCAGTCAATGCGGGTAGTCCCAGGTTGTCATATACATATATGCAGTGCCTGAGGAGGTCACACCCCAAACATTTTAAATAAATAGACTAGTATTTTAAATGGCAATATAAAATGTTCTCAGCTTTGTTTCATAACAGCACTCCCCTGTCTGTCTCTACAGGAACGCTAGTTTGTTACCGTGCAAAAAGTCCTACTCCAAAGCCTCAACAGGGTGGAGGGCTGTGCCCGCTGTGGTTGGCCTGATGAGCTCCTGCTAGCAGGGAAGCTGGAAGATGCTGCCTCACACAGCGTCCAGCTTGTTCGTGAGGAGGCTGCCATTCCCTGGCCCAAAGGAACTCACTACCGTCTCCTACAGAAGCACCAGGCTGTCCTTTCCCGCCCCTGCTTTCTTCACCTCAACAGCCCACAAGCTCTGGCTGAGGCTTTCTGGGAACTGCTTCCTTCAGAAGGGAAGCCAGGATCCACAAGTTACTTGCAAGCCTCATTGCTAGCATAGAGTCCATAGGGATCTATGTCATCTAAAAGCAAAAATCACATGAGCTGAGCTTATTGTATAAAAAGGGATAGTATCAGGTTTGAACATGCGAAAAACCCAGACACCTGAACTGGGTAGCTGGCTGGGAAATCAGCTTCTGCTGTACACAACTTCAGCTGGCTCACACAGAACAGCAGCCACTTCTGCCATCCACATTTGCAGGTAGACGCAAAAATACTGCAGCTTTACAGGATGGACAGGCTCTTCTCTCTCATAGAGCTGATGGCTGCTAACTTTCTTTGTCTGTTTCACATCTATTGCTAAAAAAAAAAAAAAAAAGTAAAAAAGAACGCTTGCTTTCGCAAAATCAAGAAACAGGTCTGACCTCTCCCTCCTGGGATTTCAGTCAAGGCTAGCACAGTGAAGGCCTTGTTCTCCCCTGGAAGTTCAAGACAGTTTTGTTTAAGGGAAATAGAGGCTTCAGCAGCTGCTTTTTGGTAAAAGGAACCTTATACACAATAGGTGAATCACCCCCAAAAGCAGTCACTTGACATCCGCCACAAAAGCTTCCAGCCTCATGATCAACGAGCCCCTCTGAACTAATACAGGAAGAATTACGGTGGTATTTTCCTGAAGCACGGAGCTTCGCCTCTCCCTTTTTGCTGGGAACACAATTACAATCCCATCTCCTACTCCCTTCAGCTCTGAATTACTCAAGACAAGTCTGCAACATAGCAAAAAGTAAACAGTAGATCATAGGACTTGTCCCATCTCAGCACCTGGTGGTTTAATCCTTGCGGGCCTTTTCCTTTTTTTTTTTTTTTTTTTTTTTTTGTTGTCCTTAGACTTCTTTTTAGCATGCGACTGCATTAACCGGAAAGGCAAATCTGTTGTTTTTTTTCCAAGACACAAAGGAAAAGGAAGCACCACTAGTTCAACCCAAAAAGGCAATAAACAGCACGTGCTATACCCGTTTGTGTATTCACTAAGGGTATAAAAAGCTGTAGATTAATTTTTGAATACATCTGTGGAAGGCACCAATCCTGCAGGCTGGTGGGCACCAGTGTAGAGAAGCAGGGTCCAATTGTCTGCAAAGGCTCTCTTGCTTGCAGATTCATCTCCTAACAGTGTTTGGGTTAATATTTCATATGTAATATCATAACTGCAGATGTGCAGCCAGACACTTTTCAAACAGATTTATTGTGATTTAGCTTCTCTACCATTTTAGCTTCCAAACTGGCCTAAATAAAGATTCCGTGCAGTTCACATGCAAAACAAACTGTAGGTGAAAGCATGTGAAAGGAGATGTGAAGCAAAGGAAAGCAGATCTACTTTAATCTTCACCCTTAACCTAAATATGAAAAAAATAACAGACCTGTAGTGAACACAGACCAAAGGTAGCATGGAAAAAAAAATCTTTGTTAATGACACCATTCTTTTGGGGCATGCCCCCCCCGAATCACACACAGCTGAATTACTCCAGTCTGATCCAGACGGGTGACTCACATTAGCAAGTAAGTGAGCCAGAGACGCTAGTGAGGCAGAGGGGAGGGACCAGGAAACTACGGAGGCTGGGACTCAAACGACCCTGGACCTTCACAGAAGTCACAGGGAGGTTTAATTTTGGAGAGGACAAGGAAGACGCAAGGAGCATTGCTCCGCTCAGGTAACAGAACGCACGTGATGCAATTTTTTGTCAGCTGCGTTTTGGCTCATAACCATTTTGTCTGTTCTAACATGCTGTCATGGAAAAGAAAGAACTGATAGTGGGTTTGCAACATAGCATTTCCCTTCTAGAGGGACTAGCATTAGCTGTACTAATCCACAGGCATTTTTTTCTGCCAAGAATTATTCTTCGCTTTCAGACTCCTGAAGCCTAGTCTGGACTCCTCAACATAGACCAGCAGCATAATAAAGGAGGGTGGTACAGATAGCTTTCCAAAACAGAAAAGAGCTCCTTAAACAGCAGCCATGCCATCGCCCTCCAGCGTTTTCAGGAAGAGAGTGGCTTGTTTCAATATCAGTTTGAAGTAACCATGGCAGAGACAGGATGTTTGGTTTCAGAGAGCAGGCAGTAAGTTTATATTGTCAGAGCAAACATTTGGGACTCCAGATCACAACATCCCTTGTTGTTTACAGAGAGTGTTATGCCAGAATCGGATGCAAAGATGCACTTCACAGTAACAAAAGAGGACAATGCCATTATCCTGCAGTTGTCAACAGTGTTACAGTGCCGAAGACTTTAGTTCAATATTTGCCAAGCAGTAAAATGAGCAATGCCTGTCAGTTCGCTGACCTAGATGCATCAGTTACTAGAAAAACTTTATTGAGCAGACAGCAGTTCAGTTTCAATTGTTGGGGACCAAATTCCAGCCACAGAACTAAGTGCTATCAAGTTACACTCAGATTAACAACGAAACTGTTGAAACCTTGTTTGGATGCTGTCACCAGGATACAACAAACCAGCGTCCTTATGTTGAGACACTTTCAAACCCAGCGTAACAACAGTTTTGTCAGAGGTAGGCACTATAACTCTTGCAGACTGAAATTCTAAGGGGGATTTAAAATGCTGTAAACATCCTTCCTGGAAAGGCTGAAAACATTAAAACACCAAAAGTGACCTTCACCTTAATGATCAGAATGATCACTGTGGCTTCACTGACGGATGTTCTGCAAGCTTCAGGCTACAGCAAATGTTGGCACAGTGGTACATTTGTACCAAACCATACTTTTATTCAGTCACCTGTGGCTCCGTGCAGCCAGAAAGGCTTCAGCTGGCTATCGCTGCTGGGAGGGCTGGTGGACCTCGGAAAGTGCCTGCCCTTGCCTTACATCAGGGCAGATACAGGGAGGATTAGTTCTCCAGTTGCACTCAGTCCTGGGTAAGTGGCACAG
The DNA here is from genome assembly GCA_034782735.1 of Sagittarius serpentarius. Classification (NCBI taxonomy): domain Eukaryota; kingdom Metazoa; phylum Chordata; class Aves; order Accipitriformes; family Sagittariidae; genus Sagittarius; species Sagittarius serpentarius. The sequence goes on from JAVKLA010000084.1 coordinate 28,594,328, forward strand.
ACCCTAGACTGACAGCAGCCTAAATGTCCTTCCCTTGCGTTCAGTGTGACACCTCCCACTGCCAAGTGACTTCGTTACTGATCTGCAGTGGCAATCCATATAGAGGAGAATGACAAGCCAGTAGAATGGGCTTATGCTACATCACAGGACAAAAAGAACAGTACTGACACTAACTTTTCTGCAGAGAAAAAGCATGCAGCAATACTGAGTCAAAGCAAAAAATCCAGTATATTCTCCTGTTTACTGCTGGCACTGTTTCAGCCCTCAAAGGGCTGACAACACTCAGGCTTCAGCTAAAGAGCTGACAATCATCCCTACCCCACCATGCTGAACATGCAACTTCATGCCTGCAGGTGAAGTCTGTCAGAATCAGGACAGGATCAGCATTCATTAGAATCCCTTTTCACCCACACCACAGTGAAAGAGTGAGACAATTTTGCAAAAGCCTGATTCATGAAACCTGCTATAGACTGTGCCTTTGTGCTTCACTTGGGAAAACCTGGCAAAATACTTTTCCCCATCTTGCCCAAGGAGTCTATCTTTCACAGAGCATCCTCTGCCACTCACTCTCCTGTAACAGTGTCCTGCATCAATCACATACTGCGACTGCATAGAACTGCATGAAGTCTACATACTGGGTGTTTACTAACTAGCAAGCACACCAAAACAGGCATGACAAATACCTGGTATATTAAAGGCAGAGGCCCACCGTTTGGCTTCAAACAATGCTTTCTTAAGATAATGCACATATGTCACGGAGATTCCTCTCCAGCTTATCCAAGCTCTCAGAAAGGCTTTTCTTTACATTTTAAAAGAGGCCTCGGATGCTAAGATACCATTCTGCTTTCTTAAGTAATGTCACAAGACTTCTGGTTTGGCCACACAGTTGCTCTTTAGAAATGAAAAGGAGAGTCCGTGCTTCTGCTTGGGACAAGTGGCAAAAACACTGCAATCTTTTTTTATAAAGAATGGAGGGGAAAAAAGAGGAATAAAAAAAAAGATCAGGAGCTGAGTTCAGTCACTCTGGGAACCCAGCCTTTATGCACTGTTTACCAAAAGGATGAGCTGGGGAAAGGGGTGAGGGGCAAATGTGTGCATTAGGTCTCACCTGCTGATTCTCAGGAGTCATGAATATTCTTATAATCCCCGTCTCTTGGCCCAACAGGCTACAAGCCTGTTCACCACAAAGCTTGATTTCGGCGAGGATCCGGGAATTGCTCTAAGCTTCAGCAAGTGGTATAATATTCCCTTGTTTCCACATAAAAACAGCCTCTTGCCACAAACCACTCCCCAATGTTTCTTCTCTGTTACTCATCTACTAATAGCATTTGCCTTTCAGACTAGATTAGATACCTAAATTCTATTCTGGGCTATGCAGAGACCAGTCAGCAAGTCACGATTTCTGAGGTAGTCAGCATGTTTTTTTTCATTGCATACATATGCATGCATGATATATATGTTGAGATACAGGTATATTTATAAAACGTGCTACACAGTTGTATCTAAAATCAGGACACCAGAAACAAAACTGAAAAGGGACATGAGCAGTAGTGTGAATTATACTGTATATTTTTCAAGCCAGACGGCACTATTGTAAGCATCTAATTTGACCTTCAGCACATCACAGGCCAGAGAATGTCACCTGGTGTGGGCATAATTTACATGCCAATAGGGCAGCGGAGGACAGAGAAGGAGGTTGTGCTGGCAGGAAAGGCAAACAGGGGGTGTAAAAACATGTAACAAAGCAGTGCACAGAGATAAACCTTCACGAGATAACCTACGGATAGCTGTACTTCCATAAGCCTTGTTGAATTCTAGTTTTCAGGCACCAGGCAATGGAAAATTATTTTCTTTTACTGAAAAGGAAGTGTTATCTCCTCCTTCTGAAGGGATGGACTATGCATAAACTGACAGGAGGGAAAAAGGCCCTTTTAAGCGGGAAGCTCTTATTTTCCTTATGGCAATAGCATCCAGTGGCAACCAATCTTGGGCCATGAAACAAACATTTAATAGCTTAAAAAAAAAAGCTTCCTTGCAAAAAGATCTAATTGATCAGAGCTGCCAGATAAAAGTCAAGACAAAAATTAATCTTTTGTCCACTGGTTAGAGCAGAGGTATTACATGAGAAGAACAAAAGGGAAGCATTGCCTTCCTAGCTACTGGTGGAGAATTTTTAAAATTTTGTTATTTATATATTTTTAAAGGGCCTTATACAGTTAACATTCATGCTGGTCTTGCTTGTAAGTAGGATAGGCCTCACACAAAGCTATAGATCATCAGTACTGGAACCTGTGAAAGTATAAAGTGTTTTAGCTAGAAATCCAGGGGGTGAAGCAGGGAAGCTATTCTATTTGGACGAAATATTTGGTCCATAGTTAGTCCTAAACTACAAAACAATTTGCACATGCAAATAGCTTTCAGGTTAGGCAGATCTAAGATTACAACTGTTAGATGAACTCATCTTCCACCTGAGATATACAAACAGACCACAGAGGAATCACAAACGAAGTAGGAACAGAATTCCTTTTGGGGATGCCCTGAATCTGTGCAGAATGTGGAAGTTTGCTTTTCAAGCTTAATACTACATATAGTTCTATAAATGCATGGAGAAAATATGTCAATATGCATAGGCACCAATATAATAGACAATATTCCTTATGTCTGTACATTCAAGCTACAGTCCACCAACATAAAATCATTAATATATCTACATTTTTTAAGGCAACACCCTTACCTGGGGTATGACCATCCTCTTTATGTCTGTGCCTTTCATACTAACTCTGAGGGCTGATGTTCTTGCAGATTTGTCCCAATGTCTGTTTTGGCTTGTGGAAGCCTTCTGTAAAGCATACATACAACACAAAGTGATGAGCCCAAATGATAAACAGGCCTCTCACTAGATTTCTACTGGGCTAAGTAGATGGAGATTGCTGATCTCCCATTTTCCTCCCAGATGTATGCTGCTGTGGCAGTTGAAGTTACCCAGAACATTTATCTTCAGCAGAACACCTCAATGAATACTGAGAGTGAAATAATGTAGATTGGTTCCTGTTGTGGTTTACTTATGATTTTACACTTCAGGTAATGCAAACTTGCTGCTATGTACAATTAAGACCTGGAGGGAGTAATATTTTGTGTTACGTTTGATACCTTACGAATTCATTACTCTGGAGGTAAGAACGACCCTCCAAATACCATGGCATTGACAGCACAGAGGACAAACAACTATGCAGGATAGCTATGGTGGTATTCCCACCTCACATTTTGCTACCAGTCACATTCCTCCAGTCTTCCTTCTACAAAAGGACCTTCAAGGATACACAGCTCCGGCAATGCTGGTATGGAAGGTCTCATCGCTCCTAAGATTCAGCCCTGGTATGCGGGAAACCATTGCTTTCCTTACCATCAAAACACATGATCCAAGATCAATCCCTAAACAAACCAACATGACTCTCTTCAAACCTAAGAAGTGCTCTGCCATCTGAAATACTCCTTTGCAATCCATTGTTGTTTAGTGTATGCTGTACTCAAGCTTTTGGCTTAGCCTCCACATCTTCCCAACTAAAACACGTAACACTGGGCTGTTCAAAGGTCATTCTTTGTTTGCTTCTTGTCGGCTCTTAAGACAGATGTTTCAAGGCATGACAGACTATGTGAACACATGCACAATGGGGGGGGTCGGGAGGGAAGGTGTCCAGGTGTTTAAGCAATGTCAACTGTGAAAGAATTCCAATTCACTGCTTTCTCATTTAATCTGGTAATTCCAAGGGACCAAGCGTGTCATGACTTGTACCCAGAACACTTTCTGCTCGGGTGAGTTCAGACAAGGTCTGCATTAACTCCCCAACCTGCAAGAAAATTATTTGAAACAAAAGGTTCAGATATGTCCCTTTCCCTCCAACAAGCCTGGAAACAAATGGTACAGGAATGAGGTCAGAAAGGAATCATCCGCCTACCATACCACTGAATTCATTTACCTACCTCAGAGCCCATTCAAGGAAAGGGGTGGGATGGGGAACAAGGGATGATATAAAGCAGAATGAAGCTCTGGGGTCGCTCGCTACATTACAAGATTTGACAGGCCTTTGCCAGCCTTCAGCTTCTTTGTGTCTTTCACATAATAGAGAAACACAAACTGAGCAGCCTGTGGTCCGGGGGTTGCACTATTAGACAGCGCAAACCCTTTGCAAATGCTAATAGTATTGTAGCATCCTGTCAGGCAGCAACACAAAAAAGGATGTTGATTTTCACATGAACCAGAACAGACTCATTGTAAGGAAGATTGCAATGAATGTTCCATCTCTAAACATCAAAAGCCATAGGCAATTGGCTTGTGGAGATGAGGCAAAATAACTGCTTCAAATGTTCTTAAATATAGGGGGCATACTGTTACCTGAATGCTTATTTCACGAGGCTAGCAAAGAGAGAACAGTTGCTTGAAATGGAAGTGAAAATGACCTTTGGTTATGATTTCTGCAGTGAAATAATCTCCAGATCTAAAGGGGCTTTTGTTGTGCAATGTACTGTATTCCAGCAGTCTGGAAGAGATGCTCCTTCATGAAACGTGAATATGCAGATTCAGTTAAGGGTAGTTTACATCATTTCCAAATGGTAAGGTTGATAGTAATAGAGCACAAACAGAATGTGCTTGTCCTTTGCGGTTCTAAGGATGTGGCAGCTGTCAGTCTTGTCCAGCAATGCCCAGCTCTTTCCTGGAAAAAAGTCTCTAAAACGTTGAAAAGGATACCACACTTAAGCTCTTTCTGTTATAAAACTTCTTATAAAATACCCTTTTAATTCAAACTTCACATCTTCCCCTGTATTAGGAAGGGTATAATCCAAGGTGTTAATAAATGCACCACTCTGATGAACCTTCAAAAAGTTCGTTGTCCTTTGGGTGAAAAACTTGAACAAAGCTCATCTTGTCAGTTGTCACTACCAAGGATAGTTCAGAAATCCATTTTCAAGTCAGAATGTGAAATTACCACACAGGTCAGGACGCACTGCTCTGCCCTCTTAGACCCTACAGACTTCCAACAGCAGCAAATGAACAGTCTTCTATCAGTGTTCTCCAACACAAACACACAACCATTTGTAGCTATGCACAGTAAACAGCTTTTCAGCAGAAATGGCCAGAAATACTTCTGGAATTGGCTCTAGAACAGCACCTAGAGCCAATTCCAGAATCAGTCCCACAGCCAACGGCAGGCTCATTTCTTCTCCAGAGCCATGCCTAGAACCCCACCGAGAGTCAATCTGAAAATAGAAAAACACCACAATAGTTGCTAGACTGAGCTGTCGGCCTTATTGCCACAATCACTTCTAGAGCCACTTCTGGAAATATCTCCCCACTGACTGACGGCACCAACCCAAGAAACTTATCTGGAGCCAATTTCAGAAACTTTTCTAGGACAGTTTCTGGGGTTGGCTCTAGAGTTGTTTCACAAACTATTCCAGAAGCACTTTCAGAACTATCTCCTAAATCACTTTGACAGTCAAACCTAAAATCACGCCTGTGATTTTTAGCATTTCTTACAGAACAGCTTGGATAATTTCACCTTCTGATGTGCTACAGCACACGGGTGATGGCAGATGCAAGCAAGATTTGTGTACACAAAAATCTGCATGGGTTTTCTGTTCCAGCACCATAGCATAAACAATCCTTACAATCTCTGTATCCTTTCAGCTTCTTCCCTTTGTTTCTGTATAGTATTTTATACTGAAAAATTCTTGATGACAGCCTTGTTCTGTAAAAGGTCTGTGATCACAGACGTATAGAACATATAGCACTTTTGCCAAACCACAGCTTTACGAGTTACTGGACTACATAGGACCTCTATCTTGCAAGGGCTTTACAATGCATTTTATTTATCTTACTGAATAAAGACTAGCAAGTGATTGATCACAATCTGTAAATACTTCTGCAAGGTAAGATGGATTATTGAACTAATTAGAAAATAGAACAGGATTCCATAGCTCTAAAGTGACATAAAAAATAAAATAATCAGGTAAGTGCCCTGGAGATCACTGCAAGTCACTGCAAGGGCATCCTATCAAGTAAAGTGATAGAACCCTCCAAAATTTAAGATTGCTTGAAATCTTCATGTCAAGATGAAAGTAGTTGGTTTTTTTTTTTCTTTAGCCAATTATTAAGCTCTATAGAAAAATGTATTTACTTCCATTATGCAGGTGATCAGAGAGTGTTCATAAAACATTTCTTAGCCTGGAAATCAAGAACCACATCTGTATACAAGACAGCAGCAACTGGAACATACAGCAGTTCAGGCTAGCATGGTAGTTTGTAATTAGAACTGTAGTCAAACCTCTACTTTCCCTCCAGGCTTTGGAAATGGGCAGGTTTCTACTTCTCAGTCAATGGAGTTCTCTGGTCAGATGCTTCCTGAGGAAATCAAAGTAAAAGGAAAATACGTGAAGCTAGTTTATTAGCTTCTGTTTTTTCAGCTAGCCATACATGCTAAGTTCTTGTGAGGTACCCCAATATCTGAGTAATCTTCACCACTGTACATCTCACTTGTGTGAGGAAGCATGATGGAAACATTTCCTAAAGCACCTCAAGACCTAGAAACATCTATTCCAAATAGCCAAAGAAAACTCACGTTGCAACTCTGCAAAAACACAGAGGTATCATCACAGACTGAGTTCCTATGGTCACGTTCATTGACATAAAAATATCCCACAGACACCTCCAGGACCAAATCCCACCAAGAACAAAGAGTTCTAACTGACTCAAGGGGCCCTGGGTCAGTCTTAGAGATCCCTTATTTCAAGGTTTCTCAACTGAAGTGATGAAATCTCTTGCATCTTTTTAAATACAATTGTTAAGAGTTACTAAGTTACATTTAAGATGTAAGAAAATTAAATTCTCTAAACTTTAGCTTTGGAAATACGTCATAACTCAGTTTAGGTTCAAAATACACTCAGTCAAAACATTGATTAATATATCAATATATTGATGGTGAAATAGAGCATACCATTATGTTTGTAATAACTAAGAACATCACTTGACATTTTCACCCTCTAACTTAAACTATACTTGCTTTTGACACTTCTACACATTTCCAAGTTTTTCATCTCTCTCATGGTCTCATAACTTAGGATAAGGTTACTAGTAGCCACTCAGAAGGAATAATTCTTGACATTTGAAAAAGCACCATTTGTACCTGTTTCACGAAGAAGCAACAGAAAAACCCTTGGCCATTAATATTTAAGCCTTGGCTCATAAACATTTCATGAAAAACAGAAATAACTTATAATAGCTACATAACAGTAAAGAACATGCTTTGGAAATGAAATATCCATTTATGGAATAGTTATACTTGCATTTGCTGATCCCCTCCCTAATCTCAAAAAGCCACAGAAATTACAGATTAGTCTTTGCTCCTTACAATAAATTGCTTTATGCAGAATCTGAAGGTAGTATATGTAATACAGAAAAATACGCTGAACTTGTGCAAAATGGTTTGGAATAACATACTTTTCAGTATCATGTGGATTTTAGAGACTGTTCAAATAACTGTGTTTACTATCTAAAAACTGTTGTAATAGCACATCCTTCTTATGCTGTTTAACATAATTACAGCTAACTATCTAGTAAGATACTCCTTACAAGGAGCAATTTTGAAGTGGCCAACTAATAGCACTTCAGCCCATTTCTACTTCTGTTAAGTGATGCTAACTTACTGATGACATAAGCATAACTTGCCATAACTCTTCTTTCTTCTAACCTTAACATAAAATCCTATTAAAAAAACAGCATAAAATTACCTGTTGCCTATTTGTCAAAATCATTTCTGGTTAGTTTAATCATGAAATCAAGTTATGTAGAGTTATAATTCTTCACTGATCCTAACATGCCCATGTCTGCAATTTAAGCTTTGTGGAGCAAATATGCAGCACCTTCAATACCAAAGTTTTACAGTTAATTTTTTTTCCCCCAATTGATTTTGTAAAGTTTTTCTTCATCTAAAAGAAAAACAAAGAAAAAAAGAAAGAGATATATTCCTGAATTCATGGGTTTGTAAACTGACTGCTCTATAATTCTCAAACTCATTGTCCCAGTAAGCATATTTATTTTAAATGCACCTGAAACTAACACTCCATAACCAGTCTTCATTTATATTTTGACTATCAGTTCATTACTTAAACTTCCAGAAAGACAAGCTTTCAACTTCATGATTTTTCATAAGACATCTTTGTCTAAATGTATTACATAAATGGTAAGGTAATCATTAATTTATATAGTAAAAGATAACACTTATTACAGTTACCACTAACTTGGTGCTGACACAGCACTTCCAAATCAGACATTTTAACATCATTAACAGTATACTTTTTCACAAGTTAACAAATGAGAAAAAAAATGCCAAAGTGACTTCTGAATTAGGTGCAATAGCACGGTCTTCAAAACCCACATTTTATTATTCCTTCAGTTACATTTTTATTCAATAAATACCTAGTTTTCATGGAATACAACATGCTAAGTCTTTGATGAGCAGCACAGAGAAGTTGGAACTGAAACTATAGGAACATCACAGGAAGAGATGAATGCTGGGCCACTGGATGCGACATTTTGCAACATTTACATTATGCAGAAGTTTCAAACAGTGATCTCTAGGTAAATGCAAAAGTTCTTTTTTGTTGTTGTTTTGGTTTTTTTTTTTTGTTTGTTTTTTTTACAAAGAAGTACAGACTTATTTCACTTGTTATACAACCTAATGACTCTGCCTTCAAAATTGTGCAAACTTACATTTCTGAAGTTATCTTCAGAGAATGATGATGATGACACAAGCCATTTTTTCATTTTTCCATTCTCAAACACTCATTTTCAGGAAGTAATTTTGAAGAGAAAATCCCCAAACATTCCATTAGATCACCTTGAAATATTTAACCTTTCAACACCATTTTATGAATAGCTTTATGTTAACTGTTTATCCACTTGACTAAATATTTTATGTCTGAACATTTGGGGAATATCTTACCAAATTTTGTATTGTTTCCTCTGAGAGCAAACAGAAATGGTATCTGCTGGAAAATATTCAGATTTCTCTCTTTTAATTGCCACACATCAAAATCAACAGCCTTTTCAAAAGGGAAAGACAAACTTGGGCCAATTTTTCAATGTATATAATCAGAGAACTGCAATACAAACTGTTTCAGGCCTAACATCATCTTCCACAGAAGTATTCAGAAGTGTATCCAGATCATTTGTGGCAAAGTGTGGGCAGAAAAATATGGTGGTGATTAATCACCAGGCACCTATGATACAGAGCCTGTATCATGCTTAAATTTGTCAGAAGTGATATTTCTATGGCAAAACTGAAAGGCAGTAAAAGAAAGACTACTTACTATTTTTACTACACTGAATGATAGAAATGAAGTGGGTGTGGAAGGACCTTGTGCATAACACTCTTACAAAAGCAATTTTGGTCTTACAGTAGCTATTAGAAAAATGAAATTAAATGTATTTTTCCTTTTTTAGTTAAGGAGGTTGGACAAGTTGGAATTGTACAGAGTATCTTTCTACATTGCACACGTACTCGATCAGGTTACTTTGTACCTACGGTGAAGGGAGGAGTTAACAAGGAAATCAGAGTCTGTGCTATCCCAGAAATGAAATGTAATCGGCTATGATTCAATAGTAACGACATATATTAGGAAAGAACGGGTAAAAGGAGCAGCTGTTGACGTTATTTCCTGAGCCAAACCTTTTAAGGTGTCAGTGAACAGCAGTCTGTACTTTCACTTGAAAGCACTACAAGAATTGCTTGGAGGATGTCTCTCAAGAGTTCAGGAGTTTAACAAAATCCACAACTTCCTCTTAAGAGCTCAATAGCATGCTTTTAAATCTGTACCAGAGTGATCAGAGAAAGCTTCAACACAGACCATAACAAATATAAATGGCATTACTTAGAAGGGCGTTTTAATGTACATACAAATACCAAAACTTTATGTCAAACTCCCAGGATCATTTGCAGGCAAGAAAATGACAACAGATAAAATCATGTTATGAATCTGATCCAGCTCTACCATACAAGACAGATGCCAAAAATAAAAGCTTTTTTTCCTGAAAGGAAAAAACACCACCTTAAATGTACAACTTCAGCAAGCTCACAAGCTATCTCACTGACACACAAGTCAGATTCTTCTGTCATGTGCATGTAGCTTCAAAAATTAAAAGAGCAGGTAGATTTTAACTGAACTTCTCAATCCCATAAGACGTTACTTTCTTTCTCCTCCAACATTTCAGGATGCTCCCCAAAAGATAAGAAAGACAATGGGACACAAAAGCCATTTCTGTTCAGTCTTCTTTGTGCAAAGTATCCTGGAAAAGGCTGCATTCTTGTGTAAAGTTGCTGTTGAAACAGAAAGGAGATAATTTTAAAATGTGTGCAAATATATGACAGTGCTTAGGCTTATGTTTTTGAGAACTAATATAGAAGAAAAATTTGGAAATTACCTGCATGCAAATATTTTTGCTAACAATACACAGTGCCTTTAAGGAAAAAAAAAAATCAAAATGCTTTTACAGACAAGAAAATCATTCCCTTAATTTTGATTCCAGTTAGTTATGCTTTCTTTCTCTTAACACAAATAAAAATAATGAACTGAGAATAATCAAATAGCCTACAGTGTTTCACAATATCTGAATAACTAGTCAGTAATTGTATTTCTACTAAGTTTCATATCTGCTTGTGGCATAAAAGCTGAAAATATAGTTCTGCAGATTAGAAGCAAGAAGCAGCAGTAGGCAGGCACTGGAATAAAACAAAAAGGAATTTTCACAAGGTCTGTATGAAAACATGTGCATCTAAAAGACATGGACAATTTTATACTGAACAATGAGAAAACTGTAGCAATCTTTATGATCTAAGCACGATTACCTGCTTGAACAATCTACTTTTCCTGATGGAGGGCTTCTATGAATGCTTCAAGTTTTTCCTGGATTTCCCGAACTTTTTCTGGAGGAATGAAAAAGATCACCATTCAAATACCTACTACTTAATTAAGGACATGCCCAGAAAGAAAGAAAAAACAAAAAACAAAAAACCCCACAAAAACCCAAACCTGCAAACATGAACAAAAACTAATGCTGTCGTCAATATTACCCTATGCATTTATTTTCTTAATTACTAAGATGTAGAACATTTTTCTACATGAGAAGAAATGAAACCCTGTCCCATTTGAAGAACTTCTACAAACATATTTTATGATTATCATGCTAATTTAATAATTCAAAAATTTACCAAAGCAATCCAATACTAGAAATGTATTTCAAAAAACTGAAATCTTCATTAGATCATACGCAGCAGAATTACTGTACACCTGTTACATGCAGGGAGTTGTTATCTTTTAAATAATGCCCACTAATCCCTTTCTCTTTTAGCCAAATATCCTTATCCTCCACAGCAAGTGTCACAAACACTACTAATCATCCTAAAAAGAGATGAAAGCTAGTGCCCTTTCAGCAGGGAGAATTTCAGGGAACCAAATGTCACTATTCAAGACACCTATTCAAAAGGGCATGCACAATGTTAAGAATGTTTAAAACTTGCACTTTCTTTCCTTGCATTTTAGCAGTAACCAGATGGATGTGGGTAGAATCTTATTTTATAAAAATACTAAACCTGGGAGTTTATTTCTCTACAAAAACACGACTTGAACACAACTACAAATAGTTACTGGGAATGAAAAGGCAACATTGATTGGGAAAAATTCAGGGGTTTAAGCATTTTTCCACTCTCTTCTCAATTCCATACAACACTTGTCATCATATAACCGATCTGATTTATTCAATTGCTTATGAAGCAAGATTTAGAACATAGCTGGAATCCAAAGCCTGCAAGATTTCCTGCTTCTCTCTCACCACATCCTCATTTGAAGCTCCTTCTGTGTGTGATTATAGCCATGAAAAACACACACTTCAGAAATATGAAGGAACAGGGGGAGAGCAGTAAGATAGGCAAAAATAAGTTAGATGAGCATAAACACAGACAATTTTTTTTCTCAAGCTAAAAATACTATTGGATTAAAGCCGTAAGTTCCCTTGTATGAGATACAAGGTTTGAGCTTTTCTTTTTTTTTTTTTTAAATATTTTATTAATGTTTTCTTCTCTTTAGCAATACCATGTTATAAACTCGCTTTGCTGAGCTGAAATAATGGCAAAACAGGAAGAAAAATAAAACAGCCTTAAATGTGATATGTAAGCGTGAGTGGGAAAAAACAAACAAATGACCTCCAAAGAGAACGCCCTAAGAATGCAGCTAAGGGAACTAAGTTTCATCTAGTAACAACGTGACAATCCCACAGACAGTTACAAAATCCGTTTCAGAGTAACAATAACAACAGTAGTAATAACAACAACAACAACAACTCAACAAAACCCTTTAGTCCTGTTCTAAGTAATTTTATTTAGCATTTGAAATAAAACGTGGAAAATATCCTGCATGAGGATGAAGAAATCTCAACTTGTATCTTTATTATGCAATTCTTCAGTGATGAAGGGCAAGCCACTTACACTTTCAACACTTCAGTGTCCCCTTCCCTAATAGTGCTTACCTATAAACACTATACTATACTACAAGTACAGTGAGGCTGAATCATACTTTCGGTCCTAAAGAAAACACCAAAGAACTTTATTGCATTTCAGCTGATTTTGTTTTTTTAAAGTACTTTGATATTAAATGAAGATTACAGTCACTGTGAGGGCAAAAGCTGTATCTTAGAAGTTAAGAAACAGTAGTAGCTGATTTTTACCAGGAAAAAAAATCCTCGATTCAGTTCAGCAGAGAATCTTTGAAAGCTGCCAGTGAAAAAAAAAAAAGTAGTCCCATCATCACTTCTCCTTACTAAGCACATTCAAAGCTTTTTCATTACTATCTTTTTATATTAAAAAAAAAATATATATATTGTTTGCATGTCAGTATATAAACCTCTTCTGTAATGAAAACATTAATTCTATGGCATTTGTGTAGGCAACTACTTAGCTCCGCTTCCAATACTGATGCTCTATGTATGTTTACAAAATTAGCCTTTGAAATAATGTCCTATTATCTTGGACAGAGTTGACATACTTTTGGAAATTATTAATCCTGGACCTCACTCTCCAAAATGACCAGCAGTTGCCAGTGATAACTGGAGATTAGATCTCACAACACAGAAGATCTCTTCATGTTCTGCTTTCAATAGCTTTATTTTTGATGTGGATTTTTTTTTTTTATTGCTACATGCTTTCCCTAAGTATGTTTTTTATATTGATCAAGCCATTAGACTCAGTGAAAGCAGGCAGATTTAGCTGTATTAAATGCAAATATTTTCCCTTCTCAACCTCTTGCTAATGAAATATTCCAGTCCTGAAAATTAATAGCATCAGCAAAAATCTATAATTATTATTTCATCCTTAAAAAAAGGTTTGTGCCAACAAAATTGATTTTAATTTTCTGATTAGGGCATATTAAAATAACAGGATAGCAAATATGTATTCCACCAGAATATACTGAATCAGCTGTGTTTGCTCAGAGAACAGACATACTAAAATTGACTCCATATTATGAGCACTTTACTAGTTTTTATACGTAGAATGAATTGAAATGATTGCTTAACTGTAATAATTATGAGGTCTTGAGGTAATTTAATACTTTGAAAAAACATGCTGCCTATTCTTAAAAAAGAACAGTTACAATGACTGCCAAATAGCTGCAATTATTCATGCTATGCCCTGTATTCTCAGCAGTAGTAAAGCCTTTTGCAGCAGCAGACCCCAGCCAACCTGTAACATTTTCCCACAAGTCCATTCTGTAGCATAGAGAAGCAGTCTGCTAAAATGGGTTTACTTTTTGAATAGGGTAATGGCAGAGTTATGCATTTACACAACACTAATCTTAATAAACCCGTAAATACAAATGCTCAGGCAGAACTCTTAATGAGTGCAAGTGCAGGGTCTGCAATTCTGGGATAACTGCCCATAGTTTCATCAGCACCATGTGACATTACATTTAGAACAACAACTAATTGTTACAATTCAAGAGTCAGATGTTACCCATCTTTATCTGGGGAAGTTCTCTCCTCTGTGAAATGCACAAGCTGTGTATCCACATTTGCAGGGTTTTGATTGACACCTAGATCAAAATACTAGTGACTTACACTTGTAAATTATAGTACATTTTGTTTTGAGGAAGTTGAGGAAGGTTTATCAACATGCTAAACCCAGAACATCATTTGAGTTCCAGGTAAGAATACTTAATATATTAAGTAAATTAAGGGATAGACAAAGATAACTTGTTGCTCTTTCTAGGTTTTGTGATACCGTGTTCTACCATGTAAAAGCAAGCCACAGAGTAAAAGCATTCAGCCTGCTAGTAAATTACTTTTGTAACAGGCGGAACTACCTCAGCACCTAATACAATGCTCCAATGTCACAAGGCTGTTGAAGTACTACACTCTTATTACACGGTATTGTAGATGTTTAAATACATGCTATCGCTTAAACTGCGTTCTAGAATGACAACGTGGTCTTTGGCAGTTTTAATGCAGACTTGAAGTTACAAATACATAATTCTGCCAGCACCTGTTAAACAGTGATCAAAAAATCAAACTAAATAAATGAAGAGTAACTGTAACTAAACCTTTGTTTCCATCTTTACAACAGTAAAATTCACAGGCCTAGGGGCAAAGAATGGCTATTCTACTTCCCATTTACCCCGTGTTTACCTAAAAGATAAGCTGGTTCATACATCAACTCATTATGCCTCTTGATCTGGTCATGAATATTCCCGTAATCCTTCCTCCATATCCCATAAAACTTCACTGACAGAATGAGGAAATTCTTTATTCAGACGTCTTGAGATCCTCATTCATGCTCAGTCTCTCCTTATCTCCATATGAAATGATATTGCTACCCACTCATTTTCTTTTCATTAATCCTGTGATCCTAAATCTAAAAGGCTCAAAACCAGACTAATTGATCTGTAATGAGGATTTGGATACACTGTGAACACAGAAACACACAGCCACAGATAAAGTTTGCTTTTCCTAATATCATAAGCTGGTCAGAAGGGAAACCCCTGAAATATTCAGTCTTACAAGGAGTGCTTACTTGCTGATTGCTGCCTTAGATAGCCAAGCTTACCTACTAATTAACAGTGCAGAAGCTGGGGAATCACTGCTAAAATGAAACAGCTAAAGTAAGTTATCAAACAAATCTCCTGAGGTAAGGCCAAATAATCTCAAAATAATATTAAACACAAATTACAAAATCAAAGTATATTACTGATTTATTTCAACCATGCTTTAAGTAGCAAGAAAGTTTTCTAGGTATTTTCCAACTGCATTAATTGGTTTAATAATAGATGTGGCCTCTGCCCACAAAACCTGTCTTGCTTATGCTTCTGAAGATAAATGAATTTTGAGACATTCAAATCATACATACTTATCTGTTAAAAACCAACGGTTTTAGCACAGAATTTTAAAGATGTTCATGTCTGTCTGTGCCACAACAGGAAGAAAACTGCATGAGTATTTTAGGCAAATCAAAAACCTTTCCCTTCCCCTGTTTACAAGTTTGTCCATATGACATCAAATTTCAGTTGCAGCATCAAAAAAATTGTAAAATCTTTCTGGACACAGATCCACCTTTATTTTGAACTTTGATGAAACTTATAGCATGAAACAACCCCAATAAAAGTGTGTTAAGACCTCATTATAAATCCTCCTGTTCTACATTAAAGTGATTTCTACCTGCAACTAATGTTTACATGGCTTTGATACTTGAAAGCTCATGGTTGTTACTCCTTCTGCTCTGGATTGTGCTCAGACTTTAGTCCCCCTCCCTTTTTTTTTTTCCTCCTTCCTTCCTTAATCCCTTCCTTGCCTATAAACATTCTCACTGCTTGCTGTGCTACTTCTATGTTCTGGTTAATTAAGCATAGAGGCAGAAATGTTGAATTTACTGCTGTGAATGCATCATCTTTCCTCTAGTAAAAAGTAAAGCCCAGTCTGTAGTCAGATTTCATCAGAATGCCCAGAAGCACACCGTTAAAAAGCAGCGATGTCGATCCACAGTTTCCTACTGAAAGCTGAATTTTAGCTTAGGGCTACCAAAGACACAAACCTCGCAGCTTTATACAACCCCTTATGAACAGTCAGGTTGAGAAGGGGGTGGGGGTGTGTGGTGGAAATCACCTCTTCATAGTTCAGCCTTTTGCACCGCATTCCTGGATTTTCTAAGGGCCATGCAAAAGCTTTACTTCTTGTTGAAATAGTATGAGGCAGCACGCTCACAGCCACTCCAAATAATGCCCCAGAAAGCAGACTTTCCACCCACAAGACCTGCATCAACATGCTTTCTCATGTCTCACACAACCACAGCCTAACAGCTACTATAATTTACTGATCATTGCAAGGTCATATCCTGCTGAATTTTAGAAAATCCTTTGAAACTACCCATCACATTTTTTGCCAGTTTCCTCCTGTTCACATACCGTATTTTCCTCTGGAGGAGGCCAAGAGGAAAGCTAAAGTTTTTCTTTTGGGGGGGAAGGCAAAACCACCCAGGCTGCCCTTAAAGAGACAGAACATCATTTATCAGCTGCAAAGACAGATTTATAAGTAGAGGGCCCCCTCTGTTCCTTTAAGGCTGCAAAACAGATGGGAAGTGAATGGACAGTCAAAGGGTCAAGAAAACACATGGAAGGTGCTGCTTGTCTGCTGTATGTATGTTCCCAGCATAAGAAAGAGGTCAAGATTGTAACTGCATGGCTGGGTGCTGGAAAGGCCTTTTCTTTAAGCTGCTACAAAGACAAACGCTGTTCCTCATCCTGCTGTCAAACTGCTATAAATATTGGTCTGTCAAGAGAGTTTCAGCAGCTAAAAGTTTTTTAAAAAAAGGCTGAGCAGGAGGATGAATCATGTGAATGATTCTTAAACAATTAGCTCATTAGTGTAATAAAAGCACTGCAGAACCCTAAAAAAGTTTAAATGGAATTTATAATAGTTCATGTAGTAAATCCATGAATCATTAAAAACATACAGCCTTTAAAATGCAAGCTTGCAGAAAATAGCTAGCATACTCTTTAGTTACTAGTAGTTAGACTGAATGAAGATGCTGATGCTATATCATAGTAGCTTTCCTTTATTTTTGCAAAATGTTTTATATATGTATTGCAATCTATAATGAGGTTTGAATTTGCAGCCAGTTTAATTGCATTCTTTCCATAAATTCTGACTTCAAAGCATGCTCACTTGAATGGTAAAATTATGATACAAAAATGTTGTAAATACACTTATAAATCAGGCTTCCCCACTCAGATATATAAAGCTAGACATCCACCATTATATTCACCAGAGTTACTGACAACTTTTCTACTTGCCTTAAATCCCTTTGCCATCCTGAGATAAAAAGGTATTTTAATTTGAACAACAGCCAGAATACCTGTACTCCAGTTATCAGTTCCAGAAAGACAATGAGGACAGGGACATGCTCTAACTGTCCAAGTGCATCAGCTGAGATGCTTTAATTATTAAATTTTTTATATTTATTGTAAACCCTAGAACAAGACAAGGCACTAAACATACTATTTTAATACCATTAAAATCTCCAAGGGTCAGTCAACATATCAATTTCATGGATATAAGTTCATCAGCAACTGCCTGCTGGTGACCTGGTTGAAAAACCAAGAGAAAACATGAAGGAGCCTGTTTCCTACAAAGACAAAAATATAGTGTACATTTTTTATTTTCCCTGTTCTAGGTGAATCCACCTCTAAAACAGGAAAAGATCACCTCCAGTTTGTATATTTAGTCTGCTGTAGAAATATAATAAAATCTTAGTCAAGAAGTCATTTTAGACAGAAAAGTCACAGCTGCCACCACTGAAGCCACTTTTGTTGCAAGTATTAATATCATAATTAATTATTAATCCCTGCATATCATATCTGAGCAAAGCCATCAGCTGCCTGTACAAAACAGTATCACCTTTATTTCAGACTAAAGATAACCAGGCAGCAGTAGAAGACAGCTTGTCTGAAAACATTTCAGCTATTTTTGCAAGGTATGGAGCATTGGAATGTTATTTTAGCATTACCAATAATGCTTTTTAGCACCAGAAAGAGGAATTGTGCATTGCGCTGATGAAACTGTAGATTACTAATCAATGTCTTGATCTATAGCTGCCTCAGATTCACAAGTGAGACCTCTGCAGCTTAATGAAACGGCTTCGGCAACACATTTCCCCACTCCTCAGTCGAACAGAAGCTGGCTGTATTTCTTGGAGCTGTCCCTGGGGCTCCACAGGCTGGCAAGCATGAAGTCTTTCTGTCTCTGACAGAGCATATGAGACCTGAGGTATGGGGCTGAAGCAAAACTGACAACTATGTAGACTAGTGACTTCATATCAGATATGTTTCTACGGGCTATTACGAGTCAGTCTCGCTTGTCTACAGAAAAGAAACTAAGTATTACCAAATTGTGACGTGAGGTCACAAACTAGCATACATTTCTATACTGTCATTAAGGTTAGCTTAATGTACAAATGATTATTAATCTATATTAAACTGCAAGTTTATGAGAGTCACGATGTCTGCAATAGCAAGGTAGGACTTGTGGCACCTTGCAGTCCTCTGTCTCTACCTTAGATTTTTAATTAAAACTGTTCCAATCACTCAGTCTTTCAACAGAATTTAGCTGTGCTGCTTACTGGACAGCTAGAAGGAGCTTAGCAGCAAATGACAAGGCAACCTCCTAAAACAGACTGACATCTTGAATCAGACATACAGACACAGAAAGATTTAATTTCAAAATCAAAACTTAAGCTAGAATGAATGAGAACGTGATGATTCTCATTATTTTGGGTGGAAACAGTGAAAAGTATGAAGGCAACCCAAAAATATTACCCAATGATTCATCCAGTGATGTAAAAAAAAAAAAAAAAAACAAACCAAAAACCACAAACCTAAAAACGTTTTCCTATGCAGAAAGGACATATACAGCTATAAAGATAAGTTATTTATGTAAAGGCTTCTGTAACCTTAAGGCTATGAAACTGTAAAGAGACTTTCACATAAGAAGTAACTGATATATGTTGGTTCTCCACCCAAAATAAACCATACTCAGTAGTTTGCTAGATAACAAAATAATACGCTATCAGGACTATTTAGGTGAAAGTCTCTCTAAAAAACTATGTCAGAAAATGAAATGGCGATGAGATAAATTTTTAGATCCTAATGTTTATCTATCAAAAATGAAGTTTAAGTCATCATGCTCTGAAGAAAAACAGGTTGTTCTATTATTTTTCCTTAGTTTGTTATCATTCCTAGCCAAAAATATTTCCTTCCCTTTTGTTTTTATAGAGACTTCCAAATTAGAAGCAAAGGGAGTCCACCACGACATTAACAATGTGCAACATACACAACACTGACTTCTCTAGCTTTTGGAAATGTGAATGTTACTCTCCACAGTTCTATACTAGTTCAAAACAAATACATACATTGGTCTGTTTAAAAGTTTGCATTTATACAAGTAGTAATCTCTCCATGGTAAGTACTTATTTAAATTTTGATTAATAGGTACTCTCATAAACAACCAGTATTAAAAAGAAAGTAGCATCCAATTAGATGTTCTGATCCTTGCATCATTAAGGAAATTTTAGGAAAAAAGTAAATTTGGCAGACAACACCACAATGACCCTCAAGTACAAGAGACATAGGTCTAGGGTAAGATTAACAGCCATTAAATATGTCATTACTCATGTAGCAGTTTATCATTATTTTTCAGTGTCAGCCTTAAGTGATAGGCTTCGCTTAGTCAGTGACAAATGTGCTGAACTTTGTGAGGATACGTTTTAGAACCTGGACATCAGTGCCTAACTCTTCATCAATAACTTTAAGAAATCAGAGCAGACAGACTTTGGTCATCTGGGATTCTTAAGTTAAGTAAACCATCACTCCATCACAGGAGATTTACAAGTGATGTATGTTCTCCCTTGAGGATTACTTCCCTCTCTGAGAAGATGAAGCTTTTTAAAGCAGTTTCTGCCATGACACAAAGCAGGAACTACCTTATCTGCACTTTGACACAGACCGTCCTACACATTCTTCTGGTTTTAATTCATTAGTTTTGTGCAGCAGAGGGGGGAAAAACCCCAAACCCCTATAAACATGCAATCAGTGCCTTTCATGTCAAAGCTTGGGTTAATTTCATAAATTATCTACATGGAATTAAAAATATGATAATCATGCAAAACCAATTAATTTGCATTCTAACAGAGTACCAGAAAGTTAGCAAATCTACTAAAAATAATAGGATGCATTGCTGTTCACTTGCTCATGTTCAACGGTAGGGGAAGTTGAAGACACAACTGCACAGACTGATTCCAAGCACACTGCCCTGACTTCCTGTGCCACGGAGCACCAGAACCGCTACAGAGCTCCAAGGCAGCCCAGGAGTCATACTGCCACCGGCATGCTGCTGACACCAGTACAAGCTTGAACTCGTTAGACACAGGCAGCCCACATGAGAACTTTATTTGACTGATTGAGATTTCGGCAGAAATGAATGTGCTCTAAATGATAACTAGCCTCTGATAAGATGCAGGCCGTATTAACATCCTGGGGGAAGCTGCTGGCAGGGGACTGTGAAGATAGCAGCTACCCTGGCACATGCTGAACAGAAGTTGTAGATCTGTTCGGGGATTCCCATGGGGAAATGGCTGCTCTACTTCTGTCTGGTTAGAAGGCTACAACATCTCTTGGTGTAACATTCTGCCAACTCAGGATCAGACTAGTGCCTCACTGCTATGACCAGCTGAAAGGAGCAAAGCAAGACTGCTGCCACTTTTGCGAATTGTCTTGCAACTATTAAGTGACTATATTTTTACTTAGGCAGCTTCTAAAACTCCAATATTTAGGCATCGTGGAAGAAATGAGAGCACAAAATAACAGTAATTCTGCAGATTCTAATAAAATGACTCCTCCGTTCGGATTTCCTAGGATGCTTTCCTCTTTCCCATGTCTGTCTCTGAGCAGCGGGGGCTCTACATTCAAATATCTTCAAAATTATATCTTTTTTTCTGTATCTTGTAACACTGAAAACCATGTTGGTTCTGAACAAACACCTTAAGGATTGATTTAAGGACTACTAACCACTGCCTTTTCAGCTGTTTTGTCTGCCTCTTGTTTCTAGGGGAAAATTACCCAAGATCTGCTTATCTGAGAGATGTTTCCCACTACAGCTGAGCTTTGCCCTCTATGAAATGCTGTGACCTTTTAAAAGAGCTGAAGCTCATAATAGAAGAGAAAATGGAACCAAAGGCTTTAGAAAGCCAAGTCAAAGTATGATTTAAGGAGCACATGTAATCAACAATGTCATGTAGGACAGAGGTCAAATCAAAATAGTGTTGACAGTCATCTCAAGGGACTGAAATTTAATTAGGCTACAGTAATGACCACAATATAGGATTAGTTTCACACAACATTTTTATTCTGCTGCTAACAGCAATGAAAGAAAAAAGTAACTACACAGCAAGTCATTATTTGCAAAGTATTGCTCACAGACTTTATCCCCAACTTTGCATAAATGTGTAACAAAAAAGGAGACTCGCTTGGATTTAAATCAGTTTCTTACATACAACAGACATGACCGAGTCCACTCAGCTTAGCCAAATATACATCACAGGAATTCCAGATCCTGAATCAGCAACTTCCATATGGAAGTACCAACCTTAGCTAACATTAGCTTTCTAACTCCATTAAAACGGCAAGTTTATTATATGCATATATGATATTAAATCATTCATGCTCCAAGTTTGCAAAAGGTTTACACTCAACACTAATGGATTCAACACAAGAGAAAAAGTTAAGAATTTAATGCAGTGACTTTAAAGCAATGACTTTAGATACAAAACTTGAAAGTATTTTACTGTAATACTGGTTTATTTACTTTTTATATGTTTTAGTCTTTAGAAGAAAATATTTAAGTTCTGCAAACTGTTATATTTCATACCATACAAACGTATGACAGAATTTAAACAAAAGGCCCTAAGCTATCTTTTCTTCATGTGAAGGCTCACTCCTCGAAAGTTTCAAAAAGCTTTTGTGAAGAACGAAGTCTCAGCTAGCCCATGACACCTGTACAGGTGTCAATATTACTGACAAACAAACTTGGAGGCTGACCCCTTCACATTCATACCTAGTAATTTCAGGATCAGGTTTCCACAGGCATTCCACAAGTCCCTTCCCACCTCCTGCCAATGACTCTCCCTGTGTAAATGCACATGGTTTTACTTATAATTTGGTGAAGTCCTGGGTTTTCTTTTCCTTTCTTAACTTGTGAGGAAACAGGATATTGGATGAAAAGTATGCTGACCTAGGAAAGATGCTTTGCATGTACTATCCTTATATGTGTTTATCCTGTACACATAAAAGATGCCTTTGCAACATTCATAGTTTAGCTGTTTAAAAGGAATAAAGGAGAAGAAATAAAGACAGAGCATGTGTATTTCTTTGAGAGCTGTGAAATTTCACCTCTAGTGAAGTCAATGGCAAAGCTCCTGCTGACTGCCTGAAGCTAGGATTCACCAAAAGTATTCAATGTACACGTGCACCACCTAGCATGCTTCAAATGCTACTGCAATACAAATATATGTAGGCTAGCCTTCGGATAAGACACTGGAAGATCTCATTTCCTTTCCAAAATTATTAAAGCATTCAGTTCATAATATTTTTTTTAGTAACAAAACTTACTAAACTAATACTTTCCATACAGTTGCTAAGGAGAAATATCTGAGAAAAAATGACCGCCTCTTACAATCTTCATAAATTGTATGTCATACAAACAAACCAACCAACCAGACTAGAAAACAAGAGGGACAAGGCTAAGCAAGTGCATCTTCCTCCCAGAGGAAAAAAACCTAACATCCAAGAAACCAATGCCAACTGCCTAAGCCATGCACATGCATCAAAAAAGCAAGAAAAAGTAACCAGAGACGGGAAGCTTGGCACCAGCTCTGCTACATGCTCATCCTCCCCACTCCTCCTATGAAGGCCATTCATTGCCATCTTGTGTTGGAAAGTTGTACGGTAACTTAATTACTGTACAAAGTTCACACTATTGAGGAAGTTTGCTTTGGCCCTTTATATAAAAAGAGCAAGTCCAGCAGAGTGGAATTCTGGAAACAATTAGGTAGTTCTGGGAAGCCTTTCACTGGGAGCTCAACATTAAAAAGACTTGCCATGTTAAAAAAGTAGTCTACAGAAAATTTTTATCTGCATGCTATCAATTTTGCACAGAACTATAGAGTATTTCTGCTAAAATTACTACTCTCATTTAAAAATAAAACAGCAGAAAAGATATTATCTTGAAAACAAATTCCTTCACCTCTGTATTCATTTTTTTTCCAGAAAAAAAAAGAGTATTACCCTATACTGAAAAATGTAATTAAAAAGATACAGTTCTAGGGAAGGTGTGACTTCAAAGAACTGTATTTTATAAATAACCAACCCACTGCAGCATTGCCATCAAAAAGATTCTGAAACTCAACAAATGCCAGCAGTTCTACAGTTTTAAATTTTACAGACACCCCCCCATTTCAAAATACATTTAAAATTTAAAGTCCTTCAGTAAGTTCAGAGGCAGCCTGCATGAATGTTCAATGTCAGTCACTTCAGAAAAGTTAAACACGAATACAGGAGAAAACAGTATGAACTGGTAAGTACTATAAAAGATTACTGATAGAATTAAATGATATATACTGACTGATCCATCTTCTAAGGTATTGTAGAAACAAAGGGTAAATAATATTTAAAAAAAAAAAGAGAAAAGGAAAAAGCTTTGTGTATATGCACACTTGTGCATAACACAGCTGTAGGCATTTGAAGGGACTGACTCACCACCATTAGATACTAGATTCTCCCTCCAACCACAAGCAGTACTTTAAAGCCTGCAATACAAACAGGGCAGTCCTGACAAGGCATTTTTATGAGTGGAAACTGTCCTTTTAAAATATTAACATTTACCATTGTACTTTTAGCTCCCTCTACCCCTTTTTACTTCTTACAGAACCTAGCACATCATATATTTAAGATATTGATTTAACTAAGCATATAATAAAATACTAAGTTGTGTGGAGTAAAAGTTCCAAATCAAAATATTTTGTCCTTCAGCAATGAGTACAATCAAGATGCACGTGCCAACTGTAAAGTAAATGTAATTCTTCCTATTGCTGATGAGGCTACCTAAGACGGGGTGAAAGACCTAGGTATGTTCTTCAACTGACAGATGACTTTGGTGATGAACTTCGATATAAACAATGCACCAGAATTGTGAGGGAGGTTGTAAACAACTGCATTAAAACAGGTTCCTACCAGTTGGTGAATGTGCCTGAAGTATTCAGTTAGACATGTAAATGACAGACAACTATTTCCTCTTGTTTCTGCATCCTCAGCAAAATAATAACTATATCTCAACTATACCTACATTTTAAAAACATGGCAGGGAAAATGACTAGGCTGATGGGCTCTGAACTGGCTGTTATTTGAGTGGTAGCAGATAGTCCAGTGCAGCCATCAACTCATTGCTCAGCAGCAGGTAAAAACCAAAATGGACTACAAGGAATTACTGCAAAAAGACAAGATTAAAATCCAGAAAGCATCATAATGCAAATGTATAAATCCATAATGCAGACACATTTTGAATATTGCGTGCAGTTCTGCTCTTTCATCTTAAAAAAGGTTTAGTAGAACTAAAAAATGGGAAAAGAGTGGCAAGGGTTATTGAAGATATGAAACAAGGCCCATGCAAAGAACAACTACACAGATGAGAATTTTTGAAGCCAGGAAAAAGAAGAGCAAGTGCAGGTAGCATAAACATCTACGAAGTCATGAGTGGCACAAAAAATGAATAGAGAAAGATTACTGAATGTTTTTCACAGTACAAGAACTAAGGAGAACGAAATGAAACTGGCAGGTGGCTCAAAACCAAACAAAAGGAAGTACTTTTTCACACAATGTGTAGTTAAACTCCGGAACTAATTGCCACAGGATGATGCAGATGCCTAAGTTTACATGAGTTCAAAAAGCAATTAGAGAAATAAACAGGAGAAAAAAAAAATCCATGAATGGCTATTGATCACAAATATATTACCTCAGGATGAGGAAATCTTGGAACCATAGATTGTTAGATGCTGAGAGAGCATACCAGGCAAGTACTATGCTGTATGATTAACTTGTTCTTATGCCGTTCCCGAAGTACCCACGCCTGCTTATTGCCACGGACAGGACACTGGGATACACTAACCACAGGCGTCTTTCAATACAGGTATTCTTACGGATTGTTTGCTTTTTAGGACATTTTTAAAGTCACTTTTTCCAATTCAGCTATTCATCTTCTGCTCTGCCTCTTTTTGTATCTTACAATCGTTTCTTCCAAATGGTCTCTAGTCCTAGGGCTTCTTTATTTCCACAAACTGGTGCAAGTATCATGATGATACTTATGATAAGGAGTACATTTACAATACATTTAAAGTCTTTTTTTTGAAGAAAAAGGAACCTTCAGTACATTATGAAATATTTAATTTGTTAGAAACCGTTCAAAAGATCTGTTTACACTCTTTAAAATACCTAGAATAACACCCAAGAAGCAAACACTGAGAAGCAGCAAGACCCAGGGCCTAAAGGTCATCAAGGAACATTCATATACAGGGTTACAATACCATTCAAGGCTGTAGAACAGAGATGATAAAACCTGCTCAAGTAAGTTTTGAGTTTTGTATGAGCTCTCAATATGAGACTGGGTCATCCATGTTAGAAACAGTTTGACATTAACCAATATCCTGAACCAACAATAAAACATTTCCAGTGCTTCAGCATTAAAAGGCTGATGTTAACAGAAGTGAGACAGTGTTGCCGTATCATCAGCATCAAGAGGAAGCGTTCCAACCTCAGGTATATAAATAATTCAGATTTGCAAGAACAGTTTCCAATCAGGAAGCGAATCCCAGCCTCATATTTACAAATTTAGACTGGAAATTAAAAGACCGTTTGTAACCATCAGAGGAATGACATCCTGCAACGTGTTTTCAGTGCACATAGTGAACCCCAACAAGTTAACTGATCTAAAGATAAAGCTCAAGATATGTGAATGAGCTGGGTTATATAAACACAGCTGCCTGAATCGGAGAGAGACTGGACTTCATGATTCAGGAGATTCCTTCCATTCCATTCCTAATTAAAATACAAATACTTTATGAATGTGTGTTGTGGGAGTCAGGATTTTTTTTTTCCCCTTAAGCAAAGTCCTGATCATCACTAAATGCTGTAAGAACGAAACTATTTGTATAGCCATCTGAAGAGTTCAGTGCTCTATGCTATCAAAGTCTGTCTCAGGAGCACAAAAAAACCACCCTGCACCACAGAAAAGCACTCTGTTGACTAAGGGAAAGGGAAAGAAATCCCTTTTTCCTGTCATTTGTCCATAAAAATTATAACCACTTAGCAATAAAAGCATGCAGAAAGTGGAGAGAACATTGCTGATTTGACTGGAGCTAAGCAGTGGTAGCTTTCAAATCTTCCCATAGGTACAATAAAACAGAACATGCCATCATATATCATTTTGTCCTGAATAACAATTACTTCCTTAGAATAATGTGTGTGGGATCTGTGACCTCCTGAATCTAAAGAAATACAGTGCAGTGACGGTGTTTTTGCTACACAGTAATTTATGAAATGCATACTACAAACTTGAAGCATATATACTAATACACAGATACTCAGGATTATAAACACACAGACAGGCTGTTCTTACAGGCCTATTCTTAGTTTACAAAATAACGACCCCAGCTGTTATTGCTCTGAAATGGGAGGTTATTCCTGATGCTGGTGAGAAGCAAAATTGACAATGCAAAAGTTCCAAGTTGATTTCAGTGCAAAATAAAGACAGATTAATGCAAATATTATGTATTTGCTAGTGCTCCTTTACTTTGTTTTGAAACATGGAATATTTAAGGATAACTCAAAATCACCAAGTTTTACTCTATACCAGTATTTGCTCAGGAAAAAGATTAACATCCTACATCAAAGCAAGCAAGCAAGCAGCACTGCTCACTAATTAAAAGGAGATAACTTCCTCATTAAATACCTGTGTCCCACTATGCAGGCTACCACTAGTTTTACCTCAACATATACATAGAAAGAGGAAAAATCCTTATTTTTTAAAAACGCATTCCACCCACTCTACAAGAATGGCTACATGAAGGTTGATACAGGGTTTAAGAAGAAACACAGGATGTTTGGAGAGAATTATGAACCTATCATAAAAATTATATAGTCACACCAGCTATTTCACTAACCAGTCAAAAAAGCCAGACAATATGCCCTAGATTCACTAAAACTCCTACTCACAGCTCTAAAATATTATAGCACCACTTTCTAAAGGACAATAAATACCATAACTGATTGGGATTTTAATAACAATACTTCCAATAAGATAACACTTCCAATGTAACCAAACCAGCACTACCAAAAATAAATCTTTAGATTTTTGAGTTTATTGTAACCAACATATTTGTTTTATATGACATTTTCGATATGAAAAATGGAAGACATAATTCATGCTTAGGAAACTAACAGCAATTGAAGGCCTCTCTGTCCCACTGAACCCTGGATATCAGAACACTGCTAAATAAAAGAAGAAACACTGACCACAGCATTAATTTGTTCTGAATTAAATATCCAAAGTCATATTTTAAGAAAAAATTAGTTTCTACATCAAACACAAAATAAGGCTCTAAGAAGAAAGGTCACCTGTGATGTCAATGTGCAGATACTTATATATCTACATGAACTTTATTTATCACAAGCTTTTTTCTTTTCCCTTTTGCATAGCACTGTTTTTTGTCCCCTACCAGTCCAGGTGTACAGCTGCGGTTTAAGTGGAAGTCTCACAGAACAATAGCAGAATGCTTCCATAAAACCAACAATATATGTGCAAAAGCAAGCCCCATCCACTAAAAGTCAGTCTAAACCTTATTGGACGTGCAGGTAGACAACAGAAATATCATCTCAGCCTGGATTGTCCCCTTAAAAACTTCCACTATTTAAAATTCTACTGTATTAACCACAAAACCTCTTAACACTGAGTGACTCAAAGCATTAAACTACTGTAATCCTTCTGGAAGGTTAAATCTGCTAGGTTTTCTTCCTTGTTAAATCTCTTAATATAATGGTGATCTCCGCTCAATAAGCACAACGTATCAGATCTTCATGTCTGACAGGTTTTGTTTCTGTATACATGTCCTAAAATGAGCTGGCCAGTAAGTCGCAGGCATTTCCAGCTAATCTGTCTTAAAAGCCAGCATTATCTGTGGAAAGGCTGTGTATTTCACCCAGTAATTAAAAAAAGATGGGATCAAAACCTCCTTACACAGTCAAGACTGAATCAACTAGAGACAGGTCTCTGAGGTGTGGACTAACCATACTGTACTAGAAAAACAAGAACTTCCCTTTACCATATTACTCTGTTTTAACTACATTTTTCAATATATTCATATCAGTGAATTTATATCCAGTGTAAATTATGTTGTTTTATCACACTATACTACCCATGTCCACATTTGAATCAGTAAGATCTGACTGTATTTAAGAAAAATTCTATTTGTGGTATTAATTAAATGCTAGCACATGAACAACCCGTATCACATTAAGTGTTCTCAAGGACAGTGGTCAGAATTTGCTTCATTTCAAGTTAGTTCCAAAACACTATACAGTCGGTACTTACTGAGATCCTCTGCGAGCTGGACCCTCTTGCCAGTTAAGAGCTTCACCTTTTTTTCATTGTCCTCAGCAAAATCTTCAAGCACTTCCTTTACATTCTTCTCCAAGCGCCTTACTGTAAAAAACAACAACAAAAAAAACCCAAACCAAAACAACAAATCAACTGAAAAAAGTGAGCAGTAACACTTTTGCACCTGTAATGACCGAAGGACCAAATTTTGGGAAGGTCTGTGGGAGATGCAGTAAGTGTTACCAGACTAACTAATCTGGTTGGAGAAAAGGCAAACTTCTGAACACATAAGCCCCTTGTTTGGGCCTGTAAGACAGGAAATTCATTGAGAAAGAAGTTTAAATTTCAAAGGATATTTTCTCTCTGAATTAAATTGGATGACTTCTTTTAGGAGGAGAAAAATATTTGTAGACTGCTTTGCTATTAAACTCAGCAGTTTCTTCTCTGAGATTGAGTGTCCAACAAATCTTTTACTGTAAGCATCCTTGCTGCCTCCTTCTTAACAGTTACACTTCTGCTATTAACATCACCCTCATCAGATGAATCAAGGCCAAGTCAATTAAAGGTGAAAGATGGATAAAGAAGTTAATGATGACAGCAGAGTGTGGTATTGAAGAACTGATGACACAGAGGGGTGTTGCTGTATATACAAGGCTAAGAGAAATCAAAAGCTCTTTAAAGCAGTATTATGTCCATCTAACACTAATATCCTTGCCCTTCATACTTAGAGGCAGTACTTCCTAATAAAACTTCCTAATTTTCAGCCCAGCAGTTGTCAATGAGGTAGGAGGTTTGAAGAGACAGGACCTAGCTTTCTACATTTAGGAGGGTAACTTGCATCAGATGACAAGGTTCAAGCCTTTTACTTCCACCTTCTTTAAGAAGCAGGTTGAAAATTATTTTACAGATCAAAGGTCGTTATTAGTAGTTGTAACATGGCACTAACCAATTGCTACATAATGATGCTTTATAAGTAAGCTGTTGTTGTATAAGCTTATCTAGACACTACATGGCATATTTTGCATGGCTTTAAAAGAATCCATTAGAAATGATTTTTTATATCAAACATCTTTAAGTAAAAACCTACAGCCAGACTGACCTGAGAAAAAAAAAGAATATAGTCGCTATTTATTGAAATTCTTTTTGCTGTGAAAAGATACTGACAACTGGCATCACGTAAGCCGAAAATATTTTAAACGGGAGAGTATATTAATTATCTTACAGTCTATTTACACTAAATCCTTTAATGTAAGTATAATGTCAAATGCTATTTACTCTCCATCTTATAATTACCTAACCAGGACACAAAAATCAGCCAGCCATGCTAAGCACGAAAGGAACACATAGCTAGAGGAGCACTAGAAAATTTCTAAACAATTTTTTGTTTCAAACACTGCAACTCACTATAAGCCTTACCTTCAGTGTTAGTAAGCTGCTGCCTCAGCGTGTTTGCTGTAATTGCCAGCATTCGCTGTATTCGCCAGAAGAGGACAATATCATTACATTCAAGCTGAAACGAGGTAAGTTGTAGTGTCAGACCCCTGATGTCCAGTGAACATCCTACACTTACAAAATCTCTTGACACTTTTAGCAGTATCTGTAAACTCATGTATACGTATCCTTATCTTGCACAAAAATCCCACAGAATAACTGCTGTAAGTAACAAGGAAACACACCAAAGATACTTCTAAAGAACCCTGTCAGCCCTGTTTAATACACTGCATCACCTTTACATCTACTGTTTTCAACAGAAAGAGCCGTGTCAAGGGATATCACAGAAAAAACAATTTGCACCCATTATATGCAGGCTGGTGAGTATAACCTAATACTAACTGAAACACCACACTTGATCATAGCAAACACATTGAGAGACAACAGCTGAACTCCCTGTTGTGACTCCTTGTCTGACAAACGCTTCTGAAGACAGTGTTGGGCCAAGGGCTATAGTCGTTAAGAAGAGACACTTTCTACACCTGCAAGAATGGCAGAAGGGAGCACTAACTTCACATTAAGACACCTTAAAAAGACAGTAACAGGAATAGCAGGTTAAGTGTCACAGAGAGGCTGTTCTCCATGCTATGATCTCATTCTCTCTTACCTCTTACAGGCAAAGGTATTTCTACAGTAGTAAAGATTTCTGACTCCATGGGAATCATTGTTTCTCAATAAAATGAAAAACAAAACTCCACAGAAAGTGAGGACCTCTATCTTCCCAGTAATTTCTTTTTGATTTAAAATGCTAAGAAAATTGTATATTCTTTTCTTTGTGCATACAGTCATTTGTTGCATCCACAAGCTTGCGTTTACAAAACTGAAAAAGTAATTTAAAAGACCTGTTTGTAAGCTCCATAGTAGTTTTTTTTTCTCTGTTGACCACACGTGGTTCCAAGCATTAACTCTAAACACTTATTTATAATACTTATCCCATGAAACCCCCCTTACTTAATGTTTTCTGAATTTTTCATATCAGTGAGGTAAATAAATATCGATGGCAAAGTGGGAGAAATGGATACCAACAAGCTGTAAAATACTGCTTTTAACAGTGTATTTTCAATACACATTGATAAGTAACAGATGTTTAGGCCACGGCTGATACCTAGCGATCATTTAATATAATTACCACCAGGATGGCGTTTTATCAGTTACAGGCCTCATGCAAAACATATCTAAGATCACCAGCTATTTCAAGGTAAAGTATATAAAAGAAAGGTTAGGCTAGTTTAAAGTATTTGTAGAATTTTTGTTTTCTAACTGAGATGGAAACATTAAGCCAAAACACTGATGTACATCTGTTCTTCAATTTACCTCTGAGTCCACAAAATGCCTTTGATAATAATAGAAGCCTCTTCGACATAGATTGCAGTGGTTCAAAGCAGTCTTCAGGAAATATCTTCTATAAATTTGGTGCCATGTGTCTTTAATCTAGGAAAACAGTACTTAAATTTGACTAAATAAATACATACACTCACTGTTGTGCATAGTTTAATGATCACATTTAATTTTAAAATATAACTCCAAATTCCACTGTTGCTGTCATGTAATACATGTTTAAATATTTCTCAGCAATTTGTCTGCAACTGGGATACGATTATTGTGTTCATTTTATTTGGCAAACATTCCAGATGACTGTTCATTTAAAAAACTACTCTTCCATGCTTGTAACATAACAATGTTTAAAAATATTGTCTGCAGCCAAAACATATTTAAATTATATACTACAAAACAGGACAAATTGTTCTGGTCTTGGCATGATGCCATCTTCACATTAGCACTGAGAATACATTTTTGAGTGGTACCCATTAATTTATCAACTAAAGCAGATTAAGGCATAGAGAAATATTTAATGGGTCTTACGTAAACAAACATTTGTAACTTTTCTTGATTAGGCTTAGTTATGTTCCAGTTCTTCAAAATTAAATATGTACATAGATATGGCTCTTCAAAAAAACCCCCCATAAAATAAAATTAAGAAAATCTGTTGCTTAGCTAGAAAGAAAACTGAATTTGCACTCAGTCGTCACTTCATGTAGAGGATGTGGATCACTACTCTGACCTTTACAGAAAGGTATGGTAAGTGCTGTATAGGAAAGGGGCGGTAGGTATTTAAATAACTCTTCTGCTTTCAAAAAGTACATGTATTAATGTTGAAAAGCTAGCTAAAGTTACAGCAGAAAATAAATCACTTAAAGAAAATCTACATCTATGGCTTATTAATGTTTGAATTCTCATTTATTTAAAATCCTACATTTAATTAGATAAAAGGTTTAATTATGGTTAAGAGCTTTACACTGCAATGAGCTAAATCATTTTCCAGAACATTTTAAATGTAGAATACATTCCCTCAGGGCACTCTAAAAAACCCTGCCTTTTTCCAAGTATTCTTACAAAATTTCCTTCTCTTCAACATACCTATGAACTTCAAACTGCATGTACAAGCACACTGAAAGCTTAGGAATGCACATTGTGTTTTTATCGTATCTTGCTCACAAAGGCCTTGATTGCACTATATAACGTCTGAACAATAACTTTAAACAAGCCTTGTCATAATGCAGGCAAGAAAGTCTGCTCAGCAGATTCTGACTGCAGTCTAAGCTGACAGATTCCAAAGACTTGTACTGCGTTTGTCTGACAGCCAACAGCAGTGTGTGAATTGCGTGCAAGCAGTCATTTAGTAATTCATTTGGAAACATCTGGATTACAAATTCAGTATTTAGATGGAGTCTTTTGTATGCTATCTAGAAGCATCTTTCAAATGTTCACAGGGGGCTTCCATATGTTTTGTTACAATTCTGCATCTTACCAGACATGGGTCAACTGTTATGCCTCTTGCTTCAAGATTCTTTCTGACAGTCGTCACTTCATCATTTGCCAGATAAGCTGCATGTTCTTCATTGCATTTGATTAATTTCTCAAGTTCATTTTTTGTTTCGTTACGAATATTCTAGGATAAGAATGATTAGTTAGAATTAATTATTAAAGACTCAGAGATCATCAGCACCTTCTCAATAAAGTCTACCTGCTTAATAAGCCAGAACAGAAAAAACCTTTGACACTATTAACTATTACATTTAGAGTGACCCAAAGGGTATTTGTGCAAAGACATTTCAAATATAGTATTTTAAAACAGATAATTCATTGCCAATTTTTCATATTTTTTTTCTTTTCACGATGCACAGAAATGCAGAAGGGGGGAGGGGGGGGCAGAAATCATAGGTGTTAGCTTCCTTTCCCCTCCATGAACACTCGCTAGCAGGGCTCACATTCACATATCACCTGTGACACTGATGAGCATTGTGATTTTTGCCTAATAGCTAGCAAGAACTCTCCATGGATTCACACCTTTAAGTTGATGTTCATTAAATTCAAGTAAGATAGGTTGAAATGACTGCCTTTCTCCCATACCTGGCTGCATACAGTTGACTGTAAAACTCCTTCCTCTCAAACAATTACTTTCTACTGTATTCTTTTAAACTCTACTTACTTCTTTAAAGTATGATTCAGTTTGAGAAGTATCTAGAAAAAGTAACATAAAGAGCCCATCACTTCTGGGCATTGAACGGAAGGTGCTATTTAAAGTCAAAAAAAATTTCAAAAAGCTATGAG
The DNA here is from genome assembly GCA_034782735.1 of Sagittarius serpentarius. Lineage (NCBI taxonomy): Eukaryota > Metazoa > Chordata > Aves > Accipitriformes > Sagittariidae > Sagittarius > Sagittarius serpentarius. The sequence continues at coordinate 28,628,217 of JAVKLA010000084.1, forward strand.
CGAACAAGAGAGGTTATGATGAAAATGGTCAATCAGAAGATACAACTGTGACTAGAATGCTAATAATAACGCTATCACATACTAATTAAATCCAAATGGAGCATGATAGGAAACTGCATGAGAATTCTGCTTGAAAAGCATGCTTGGAAAGTATAGAAGAGAATAGCTCAGCTTCCACCCTGTTTTCATCAATTTCTTTCTACTGGAAAAACTTTAATATTCAGGTCAATGGCATAACAGTAGAGATATAATTCAGCTGAAGAATGGAAAACACTTTGCAAACCACTATGTATTTGCAATATGAAAAAAGTATATGGAATCCTCTGTGGTGCAATATTTAAAAAATGAATAGTAAAACTGTAAAGTAATTTTTTTTTGCAATTATCTAAACAGTGTGAAGAGAGTTGGTATTTTTGAAAATTTACTGCATAATAATCAAAGTTTTCTAAAGGTAGTGAACTACAAATTCTTTACGTTTTTTCCCCTTTTACCTGTTCTTTGGTGCGGCCTATCCAGTATAACCACCTTTTTTTCCAGTCTGGACCCACCATATCTTCAATAACAGATTCAGCTAAAAGAGGAAACATGATATTAAGTATCACTCAAAATATATGTAACCAGCCAGATTTATAGTTCTAAAATTAGGTACAAGATCAAGAATGGACATTTTATGCCTAAGACCAACATAAGATACAACACACTGAGTCAAGTCAGATGTCATTTACTTAAAGCAACAGTTGATGTCTTACTAAAATTTAAAAATTACTGCCAACCAGTAGAAACTTCAAGAAGTACAGAGAAAACATAACATCCCTCCACTGAGACAGCCCTGCAGTTTCCAAGTCAGGCATTTAAAAAAAAAATAAAAATAAAAATTTGATGTAACTTGCATCAAAATTAATTATGCTTGATAACCATAAATGGACCAACTACTTCCCCTGAATTTACCCTATTCTTCTACACGTGTGTTTGGACAATTTTTTTGACTCTGCAGATCTCTATTACTTATCCTTCAGTTGCCTCACTGCAAGAGCAAGAGCACTAGCTTCTGAGGCTGTATTTTGCTAAACATTTCTATCAGTATTGGTAGCATTTTAAACTGTCACCACTATCTCAGTTGTGCTGATACAAAAGCTTGCACTGCAGTGAAGTGAACTAGATCCGGAATTGGCCCAGATTAATAAGCACACAAGAGTAGAATACATCACACAACTCACTGTCTTTGAGACGACTTTGGAGCGTCTCTTCCATAAAATGAATAGCTGCATCCCACTGCTGTTTATCAGATATTGACCTATCTTCTAACGCATTGTGCTGGATCACTCGCTGTAATAGAGAAAATCATTTTAGCATGCAATAAATTATTTATTCAGGATTTCGTAGAAAAAGATTTCTGACATTCTCTTCATTTTTTGATGTCCATAAAAACAGCACGTATTGGGCACACAGGATTTATTCAAGAGGGACCTTTTCAAAGCACTGCCAAAAATATTTTCTTGTGCCTTTAATTTGATTCTCTTCTATATCCTAGCATAAATCATGCAAAAAATACAGCAAACAATATGAAATCCCTCTGGATTACAGAATCTATAAAGACGGTACTGAAATGCTGTTATTTTGTGTGGCTATACTTAACAGAACAAACGAGCTGATGCTAAACAATCCTCACAAGGCTGTTCTTGGGCAGCGGGTGGATTATGGAGGACTTTTTCGTGAACCAACAAAACCAATTTTATTAGATGTTATTTAGGGCAATAATTAACAAAAGGTAGTAATAAAATTAATTGAGAAATGTTGAAATAAAACATTTTATAGAAAAGGAGACAGACACATCTCCCTATCATTTTATGATTAAAAGAGCGCAAAAATACTGAATAAGCAAGTTTAGTAAAAAGATTTCAACAGCACTTAGTCAACCATGCAAAAAACCCACTACATTATACCAGGCTATCCTCCGCTCTCTCATTCCATTTATGTCGTTTAATACTTTCTTCTTTGACAGCTTGTTTCAGTTTATCAAAGATATCATCATGTTCTTTTCCTTTTTGTTCTGTCATGAAACGGGAAAATTCTTCTTGCAAAGTCTCCCAAGCCACCTAGAAAGTTAGCAAACAATGCCTACTGAAATGGAACCTTATACTATGCACCAGCTGGTAAAGGAACATTTATGACAATTTTTGAAAGTATGGAAATTTGCATACTTTCTGAAAACAATGTACCAGTGTCCTGGTTTCGGCTGGGATAGAGTTAATTGTCTTCCTAGTAGCTGGAACAGCGCTGTGTTTTCAGTTCAGTATGAGAAGAATGTTGATAACACCCTGATGTTTTCGGCTGTTGCTCAGTCGTGT
>JAVKLA010000084.1:28630664-28696555 GCA_034782735.1 Sagittarius serpentarius
TTCTGTTCTATTAAACTGTTCTTATCTCAACCCACGAGCTTTACTTTATTTTTCCGATTCTCTCCCCCATCCCACTGTGTGGGAGGGGAGTGAGTGAGCGGCTGCGTGGTGCTGAGTTGCTGCCTGGGGTTAAACCACAACAACAAGCATAAGAGTAAGTCATCAACTTTTCCTTTGCTGCCTTATCCATTACTAAAGTCAACACTAAACTTTGCTATGTTGTAGCAAGTAGAATTCTGTTAAACTTTAATAAATCTATAAACTATGAATATACGTAGCTTGAAGGGTTTGTTTAACCTTTTAAAAGGAGGGTTTTTTTGGTCTTTAATAGGAAAAATTCACCAGAAGAGCAAAATACAATGTTCCTGCTGTACATGCTTCTCAGCATCAAGATCTTGCTAGCCTTTTCTGACATGTAAGCTGGTTAGAAGAACTACAGTCGGCCCTTCAAACCATCACCTTACTTCTCTGGAACCATGCTTTCATTTCAACAGGCTTTGCACAAATAGTTATTTAAAATTTTTTTAAATAACTAAATTCTCACCTCTACTGCTTTATTAGGCAGTTGCTTGTCAGTCCACTGCTTCAGTTTGATGTCCACAGTGGTGTTAAATGTCCCTGAATTCATAGTTTGTGCTGCTGGGAGGTATATATTCTCAATCACATGAGTGGATACCCTTTCCCATAAAGTTTTCTGAAGAATCTCCTCCCTAAAATGGAAGTTGTAACACTTACGATGGCTTCCAATACAAAAGTGTCTAACAGGTATGCATTCAATTTGCTAGAAACACTGAGAAAACAAGACTACAGAATGCAGGAAATACTTCTTAACATCAGGACATGACTTCAACCAAAATCTGCTTGGAACCAACGACACAAATACGCAATGTTTTCAGCAGCAAAGACAGCTTCAGAAGTTGGCCTCTACAACTCTTACAGCTGCCACTGCACTGCACAAGAGTTCCTTGCAGCCTTTAATTACACCCGTATAACCATGTGTGTGCATATGCATGGCAGATGGGGGAACGACAAGGGGGCAGACTGTAAAGCATTGAAATGATTTGACTAAAAGGTCCGCACTCCCAAAAAACCATGTGGGTTTTGTTTCTTAGTATTCTGATTTGTTTGTTGGAACATGCTGTAGTTTTCCATCTGTGATTGTCACTGATTGTTCCCAGATTTGATAAGCAATGAAGCAAGTTGAGAAGTGCAACCTTTTACCAAGACGTATATTGACAGTCATTTATAGTGGCATGAGGCACGTTTGTAAAACTAAGCACCACTTTCCTATTTATGATGCGTTTCAAGAAGTAACAATGGAAACAATCTAACTTTAACCTTTCTAAATTACAATAAATTTACTCAGGAAACTGCAGCTGCAGACGACTCAGCTGAGCCAGGGTAACATGCTGCTGGTACCCAGAGGCGGTCACACTCCTTCTGCTCCTGCCACAGTCTCCAGTACAGGTTGTGGGTTTCTTGCAGATTAACTTTATGCTAGCTCAGCGTACTAAATCAGCTTACCAACAGGTCATATGAATGCCAGATTTGGTAGAAGGGTGAGAGCTAAGAGCTGAAGAACAAAAACTGCCTTTTTTTTGGTGGTACAAGACTAGCAGATTCACTCAAGCCCTTTTCTTCCAAATGGGCTGAAGTTCAGGACACAAGCCTCATCCCTGATAATGCCCCTATTCTAACGGGCCGTCAGTGGACAAAGACTGAAGGAATAATAAATATCACTCCTCCTCCCATTTCAACAGTGGCATAATTGAAAATTTCTCTTCCGTGTTTAAAGCATCCTTTGAGATTTAAAAATTTTAAAGCTGTCCTTCTGACATACCAGTATAATAGAAGATCAAAGCCACTAGTTTTTTTACTGTTGGAACAGATCTTTGGCATATTTAGGGTAGTAAAAGTATTTATACAAAATTAAAAGTAACTCAAGCACTTAAATGTTGAAAGAATTCACTATAAATAAAAATTAATATTGCCACCAGTAAAAAATATTTTCCTTAAAAAGCTTTGTTCAAAATAGGATGATTTGGATAGTGTTCGAACAAAGATCAATTATTGACCATTCTTGATCACCACTAAAAGACCTGGGGACGTGGCAAATTAATTTCACTTACAGGGTGTGCTGTAAACCATCTGTTACAGATTTTACCACTTACAAATCCACTGTAGGAGAAGTGTAGTACTCCAATTAAGAACAAATGCAATCTCATTCCTTCTTTACTGACATGTCAATAAAAATAGACTTTTGCTTTGCTTAATCCAATCAAACAATTGGGAGGAATGGAAATTTTAACAGGATAGAAACATTTGCATTCATCAAATGCACTGCTGTTTTTAGGCTGCATAAAATGGCTCACAGAAGCATTTTTGCATGACTTAGGTTTCCAGTTCTACTTTATAGTTCATTAACTGTTACAAAACTAGAATCACCACTACATTTTAACTTTCAAAAGAAATGCGCAGAAACATTCATCTTATGCACCCACCCTATCCACAACATAAAATGAAGCAGACTAGATATGGGTCAGGGTACTTCAGCATCTATTACACAGCAAACAGCAGCAAACACCAAAATGGCAAACCTGCATTACATTTGGACTAGAATGTAACTTCAGACTAACATACTGTCTACCATACTTTCCCGGAACACATCCACATGCCCAGAATTATTCTAATGTCATTAAGAACCAGACATTTCATCTTGGTTTTTAATCTATGACCAAGTAACAGTTCAATTCAGTCACTGAAGGCAAAGGCATTAAAGAAATCTTTTTGTGGTTCTCAGTTGCAGTACAGGCTGTCATCAAAATAATCCTTTACATTGGCTATTCTCCTCTCAGCCTGCATCTACAGCAGCTTTACTATGCAGTGATAGTACACAGCTGAAATACTTAGGCTAAGCTCTCTCTCTCACACCTATGTCTGCCTTACAAAGAAGTAGGGCCGCGTAGAACGGTGCTACTTGGTTGAGGCTACCAAGGAGATCCACACGTAGGATGAAATTCTCAAATATCCAGATCAGCTCTTTTTACAGCCAGGAATTACATAATCTTTCAACTTCCACATCTCTTATTCAGAGATACAAAACTTCTCTTTTCCAAGGTCATATATATTATTTTGATATGCACAACAATAATCGCCAAACATCAAGTTAAGACGAATTACTGATTCATACTTCAAATGAACATCTGAAAACACTTTTATTATGGCTATTCCTTTTCATTTTTGAGGAATATCTATTATTCATTATACTGCGTAAAACCAGAACAAAACATAAACTGATGTCATATAATTTTTGTTGAGGGATTATACAAGTATTTGCTGATACAGAATAAAACAAACAAACATAGACTACTTCCACAGGAACAAAGGACATAATAATACATTGTCATAAGAAAAACAGTCCCTTATTTATATCTGAGAATTTTGTTTACTAAAACTCTTTGTTTTTAAAGACAAACTTCTGCTAGTTAATTAAAAAAAAAGGAAAAAAAAAATTACCATACCAGTGCTTTGGTGTGACCTGAGTCAAACTTATGACTTCATCAAGAATCTCATTTTTTGCTTTTTCAAACAGTTCATTCTATGCAAAAGGAAAAATATGAAATAGTAAGATTTTAAGTATAGTTTGATCATGTTTCCATACAAAAAGTAAAAAACCAAAACCTTTTTCGTATGGCCTTTAAGCCTAAATGATACCTTCTGGTCATGTTCTGGACAATACACATGCTTGTTATAACCTACTCTGGTTTACCATACATCTTCTCACCCATATCTTGCATGCCCCTGGCCAGGCATGGCATTTGAATATTCAGGATATCTATAAAAGAACTAGAGAATGGGATCATAATTGTTTTGTTACTCAGTCTATCCGAAAGACCAGGGAATATAACTTCTCTTTGCCAGTTCTCTTGTGATTACAAAGAAACACTGACCTATTCCTGTAGGCAAGTTAACTGTATACTAGAAGAGTGAAGGACTTGTTAAGCATTGAAGTATCGCAGTTTTGAAGCACAGAGTTTCATAAAACAGAGCGCTCAGTATTTCCTTCCCCTAGAATAATTTACACTGTCCTCATGTTTTAAAACGTCAGTACTTTATGTTAACTTTAAGAAACCTTTACAAATGAGATTAAATAGCATATATTTCAATCCATAATCTTCAACACTTTGTAGCACGCAAATTAAATTTACCCTGTCAAGCTCTCGCAACCGGGGGTAATTGTTCTTCCATTCAGTCTCAAGATTGAAACGTGTGGCTGCAAAAATCAGAAATAAGGCCTTAATTGTCTATATGTGCTTCATGACTATCTTCAAAGTTTAGCAGCTCCTAAAATTGCCACAAATCTTGCTTATGACAAACCCTTCAAGAACTTTAAGTGCCTCTGCAAATAAGCAAAGTTTTTTGCTGTCTATGCTCAGATATTCTGTCTGCAAACTGCAGGATTCATGCATTGAAAAAATGTAGTGGAAAGAGGGCCATCCAATTTCCAGCTCTGTAAAAGTCAGTCCTGCCCTGGCTGAGCAGATGGTATCCTTATATAGGAAGTAATTTTAAACAACGTCTGAATCCAGTTGAAGGACTGTGTTTTGCCCACAAAAAAAACCTGGATTTTTTTCACAGAATCGTAGAATGGCTTGGGTTGGAAGAGACCATCAAAGGTCGTCTAGTCCAACCCCACTGCGTAAGCAGGGACACCTTCAACTGTATCTTCTAGAACAACTAGATCAACTAGAACTTCTTCTTCATACTAATTTACTCCTTTGGCTTTTAGAGCAAGTGGGTCCTTCATACCATGAATTATTTTGTTTTTGTAAAGATTAACTGGGGCAATTACCAATTCATGAGAAATGTTGATCATATAATATACATAAAACAAGTGCCCAAGCATGCTGGCAAAACAGTATTACATGTATGTGGAAGAACTATCTGTTTAACAGCAAGTTGCTATTTCACTTGGGTTTTGAAAATATGTTTACCTTTAAAAGCATCTGCTTGCTGCTCCACAGACTCTCTCACCATTTTCCAAAAACAATCTGACACAGCAAGACTTAAGTTCTTTGTTGTTACCTGGTGTGCCTTCAGCATACATGTCCTGTAAAGAAAGACAGCTAGAGGAAATGAGTCTACCCCATGCTTTCTGGCCCCCATTTTCTCCTCACAAGAATAAAGCTTTGCTTTTTATAGCAGATAAGCAGAGAATAACATGTCAATGTGCACCTAACCCAAATTCCAGCTTCCTCCTCCAAAATATTAAATGCAGATAATCACCAAAGCAAAGGGAGGAAAAGAAACCCCAAGCCAACAAACAAGCAAAAAAACCCACAACCCACCACAAACACATTTTTGTCCTAGGGGTTGCAGTGCAGGTACGGCAGACCCAAAGACCATGCAGCTTGCTTTCCTGAGAAATACATGCCTGTGAAATCAAAACTCTGCTCAATGAACTTCCAGCAGAACACACAAGCTAACCCTTTGAATACAACATTGTTGTCACACCAAGACGACTGATATTTAGAGGCACTACAACTCATCTTTGAGCTGGATTCACTCCTCCCAGGTGTAGTAAAAGTGCCTAGACACAGGCTGGGAACTTAGTTCTTCTAGAGCCAACGAAGAGTCACAGAAACCTCTGAAGAGAGGCTCAGAACTGCAATGGAATCAATTGCTGCTTGAAGATGCCTGTTTCTCTCCATTGACTTGCAGTAAGCATTAGGAAACCAGGCTAATTTGGTCACCTTAACAAGACACTTAAATTAAGCAGATTAAATCTCAAATAGTATTTCTATGCTACAATCCTTTTTTTAAGTTCAACAAGAAAAACTGATGCTAGCATTTACCAACACAGGCTCATTTTAGTAAAAGGAATAAACAGCAACATACTTTAACAGCTTTGAATTTTGAAAAAATTCCTCTTCATATTCTTTAATAGATTCAATGCTTTCACTGCTGTTTCCTGGAGAGAGAAAAAGAATGCTGCAACAGTTCCATTTAGACAGTTTTCTCTGCTATCAAGGAGAAAATAAGCAGAGCCAGAGCTCTCTTTACCTTTTCCAGTAACAACTGCAAAATAACCCAAAGCTTTCATTGGGAAGAGTTTGCCTTCAATTATTTGCTGGATCTATGAAAATAAAGGATTAAAAAAACCGTAGTTAACTTTGCACAGAGACATTCTTTCCTTCAGCACAGTTTTAAAGCCAGATCTAGTTGTATCTATGCATAGACTACTATAAGCACCAGTTTGTCATGGGACTATGAGGTGATATTTAAAAAGAAAAAAAAAAAAAAAAAAAGGCATAAAACAAATAAGGCATAACATAGCAAAATACAAAAATAAAGTGAAAAAGCCTATCCCAGAATATCCTAAAGCCTTCTCAGGAAATGGAACTTGCTCAGGGCATCTCCGTGAAAGGAACCAGTATTATAGCAAGCTGTAGCCAAGCTGTGACTGAAGTAATGTAGCTGATCACTAAAAGCAAAGCCTGAGAGAGAAAAAAACAACCACCACTCATAAACCAAAATAAAACAAACAAACAAACGAATCACTCTGAATACAGAAATAAGCACTCAAAAACATCTAGAACAGGTAGGTGGGATCCAATATTTCTGAGAGCATCTCAAGTATTTTTCCATGTGTGACCTTAACCATCACAATATGAGAAAAATAGTGTCAACTCACCCTGCTTGGGCTAGCCACATTTTTCTCAGCAAGATCAACTTTAGTCAACACAAAAATTGTCCTTTTTCCTTGAGGATCCATTTGGCTGACTAGGTCTGTGACAATACTACGTTCTGCATCCACTGACCCATCTAAAATAAACAAAACCAAAGTTATATTTTATGCACTATGTAATCTAACATGCAGTACTGAAGATACAGTAGGCATCAAATAAGTTTTATGTTACAACTTAAAAACAGTAAAATTACACTTAGATTCAATTTCTGGGTACACACAGTGAAAATGTGCTTTGCTCCCAGTATCATAAAAAAAAATAGCTTGTTGTACTTGTATAAGTTTTGAATAAGTACCAGCTTGCTCAAAATATTAAACTCTATTATTGTCTGTTGCCTCCAAAACCACTTCTGAAGACATCTTGCATTTTATTATCACCGCCATCTTTTTTAATGACAAAAAACCTCTCAGCAAAAAGTTGCTTTTTGCCACGGATAACAAAGGATCCTTAATTTATAAATAGACATTTCACAGCATGCTGTTTTGTACGCTATACAAATTACCACAAATAGAAAAAAAAAAAAATAATCAGGAGAGTCCCCAGAGTAACATAAGAATCGCAATTAAAAGATAAAAAAATCCTGCCAGTTGGATAACCATCTAGATTCTTATTACCTTGAATACAAAGGATGATGGCATTAGGATTCTGCATGTAGGCCTTGCTGATGCTAAAGATAGTTTCCTTCGTATCTGGAGCCATACCTGATGTCACAGTCTTTGGTATGTATATGGAGATACATATTTAAAGGAAAAAAGAAAACAGAAAAATGTAAAAAAGGAAAACAACAACAAATGTTCTCACCAATAACACTACCTCACTTACATGTCTTAAAGATTTTTTTTTATTTATTTATTGCATACTTACACTAATGACTCCAGGTAAATCAACCAATACCATTCTCTGCAAACCAGGACCTTTCACGCTTAAGGAGATGGTCTGTGAAGTAAGATTGAAATTAAAGGTTTATACACACACCTACTTTGTATGTAATTACATACACAAACACACATAAATAAAAGTATATAAATGCATGTTTACACACACATACGCTTTAAACCAGCAACAGCCTGTAATTTTAAGAAGTCCAATTTTATATGCACATACTTGTGATATAAAACCGATCATAACAGTCTGAATACACTTTGCATAGTGCAAAATACTAAGTACACACAAACTGGATTCACCAGTCTCCTAGCTGAAGAATACTTACAGAAGTTATACATGTACAGATATTTGCCTCTAAATATTTGGCAGGTCTTACCTCAGTGCTAACCGTGCACCCTTCCTTCACGCTATTTCTCATTCTGATTTCTATTTCATGTCTTAAAGCTGCAAGCTGTTTTGAGAAAAGCAAAATACCAAATATAAAACTCCCTATAATCGTGACAGAAGAAAAACCACCAACATAAGTAAGAAAGTTTGCTTAAGGACTAAGATCTCTCTCTATAAATACTATCTCAAATGCACGTTGAAGAACTAAATCTGGTAAATGAGGCACTAAATGACAGATTACCTGCAGAGCCCTGCATAGTCCAAAAAATGTCTTGGCACAAGAGCTCCTCCTACATTCTATCCACTTCAGTGCCAGCCAAAAAGCACACTAAGAGGTAATTTAGTAACTAATATCATGCCTTGCCCCACTAAACATATTTCACTCTAATTAAACAGGGGCTAACAGCTCGCAAAGACACGAAATTTTTCAGAGAATTAATAAAAGTCACATTAACTTCCACTCATTTCTTTATACTTACATCCTCTTCCTTGGTCAGATCAAACTCCCGAGAGCTGTCTTTGAATAAAGCCACATGGTGGGGACCTTCACTAAGGGTTACCTAAATGGTAAAAGCCTTGTATGAGAAAGTATGGTAAATCTAATGCAGAGAAACATGAGAAGTACACAGCACATGTACACTTCTCACTGCAGTTACTCTGATAGTATATATGGATCATATATAGGCCTGCAGAATTTTTGTCATTGACTGCAACAACTCACTTGCTTAGAGGCCATTTTATAAACAAATTTTCATGCATACTTCAATTAATGGCATATTCAGAGGGAGAACAATACAGCAAATACTGATTCAGAGATTATGACGTTTCTTACCTTAACAGGGGAACGTGTCATCATCTCCCCAGACCCTCGAGGGAATATGCGGGCTTGGGCGATCATTTCTAACACACTGGTTTTTCCTGCACTTTGATCTCCAACCACCACCACCTTATGTGAAAGTTTAAACAGCCATTGGCTTTCAGCAGGACATTTTGGAAGCTTAGACAAAAGCTAAGATGATATTAATCTGTATCAACACTGGCTATATTATGTTTGACAATAAATACGTTGGTTCAGATATGGAATTTTTGAAGGAATATTAACTTTTAGTCATGCAAAAAAAATTGACTTGTGCTTAAGACAGCACAGTCCACAAAGCACCCTACAGGCCTAACCTGCCAGGCCACCTAATGAAGAGCGGAAGGGCTTGCTGTTCTCATGGCAGGCAGTTCTTCTCTCCTTGTGCAAAATCCTTTCAGCAGGCAAAACAAGGAAGACTACTTATCTGGTAGATGCTGCTTCTGCCTGGAGAAGGCTGAATTCCGATGTAGCTCCTGTCATTTCCTCATTTGACCGGCTTCCCACAGAAGCCACCAGCGCTACAGGCGGTTGTGCAAGCAGGAAGCATTCCTGGCTCTCCCCTACGCCAGCGGTCAGGCTAGCCAAACCCTTTCTCAGGCTCCCCCCTCCAACTGCAGCACTACTGTGGGGACTTAGCCAGGGCACTTTACCTCCTCAGCTCCGCTGGTAGTACACACTGGGAAACAACAGTCATTTTACAATGCTGAGAAGGCTGGGGTGCTCTGACTGAAACCATATAAAATGAAAGGCTGAGCATAGCAGCAATATCTGTATCTAGGCAGGGTTTTATCTATGAGCCAAGACAGACTTAACATAGTTACATTAGTTATTCTCAACATTCTCTTGTTGCATTTAAAACGGAGAACATGTCTTAAGCAAAAACCCTCGAGTTACAAGAAAATAGCCTAGCAGTAACTCTGGATTATTCTGGAATATAATTTAATGTTCTAGTCAATTATAAGACTGGTGTTTCAGCAAAAAACCTTGAATTTTTCATCTACTTACTCGAGGTAGGTGATCTTGAGTGTTGTAACTGGCATCATAATCAGACAGGATGTCGAGTACTTCAGAATACATATCAATCAAGGATTTCTACAAAAAAGGTACAGAGAGAAAACACAGCCAATTAACAGAACAAAGATGGGGTTTCAGACTACTTCATTTGTATATTCTGTAAACTCATCTGTAAAAATGTGTTTATTCTGTCCTGATGGTTTGAAACCTAAACCGTCTATACTGCAGCACAGATCTCCATTTCATAAAGTACAATACCAAGTAAAGTTATCCCTTGCCTTCTGTGGATGAAAATACTACAGCTGCAGACCCATCTTGCTGAAGGAGCAAAATGAGAGCTCTTACATACAGTGTAAGAGAACAACAGTGCTCAGACTTCACAGTTTCCAAGTTAAGAAGTTGAATTGAGTTTCTTCCATTAAACATCTAGACTTACATTTTCAGCTTGATGAACAGTAAGCATTGACAAGGATATAGAGCTATCAACCTCTTTCTGTACAAATAAGAACTCCTCATCTCCCAGTTCCCAGAGGAAAGAGGAAGATCCATATTGGTCAGCAAGTGACACAGAGAGAGGCAGAAAATGCCCATTTTTAGAATGCTCAGGATGCTGGCAGACAAAAGCAAAAGTATACTTAGTTTAATCTCCCTGGATTTATACATTAAAAGATGTTTCCCAACCCCGTAATTATATTCCTACCACACTCAGTAAGACTCATGACAAAGCACAAAGGTATCAGACTGTGTAACAAGAGCTGAAAGCATATTTGTTAGCAGATACAGTGCAACTACATCAAAAAACCCAACGCACATTTCCCAATTACTTAGGTAAGTTAGTTAGTTAGACCTGGTAATCCCTTTGTGCTCTTCAGCTGAAACTATTTCCAAAAGTTATATAGTTTAAAAAAAAAAAGTGTAAAAGCCTTAACATGTCAAAAAATTAGCACAGATATCTTACAACAAATGTTAGAAGTTCGTAAATGAATTAACAAATACAATTTAGAATAGCATCATGGAAAATACGGCATAATTGTATTTCTATGCTGATTTGTAACACGTAAGTACCTTTAACTTCCTCTGATGAATTCCCTTGTCATCTCTTTGCAGTACCAACTTTCTTAATTCTTTGTTCTCCTTCTCTAATCGCTCAAGCATTCTTTGGTATTTGAGCTACAAAACAGTGGTACAAATATAATTTGTAATTAAGGAAACAGTACACTCACGTGAGCAAAATTTTACCTATGAAAAATATATTATCCTTCAGGCAAGTCTTTCAAAAACATAGAAACGTTTGGGATCATTACAGTCTATTAAAAATACAAGGACATCAAGAGAAGACTTAAGATTTATTTTTTTTTTTTTTCCAGCAACACACCACCTTTGCTTCAAAAGTTTTAATAAGACCACAATGTTCAAACTTGGGGACACATAAATCAACCTTTAAGCTTCTAAGGCAAGCATCATTTTCAAAAGAGCTACACATATGCAGTCAGACAGAAATTAGCATCAGTGGGAACTGGCTGTTCAATTAAAAAGATCACAGGGCTTAAATGTGAATTTGCAAGCCTAGTTTAGACCCTTTCTTCAATATGCAACCTCAGTTCAAGAAACAAGTGTACCAGCTAGCTCAGTCCTGTTTAGAAGGAGATTATGATAGTCCTCTGAAGAGGAGACATGACTGTAATTTTTGATACGTACTCCGAAAACTCTTTTCTGTGACGTGGAAATGCATTTGGCCCGAGTGTACTTTTAAGAAGAAATCTTATTACTTACCTTTTTTTATAACAGCTTGAAATACATGCTTTCAAAACTAGCAAATTATATAAAGAGGTTACAAAACCTTCTATCAAAACAATGTGGCTGAGACAAAGAGCCCATCAATTTAGAAGCCTACAGATACAACAAAAGATTAATTGTACGTTAACTTCAGAAAAGTAAGCAAGCAAACTGAAGTACTGACTAATATGACTGATAGGCATCAACCCTGATAAAAGTCTAGCTTAAAAATAACTACTTCTGCCTTGCTAATTAAGGAGATTAAAACTTTGTTGGAACGAAGTTTTGTGAAGTTCAAGTCAATTAATGAGACGAGAAGGAGTCCCACGTTATACCACATTTGCACTGAAAAGCCCCATTAAGGTACAATATATGAAACGCTTACAAATCTGTTGTAAGGCAACACCTAGGAGGAAAAAGTGTTGCTGTCCAAACAAGAACTGTAAATCATATAACTCAGGAATCGGGGTTCCTGCTCTGTAAGGACTGCCTAAGGGATGAAATACTTCTTTATAAACCAGATCTGCAGCTGCACACTGTATTGCCCAGTATTATGAAACCTGCCCCCCAGAAGGGCTAGAAATGTTCCTTGGTTGAGCTGATGCAGAGAATTCTTAAATTAGCTACTGAATGCAAGACCAAATTTCAGAGAACATGAAAACAATTTTATTTTTGTGACTTTGTTCTTAAATAATGTATGCTCATGTATAATTGCATCCTTGATAGAAGATACTAGATTTATTACTATTTTAACCTTGTCAGGTTGTAAGTATAAGTTCTATGTAAGGGAAACAAAGTAACATGTATGTATTCACTACATACAGAAATTCCTATTAAAAAATGGGCTTTCCAAATGTCTATTATTGAACTCCTATGTCCTCTGAAGTTAGGCTATGCACTTTTTAAAAGGCCAGTTCGAAAAGCAGTGATCCTAAAGCTGATCCCTGCAGATCTTTTCCTTTTCCACCAGCTAATGAAGCAAGCTTCTCTTTAACAAAGGTAACAAGGAAATACTGAAAACAGGATTTTGCTTGCAAAAGCACATCTTCCCTCAGACTACATTAAATTACAACAACTGAACTAGATGGAAGACATTCAGAAACTGAAAGTGGCTTGGGTTTTCTGAAGCCATGTTTTTTAGAAACGTATATTAAAAAACCCTACCAATAACTGTCATTATTATTCAAATTTTCACTTGTTGATTTTTTTTTTAAAGGACATCACTCTGAACAGCACTATCCTCTTCAGACTCTTAAAGGGATAAAATGTTCTCTTAAATCCCAAAGACAGGGCAGAGAAAAAGCTTTTCATCTGCCCATGGCAATTTTAATACCAAATAGTCCAATCACAGAAACAGCTTTAATTGAAAGAACTGCTTACTGCTTCACAAGACAGATTTTGATTAACACTGCACGGCTTATATATAACTCTAGCATTGTATTTGCAATTATTTTTCTTGATGGAAGAAAACAAAAAAGATACTTTGGTTCTCCTGAATGCCACTATACTATAATCTCAATGTCTCACCCCACATATTCCATAAGATGTCTATTTTTCCTCGTGGACCTCTGATGTTTGGCCAGCAAATGCACTTAAAAGCTTCTTTACTAGAAATATCTCCTAGATTAAGGGATTAAAATGTAACTCCTTAATAAGTACACTCATTTCCTTTCTGCAACAAATGTGCCATTTAAACATACAAGATATCACAGATATATTTAGTAGCACTGAAGTTATAAAAGAGAACTGTAGAATGGAGGAGTAAAGTTAGCATGCATCACAAGTTAAAAATTGGAACCTCACCACTGTATTTACATAACACTCATGGGCTAACTTTACATTTCGGGAATATACAGCATTGAAGGTAAGGAAGGTATTTTGGGAAGGTACGATTACACATTTGCCCTATTCTTACACTCTCTTCTTGCATTCCGTCAGCCAATGTCAGAGAAAGAACAGACTAGACTGACCTTCGGTCTGTGCCAACACAGTCAACTCTGTATTGATAAACTTAAAGACTGGAAAAAGCACTGCATTTTTACCAAGTATCTTATATTTCAGGTATGCTTTCGTCTAGTAAATCTGAGCCTGCTGCACATAAGTCTCTACTTAAGATATAAGTAACTCAGAAGAGTTACCTGAGTGCGTAAAAGTTCTTCTTGAAGTTGATCAATCTTCTCTTTGTCAGAAACCTACAAAGAAAAATAATCATAGCTACTAACACATTGTTTAGTTTATCCACTGCAAGTAACCAAATCACAAACTGAAAGCTTCATTCCACATGAGAAAATTGACTCTACGTGCATTTTAAAGCAAGTAAAGTTCTTCAATTAGCATTTGAGATTTAACGCTGATGGAAAGTTCCATCTGCAACAGGAAGTTCACATCAAAAAAAGGTCTGAATTCCAGTACATGCAAATGCAAAAATTAACCCTTCAAGACTTAATACTAGGAAGTGGGCTTAGGGAAAAGCAAACCCTATACGGTGCTCTGTTTTCTGGCCACTGACTTAAATGTAATTTTAGTGGTCAGACGCTCAGGATCTTATATATTCGTTTCCTGCATCACCACAATCTTCATGGATACAGTCACTAAAACACCCACTTGCTACAGAAACTACTTGCAGGTGAGTATTCACTATTTCTGACTCTTCAAGGGGATTCTTATTTCATATTTGTTTTTCAGAATTATAATCCTAAACATGCATGCACAATTTCATAAATTTTAGCTAGTCAGTCTCAAAGGGTTATTTTAAAATTACTTCAATTACATTAAAAACTGGAAAAATTAAGATATTATAACAAAATATTTTGAAGTTCAAGGCATAAATGCAATAAGATCAGGCAATTAGAGCCATTCTTAGTCAAATATTCTTAAAATAGGTTCATCAAGATGTAATAAACAGTTGTTCAAAACAATCCCTTTTTAATAACACAAAGACAAAAGCATAAATGGTGCAATACAAATTCATATGATGTAAATATTTACAAACAACAAAATCTAAGGATTGACTGATGAAATACTAAATTTAGAAAAAATTATAATCTAAACAATTAAAGAATGAGATAGGAAAAAGTTTCAATATTTAAATAAAGATCATGTAAGAAAGCTCATGACATTTACAACTCAAGTTAGCTTCGTATCAGAGTGTATTATCTAACATGCAGAAAACAGCTGTCATTTAGACAAATCAATTTAGTTACTATAATTTCACACCTGTTGTTACAGATTAAACAAGAAAAAACCCCACAGTTACTTGAAGTGATTGATATTATTTAGCCATTAAACCTGTAATATACAGAACTGTGCCTGCACTTTATAGGCAGCAATCTAAGCTGACACTCCCGTCTATATCCAATTATGTTCTTATTCATAAACAGCAAAGAGGAAGTGCTATAAATTGACTTCCTTTTAATTTCTGTGAATTAGATCAGCGATAGCAAAAGTGCATCAGAAACAGGGTTAGTTTAACACACAGACAACTTGATGTGTGCAGCCACAAGGTGATACATGTAAATAAACATTTACATAAACACCTCAGAGACATAAAGGGACAATAAAAATAGAAGGATAAAGAGAATGGTGTGGAGAGTCCAAAGCGGCAAGAAAATAAAGGAAAGAAAAGGAAAACAAAGTGTTTCCATGTGCTGCAGATTTTCAAAGCAACTAACATTTTCCCCACTCTGCTCTTAAGCAAGCTGTTCTGAGAGTACTTCAGGGGCCTTGATACATGTTTGAAGTACATACCGTCCTAGTTTCACCTGGGATAGAGTTAATTGTCTTTTTAGTAGGTGGTACAGCGCTGTGTTTTGGGTTTAGTATGAGAAGAATGTTGCTAACACCCTGATGTTTTCAGTTGTTGCTACGTCATGTTTAGGGTAAGTCAAGGGTTTTTCAGCTTCTCCTGCCCAGCCAGCAAGAAGACTGGAGGGGCACACGAAAGTTGGGAGGGGACACAGCTGGGACAGCTGACCCAAACTGGCCAAAGGGGTATTCCACACCATGGGATGTCATGCCCAGTATATAAACTCAGGTTAAACCACGACACATACTTATAGACAGATAACCTCTAACCACAAGAGCACTGTCTTATGTACAGTATACTTACATTAAACGCAGTAAGTAAAAACACTGCACACAGCTACATG
Source organism: Sagittarius serpentarius (assembly GCA_034782735.1). Classification (NCBI taxonomy): domain Eukaryota; kingdom Metazoa; phylum Chordata; class Aves; order Accipitriformes; family Sagittariidae; genus Sagittarius; species Sagittarius serpentarius. The sequence continues at coordinate 28,646,483 of JAVKLA010000084.1, forward strand.
TTGTAAGATCTGAAGCAAAGAATTATCTAGCACTAGACGATTAATTTCAACAAGGACAATTAGGTAAGTTACATCAAAAATAATGAACAGCTCTAGAATCATGCATATGCTTCAGCAGTTGGTTCAGGTGTGCTTTGAATGTTAGTACATACAGTATTTTGAACATGTAATTCATAATATTGCTGAAAATTTTTAAGTTGCCAATAAAAGCTAAAATTGTCATAACAATCTGAAGTACTGTCACATGACTAACCTATGATTTCTACTTACAAAAATAAAAAAAAAAATCAACTATTAAAATATCTCTATACAGTCACATCAATATTTGTTTAATCCAGTTCAGCATGGTTTGAACATCAAGATTCCTCCTTCTTTCCCCATTGCAGCCATAAACAGTTATGAGAAAAGAAAACTGCAGGGCCGTTTTTAATTAAGGCTTCCTGCACACGAAGATGCAAATACCTGTTTACTAAGATTACCAGAAGCTCCTTATAGTTACTCATTTTGCACAGAGGTTGCTTTCCAACAACCTTTGTCACACATTGTATAAAATAAGTATGTGCCTCTGAAAATTCAGTACCTTTGAAACCAGTTACTCATTTTGTATATTCTCTAACCAGACTATAAATAATTCTAGAGTTGATCATCTACAGAAGAACTACAATGATTTCCAGTAATATGAATGAAAATATCAAGGCCCAGACAAAAAGCGTGTAAGCAGCAGTCATGCACAGCGCAGCTATACAAGACTAATCAATATACTGCTAAATATTTATCAAAAGGCTGAAAAAAAATATACATTTTTGTTTTTAATACCCTCTCCTGATTGTGAGACTGTTCTTGCTATTATTCATTTTACAACTGAAGTAGATTTAATATTGAGTAATTAAATTAAAATGGAACATGTGCAAGTAAATTGGGCAACAGAACTTCCAAGAATGGAATCGAAATGATCATGTTCTCTAGTAGACAGGCAAGGAAGCCAACTCAGTTAAAGATAAACAAGGTTAGTTTATGCCTTCTCAAAAGGGCATGCAATAACTTATTTCAGTGACAGTAACAATTTCTTTTTCCAAAGGAGAATTTGGATCAACTGGAATCTTTAAGTTATATCCTCATATTAAGATATTAAAGAAGATAGTTTACCATCTCTTTCCATTTGTTTCAAGCAGAAAGATTAGTGTGAAAACCAAGACACACTCCTTGTTGTTAGGCATGTACCCCAAACAGCACACTTGAATGCCGAATTAAAACTTTTTATACGTAAGGGCACTTAGACTCGGAAAACACAGCAAAGACAGTTGGAAACACAGAGTACCTGCCTTGGAGGACAGGATAACATTCACAGATAGCCCTTACAGCTATTTCACAGCTTGGGAATTGTAGAATTAGTTGCAGGAAAGTACTAACAAGGTAGAATTTCAATCAGAAACAAATGTAACATCAAGCTCATTTTTTTTCCTGATTACATTTATTAGGCTGATAGATTTTTATATATCAAATATTGTATTGCCTTTCCAGTAATTTTTACATCTTCATACATTTTATTATAAACTTCAAGCTACTATTCCATACTGCAGCTCTTTCAATAAACTGTATACAATCTGACAGAGGCTGAAGGAGTTACCTTTATTAAAAGAAGAGTAACTGAACAAATAGAGAATATTTAGGCCACTAAAGACATCTTTACTCTTTTCTACTAAAATACACACCTGGAAGGGAATGAATGCGAGGACATTTGTAGGATATCTATTGAGATAAAATAATCTCAAATAATTGCATTTCTGTTATACTTTGTTATACAATGCCTAGATTCATAAATGAGGACAGAATACACGAGTGTTATTTTATATCCAGACACAATATTAACTAAATAAATTCAAAAAATGAAATATGAGGAAAAACTGCCTTTCATCATATTTATTTTTTTAATTAAAGGAAGATTAACAGTTTAGAGTGGCCAGGAGTTATGACTCTAAAACATAAAAAAATTATATGGCAAGAAAGTAAAGTATTTAAGTTTAGAATGCTACTATAGTTTCAGAGACAAGTTATTTCCTCTGTTGATGAACTAAAAAGCATGACAATTGCAGCCATGCAACTATGCCTAAAAGTTTAATTCACATTTACTGGTTTCCTCTTTCTGTGGCAGTTATCTTCAGATGTATAGAAGATTAAGTTCTGTATCCAGTGCTCAATTCCAAAGCTGTTGAAAAATATGAGTAATCGGAAAGATTTTTTGGGGGCACAGAAGCAGCCAACAAAGCAAATGTGGTTAAGAATTACAGACTGTAACAGATTAAAAACCTAAAAAAACGAATTTAGGAAGCATTTCCAATTCATCTCAGCCATATAATAATGAAAAAAAAAGATCAGAGCTTAAATTAAGTAAGTAAAGTAACATGCAGATGTTCAACAACCACAGCGTATAAGTATAAACTGTTCTTTAAGAGGGAAAACAGACAAAGGAATACCTTTGATGAATATACAGTAGTGTTATTAACAGCAATATTTAATTGCCTGTGCAAAACTGTTTCTAAGGAGCTGCTGTCATTTTCAGATCTGCAACAGTATAAAGCAGGAAAAAATGTTCCCAGAGATATACTGCCTGTAAATAGCTATACTCTTACAAGATAGAGCTACTGTAAGCAAGCAACAGTAGAGAAAACAGACTTGAAATTTATTCATATACTTTCCTTAAATGCATTTTTAATGTATGAACTTTAAATAACAGTTTTTATAGAGGCAGAGAACATACAATTTCAAAAGAACACAAAGTACCTGTTCTGGTTTTAACACCGTGCTTTAAATGCAACTTGGTTAAACTGAAACAGGACTATACATCTGTAGTGAAGTTGGCCATAATAATTATTTGGGCTCACAATTTAATTAGTTAGATTTTTCTAGCTCAAATGCAGAAGGCTGAAGTATTTGATTAGTGTGAATACAGTACATATCACCCCTTAAGCCATCACCTTTCGCTTCTGCTGGGAAGAGCCCATGTTATATTGGCCAGCGGCTCTGCGTGCTTCCTCTTCGTGCTGCTGGATTTGTTGTTGTAACAGAATGAGTTCACCAAGCAGGCCCTGCCACAAGTTTATAATAAAAAGGAGAGGAAAAATTTGGGGTGTAAGGAGAACAAAGTTAAACCAAAGGGCATGACAAAGACAGATGAAAAACAGGTATGAATGGGTCAGTTCAAACAAAAGTGAGATTTCATTAGCAAGATCTCTTGCTAACTAGCTGGGAGTGGATATAGCCAGCAAAAACATGCATTTTGCAAACCCAGGTAGAAGAAAACAAACATCTACCTACATTTTATAATTATATTCAACTTTAAGCATCTAAACGTTAAAAAAAAAAATCAACTATCCTGGCTTTAAAATATTCTCAAAAGTTTCAGGATTTCATTTCAATTATTCATACCAGAAGTTCTTAAGTATCAGCCATTTTTCACCACTTAACCGTGCATGTATCTAGAGCATTTTGGATATTCTACACAAAGTTGTGCACAACAGCTAATAGGCTCAACTTTGTCAGTCACATCAAAGTTCTCATTTTGTTCTTATTTCCAGCAACTCAGTTTATAGAAAGATGACTTTGCCTGCTACTTAACTTTCTCAGACTAGGAGAAGCAAAATAGTTTCTACAGCATAAAGAAAGAAAAAGCCCCCTCTCCACTTCTGTAACACACTGCAGTTTGAATTCATGCTGTCATAATCCTTCCTAATCACTTCAGAATCCCTGCAACTTGATGCTTATTCCTTTACTTATTCAGCATTTCCAGGAAGCTTAGTTTTCTTTTCTCCTTCCACATCAAGTATTCTTGTAATGGTAAGCTGTCTTTCTAAATTGCTTTAGAAATACTATGCCAGCATCTACTGGAACTTTATGTACAATTTATTTCAGAGATTGTAGACAAAACTATTAATGAACTATTTAAATAAAGCTCTTTAAAAAAATATTACATCTTCTTCTAAGAAAATATTCAGTGAAATGAAAGGTTTCAAAAATGCACTTCAGGAATCAAAACAAACCCTGAAATAGAACTTTGGTGTAAGAATTCAAGACATCTACCATCAAGTTATACGTTTGTTGCATGAAATACACACACAGGCATGTACACATAAGGATAAACAACACAGGAGAGAATGGATAAAAGAGGAGAGACAATCAAATGACCAAATATAAGCGTTTGTTAAACAGTGATTTGTATAACATTTCAAGAATACAGAAATCTTCACACTTGTGTTTTACTAAACCGCTTCAAGATTTAATAAATTTCTATATTGCCAGACTAGGAAATGGATTAGAGCTGTGCCAAGATCTCAGGCAAAACAAAAGATTTCATTTCTACACATCAGCAAGGAGAGAGAGCCCCATGGCTACACTTAGTATTAGAGGAACAATAATAATATTTTGCCATTTTGCAAACAAGGAAACTCTCAATACGACCTGATACAGTCCCTTTAAACACTAGGCTATGGGTCAAGAAAATACAAGAAAAAATACTGAACAAAACCTGCCATCAGGGCCTTTTAGCATTTAAACAGGAACTGTAACAAATGTTTGAAGTCACCAAAACTATTTAATGTGCAGCTGCTTTCTAAGACATCTGGTTCCTGTGACTTACTCCACAGAAAAGTATGAAAGGTCCTTTTCAACTACAGTTACCCCATTTAATAAAATACTCAAGTAAAAAATACAGTGATATAAAAGGCTTCTCAATAATACTTTCTTCTTTGAACATATCAGGCAATAGTCTTACTTTACTTTCTTTTTCTTACTTTATAGGTTGGAATTAAAAATAAATTAAAAAAAAAAAAAAAATCAAGAACCTTAAATAGCACAGAACTATACACACAACACCCAGGCTGGTACGAACCAAGACACAAACAAAAATATTTACATCTCTCTGTCATGGGACACTACCACTGTTTCCTGCCCCCCCAGCAAAAAAATAAAAATAATAATAATAAAAAAAAAGCATTCCCGTGTAAAACTGTATTTCTTTTAAAGAATTTTATCTAGAAAAATCAACATTGATGAATTAACGGGATCTCAAAAAACAAGTTGTTTACAATCATTATATTATTTTCATTATCAAAGAAACGATGTAAAGGGGAGTAACACTAGTTGACAAACACAGTGGCACAAACCTTGCAAAGTCATCTTGAGAATCTGGGTGTAAGTAAATAAAAAAAGGCAAAACAAGTGCTGACATTGTTACTGCATATGCTTTTAAAAATTACGTTATTTTACATTAACAGTTAATATGCTGTACTTCAGTTGAGTATGACTATGCCTTTAAACTAAACGTTCCTCATGACTAAAGTATTTATGTCCCACTTTCACGAGCAACAAAACCCCTGTCTTTTTGCATGTCTTGACTCTTCCACTATTTCCCACTGACTTCAGTGTGAGTGTTCATGAGAAAAGCCGAGCCATATTAAGTCCCTGCAGGAAAAAATAATTAAATGCTGAGGGATGTAAAGGGGCGAAAATGATGAGGAAGGTAAAGAGATCAATTTCTAAGAATTTGAATAAATGTCACAATTTTATCTACAGTACCTATAACATGAAACTGGGAATTAAGCTGGGAATATAACGGTGCTATGAACAGAAAAGAGAAAATTGTGAAAACTTCATTGTGCAACTTGCAAGAAAGAACAAAATGTATGAGAATGTTTTAAAAAATCCGAGTCAAGCGATATTCCTTACTAAAGCCTCTTTTTCACTCTGTAGCCGTAGCTGTAGTGAAGAGCTGTACAATTACCATGCCGCTTCTTACACTGACTGAAGCTGACCCTGTGCTGGCTGAGCGAGGCAGTCTACGCACTGCCAAATCCTCAACAGTACATCAGGTTCTTCAAGGCATGAGATTTTATCAAAGTACCAAAGGCAGAGAAAGGACTGTGTGATTGGTTTTGAATTATTTATTTATCTGGCTTCTAAGCCTCAAATCAATACTTGAGTCACAATTTTCACACCCACTTCATCACAGCTATAACCACTATAAATTTTCTTTAAAAATTGGGCTAAGCTTTTGGAATTTGTTTGCTTTAATAGGAAGCTGAAACTCTTCAGGAAATTTTTGGGAGACAGACAATAGTGCAAAACAATTTTCTAAGAAGGTAATACTGTCATTTCAAGTGCAAGCCTGAACTAGTCCCACACATACAAAACAATAAAATATTTTACTACACTATAGCTTTTGTAACTATCTTCTCCCCTCTTTCTCCAAGAACAAAATTTCTTATTTAATCCAAGTAGAAACAGATTTAAACTCCATTTATTTTTAATTATTACTTTAATTTAATAATTACTTATCTGAACGCTCCAGTAATTTTAATTTAATTCTCTTTTCAAAAAACTGTACTTTTGTATTAAATGAGATATTATGAGAAACACATTAGCTGGCAAGAAGCAGTACAGCCTGGTCTGGTGTCCAGGTCAACGTTCACTCTCTCAAAGTTACCTTGCAAATTAACTGGTTTCTCATTCATTCTACAGGAGGTTTTAAAGACTTATCTGAGGACCATGCCCAACTAACAGTTCTACAGAACATTCCTCCAAAAGAGGAATTCCTAGATTCCTTTACCAGATACTCATCTTTTCACAATGAAACAAAGAAAACCTGCTCATCAGACACATTTAATACCATGTTACAGCACTTTATGCATCCATACAGTCACAGTTCTTAAATTAGTATTGGTTGGCAATGGAAAGTACTGAATGAAAAAAGGCCATCTAATCCATTGTCTTGAAAATAATTGTGCTTGCCAATAAACTAAGTGATTATGCTTTGTTAGGTATTCATATGTGCCTTGTTTGAAATATTATGACCAAAATTGATCATATTAATTAGCAAATCAACAATTTCTAAGTGGAACATAACGGATATAATTGGAATAACAAAAATTAGTACACCAGACTAAATTTTCTAAATCATACTCATTAATACGGGCTGTTTTCCATACCACAGCCAAAGTTTTGTTGGCAACATTAAAATGCAGTTGCCACTGCATCCAAAAAAAGAAACAGAATACTAAGTATTAGTGATATTACTGGTATTCAGTAAAAATCTAATTTACTTGTCAAAGACAATAAACTAAGATGGCCACTTCACAAATCAATAGTATTTTTTATGTTTTAAAGAGTGAAACCAGTGCTAAGCAACCACTCAAGAGAAAATAAAACAATATATATAGACAATTTACTGACAAAGGGGAAACAAAAAGCTAACTTAATTCTCATGTAGGAATCCATCACTGTTCTAAAGAGAAAAATGTTACAGAAAGTGAGCTTTGTACAGGTTTCACTATATATTGCCATGCAGAATTAATGTAGAATAAATGTATACATGCCTGCATATACAGAAATGGCTTTTATGTAAAAGCCCCAGTTGTAGTTCAGACACTTTCAGTTGCAAAAATAAATATACAATAATTTACAAATTCTCCAATACATATTGTTTTCCTTCCATTTTTGAAAAGAATTTTTAAAAATATACACAGGAAAAATGAAAAGCCTTTAAAGAACGAACAACATTACAATTCAGGAATTTAATAGAAATGAGATCTACTATTCATGAAAGCAAAAAAAATTAAACTTCACCTTCTTTACTTCAAGGAAAGAATGCTAAAACTTTTTGTTATCAAAACACAGTAACATTTTTTCCAGAAGATAGTAACAAAAATGTGATGTATGCTTTATCTAAATAGAGAAAGTAGAAAGACAGACTGCTTTAAGAAATAGAAATTGTTTATTAAGGCAGAAATCCTTAAGTAAGAATCACAACTGTGAAAATGTCAACAGAAATGAGGTTGCAAGCAGAAATGCTTGAAAATAACTATACAAGCCTAAACCAACTTCAGTAATAAGCTATAATACCTAAATTTACATTATTACAAACCAATTTTCTTAAGAATGCAATTGCTAAAGATTTTTATGACTGCCTTGTATTTTCCTTACACCAAAATGTTTATTATTATATTGTTTACATATTAAAAACAACAATGCATACTCAAGTCATTTTCAATGATAAAATCTATTCAAGCTGCTTCAAACTAACATCTGCAACTAGCTACTGAAGCACTTTTAAAAAAATTACGTGTTATCAAGACACTTAGTTTTGCAAGAGAGTAATTACCTTCTTGTACTGTTTGTCATTGTCATATCCCTGGTCAGTAGCTCTGAATGCTGTTTCTCCTGGAGAACCTAGGACATAATTACAGAAATTCATTATAACATGCAAAAGGCACTTAAAAATTCTCAAACTACACCTACTAAAGTTTCAACACCTATGAATTATTAATTCAATAATCTTTGAAGTTACTATTAAAAAAAAGATTCACCTTAAGAAACTGAAAAAAAATTCAGTTTAAAGTTCATCTGAAAATTTTATGTCTAGTTTGGGACTCCAAGTAGTTATATCACAAAGGAGTACGCAGCTTCAGTTAGACTATTAAAGTTCTGAAAACATTGTAAAATTAATTATTTCTGATAAACATGAAAGGATAATATAAATTCCACTGGTACTGTAACGAGAAAAAAAATATTCTATTATATCGTAATGACACAGGTTTTCAAAACAAGCTTCTGGAAAATGCCTGAAATAAAAAGCATCTGCTAAGGACCGTGGCAGAGAAATAACAACTATTCATCTATTCATTCTCACAGGGGAGTATCCAAGTATTTTTAAAATAGTTGGAAAGTATTCATAATTCAACATTAAATTGCTGCAAATAGTTGTGTTTACATTGATATTCACTCCTCTTAGTATAGTAGTGTTTTAACAGTTTGTTTTGAAGAGGCAGGTTAAGGGCAGTAAAAAGGGCTTTTACACACCTAACAACAGAAGTAGATCAGAAGCTCCTATGACTTCACTAACCAAATTGTAACCTGTGAAAAATCAGCAGAAGAGGGGAAATAAAAATTATAAATACAAAACAAAATGCAAAACAAAGATGAGGGATCTTTGTCTCCTTTGGAGGACCACACAATCATAAACGGCAACTATGCCCATGTGAGTATGATAACAAGAAATAGGTGACATCTCACAATACCAGTCATTAACACCGCAATTTTAAACAGCCAAAATTTAAACAGCTAAAATACATAGGAGATTGTAATCTACTTGTCAGTCAGTTGAACTTGATCCCTACTTTGGTGCTTGCTGAGTTTGTAAGATTAATAAACTAGTTCTGCCATTGAGAGTATTTTAAGAAAATGAAAATACACTTCTTATGCACACTGATACGGAAATATTTTCAAACACACTTAGAGCAACAACTATAAGACCTCACAATCTTTCATGAATACAAATTTATGTGGTTTGATAATTATCAAGGTATATAATAGGAATAATCTTGCAGCTTATTAGAACAACTGGGTAAAGTTTAGAGCTATGCTCATTAGCAAGGCAGATATGATGATCAAATCAACCTTTTTAGTTTTAAAAAGCCCATCGATCAGAAATGTCTTATTTAAGTCTCCCAAAACCTGAAAACCATTAAGCCTACTACTACCTGGACACACTGAATCGACAAACCATCCTCTTGTCTTTTATAAAGGATTCAGAACTCCTACCTACTCCTTTGAAATGCAGCCCCTACCTAAGCTACATCTTCAAGCAAGTCCTCCTGGAGCTGCATCCAGATGGAAAATATCATTCAACTCAGAAGACTATCTTCACTACGAATCTCTTCTTTCACATGCTTGCAACATTAAGAACCATCACTCTTAATAATCCAACTCTTTCCTCCTGTAACAGCTGTGGTACCGTTCCTGTCCAGTTCCACTCTCACCTTCTCCAAATTTCAGCTGGACACATCCAGCCTCTGTGACTCACTGAAGCAATCTAGCTTTCAATCTGTTTGTTTAGAGTTGTACAAGAATTCTAGTTTTCTATTCAATTTCACATTTTGGTTCTCTGTACTTGCTACTGGAATTCTTGCTTTTAAAAATACATTACACTTACCTGTATCCATAACACCTTCAGATGACACACTCAATGAAAAGGCAAGCATTTTCAGAATCCACTTTCTTTTAGCGTTTAAGGACGTATCTGTAACCTCATCTTGTAATAGCTTATGTTTTCAAAATTAAAACTAAGCTGAAAAATTGTTCTCACCAGGAGAAAAAAATCCTTTCAGTGAAGTGAAGCTCTCTCCAATCTTGTCAAAGTCAGGCAGAAGTTTGGCAAGCTCATCTGCATCAGGAAGGGCTTTGATAAGTTTTTCTAGGAAAATAGTACAACAGATCATGAATAGGGTTTTTTTCCTATTATTTTTGTGAACAAAAATGGCTTAGGCTGTAAAACCTAGCAACTATTTCAGGACGTGGCTTTTTTTTTTTTTTAAAATAAAGAATTAAAAAGTTTCTTTCCATATGCACCTCCCCCCATTAGTGCTGGGAAACATTACCAGATCTGAAAAACCAATTGCTTTTTTAGACTTTGAACTTCCTGATAAGTTGGTTGCCTTAGGTACTTTAAAATTTTCTAGAACTTACTGTTGCATTTCAGCACATTTCATACATTATTCTCTCACATACTTTGTAGAGGATGTTTTAAAATTACAGGACACTGCAACTATGCTTCACCCCTTGTACATTTTAAGAAAGGCTTATTTTTCAATTTCATAAATAAGCTAATTTTGTAACCTTTTAAAAAATTCCTAGTTTTAAACTACTATAAAAATGTAGTGCCCACTAGCAATAAAAACAAGAAAACATTTGTCTTACTCAGTCTCTCCATTCATCTATGCAATGCTCAGATGTACTAAATCTTCATTAACTTTTTTATTTTAAAAAAAGAACACCACGTTACTGCCCTGCACATATAAGAAGTAACTCAGTGTTTGTTTTTTAGATTTCTATCTTTCATCTGAAAGTAGGCAAAAAAACTACTGTAACTAGAAGGTTCAGGAAAAGAGAGTCTGCATTTTTCATTTTCTTTTCTTCTGTACCTTCAAGATAATTTTGTAGATAGGTAGCTTCACTATTCTGCATTTTCAATTGGTCTTTTACTCATACATATCGTTTACTTACCTATTTATATTTCTATTTTTTACTTGTAAGTGTCACTCATATAGAAAAAATTCTGCATAATCTTACCAAAACCTGTGTAAATCCCCTTGATTATGCTGTAACTCTCCTTTCAATAATGGGATTATGTGGCCATATGAAAGGGCCAAGAACATTCTCAAACGAAAGGGTGAATTACGGAATATCAGTGCTAAACAATGCTTCATTTCTTCCTGGAAACACACTGACAAAAATACCTTGGTAAGACACATATCAAACTAACAAAACAAGTTCACTCAAATTACAGCTACGAAGATACTACTGGAAAGAGGCACTGAGGACCTACACCCTTATGTTTAAGTTTTACATATGCTGGTCTTTAAATAGAGTAACATTTTAGCTTTTGCGATACCGAAGTCAATATGTTCGTCAAGCTCCCAAATGAAGTCAGGAACAATCCACTTATATTCATCAAGATCTGGCATCATGTCCTTCCACTGATCATATGTCTAATACAAAAAGGAAAAAAAAATGCAGTAGAAGTAGAAAAACAAATGTACGTAGAGAAGCATATGAGCAATCTGTTGAAAAGTAATACCTACATATAAAATGTACTAACCCACCATCTTTTAGATATGAACAACACTATTTGATCTTTTAAAATCTATACTAGTCCTCTAAACAATGTTTTCCATATTAATTCATCTTTATTGCCATTAGATAACCAATGATATACTGTATTTTTGTGGATATACCAAGAACTACTATTCTGAAGTATATAATAACAACAAAGACAGAATGCATAAAATAGCTTCCACAGGTAAGTACCTTCTTAGCTGTATAACCACCACCTACAGCAGATCCTAATATAAGATAGCGAAGTTTGAGAAGCCTTGACGCTAGTCTAGCTAGCCAAAAGTTCCTGTGGAACTGGTATCCATATTTTACTTTTAAAAGTTTTGTTTTGCGTAAGGGAAGACGATTAAGAGAAGAGAACAGCTGAATGGATATCCTTAATGGAGGTCTTTGAAATTTTGAACTTGGATAGCAGGGATGATGTATACTTCGGGAAACAAGATGCAAGTTTTGAAGTGGTGATTTTCTTTTTATTCCATAGCTGCTATTTGCTAGACTCCGGCAGATGACACTAAAAGAAAGAAATAGAAACTAAGTAACAGATTTCCTCAAGACACTATTGAATCAATAACCTCTTTAGAAGCAATTCGCATTACATTTTACCTGGCTACAGATAAATTAGAGCACCATTTTGAATGTACAATTTCCAGCTATCATTGATATGTTACCAGGAAAATAAAAACCTGTAAACATTGTTAATGGGTATAGAATTTCTAGCTATTACAGAAATAAAATCTTAAGTACCATTTATGAAGTCTGTTATGAATTAACTTCCACACTGGATTAAGGCAAGTAACATGTCTGTTGTAAAACACGGTTTGCGCAAACAGGAGCTAAGAGTCCACAGAAGACTATGATCAACTTGCAACATAAGAAAAAACTTGACAGTTTGGCCTGTCTCATTATTCAAAATGAACTTTTAGAGAACACTAAGTTTGTAGAGAATTTTCAAACTTCAAAAAAACAACACACAGACAAACTTCCTTTGCAAAATACATTTGTCCTTTCCTGGCAAATCAGATTCTTTTTTGGAGCTGAAGCATGTACTTAATGACATCTTTCAGTTCCTTTCACTCTAATATTCTGCAGTTGAGCACTATTGATTTGTCTTAGGTCGTGCATAGACAAGATTACTTCCAGAGATGGCTGCACCGCATTTGTTGAAGGCTTCAATAAAGTAATTCAGATTTATGCAAGAAGGAAAATTTCAGTCCGAAAGATTTGACTATGAAAACAGAGCTCAGCCATGAAAAGCACGTGTTAAAACACAGGAACCTTACCAATGCTGCCTATGTTAAAACAAACACATAGTGTGGGATAAAGCTCCTTGTATATTTTCAATTACATTATCTGCATGCTTCAACATTTAGAGGTAGCACTGGTAGTTTAGGGAAAAGACAACCGCTTGGAGAAAGCAATTTCTTCTGTAACTTTTTAGTCTCACCATCATATCAGAATGGCTAATATTAAATCATTTACTGGATGCAAAATACAAGTGAAGTTACAGTTCTTGAAATTAATGCTTGTTCCTTGATGCTTTTTTCAGGGTTTTCAATATTATCAAGTGCATTTACTTAAAAAGGGGACAAATACAAAAGAAGAAAGTGCTTCACACCATGGAGAAGGCAAATTATTCATCCCATAAACTTAAATCATATAAAATTAGCAGATTTTAAAGAGAATAAGTGAATCACAAGAAACGGAAAATATTACAGCATTTTCTAATAACATGCTCTATAATCTATACAGTTCTTTGCCTTGAGGTTCTCCATGTACTAGAGATGACATTGTCTATGACATGCATGTTCTTAACGTCCAAACAAGCAGAAGACTTTTTTATAAAAGCATTTTTGACCCAGAAACTGAGCTTTTGGAAGATAAGTTAAAAATCAGAATTATGTGAATTGAAACATTTTTCTCTCTTAAAAGACCAATTCTCCCAATGATCTATGTTTAGAAATTTCCTTTAGTGTAATGGAAAGCTTCAAAAAAAGGGAACTCCACTGACTGTTATAAAAGTCCTCGTTCATAAAAGTCACTATGATTTTGAAGGGTAACCTCTTGCTGCTATACTAAACTATCTAGAAGGCTGTGTCTTTGCAATAACAAACTTAGTATCTAGAAAAAGGATAATAAGCAGGAGCAGAATAATCCCTAAAGTACTAACAAGTTTCTCCTCTTTGACGTGGAATTACAAGAGGCTCAGAAATTAACCACAGATAGTACCAACACAAAAGTGGCTACAAAACAATAAAAAATGAAAGTGCCTCCACACTATAAAACACTACAAATGTTTTATCTCCTGTTTTTGAAGACAGTTTTTTAAATCAGGGTGTGGTAAACCTGTATGAAGCAAGCTGACGACTGGGCCATTATTTCCTTTGTTTTGCAGTCACTACCATTACACAGATATTTAATATTTTTAGCAGAGACGAAGTGGTAGTATGTACTATGGCAGCCACTTCTCATTGTTAAGTCTTCACCTAGGTTAAAGGCATTTTGTAATATTATGTAATTTTCTTCTCTGTGGTTGTTCTTTTAACATACGCTGTGTTTTAAAGCATTCATTCTCTATGTTTAAACTGAAGGAAAAATTGAGTTCCATCACAAATTGTTATGGCAAGAACTTGATCAACAATTGCCTTCTGAGTGCTATTGCATATTTCAATCCCTACCTGCTTTAATCACACATGTAAAATCTTATAATTTATTAAAAAAAACCCACTGTCCAGAGGAAGGCCACAAAGATGATCAGAGGGCTGAAGCACCTCTCCTATGAAGACAGGCTGAGACAGTAATTGCTCAGCCTGGAGAAGAGAAGGCTCCAAGAAGACCTTATAGCAGCCTCCAGTACCAAAAGGGGGCCTACAGGAAAGCCAGAGATGGACTTTTCACAAGGGCATGTAGTGATAGGACAAGGGGTAATGGCTTTAATCTGAAAGAGGGTAGATTTAGATTAGACATAAAGAAGAAGTTCTTCACTGTGAGGGTGGCGAGGCACTGGAACAGGTTGCCCAGAGAGGCTGTGGATGCCCCATCCCTGGGAGTGTTCAAGGCCAAGTTGGATGGGGCTTTGAGCAACCTGGTCTAGTGGAAGGTGTCCCTGCCCATGGCAGGGGAGTTGGAACTAGGTGATCTTTAAGGTCTCCTCCAACCCTAACCATTCTATGATTCTACCAAAACTTCCATTTTCGCCTTTCTTCTCTCCTCCCACTGCTAGATAGAGTGGCTTTGGTGGGCACCTGGCACCCACCACAGCTCCCGATGAATACTGACAAAAAAAACCCACCTTAAGATCTTCACTGAAAAGAGCAGCTAGACTGAAAAGGGTGCCAAAACAATGCTATTAAATGAAGTATTTCAGGAGTTCCAAATATAAAGCCTCTGGAAAGCTGTTTTTAACAACAATAACAAAAATCAGCCTTTCAGACACGAGCAGCTCTGTCATTAGAATTTGCCTGATTACAGGCCTGCAACCTAACTACTCTTGCATTGCACTGAGATTATAGATACCTTGTAAAACAAGAGAAAGTGGCCCATTACTATTGATAACCAAGCATTCCACCTGGAAGTCATACCTAACATTTTACACATATGGCTCCAGTTTGAGTCCAACTAAGCTGGGACAGATTTTCTGTAAAGGCAGGTTATATACACTTCCAACAGGTATGACTGGAAAGCGGTCTTTCAAAAGTAACACAACAAAAAGCACTGTGGTATTTTCTTTCTCATTCAGCACTAGACAACACTTATTTTCCTACTGCTGCTCCCAGATCTGTCAAGGAACATCGTGAGATTACTGGCCATTCAGTTTCACCACTCCCATCTGGAATCATGTAGAACGGTAAAAAACAAGAGGAACACAGGGTAGCTGCTGGGCAAGTCCAACATATGGACACAAAGGCGGCCCAAACTCCCTAGAGCAGGAATGCAGGAGATGCAGCTCCCTTCCACATTGCACCCCCAGGTCCCAGGGGAGCTGAAGGATGGGGAATTCCCCCACCTGGGAGCAGCAGCCCCACCCCAGCAGGCCTCAGGCTCTCCCCTGCGCCATTCACACCCCACCATCCGCACCCGGACCCGCTGTGCTGTTCCAGCCTCTCCCCCGGGCAGCCCCGTTACTACAGGCGCCCAGGGCCTCCTCAGCCGGGACGGGTGTTACAACCGACACCGCGCCCGCGGCAGAGGCCCCGAGGTCGGAAGAGGCGGGAGAGGGTCGCGGCTCTGGCGGCCGCTCACCCCGCACAGCCACCTCGGCCCAGGGGCCGGGCCGGGCCGGGCCGGGCCAGGCCAGGCCCGCAGCGCCCGCCCTGACCCCTGCCACGGCCCGCCTCGCTCACCAAGCCGCCGCCGCCCGCGTCCGCCACATCCTAACGGCCGGGAGGGGTCCGGAGGAGCCAGACGCACCGCGGCCGCCGGCCGGGGCTCCGCCGCCGCCGCGCCTGGCGCCCCGGGCCGCCGCGGGCAAGGGCAGGTAGAGCTGCCGCAGCCGCGGGCTGGACAGAGCTGCCGCCGCTTCCGGGCACCGCGATCCGGTGCGGCCGGCCCGGCTGAAAACCGCGCCTCCCCGCGCAAAGGTTCCGGACGCGGCGGCGGCGGCGAGGGAGTGTTTTGAGGGAGCACCGCTGGGGGCTTGCCCGGCCCGGCGGGGCGGAGAAGCGGGGAGTGGGTTATGGCTCCTTCACAGCCGGGCCTTGTGTTCCCTCTTACACCCCAGCGACGGCAGGGCCAGGCCCCAGCGCCTCGCCCCTGTGCCCTTGGGCTGGCCCAGGGCATCCCCGGCACCCCCAGGGCGGCCCGGGCTCGCCTCTGGGGCCTGGCCCGGCCGGTCAGGGCTGGGGAGCGTGGTGAGGCCCAGTCCCAGACGGAGGCCTCTGGTTGTACCAGGGTCTTCCACGCCACTTAAATAAGATTCCCAGATGAGTTCCTAGCTGTTGTTGCGCTGGAGAAGTGCGTGGAATGGGTGGCAGCGCTGCCTTGAAAGCTGGAAAGCACAAGGTGCGTCCAAATGGGCTTCTCTGAGTTCTTGTGGGGCGGGGCGGGGGGGGGGAGTGCCGGCAGGACCACACGGAAGCAGGAGGCAAAGGAGGAACCAGGAGGGTTCGGCAGATCTGTCCATCTGCCCTCAGACAGGATCACCTCTAGTTATGTCATTTCTGAGAGGAGCATGCCTCACCTGTCCATAGAGACCACAGGCGTTGGAGTGTTCACTCGGCAATGCCAGTGCTTGCTAACATTAATAGAAAGTTTTTCCTTGTTCCTGATTTGAATCTTTCTTGCAGCCAGTTAACTCTGTCCACAGTGGACACAGAGAATAGTAGTTTCTCTGTTTACATGTTTGAAAACTGCTGTCATGAGTCCTCTCAGTCTCCCTTTCTTTAGATTAAACAACCCTAAGTTCCTCTTCCGTGTTTTCTGACTCCTTAGTCATTCATTCTTCTCTGTGCTGTCTTGTGGACTGTCGCCAGTTGGTTCACAGCTTCCTTTCTGTAATATGCCCAGAAATGGATATCACATCCTGAGCTACACAGAAAAAGAGATTTGGGGTATTTTATTGGCCAGGCTTCTGTTTATACAGAGCAAAATAAGTTTCACAGGGATGACATAATACATACGTGCATTTCAGGACTGAGATAAAAGTTGAAGGGATGAGGTGAGGCACATGTTTTTGTCTCTTGCATGCTTGCTTTTAGATTTATTTATTTATTTGTAAATTTAAGGGACTATATTTTAAATCTTACCTTTGCTTTTGTATTTTAACTTGACCAGTTATTTTTGTGATTGATATCTGTTTTTTTTAGGCAAATTTCAATTTGAAAATTATGATACTCCATAGGACATGATAGAAGTAACTTTATTTATAAACTAATATGTAATTCTTACTGTGAACAGTAGAGGGCATCATATAACTAGAGGTTCCAATTTAGGATGCTTTAGAGGTGTTTTCTCCAGGAGAAAGCGAACCTGCTTAAGAAAATGAACAAATTCCACCGTCTTCATTGGTTCTGGAGTAACAGATTTTGCTGAAATATTATGAAAGGTTGCCAAACTATGGAAATGATGAATGTTTTACACCTTTAATCTGTTTTTCTTTGTTTTCAGTTGGGAAGATATAAATCTTCCTAATAAGTGTGTTCTGTGGGAGCAGAAATTGTCAATAGGAGCTGGACTAAGCCTATGAATAGTAAATAGATTGGACGAGCCTTGATTCTTCCCTGGTGACCCAGGTTTGGTGGGATACTCTGCATGCAGCTCATCTGTCTTCTCTGTGAAAGGGCAGCCAAAGACCCCTACTGCACGCTAGTCTTCTAAAGACACTAGAAAGAGCAAGGCTGACATTTGGGGAAGTAGTGAAAGCTGACCAGGCAGAAAAAGCATGTGTGGCACTCCTATTTTCCACCCTGGCATGTCCCGAAGTAATGAGCCATTTTCCAAAATCATCAGCCTGCCTTTGAAAAGGTATCTTTGCAGTTGTTTCCTGTCTTTTGTAGCTTCTAGATAGCAATGCTCACTTTTTCTGTATAATCAGGTTTATCAGAAATTGACTTCATTGCATTCCTTCTTTTTAATTTTTAATTGAAAATTGTGATCCTTGTGTAATAACTGGAGTTCCTGTTGCTGGGTCTCAGAGGAAGAAAATGAAAAGTTGAGAGGCTCAAAGCTAGGCTCAGAGTGGCAGTGGGGGAAGGAAGGGCTAACACTGAAGCTGGGGTATGGAGAGCACCTTGTTTGCCCTTGATCTTGTTGCAGCAAATCACCCTTAACACACCTTAATACAGTTATATCCTTTTCTGTCCAGCCTCTAGTCAGGGTTCCTTTTGAAAGTGTGGTAGGTGTCAAGACCAAACAACTTCGCTGCAATGCAAACTGCTTGTCATGAGCATTTTACAAACATATCCGTCCCTGTGCTGTGCATACATGCAAATCCGGTTTGCAGGTCTGTGCCTGGCTCGCATTATTGGCAATGGGCAACTTTTATTATATTATTTGACTTAGCTCCCTCATTTTCTCTTGTCTGTTCCCTGTGTTTCTTCCATTTCAGTTTCTCTGAGCCTGCTCACTGCAGGATAGGCAGTGGTCTTTCCTGATGCTTGAGATATCTAGGACTTGTAGAAGTTTATGCCACATGGAAGTAAAATGCTAATGAATAGGAAATAACTTGGCATCTCTTGATCTGTTTCAGTCACCCTAGAACTAAGATTTTAGTTTCCTTAACATATTTGCTGGAGGAACAGGTTTGCCTTTCCTGACCTCATTCCTGAAATATTTGGTGTGTAACTTCTTAAAAAGTACCAAAGGACAAGGAAATAGTAATGACAATGAGAATGAATCACAAGACTAATAAACAAATGCAGCCTGACAGTGAGAAAAAAAAAAGGAGGTGATAAAACCTTCAGTGCTATTTTTCTGCCGGCTTCCTTTTGGCTCTGATTTGGAGGTCAGAGACATTTGTATCCAGCTCAGTGACATCAGTGGGGAACTCCACTTTCCTCCAGGAGTGAGTGAATAACCCCCATGATGTTTCCCAAAGCTATATGGTGAGGTCAGAAGACATTCTCTGATGATACTCTTAACAATGAATAAAAATACTGATTATAGATCGTACATGGGTGGATCCTGACACACAGCCAGTGCATAAATCCGTGGGCACAAACTGGGGCCCCTGTTTACAATGCCAGAACTTGAATTTTTCTCCAAGGCATATGTGGGGATCACAGCTGGACACTTAGTTCAGGCTGGTTGCTAAGATTGTTAACAACAGCAATGCCTATTTTCCTTCTCATTTGGACACACTCCTGGTCTCCAGTGATTCTGTAATCTCTCAAAGAAAAATATTCCCCTCTTGCCCTCCCCTAAAAGTTGCATGCCAACAGCACTTGCTTGCACCTATCAGAGTTATGACCCGGAGTCATATTGTGGCAAAGACTTGTGAGATTTAGCTTTTTATTTCTTGCAGTGTCTTTGAGAGAATTTCACATGTACCCTTGCAGTCACAAAACTCCAACAACTGAATGAAGGGAGGAGGGATGAATGTTACCTGCTAACCCCACAGAGAGGGAGGAGCTCCATTCTTCAAACATCAGCAGAGTTATAAGGAAGGTGTGTACTTAGAACACTTCCTCAATGTGGAAGTTAAAGGCCACAACGCTGAAGACCTGTCCTGAGGGTGCTCTAGAAAGTCTCCAGAGGGTCATTTCATGGGGGAGAATCCTGCCAAGAACCATTATGCACAGCTTAACCAGGGAGAAGAAAATGAGATGGTGAGTTGTATCTCTGTCTACGTCTTTCTCAACTTGAAGCAGCAGATGGCACATGTTCTGCAATAAAATGCTACAGTCTGTAATTTAGTTACGGATGGTGGGGGTGTTTCCACAGCAGAAACATACAATTAGAAAGGGATATAATTTTTTTTTAGCAGAAAAAAATTAAAGTTGTATGTATCCACTGCATTTAATTGGTTATCCCCTCCAAGAGGGGATGGCTCGACAGATTATTGATGTGGCATTATAAATCTAGATGGAGGTGGTCTTATATGAGCTTGAGGGATGGCCTGGAGCAGTGTTCCTAACCATTTGGCAGCTGAATCTCTAGGGTCAGTTCCAGTTAGATGAGGACTGGGAACCTTAACTTTCTCTGGAACATAAAAACATGTGTTATGTTTGCATAAATTATTAGGAAATGCAGTCTGTTGAATTGGCAACACTATTCCAGCCTGAGTGCCTGTATAAAGCTGGATTTCTAAACACAGGAGTACCATATTTCTTTCTAGAGTTTCTCAGAGAGGAGTATGTTTACATGCATTCTGTAACGTGGAAATAAGTCCTGTGTTTACACAAAATATCTGATCTACTGCATGGTGCTTCTCTTAAATAGTAAGCGCAGTGCACAATTGTAGTAAAGTCAGTGCTGCTTAGCTGTTTTGGCATTACTGTGTGTTATGGATCAGCTACTTGTCACATATGCATTCTATCTGTCTAACAGATTCTGCTGGAGATGTCAGACCCATGATGCAGCTGTACAGCAACAATTTTCATGCATGTCTGATAAATGCAGTGCTTCTCAAAATTCCCATGCTGCAGAGCCACTGTAGCTCTGCTGCGAGTGTGTGTAGGAATTCTGGCTGTACAGCAGCCCCAGCAAAGCTAGTGAAACACAGTCACTTACAAGCTGACTTGACTGTTCACTTCCAGAAATCCTGGAGAAATCTTCAAAATCTACTGAGTGAGAACTCTGTTTTAGTGAAAAAGAGACCATGTCATGGAAAAACATGGACATTTGTTATCCCTGGAAAAAAATGCAGATTTTCAGTCAGCTCTCTGCCACCCAGGGAAGGAAAGATGTCATATTTTGTGCCACGCAAACCTGGGTAATCTGGGATGTGCTGGCGAATGGAGTACACTCATCCAGCAGCATGAACTGAGCACTGCAGGAAGTGCAATGCACTGGCTCTGAGGGTGGGGACTAATTAGCTCAGTGCAATGCAGAGCCCAACTGGCTCTGCTGCTGAGTTACTAAACCTGCTTGCAGCACCCCGCTCCTGGCTCTAGCCCTGGTGCTGATGTGCCACTGCTCCCCAGCTCCAAGTGGCTGCTGGTTTTGTCTCTGTCCTCCACCCCGTCCCTGGCCTTCTAGGACCATAAACACCCTGTCATTCTCTTCCCACTAGTGGCACTGTCACTAGCAGTGCCAGAGTCAAGCCTGAGCTAATTAGGGTTAAGTGGATGGTCTGGTGCAGTGTAGAGCCACACTCTTCTACCCTGCATGTCCAATTCCAGCTGTGCACTACTCGGACACCCAAGTTGTGCTTGCATGGAGCCAGCTATTCCAGTAATGATCTTGTTTCTCACCAGTATCATACTGAGCGTATGTGCTGTGAGTCCAGCGCTCAGGGATCTGCACTGTGAATCTGAGGTCTTCCATGCACAGCTGGTGTGTGTGCACAGTGTTGAGTCAATCTGGGCTATGAATCCAGGGTGTCTGGCAGTTGCCATGCTCTCCATGCTTGCAGTGAGCATGAACTGTGCTCATTTTCCTGGGGTTCCCAAATGAAAATCACAGAAAAGATTGATAAAGCAGTTGAGTAGTAGGTGCAATTAAAACCATAGCCAAATTGTGCTAGATTTGGCAGGTATGTATGTATCTTTGTTACCTATGTTTAAGAGAGAGAAAAAAGTTACAAGTATGAGAGAGAGGAAGATATCTGTGAAGGTGTCTGAGGTACTGTTAAGAGGACGAGGGAAAAACCAACGTGTGTATAGAAAGAGAGAACAGCTAGTGTGTGTATTTGTGTGAAAGAAAAAGTAATATGTAGGTGAGAGAAGTTGTGAAGAAAGAGACAAAGAAGGCTGTGTTTAAGCAGAGGAAAGAAGGAGAGTGCATGGGGTAAAAGAGAATTATCTGCAGACATTCTTTCTTTGTTAAAATAGTATATTTTAAATTATTGGCAGCCACAGCAAGTGACACTGGCACATAATGTCTCAGTGACCCTGCAACATTTTTTTTAAGTTCTAAGCCATGAAATATATTTTTGACATTATTTTTAACAATCAGTTTAATCCACCTGAACCAAATTACTAACAAGCAGTTCTTGACTCCTCAAACAAGATCATATCACTTGGTGTAATAATGTAACAGCTGGCATTGTGCAGGTGCCAATTCCTCCAGAGTGAAATAGTTCAAGTAATTTTGAAAGCATGCAAGTAGTTCATTTGAACTCTGAACATGGAGTGCTTTCCTGTGTTGAACTAGCTGTCCATTTTGCTGAGGAAAGTTGGGCAGCTCTAATGAGAAGAAATACTTCAAAGTTTTTTTCAGTGTTTCCATTTCTTGGTACAGCTGAGATGCTAGATAGTCCTGTGTTTAAGAATAATCACTCTGACTTAGGAAATCTACCCTGTATATCCTTATGTACATTTTTGGGATTACTTTACATGGCCAGGGCACCTCTGCTTGAACAGGACTTCGCTCTCCTGGTACCCAGCTAAAACTTAGCAATGTGTATTCAGAGCATGAGATAATATCTCTCTCTCTTCATAACCATTTGTAGTACTGGAAAGACCTCAGTAGTGTGAGTGCAGTCTGGACACAGCAGCTTGCCTCAGAGAGGGCTAATAGGTGTGGTAATAGGAAGGGGTTTATTTTAGGAATTAGCTGCCTTTTTTTTTTTCCTTCCCTTCAGAAAGATCTGCTTGAAGGTATTTTTGAGAAGTAATTGGTGGTGGAATAGGAAGAGGGAGGAAGAACACAGCTTTATGCCCCCTGCCAATTTGATGCTCCTCTCTGTACAGCTTTGCACGACCCCTAACGTGCAAAGCGTTAAGTCTTGCAGTGCAAAAGATTGTGATAGACTTCGACAGGCTGCTGCTTCAGGAAGGATTTGCCAGAAGCCTGTCTTAAGCCTGTGTTCCCCTGTTGCTTATGTCTGAAGGAATGCGACAACTGCAGTCAGTCAGCTGGTGAACCTCAGTTTGCCGCTGCGTATTGACAGCTGTCTGTCTCCTTGGGATGCCAAAATTCTGAAGGGAATCTGATCTAGGAATTTTATATACTTTGAGTTTGAAAAATTTAACTTTTTAAGATAGAATCTGAAAGGCACAGCCTTGTTCCTAATGGAACGATAGTTGCTACTGGCTTCAGAGGGCACAGAAACAAACCTCTGATGAAACAGGTTCTGCTTGGTAACAATGAGATTCAGTTATTAAATTCCTTGTGAATCTTAACCAGTCTTTCAAGTCTAATCCTATTATCTGTTGTTATAGCAACAGGTTGTTCATAATAGGGTACTTGGTGACTGGGTTACCAGAAATATGATAGTTCGCAGCCACTGTTTAGGCTCCTTGCTGGTAGCTACAGGCCTTGTTTTCACCAAAGAAAAGGGTGCCTGAACTTGTTTGACTTTTGCGTTTAAATTCTGCTGTGCAGATGACCTGGCAGTTACAGGCAATTTTTCTTTTAAACATAAGTGACAAAGGCTTGCTGGACAGTAGAGCGATAAGCCTTTGAGTGCTGGCTTTGTATGATTGTAAAAGCAGCTAAGAACCTTTCTTGGAATAAGCACATTTTCTGCCAACTGAGCAGGTCTGGCAGCTTTTTCTGTCCAATAATCCATGGCCCCTCCCTAGACCCTTCACTCACAAGTTAAATCATTTTGCTTTAGTCACTCTTCTGACTGTTGGGAGCCTCAAGAGAACAGGGATGTTAACAGATGAGGAAACAAAGCTTTACAATACATTTACAATTTATTAGAAGTTATTATACAGAGATGAGATGAGCTCTGCATGCCAGCCTCTTTTGTAGACAGTGCTACCTCCTGTAAGGTAATGAGAAGCCCTTTGGAGTCTTACAGATAGCTAATCTTAGCTTTGTTTTCCACCATCTCTGACTTTGGTGCCCTCAAGACCCCAAGTTGTTTGGCTGTGTAATGTTACGTATGCCAAATGCACACACTGAGCCCTAACAATCGTCTCACACAGTAGAAAATTTGTCAAGGTGCATATCTGTATTCATCTGACACATCTTCAGAAGAGGCATGTCTGCATCAGCACAGCCTCTTTGTGCAATGAAATACAACCCAGCAAAAGTTATTCTTTTTTCCTTAACAACATAAAATCAACCTGACAGACATGTTCTTACTGGTGACATCAACACCAGGATTTCTGCCAGCCCTGGAAGTGTTGTTTTCCATAGTGGACTTGCATTTGCTTGGAGATCTTTGTAGTATAGGCCTAGTGAATCCTGAATAAGCTTGAAGAATTTCCAAACCCTAATTACTGTAAGGCATTCACATGGCTAGATAAACCTGCTGAGAAACGTGCGTAATGTGTGTGCCTGTTCCCCCCTTCTTCATGCACGTTGTGGATTCCTCTGTTGTGGGCCTAATATTCACCTTTTTTTTTGAGAAGATAATGATTTTGAGAATTCTTCTCAAGAATTCCACTGTTGACTTATTTGACAAGTGAGAAGTGTTTGTACTAACACTGTTTCTGTTTCAACAGGGAGTTATTTACATACCAAATGTTTTTTATGAATGCAGAATTCATTGCTGTAGTCCTTCCAGCTGAAGGCAAAGGGTCAGGAAAAACACCTCAGCTTAACAGACCATTTTGTTCTGAAATTAAGTATTGAAAGGTTCTGGCCCAGGGAACTTTGGCACAGGTTAGGTTTGGAGCTGAGTCTGTTTCCCTGCCTAGCTTTACTTCTGAATGATGTGGCCCAGGTAACCTGCTCCAGACATTTCCAACTATGGGAAATGCTTTGCTTTGGCTTTAGATTCCTGCATGGATATCCATATACAAAACAGCAGTTAACATCTGATGTTTATTCTTTCCCAATTTACTCCTTGTGGAGCTCCTGAACACCTACATTCAGAAATGTCACATTCATCAAGAAACAAACCAATGAACCTGAAACAACAGCTGTGTTCACAGGGCAGAATGTGCCCTGGGTCAGAACAGCTCAAGGGTATCTATCTATGTATCTATGTATCTATGTATCTATGTATCTATCTATCTGTCTGTCTGTCTGTCTGTCTATCTCAGGAAAGTCCCTTGTGAGAAGCAGCAAGATCCAGCAGACACTGTAGTGGATGTCTTAAGAGCATGGCCTTTTTTTCCCAGCTGAGCTGTTTTCCTTGTTTTTTTCTCTCCTAGTTTTCAAAATGAGGAATACTGATGCATACTTGATTTTGGGACATGTCTTGAGATCTAAGGAATCAGACCATTTTTTTGAGGGGAAACTGTTCTGGAAAACAAAGGCCTGGAAACATGCAGGCATAGGGGCACTCAGATACATATTTTGATATATACGTGCATCGTTTCCTAGGCAGAGAAAGACAGAGTCTGCCCTAGCTCTGTGGTTATGTTGTCATATCAGGCTTCAGGAATCATTCAGCATATTGGCAGAGAAGAACACTGCCAATATAAGATGATCCCAAATGACTGCCAATCACATGCTGAGTGCCCACCCTCTCCCTTCTTAATTGTATTAACTATAGCCTTATTGACTTCTCAGATTTTGCATGTAAGGCACGAAAGCTGGAAATTAAAGGAATGATTCACTTGCAGAACCAAGATGCACATGGCAGCAATCTCATTCTTCCCCACCCTGATATTCATGCCCATCCCAATTTGAAAATATTATTCCAGTTATTCCAGGTCCAGCCATTTACTGGAGGACGTCTGAAGGCATGTTCTTTTAACAGTTCTTCCCTTAGGCATCTCTGTCTCCTTGGGAGTTCCTTTGCCTTGCTGACAAGGTGTAAAGTCTGGATCCAAGCATATGGATCTTGCTAGTGAGCCATTGCTGTGAACAGTAGGTTCACATAGTTCTATGTGCTATTCTGTATGCTGGTGCTGACACTAATTTTGTAATTTTTTTGTTAAGGATACAACTAGACAGAGGTGAATGCAGAGCCCTTTACTTGTTTATAGGAGCATGTGAATATTCGTAGCACATGACTGCCACACCAGCTACCTTCTAGCAGCCTTACCTATCTGCTGTCCTCCATGAGCTTCCTCCTATCTCCTGCAGAGTTGCTTTGTTCTCTTGGGCTGCTCAGAGATTATAGAAGCCTTTGAAAATGCTGAGTGTGTGCATCACAAGGTGGTATAACAAGGTCCTGTGCAATGCAGGCCACTTTACTGTGTAGTTTACCATACTTTTTCCCCACAGTTGCCAGTTTCTTCCCTTTAGAAATCCCATGGAGATTACCTAGGAAGGTAGAGTCTGTCTTTTGGAGAATGACATAGAGCAGGTAGGCTGAGGCAGTGTGGAACCACTGGGTAGGGCATGCGTTTCGCATAACAAGCAAAGACACCAACACAGAACCAGGAATTATGCATTACTCATCCTTCCAATTACATTGCCTTTTCTTCTCACCTTATGAATGGATCTTGCAATATCTGTGGCTGTGGATATCTGATCTGCAGAAGCAGATTGCACAATTGCTGCAGATATACTAGGAAGAAGGAGATTGAGGAATCTCAACCCTTATGTTAGCAAATTCTTCTGGTCACCCCATGTAATTTCAGCCATGCAATCTCCCATCTTAGATCAGGGCTGGGTCTCCTTTATAAATTCACTACATACATTCATTTCACCTTTACCAAGTCCATGCTAGCACTACTGAGAGGGAATTTGGCCATGGTACCAAGACCTGGCAGCTCTTAAACTGTAATGCTGACAGTCATCTCTTTGAAGTTTTGGGCAAGTCACTTTGCCTCACTGTAACAATTTCCCTGGCTTTAAAAAAGGAATAATAATATCTACTCATACAGCTACAATGAGTAGCTTCCTTTGGCCCTCTGAACATGTAAAGCATTCTGGAAGTGTTCATTAGTTGTTCTTACTAACAGTTATTATTATTATTTTGGGATGTTAGGACACTGGCACATTGGCAAGGTCCAGAATCACCATACTGGAGCTATGATGGAAGATGGAACAGCCCTACAAAGGCTGTGTCTGTGCCAAGTTGTGCAAAGCAGCTCCAGCTGGTGCAGCCACACAGTGTTATTCAGCACTATGCAGAGACTCTAGCTGAGTCTCTAAAGTGTAGGTGCATTAATGGAGACTCACTGCTATGGCAGGACATTAGTAGTGCTTCTCATTCTGAAGCAGGCACTCTCAGCTACTGCGGTGGGTCTGCACCACTCTCCATCTGCTAGTGCAGACATACTCAAGTTCTTCAGCTGTCTCACCCAGGGACCTTAAAAAAGCTGACCAGGCAAATCTGTGTTCCTGACCTGGGTCCTAAAGGTTAGGGCCTCTATATTTTGTTATCATTCCAACTCATGCACACACATAACAGTGTCTCGTGCTGAGTTTCACAATTACATAAAACTATTTTAGAGGTTTGGTCAGACTACAGCAATCCAGATTTTGTGAAGGTGGATGAAAACTGTGGAACATGCAAAATTTTTTTCTAGTCATTTTTAGGACGCATAAAGAAGCCAAATACAAGTTCTGTGACTTGTTTTTTCACAGTACCATACCAAACAGTATGTATGGGAGACCAGTGGATGATGGGAAAGTGTAGTATTCCAGGTGTTTCTTTAAGAGAAATAGTAATGATTTTTTCCTTGTCTTTGCTGTACAGGAGATTTTTGGCTACAAAACCCAAGGCTGCCGAAAGGCCCTGTGCATTGCTGGATATATCTTGTCCTGTGGGGCTCTGCTGCTGCTGTTTTACTGGAAGCCTGAGTGGGATGTGTGGGCAAACTGCATCCGCTGCAGCTTGGAAGAAGCAGATGTTGTTCTGCTTAGAACAACAGTAGGTGCCTACTTTAATCTTTAAGTTGGTCCCTAGTATGTAGTTAATTGGAAGATGAGTTAATTGGAAGGAATCCAGTTAGCTGAAATCTCTTGCTGATTTCCTGCATTAGTGTCTTATGTTTACCATCATTGATCTAGGGAACTCTCAAGTATTCCACAAATTATGTGTAAGATGATGATTGGAATGGAGGGTAACAGCTGATCAGACAACAAGCTGAAAGAAATTGAGGTGAAAAAAACTGTAATATCTGTGGTTTCAAGACTGTGATACTTGCTCTCAGTCCTTCCTCCTCTCTTACACCATCCCTGTGCTTTCTGCATTGTGTATCTGTGCTCCAGATTCTAAAGCATCTGTTTGATTGGCAGTGTCCAGCCGATCCTTTTTCCCTCCCTTGGCTGACCTGATGAAGCTGCCGCTTTCTGCCAAAATTTAG
The DNA here is from genome assembly GCA_034782735.1 of Sagittarius serpentarius. Classification (NCBI taxonomy): domain Eukaryota; kingdom Metazoa; phylum Chordata; class Aves; order Accipitriformes; family Sagittariidae; genus Sagittarius; species Sagittarius serpentarius. The sequence continues at coordinate 28,674,850 of JAVKLA010000084.1, forward strand.
CCAGTGGGCCAAACCAAAGATTTATCTAGCTCTGTCCCCAGCAGTGTCCGACAGTGCGTGATGAGGGATCAGTATAAGGAAGAGGGCAAGCGTACACTGCTTGTTTCCTTGGCTGTATGTTTCCATTTTCCATCAGCCTTTCCCCATGTCCAATAAGCCCACAATCCTCCAGTTAATGCTTTCAGGGCTGTTATGTTTTGCTTGTAGATTCCTAATACAGGTTGAGGACTGTACTGAAGCACTGCAACATACGCAAACCCTGATTTCATTTCATGGAAGCTACTGCAACACTAAAAGAAGCAAACTGAGACTTGACTCTGAATCCCAGCTGAGCCTGAATACTCCAGGAGCTGGCAGGGTTGGTTTACTTCAGAAGTTTGACTTGTTCTGCTTCAGAGATTCCTGAACAATGGCATTTGCAAAATGTGCAATTGCAAAATGGATCACTTGCTACCACTGTATTTGAGCTGCCTTCTTAAATGAGCAGAGCAGCATGCAGTTAAAATCTTGTGTTTTGAAAATCACAGATCTGCCTGTTGAATAATTTATATTGAAATAATCTGCATCCTAATAGGCTGGGGGTATGTATTTTCTTTTAAAACAAGCATATTAAGTTTAATCTCCCTTTCTAATCTTCAGTTCAGTTTACATTTTTAATTACTTATTCTTGTGTGTCATTTTAAATGGATTTGCCATGCCAAGCACTTTTCAAATAAATGAGTTTTTAAATGATCCTTTATGTAATTAAATAAGAATTGAATCATATTGTACGTTGTTATCAGGAAGCACTCTCAAAGTGTGCTCTGGGCAATTTCAGATATCCTTCATGGTTCTTTGTATTAAAATGACAGTTTTGTTTGTTTCTCTACATTGTAATTATGTCAGTTCTCAAATGTGATGGCTACTGCTAATGAGAATACAAGTAATCCCATCAGCTTGATCCTTGGAATTCTCTTTTGCTTCATCTAAAACCTTCATTCATAAGTCATAATCATTGTCTCTGCAATTGCAATATAAAAGCCTATTAACTCACTTTTGTTATTGAATTTTGACTCACTTTAGTTCAAATAATGAGCACCTGTGTTATTCACTGCTTTCCATCTCAATCTGCATCCCAATGTCTACTAATTCTGAAATTTAAATTAAAGATAAATATCAGAAAATAAATGTTATTCTACTGAAAATACCAGTTTAAGAAGAAAAGTGCACAAATAAATAAGATATATAAACATTATTAAAGTTCTTCTTTGAACCCTTAAATTATTCAAAAGGACTCATATTTGGTACAGAATCTTTTTTTTTTTTGTTGTTGTCATTTCCAAATGAAGTTTAATAACTATGCTTTCAGAATCTGGCTGGCTGAGGTAATCAGCTTTTTCCATCTGCCAAACTGCTCACACACTGAATATGATATATAAGTCAGTCTCATAGTTGGCTTTAATGCATGCGGTTCAGTGTTTAGGACTGAAACTTAATGTGGGGTACTTACTACAGTAGTTGCTCTAATCTCTAAGACTGTACTAACAACACTAGGTATCATGCAGTTCCAATGTTGAACATATTTTATAAAACATAGCAAGATCGTTAATTGAGTTTGTGGCAAAGGCTTGTCTAAGGTACCGTTAAGGGAGGCATGGTGCTCACACACTTGTTCAATGAAGTGTTAACACAGGAATGACTGTGAAAAGGTATTGGCACTAAACATCCATTTTGCACTACAGGGCTATATTCCTTTTGATCTTCCCTTTACAGTATGGTCACTGCATCTCTGATTGTCCTGTAGTATTTGCCTGTCCTAGATCATGACCTGGGTGTTTACATTCCATCCTTATCAGCCAAGCACCAGACCAGTCAGTGAATTATTTGCAGTACTGACATTTTGATAGGGCCATGGTTCCACTCCCCTTTGGCTTGTGTAGCTATCAGTCACAGGTGCTGAGAGGCCCCTGTTGGTTAGTTCTTTAAAAAAGCTGGTGCTGTAGAAAGGCCTACTGTAATCATTCGCTCCAAGGTGATAGTGAGTTTGGTCTGATTTTGAGGGGAAATTGTGACACTTCTCTTTCATATTCATTTAGGATGATTTTCGAATTTATTCTCGTAAGACTGTCACATGGATCTCTGTGTCTGCACTTATCAAAAGTAGATCGGATTATCCAGCCACTGCTGAGGAAGACTCAATCTTCAGTAAAGCCATAATGAAGCCAAGTTTGCAAGTAAGTAAGGTATCCCCTGTAGCATCTGGGAGGTGATAGCAAATCTCAGCCACGCTTCATGGAGTGAAAGTGAGCTGTGAAACATATCCAGCTAAGAAACTTGCAGCTTGATCAACACAGTGAGCTGTGGAAAAACAAGCCGGAGATTTTGGAGAACTGTACTCACCTCTGTAAAAATCCTCTCTTACTCCAAGGTGGGTTATGAAAAAAGAATCCTCACTCCTCCTGAGAGAAGACCTACATTGTAAGTAGGCGAACTTCAAGACACTGGGGTTGGCAGTCAAGAGTCGGAGCTCCAAATCAAAACTCATTCCTGGCATAGGAATCAAGGAATTTAGGGGTGACTGTGTTTCTGAAGGGAAACTGTGAGGAACCGAACATCACAGCTCCCACAGTAACATGAAAACACAGATGAATGGAGCTGAGGGGGGAACAGAACAGAAAAGTGCCTAGGCAGAGCTGCATTAGTATTTCCAGAAATGTTTCATCAAGGAGGGTCTGAAACACATTTTGCTTTCTTGGCTTTGTATGCACCAATTTGTGCTTTAAAGTACATTTGCTGGAGTCAGGTCTTGCACTGTTGACTGTTTCTGCAAAGATATATCCTGATCTCTGCCAGTTCCATAGCTTTGAGATCCCAGTGAGGCACTGGGGAGGAGGTAGACAATTAATTGATCCAAGCAGATCACAAGGTCTCTTATGAGTTGAGTAAATATAATTACCCCCATTTTAGAACAAGTACCAGACAGTTCAGTTAAATGTCTTGTTTAGCATTACACATTAAATGGGTGTGAGCAATAGGAATGCAATGGTACCTTTGCTATATCTGGTTCTTGATTATAGATACTAGATCACTGCACTGGGGAACCCATAAAAGAGCTATTTTCCAGGAAATAGATTTCTAACTTGTTAGCATTTATTTTTACATCTACAGCAATTTTTAGTAGATGTTTTCACTATAAACCTACCTTTAGCTGAGCAAAGCTGTTGCTATTACTGCTGGTTTGTGTGGGCATATATTAATGTACATAAGAAAGTTTAGTGTCAGCTAGTTTAATCAACTGGCACAGTATAAAAGTGAAGACTGGTTTATAACATTCTTCAGAGGATTGAATTAGTAACATAAAAAAGCCCAATATAGCCTCAAATAATAGGCCCTTTGAACACCACTTTCGTAACAATCAAAACATCTAGATAGAAGAGAAGAGATTTCAAAGCAGCAAAGAGCAAACAGTTTAATCCTTCACTAGCAACTCAAAAGTCCCTACTTAAAAGTCAATTATAAAACCTTTTTGCCATTTAAGCTACCTAAGTCCAGAGTAATGCGTAGTGCCCAAGAGCTTTCCAAGGACCTGTTACCGCAGCGAGTTAAGTCCTTCATTTCCCACTTCAGTTTTTAGCATTGCAAATATTGCAGCTCCTATTGTGTGAAATCCTAACTACAGACCTTTTGTTAGGTTAATGACTGTGGTTATAGCTCCATTTTGAGTCAGTATAAGTTGAGTGTGGATTTCATTGGCCTATAATAATGCTTATTGCACTGGGTAGGGAGAGTCCTCTGGAGCTGATTTCTGCATTACTTATGTGTATAGGTGTATAGCCTTGCCTTCTTCCAGCTGATACGAAGTGCCATTATCTCTAATAGGCTTTGTTATTCTTGTGCAGGACAGGACAGACTCCTTTTGCAACTTATAAATGGCAGCATGTGTTCCTAATGGATAACTGTTCTGCAAGGGCTTAGCATTAGCAGTGACTCCGGAAGTATCCTGGGATGGCCTTTCTTGTCTGTTGGTATATCTGTTCAGCTGAAGGACTTGGCACCATGCCTGCAAACTGCCCAAACCCCGCTGCTTTCCTTAAAGCCAGACAGAAGATAAGGGAGCTGTTGACTGAAGACAGGCTTTGACAACTGCCTGTGTACCCACCACTGCATCAGTGATCTCTTCCCTTTCTTCTGTGAAATAAGAGGGAGGACTGTATACCTTGCTTCACAAAATGGGGAGAGAAGAATGCTGCTTTGTACTAAAGATCTCATGTGTTGACCTAAAGATCTGTAAAGCTTATTGGAACCTGAAAGCAGGTGGGGATTGCGCTGTGTAACATAACTAGGGAGTCAGCATGTGCAGTCCTGTCTTCTCTCCTTCCTTGCCCCCCATATAATTTGCTTTATCTGTGCTTGACCCCAGTGAGGATGTCCTGCTGAAATCTGTGAGCAGGCCTGGGAGTATTTTTTTGCTGTGTTGCATATATTGTTGTCCCTGTTTTGTTTTGCAGGTGAAAAGTATCCGAGTACAAAGAATCCGCTATGTCTGGAATATCTGTGCAAAACAGTTCCAGAAAGTTGGGTGAGTTCAATACCCTGGTCACAGAATTCTCTGAGGAAGTCAAGCGTCTTTGTGAATAGTGTCCTAAGGAAAACACTCCCTTTATATTTTAGAGCCCTAGAAGACCACCACACTTGCTCAGCTATACATGCCAAATTTGGTTCTGGTCTCACCTGCAATGAACGGGATGTCAGGTACACGTTTTAAAATACAAGTATTCAACATGTAGATTTCAAAGAGATGTAAATTCACTGCTGTTGGTTTACTTTCCTTGAGTTTCTTGTGTATCCATTAATATGCACATAATTTTAGATGAAATGGCCATGCATGAAAAATTGAATGAAAAGGGCTAGAGAATGTTGTGTATTCCTTGTCAAAGTTTTTTAACTGTCTCAGTATTTATCAATGTTAGTGTTCTCAATCAGGAAATAACTATGTCCTGTAACTAACTCTAAGCAGTTTTTACTTGGTGTAAGAGGAAGCCTCCATGAGATGGTACAGATAAGTTATGTGTGTGCTTCTTCAGTGGGGCTCCATGTAATTGTGCTGAACTTCTAAATCTATTAGTTCTGGTTATTGAATTTATTCTCACGAACTACTGTATCATTAGACAATTTACAAAATAGGTATTCCTGAAACTGCTAAATAAAGAAATGATCTTCAGTTGATTGAGTACTGAAAATCCAGCTCCTGACCTTAGCTCGTGTTGAATCTTACGTTTAAATCACCCTTAACTTTAAGCAAAATTATTTGATTTTAGATAATTTAGTTTTAGGTGCAGAATTCCTTTGTTTATGGTGCTTCAAAGGAATTTTTGTGTGATGGAAATGTTTGCCTAAAAGGCTGTGTTATACCTCTTGTCTTTTTAAGTAGATTCCATTGGTAGCAGTCATCTTTTCTGACATAAGCACTGTAGGGGCATTTAATGTTTTATTTTTCTCTTGGAGAAAGATTCTCACAGCCTTTAAACTGGGATCAATACATGCTCTCAGGACTATTGAAAGCTGCAGCTTCTTGAGTGAGCTACATTGTCACTATTTTATCTGTAAGTAATGTATCTTTATCCCATACAGGAGAGTTATATGTGGGCCAAACACAATTGATGTTCCAGTGATCCCTATTTGGAAACTACTCATCAAAGAGGTTAAGCATTTCTGTTGCTTTTATTCTAGGCTACTTGGGGAGGCAGAGTGTGCATATAGAATATAATGGATTCAATGTCTGAATTAGCTTCCCAGTACTCACTCATCAAGCACACTCCTTTTTTAAATCCTGTTTAAAGCTGTTCCATGAAATCACCATAAACTCATTGATTCTCCATTGTTCCATACCCTCCATCCCCATGCCTGTATGGCTGCTTGGTATTTGTATGTATCTGTGTCCCGGGAGCTCGTTCTGTTGGCCTTACAAGGGTCAGTGAATGTTTACAAGCTGCACTGGAAATCAAACCTTCCAGGCAAAGGCTGTCTCTTAATCAGCAGAGATTAAGTTAACAGCAGGAGCTGGCATATGCGTACAGCTGCAGAGAGATCCAGTGAGCTTGTGACTCTGGGCACAGCACCATGTAAAGCACCAGTATCTTTTTCAGACAGGAACTGGGTATATGTGGCCTAAAGCAGAGTGTTTGTGGAGATGTGCCTACAGTATCTGAGCTGCATCCTCACAGCACAACTTGCTCTTCTCTCACCTCTGTTACATTTCTTCTAAAGAAGCAAGCAAAACAAAGCTTGGGCTGAGCCATTCACATCCCAAATAACATCCTATTGGTCCAGATTATTTGGCCCTTCTGTCAGATGGAGATGGTCCAATCTCATTAGACTGAAGCCACTGCTAACAAAATTAGGAAGGGGGTGGGGAGACACAACACTTAATAGCTTTTATTCCAGCCCGTTGCTAACCAGATGGACTGGCTGGGTATACTGGAGCCATTTAAGTGTGGCCAGCTCTTGAATATTGCTTTCTCTCCAAACAGGTCTTAAATCCATTTTACGTGTTCCAGCTGTTCAGTGTGTGTCTGTGGTTTGCTGAAGATTACATGGAGTATGCCACTGCCATCATAATCATGTCTCTCCTCTCGATTTTTTTGACTGTATATGATCTTAGACAGGTGAGACACCTCACCTTTTTCCACAAGGAGGATTTATTTCTTATGTCTGGGAAAGGCCAGGATGTTACAACATGCACACGTACAGTGCTATGAGAGTTCCTCAGAGGTTTAGTCTATCGACATCGTGTAGTAGCAGGTGCAATGGCCTGGCCTCCTAGTCATCATAATCTCTGTGTGGTTCTTTACCCACATCCTCCCTTCCCCATTCCAGTGCTTTGCTTTGTAACCTTTTGTTACACCTTCTCATAATTAGAGTGGGGAATTTCTTTCTTTGTATGATTGTATAGTTCCTGGCAGGGCCAGACCCCAGTTTATGAGGGCTCTCATAACTACAAATAACAAAAGGGAATAATTGTTAGTGGATTAATTGCATCATGTAAGTAAGATGTAACACTTTTGTGTGTTCTTCTTTAATTTATAGCAATCGGTTAAACTGCACAGACTGGTTGAGTCTCATAACAACATCATGGTCACTGTCTGCAGAAATAAGGAAGGTGACTCCTGTACACTTCTTTCTTCAATGTGTTTCATTTCTATAGCAATTTATATCAAATGCAAGAATGTATAGTATTAAATTCTTTCTGGAGCAGTTTCCTTTTGTGTTTCTCAGCTGGATTAACTATCTTCTGGAGATTGAATTAATTTGACCTAGAAGTATGTTGTGGCACTTCAGTCATATTCATAATTGTTTGAGCGCAGCCTTAGCAAAAAATTATCAGGAAAACTGTCATTTTTCTTAAAGCAGTGCTGACAAAGCCAGCTATATAGCCATTAGACGGCTGTGAGTCCACCTAATCGCTCCATGCAAAGTGTGTTCATTGCTGTGGTATTTAGAGCACAATCCAAAAAGATGGAGTCAAACTAAGAAATGTAGATCCAAGCTTCTTCAGTTAGGTCAGCATATTGGAACAATAACTATTGGTTGGGCTTCTGCGGAGATAAGAAGGAATTCTGCAGTTCAAACTGATGCCTAGCCTTTTCTAAGTGTTGGAGGTTGTATTCTTAGATCCTGCTTGTGGTCCTTTGTTTATCAGCCATTATAAAAAAGTAGCAATCTATTCAGCAGGTAGTTCCTTATGTTTTTTCCCCTTACCACAGAGAATTATATGAAGCACAAAGTTTGTATTACATGTCACCTACAGGTTTCCAAGAGCTGGAATCACACCATCTTGTTCCTGGAGATATGCTGGTTTTGAAAGAGGGTAAAACCCTTTTGCCTTGTGATGCCATACTGATCAGCGGGCAGTGCATTGTAAATGAAAGCATGCTGACAGGTACAGCTCATCCCTTCCAGGTTTACCATCAAAACATCATCATAGCCCTATGGCTTCAGCAAGTGACACAGGACATACAGTGTTATCATGTATCACCCTTATTATGAGATAGTCTATAGCTAGCTTAGAAGGGGATTCTTTCAGGTGTTTGCTATAGTAAAGACTGGACTGTAGTTAGCCCCAGCTTATCTAAATAGACAATATGGCTTTAGGAAGGGCAGTTCATCCTTTTCTTCCTTTCTGGGTGCAGAATTTAGGAAGGGAACCTCTGATTAGAAAGGAAAGAGTGGACAGTGAAGAGGAGTAAGCAGGACAGGAGAAGAAACAGTAGATACAGAGCAAAGCTGTTCCCACACAGGGCCCACAGTCCTCTCAGGCTGTAGGGGTTTCTCTCAATCACTCTTAATGTCTTGTTGCTCATCGTTGCAGTATCTCCAACCTGCTGGAGTGTCTGTCTAGCCCTCCAGACACTTAGCTTCACCTTCATATGATAGCATTGGAGGACACACCAGGTGGGAGAGTTCACTGCAAAGCCGGATTTTCGGTGCAGGAGATTTTCATAGTTCTGTTTCTTGTCTTTAAATTTGGCCTTGGTCTGAATCGAACTAAAACCCACAGTTCTGAAATTTCATGTAAATGAGAAATTCCAGAAACCCCTTTCATTTAGGAAGCTTCAGCTGTCAGAAGATACTCTGCTTCAGCATTGTATCTGCTTTGACAGAAACAGGATATTTGTCAGCTGTAAGCATTGAGCTAAAGGCTTTTTACTAGGAAGGAGAAATAGGGAATGTCATGTTTGATCTGCCTAAGGAATAGTGTAGTGACCCGACCTGCACATGAGGTTCAAACTAGGTAAACAACTTGCAGCCATCAAGTGGAGTCATGCGACACCAGTTCGGGTCTCTGTTCAAGTCTGTATATCTACAGCCAAGGTTCAGAGTCCTTGGACTGCTTTTGGTTCTCAGACTTACATGAAGCTGTTGTAGTGATGCAAAGGAGAGCTTTTCTCTGGGAGAATCTGTTTGCTTGCTAGGCTTCAAACTTACTCACTCTGAAGATGTCATAATGTAAAAGTAACATTTCTCTAAACTGGTTACTCTAGTAAATACCATTAACTTACCATCTAGATGTCTAGGTACTGTACTTACTTGAAACTCAGCAGGCTGATTTTAAGATGTACTGCAGTTTTCCTCATCTGAGCTCATCTTCCCTAGGGGAAAGTATTCCAATAACAAAGACCCATTTACCCCAAGCTGATAACTTCAAGCCCTGGAGAATGCACTGTGCAGAGGATTACAAAAAACATGTCCTTTTCTGTGGAACAGAGGTCATACAGACCAAGGCAGATGACGGAGGAGTAGTGAAAGCTGTGGTGCTGCGGACTGGTCAGTCAACACTTCAGTTTGTTTTTCATTTCATGCTTTTTCTTACTGGAACAGCCTGACTTAAAGTGCCCACTCACATTAAGTTAAAGGTGTTAATCCAAATTCACAACAGTCAGATGGAGAACTGAGCCCTGGGCTGGGCTAAGCTATTATGCATTGTTTCTGTTTGCTTGGCATAACTTTTACAAAAACCACTAGCATATGATTACAAAGAAGAGTTTTGCTTTGCTTCTGAAACATTGAAATAATCCTCCTCCTTAAGACAAAAAAATCTTTTTTCTATATTTTGCAGAGTAGATCACATACGCTGAAATGAAAGATCTGGGCCTTCTTTCTTACATTACAGAAATTATGAGTAATTTTAAAGCCCTCCATTCTTTGTAGAGAACTTCTGGGAATGTTTTCCCCTTGGAATGATTTTAGTTTGTCTTTCCAGGTTTCAATACAGCCAAAGGGGATCTGGTAAGGTCCATTCTCTACCCTAAACCCATGAACTTCAAGCTGTACAGAGATGCTCTCCGGTTCCTGATGTGCCTCATAGCATTTGCAGCCATTGGAATGATCTACACAGTGTGTGTATTTGCACTTAATGGGGTGAGTTACTAAATGCAGGAGAAATGGTCACACCCAGTTTCAAGAGATGTGAAACTAGAGTGGCTTCACATGCATTTTATAAAAATATGGTCCTTGTCACTCTCTTTTTTGCCTTAGTATATGAGGCCATTTTACAATGTAATTGAATTTTTGACGGTACATAACCTCTCGTACAATCAATTCCAAGGTGCTAAAACCCACTATTTCCCAATAGTCATTTCTTCTGAGGTCTTAGCAAATCCTATGCAAGCGCTGCATGTCTTACCAGCAGCCTTCTGTATGCTGACTGCCTCTGTTTGTGTGTTGCCTGCCCTGTGCTTCCTAATACATGTAATTACCAGTGCATGTAAATAGCATAATGCTTTCTAGAGCTCTGAAAATGGGAGATCCCAAGAGCTTAGCACTCTGCAAGTAGCTTTTACAGAGGTTTTTGTGGCACTTTTTGTACATTCCTAGAAAAATCACCAGTCAGTGGGACACAGACTGATGTGTCATTGTGAAAATGAAACTTTCCAAAAACTTCAGTTTAGATCAAAGACCCATATATCCCTCTCCACTGTCCCTGAGAGTAACTGGTATCAAATACTTACAGAAACTGGTTAGGGAGTAGGGCAAGTATAGAACAATTCTTCCCTGGTATAGTCTTCTAACTTCTTGAAGAGAAAGGTTTAACAGTTCAGTAAGCTGTCTTTTGTATCTAGATCATCTAGTTGTAATAGCCACTGAAGATCTCCCAGAGTGTGGTTTAATACATTTCTGAATTTATTTGTGCCTTGGACTTGACAGCACCTGTGGCAATGATTCCCACAGTTGCATTATGTACTGTGTAAAAATGCTCTTAAAGCTGCTGTCTAAATCACTGGGCACTGTAGATTTTTGTTTTAGAGAAGTAGCAAATAGCTGCTTTCAGTTTGATGTTTCCTGTACTATACGTGATTTAGAGATCACTGGCCACCCCTTCAGCCACATTTCTTCCATGTTACAGAGCCCTGAACAGTACAGGTGTAAACACAGATCCCTGGAATTTACTGGTGTTAAAAAGAATTCCCTGTTTTTTTCTGTCTTTTTTTTCATATCTTTGTAGAGTCATTTGAGGGGGGAAGTAGGGGTGGAAGGGAGGTAACCTTCACTTAGTTATCACTCAGCTTAATATCCTTGAGAGCTTTTGGGAAATAACTTTTGGAAAGCCAACTATCCTGTATCAGTTGGGTCACCCACATCTCCACTGATTTATTTCAAGTTCTCCAGGAGGTTTATGGGTATTAATTCCCTCTGTGAAAACTGCATTAGCTCTTCTCTAAAGTGCCGTATACATCAAGGGTTGATTAATTCTGTATTATAATTTTAATTCAGTTTCTCAACGTAGAACTAAGACTTAACTGTGTCAGGAAGCAGCAATGGCCTGCTATTCCCTAGGGGAAGGCAAGCCAGGAACTGAGGGTGACCAGAGGACAAGTAGTGCTCTCACTGACCAGGGGAGAGTCACACAGTATATGAACAAGGTGGGGAGAGCTGGGTGCTGCTAACAGCCCATCAATAGTCCCAGGCAAGGCAAAGTGGTAAATAATCTGGGCAGACCAGTCAAAAGCAGAAGGAGATGAGGACAGGAGACAAGGCTGCAAACCTGTCTAAAGGTGTCCATCCAGGAGACAGTGCTAGAGGCAGGTACACCTACAACATTGCTCAGACAGGGACTGAAGGTCCACGCCTGAGCTTAAATGGAGCTCCTGAACCCATGAGCAGAGGGTGTGGGTGGAGTTGAGGCTAGTGAGGGTAATTAAGGCCTATTAGCACATCTAGGGCCCTGCCATATTGGTCTCTAAATCTCTGGAGGGTTTGCCTGAAACCCTTTTAAAAAGAGTTCGCTCATTCTAATGTTGTAAACGGTAGTTCTGCAATTTTTAAAGCCTAATTGCTTTAGAACTTATTCAGAAACTTTCAAGAAATAATTTCATGCCTTGATAATTATCTGCCAATGTAAAGTCCAAGTCCTGAGTTGCAAGGTTGATTCTGCAATTCAGCTTTTGAATCATTTTTCTTCTTTGGAATAATCTACAATCAGTTGGCTCAGAAGACTAATTCCCCTCGGGTTATCAAAGAAAGTGTGTTTAAGAACGTATCCTCGTGTCTGCTTTGCAGTTTTTCCTTTTTTTTTGTTTAACTTTTCCTTTGTAATATGTAAAATACATGCTGATATTATCACAGCAGCTGAAACTGTCTTGTCAGACTGTCTTGGTGTAAGATTCAGTCACACGGTATACTAAACGCTTTCTCTTCTGTGACTGTGTTTATCTAAAGGTGGTTAAGTCCTTCATTCTAACATAAAGTAGATACAAAATATTATCAAACTGGTGCCTTCTGTGGTTTGAAACAGTATCAGTGAAAGGAGAATGAGAATGTGATGGAAATTCAGCACATCAAATGCAACGTGATTTATGGTCAAAGTTCCAAGCTCAGAAGCAGTAATAATAGTACTTTGTGATGGTTTGCAGATCGCTCTGAACTGCAAATTGGCTTTAGTTTGCAATGTCTCAGTTCTGGGACCCCAATTTGAAATGCATTCAATCGTTTAGCAGTGATATTCACTGCCAAGAATAACAGTGCCAACATTTGGCATACTGGCAGTCAGTTTTACACCGACCTCTAAGCTCCCAAATTAGAGGTTGCTTTTAGAAATGTAACTTTTACTTCCATGTCTCTTCCTGCAGGTAAAAGCAATCTTTCACAACTCCCAGAACACAAGGTCAGAAGAAATCATTAGCTCATGCATTCTGCCCTCCTTTTCAGCACCATCCCATATGTCTCACCTGTCACCTTAACATGGAGTCCAGAGCTATGCCTGTAGGCAGTTGGATGAATGCCCATATAAATGGCAGATTCTTGTGAGCTGTATCATGGGAAACTGGGCTTGACTGAGGGTGCAATAAGCTAGCTGGCATGTTTGAACTCATGTGCTTTGGAGGAGACTCTGAGCTCTGCCTGGCAGGTTTGTTGGTATGGAGAATGAAGGAAGGCCCGGAGGCTGCTCTTTAGCAGTGGTGTAGCCTTAAAGCCTTTGGTTAAATCAAAGCAATTAATTTCTTAGGAAGGTGAATACGTGATGGACCATGGGCAGAAAACAGCACAGCCTGAAGCACCTGCAGTGGAGGGGAGGAGGGCTGAAGAGGGCTACGCTCAGACAATCCAAGCAGCAGTCCTTGCCACTGTCTTGCTGATAACTGCCTTTGGTTTTATGTCAGGAGGAGGCAGGAGAAGTGGTGAAGAAGGCTTTGGATGTTATCACTATTGCCGTCCCCCCAGCTCTGCCGGCTGCCTTGACAACAGGGATCATTTATACCCAGCGGAGGCTGAAGAAAAAGGGCATCTTCTGTATCAGCCCACAGAGGATCAACATGTGTGGACAGCTGAACCTCATCTGCTTTGACAAAGTAACTGCTACTGATGGTTACTCTCTTACTAGTAATGGGAACCATGCTAGGGGTGGGAGAGTGTGGGTTTTGATCAAGCATTTCCGTTGTATTTTAGAAACACGTTGACCAATCTTGCATACTTAAGTTTTTGTTGTCTGAACAGACACTGTTGCAAATTGTTTTTTTTCTTGGAATCTAGGAATTGGCTGGTGGCACTTTTGCTCTGCACTGTACTGGCATTTTCTGGACAGTAACATCTTAGAATAAGTCTTGCTTTTTATTCTTCTTGGAGCTTTCATGTGGGAAGTTAATTTAAATGTACATTTTAACTTAGACTGGCACCTTAACAGAAGATGGCCTGGATCTTTGGGGCTTGCTGCCCTCTGAAAGAAACTGGTAAGGCTCCTTGACATGCCAATGGCATTTAAATTTGGTGGGATAGTAACTGGATTCTCCTCCTAGACTTATGAACAAATCTGAAAGACAGTTAATGTCAAATAGCAGTTTGAAGTTCCCCATGTTTAGATTTCCAATATTATTTCTATAGCCTCTGGAAGATGAGTTGTTTGCCTCATCCCAGGGGTCCTGCTCCACATGAAAAGATGCCACTGTTGTGAGCACTTGGCAGAGCATGCCCAGGCAGGGTAGTCTGCAGTAGACATGCTAAGTTAGATCTCAGAGCTGCAGCGGTGCCCCAACCCTTTATGACAGGAAGTCACTTACCCACGAGATTGCCACTGAGTTCCTTCAGTGCCCATTTACATTTCCAGAAACATGCATGCACAAAGGTGCTCAAACTTATATCAGCTTCACAGCTCAAGAGTCCTTGCAGAAACCTCAAGGAAGATATTTTATAATAATCTGTTCCTCTGTCCATCCCAATGGACTCCTTTACTATGTTGAATACACCTATTCTGAGCATCTGTATCTCAGCCTTTAACAGGTGCGCAAGAAACAGCTCATGGGGGAGTACAAGTCCCCAGAAACATGCTTGTGGTCTGACCACAGAATGGGAGTTTAGGATTTTTTTTTCTGTTAGTCATATATTTTTTGGTGTTCTCTGATGGTAATTTTTATATTCTCTTTTGCGTTAGCTTCCAGGACATTCACAGCTTCCCTGTGGACCACAGTCTGCCTTGGGGCCCAGTGTTCAGAGCAATGGCCGTTTGTCATTCACTAATTGTTTGGGAGGGCAAGATCCAAGGAGACCCACTGGATGTGAAAATGTTTGAGGCCACTAACTGGGTAAAGCTGTGCTTTGTTGTTATGCAAGTAGTGGTGGGGAGTTTTGGTGTTCTCACAAAGGAGAAATGTCCCAAGCCCTCCCATGCAGAAGTAAAACAGCTAAAACCCAGAAGAGATACCACGTGCTCAGGCTTTTGGAGAAATGTTCCTTGTTTCTGCCTAGAGCATTCATCTAGGGGTACTTCGAGTACTTAGCTCATTTGACTGGAAGTGGTGGATATCATGCAAACCCCACTGGGGTATCAGCTCTGACTGTGGCTGCTGCCAGATAACAGGAAGTCCCAGATGTGATTTATATGCAGATTAAGATTGCTTTTACAGAGCATGTGAAAGACTTCTGCCAGCTTTGAACTAGACACAAGACTGACATTTGTTAGAGCTCTGTCAATGTGGAGATATTTCTGCCATCTTCAGGTTTGAAATCCCATGCCCCTGTGAAAGCACTCTGCTTTCAGTCTCTGTCCCATTACCTACAAATAGCCATCAGTGTTGCTATTTACTCTCCGATCAGTTGGGGCGTGGTGGTGGGGTGCAAATCTGAGATGGATGAGAGGAAAACAGCCCATAATTACCCAGTGGAAGGTATAGCCACAAGACATCGCTGATGTAAGGTAAGAGATTCAGGGCAGGGTTAGCTAGTTACATGGGTGACAACATCCGTACTTAACATGTGTCTGTTTTGTATCTGCAAAATAGGTAAAGCAGCCAAGTTTCAAGTAACAAACTATCCAGTAATGGCAGGAGTTAGAGGGTGTTTTTCCTCAGGGGGATCGCCTTGCCATCTCAGGCTTAGGCAGACACCCATCAAAGTTAAACAGGAATAATCCTGTTAAATAATTCCCGTGAAACAGGAATAATTGTGTGCCCTTTGGCATCATAAAATATTTTTGTTCCTCACAGTCATTTTGTGATGATTAAAAAATCCAGCTGATTTGTGGAATATTTCAAGAGCAGAGGATGGTGCTTTCTACATTAATAGAAACTCTTTTTTGTTATTGTCCCATTGGGTCTATGTTATATCTAAAGATTTTTGCATATTTAAGTGGGTTGTAATGAATACAGGATTTATTATCAGCAAGAGAACATAATCTATTTGCTCTGCAAGAGTATAGCAGTATCTTAGTCAAGCTGGTGACGTTCTGGATTTGATTGCCGAGGGAGGCAGTGGGTTTTCCATTACTGAAGCTTTTTAGTGTGAGATCAGACAGACCCCCCTCAGGAATGAATAAGATGTTTTGAGGGAAGGAAAAGCTATAAATGATTCTTTGACGTTCCTTTCAGCTCTACTGGTGCTGTGATCTGAAAGATTTTTGTCTTTTCAATACACAGGTGATAGATGATTCCAGTGGACACCAGATTGAAGGCCAGGGATCCACACATGCCACAGTTGTTAGACCTGGGCCTAAAGCCAGCAGTGTAAGTTATTTGCAAGATTCACATTCATGATCAAGTTAAACTGTCAGTGTAGGAGTCACCTTTCAGTAGAGAAATGCTTGGTTGCCTAGTCCAAGACAGCTCTTCCACACTTTGTCTTTTTTGTACTGCCTGCAGAGAGATAGCCTTGCTCTCTCTGATTAAAAAGAGATACCTGGGGGAACTGGCTGCTCACATCAGAAGCAGGGGGATGCTGGATGACAGATTGTCCAGCTCAGGAATTTGCCTCCTCTGCTGGCTTGAGACGTAATCCAAACTCAGCTGAGTGGTGAAAACCTCTAAAAGCACTTGGGACTGCAGTGGAGTTTGGTAGCTGATGTCAGCCTGTTACTGGTGACATACACCAAGGGGGCTGCTTTCAGACATCCATTTTTGCTTTGCAAGACCAGTGTAAGACCTGGCAGAATCTTGTTAAAAATAGGCCTAGTGAGTTCCTTTCAGTAAATTACCTCTAATAGTCTGATAAAACTGTCAGTGAACTTTTCCTACTGCTTAAGCTAAATATTTCTGTACAAATCTCACCTCCTCTTTATATACCGGTCCTTTCTGTCCCGCTGTGACAAATCAGCCCATTATACATGGTTAGCTTCTTATCATGGCCCAATTGGCCCGAGTTTAAAATCCTTGCTGCAGTATCTAATCCACTTGCTTTTTTCCTAGGCCCCAGTGGAAGGAGTTGCCATTTTACATCAGTTTCCATTTTCTTCAGCCTTGCAAAGAATGTCTGTCATTGCTCAGGAAATTGGTGGGGAACAACAGGTCTTCACAAAAGGGGCTCCAGAAGTGGTAGCCGTGTTATGTAGAGCAGAAACAGGTAACTAACATGTATAAATGCTTCGTAGAAACGCATATGTGTAAGTGACTTTTGATGGTTCAATAAAGTGGAAGGTCCAAATGAGATTTCTAGGTCCAAGACTTTATACTTCAGCCTGAAAAGTCAGAGTCTCTCTGTTGTGCTCCAAGTCTAAGGCTAAGCTCCGATACAGCCCTTCTCAGCAAAGAAGGACTGCTAAGAGATAAAAGCAAGTACCAACTATTGTACAAGTTGTACAGTCTGTGCCAGAATAGGTATTTGGAAGAGTTGTCTACTGGTCCAGTATACACCAAAAAAAGTTTTCTTTTTTCTCCAAGGCTTGAGAGGGCAGATAGAAGAGCACAGCTTCTTCATGACACACTGGAAGAAGATAAGTCTTTGCAGAATAGTTCAGGATCTTAAGTGCAAAGTGACGAAGGAGAGGCAATGATTTTCTTACTGAGCAAAGTTCAGTTCAGCAGCTTTCCTTGACGTCCTTGGCTTACTGATAGACTGGAGGCGTACTGCCCTTTGGGACAGGAACCTTCCCTGCTCCAAGGCTTCCTTTTATTAGAAAGAAGTCAAATGTCCTGATGAACTGTCTTTTCCTTTTTTGCACAGTCCCACCGAACTTTGAAAGCAAGCTTCTGCTCTACACAGCGCAGGGCTTTAGGGTCATTGGACTGGCATGTAAATCTCTACAGGCAAAGAAGCAATCTACTGATCTAACAAGGTAAGCCATAGGCTGCTTGTTATCAGTCACATTCAGCCATGGGCTAGTGGTGTCTCATATAGTACCATTACCACAACACTCCTGCCAAGAGCAGAGCTGTAGTACAGAGATTTGTTAGGTTCAGGCCAAAAGGAATCTGATTTATATCTGGATAGATGTCTGTCTGAGAATGGGTAGAGGGTACTTCACTACCCCATGCTTATAGCACATGCCCAGAATCCTTACACATTTCTTAACTTTGGATCAACATAGGAAGTATAACTCTAGTACACTCTGAATTATAGTACACCCTTTTCTCAGTCCATCATTTCTACCAATCTCCTTGCAGGTTTATCCAGGCTTTCAGCTGAAGAGAAGTCTTTTTTTTTTCTTTTCTGTTATCCTGGCTTCTTGATTAAGCAAAGGCAGCAGATGACCCCCATTACACCACCTGTTCTCTAGCCCAGTCAAAGTCAGCAGACTATCTTTTGCTGCTGTCTTGGTCCAGTCCTTTAGCTTTCTAGCTTTAGCTCTCTTTAGTTTCTAGAGAAGCCAGCAAACTCTTCTGCTATGCTTATGGTATTAGTTTTCCACAAGCCTCACACAAGGACACCTACACGTGAATCCCTATGCTTTTACCCAAATCCCTCTAGCTTTTGCCTGTGATACTCCAGGAACATCACTTCTGAAACATTTGAGGTTACTTAGCATCTGCTGTCATCTTTGTTTACTAGCTGCAGGTCCTAATCCAGATGGGGCTCACTTGCTTTTTCACAGGGCCTTTTGCTTTGCTGAAAGGCCAATGCCACTGAAGCAAAGTGCAAGTGGTTTGTTTAATTCTTGTGACAGGTGTCATAACAGACCTATCCAACGCAATGAGCAAATGTGTGTGATACGGCCCGATTTTGCAGTTGTGTGTGCAGTTGTAGCATGTGTGATGTATATACTGCCAGGAGAAAAAAGAAAACTGGAGGTCAAACACAAGATCTGCTGTGAAAGCAGTGACTATTCAGGCATCACCTGACTCAGCTACTCTGACTGCCATGCAAGTGTTTGTCATCACCTCCTCCTTACTCCAGTGGCTAAAATAAGTGTTTGAAAGCTTGTCTTTTTTTAGACTCTTCAGAGTCAACCTGTCTCCCTGCGAGACCTCTAGTTTATGACTCAGGGATGCAATTGTTTACCAAATTCTTTTCTCGGCTGCATGTGTTCAACTGTAAAAGAAGCAATAGCACAGGTGTAAAGAAAAGAGTAGGAGTGAACAGAATTGGAGTTCCCACATGCTGTTTGCTCAGGTCCTACTGTCAAGAGTAGCAGATATATTTACTAAGGTGTGTTTCTTTGTTGTACAGTCCTCAAATGGGAAAGGCTAGTGGGCATGAACTTTCCAAATCAGACCACCACAGTTTGGGAATCCTGCAGGAAATTCAGGGTGTTTTTTCATGCTGGCTAAGGATGGTGCATGAATGGAAAACAGTCCAGCTTATCCATCAGGCTTCATGTTGGTATGTGGAGGAGGCAGGTCAAAATTGGCTCTTTTTTGATTTGGTAATTAAGCAAACATGAGCTGGAAGCTGGCTATGTACTGAACTCATTCTTCAGAACAAGGGAAAAAGAGAACAGAAGCATGAAAATTCAAGTGAAGATCTTCCATACACAACCAGCACCATTTGCTGCCAGTGGGAATCGAGCCCTTCTGGTGTTGCAATAGCACCACAAAAGACAGACAGCCTGGGACTGCTGAAAACTAACAATTTATTTTAATTCTTTTAAGTTAGGTGGGATGGTTAACAGTTATAACTGGCTATCAGCCAATTCAATGCAAAAACAAGCTGAAAGCAAAAAGAAGAATTAAATCTGTCTGTCTGTTCTTCACTGTTAGGGAGGAGGTAGAATCTGATCTGACATTCCTGGGTCTGCTGATAATGGAGAATCGATTAAAGCGGGAGACAAAGCCTGTCCTGGAAGAGCTCAGTGCTGCCCGCATCAGAAGTGTTATGGTCACAGGTATCTAAAAAGGGTGGATTATTTATGTGGCCACTGGCCCAGACAGGGAATTCAATGATGTATGAGTGGACAGTCTGCCACTTTGTTACCACCGCTGGTAGGAAGGCACAGACGTTTGTATCTTTCAGACAGTTATAGTCCAGGAAGCATCTGTGTTGTAATAATAATGTGAGCTGAACCGTGCAGGTTTATGTCCCTGACAACTTCACCAGGCTGTGTCAGATACCTAACTCTTAATCTGCCCCACTTTCACCAGTGATCAGAGCCTTCCTGTACCTCTGATGTTTTCCAGTGAGCCCATTTGTTCTCCCTGGTAAGGTTATCAGATGACAAGCACAAAGACATGTCGTGCAAGATCCCCTCTTCATAGGGCCTCATGAAATCCTGTTGTCATAAATGAGCAGAGATGGAGTATGGATGCCAGGACAAATCACTGAACCTTATGATATCTGGTAACTCATGCCTTCCAGTCCCCATTTATCCCATTTTTGTCTTGAAGGGCTGGTTTGGATTTGGATAGGATAACCCCCAGTTTTTCCATGGTTCCAGAAGTCAGATAGATCTTGTCTTCTTGGGCTTCACCCCTTTCAGCACACATCTTACACCAAAGCCATCTAAGGCCAATTGATGAGAATCAGTGATACTAGCAGCAACTCAGCAGTGAATCCTTTATTGTTTTTTTGTCTAAAACTCATAGTCTAGGATCACTTGCCTCATCTGGATTTATTCAAGCTGAAGATGAAAATATTTCATCTCCAAATGAAAGTGAAAATATTTAATTTCCAGATGAAAATACATTTAATTATTGAGACAGACCTCATCTGCAAAGTTTTGATCTTTATGAAAAACTTTCCTGGGCACAGACACTGAAATCTTACTGATTCTTGCAGATGTATTTGAAAACTTGGAATTCAGGAAAAAGCTAATGTTACCTCCATAAATAATTCCTCATTACAGAAATTTTTAGATAACACTCCCCTTGGTTTTTCTAGGTGACAACATTCAGACAGCTGTAACCGTTGCCAAAAATGCTGGGATGATTTCTCCAACAAACAGAGTGATTCTTGTGGAAGCAAATAAAATACCTGGATCTTTTTCAGCATCTATAACCTGGAAACCACTAGAAGAAAACAAAACTGAAAATTACAGAGGCCTGGTGAGCATATAAGAAGCAGGTGTTGTGCAACAGGAAAACAAACTAAGCTGGAATGCTTTAAATAATGCAGTGGGATTATGCTAGTATAACAGAGACCAGTCATTCACCATCATCTGCATGTCAGAATGTTATGTGCTAGAAAAGTGTTTAAAAAGAAGGGATCTTTATTAAAAATGTACTCCGCTAGAGCTTCCTTCCTGTTGTATTACCTTGTGAACACATTTTTGCTAGGTTTGAGAACAGCTTTGCAGAAACCCAGGAAAGATTTGTCTTTAGCCCTCATGCTTAGCTGATGCCAGTTTAAAGCATGTTTCCTTTCTATGCAAGGTAAATTTGATAGCATAGATGTGGACTTAAAATCTGTGGAACTGCACTGAGTGAACCAGCCCTGTTCAAGCAGGTAGAGAGTTAGCACTTCACCATACCTTGTTGGGGTCTACTACAGGCCACTGAATCAAGAGGAGCCTGTTGACGAGGCCTCCATGCTTCAGCTGCAGGAAGCATCACGCTCGCAGGCTCTCATCCTGATGGGGGATTTCAATCACCCGGATATCTGCTGGGAAAACAGCACGGCGAGCTGCAAGCGATCCAGGAGACTCCTGGAGTCTGTTGAGGATAACTTCCTGGTCCAGGTATTGGACAGACCAACTAGGGGTGAAGCTTTACCGGACCTAGTGTTCACCAGTGCAGAGGAGATCATTAAAGAGGTCAAGATTGGAAGCAGCTTGGGCTGTATCAACCATGCCCTGGTTGAGTTTGTGCTCTCAAGAAATATGGGCTTGGCAAAGAGGAGAGTCAGGACCTGGAACTTCAGGAGAGCGAAATTCTGACTCTTTAAGGAATTACTGGATGAGATCTCCTGGGAAACTGTCCTTAGGGACACAGGAACCGAACAGAACTGGCAGCTCTTTAAGGACACCTTTCTGAGAGCACAAGAGCTCTCCATCCACCAGCACAAGAAGGCAAGTAGAGGAAGCAGGAAACCAGCATGGCTGCACAAGGACCTGCTGGTCAAACTGAGGGAAAAGAAGGAGATGTACAGGCAGTGGAAG